>OZ014530.1:30055934-31255934 GCA_963966105.1 Volucella zonaria | reverse complement strand
CCCGGAGTATAGACAACACTCGAAGGACGGTGTGTTACGACTCATGTGTCTATCTCCGATTTAAGAACGAAAACTGAAGCGTATGCTAAGCCTATTCAATTACGATATAGAAAGCATAATTCCATTCCTCTAAAACTTGATGTTTTCTTCTATAAAAAAGCTAAATTTTGACTCGTAGCCAACTCACCAGAGAAGTCGGCTGTTGCACAATTAGAGTAGACAATGGGCGCAGTTTGTGGTTATAGATTTGTGCTAATTATACCTGCACGTGGTAGCCACCGGTCTTAACTTGCTAAGCCTTAACATAGTGGATTCCTTATACGTGCTACTTTAACGTATTTAAAGCTGGGGTAAGTAAGAATTTTTTAGGCCTTTAAACAGAGATAGTGCCAGATTAAATCTTAAAGGACGAACAATAGTTTTCTCATCCTCGAAGTGGGTTACTAATTTTGAAATATCCGTCCAAGGAACTCCAAATAAGACCCTAAGCTATTCGAGGTTATAAGTTAATTTAATTTAGAGTAGTTCTTGTTGTCCATTATGATACCACTCCGTGAGAGTGAGAAGGTGATGCCCTAGAGCTCTCGGAAGTTGCAACTGCCTAGAAATTCCATTCAGAAGCATGCCAAAGTAGACTAATTGACTTTGCTGAGGGTGGGCTACCACTATTGCCAGCGCAAATTTTCCCCATTGGAACATGATGGTCATTTGATCATCAAACTGCGAACGAAATTAATCATGTTACGAACAACTGAAGCCACTACTTCATAAGAATTTTGAAATGTTCCTTTAAGGGGTTAGGCCACTCTAGGATTTTCAGAAAATCGATTGTTTTTATTGCTTTCAATGGTCCCTTAGAACCTCAAAAATGATATCCCAAAATATGTATTATGGGTCGGAAATATCTCTAAGTATTTGTTTTTAAAAGTATAGTAAAGGGTGATTTTTTTAGTGCTATACAAACTCAATATGAAATCAAGCACTTGAAGCTAATCTTAATGTCTACAATATTAGTTTTACTTAATAGATAATTTTATGCCATTAGTGCTGAAATATTAAATCGGGCATACACACTACGGTTAGCTCGAATGGTACGCACTCGTGAAGTCCAATTTTCGACAACTTCATCGAGCAACTGGGGCCGCATACTCGTATCAGCAATAACACGGCGAATGTTGACTTCCAAGCCATCCAACGTCTCTGGGCTACCGGTAGTGACTAGTGACTTCACATATTACCAAACTAAAGGTGGGAGATCACAGGATCGTGTAGGCCAGTTCACAGGTCCATTACCCGAAATTATGTACTCAGCAATTGTTTCCCGCAATAAATTTATGGTGTCGAGCGCCGTGTGCCATGTTGTGCCATCTTGTTGAAACCAAAGTTCTGTCACGTCAATGCCATTCAACTGAGTAAAAAAGAAGTCAGAAATCATGTTTCTGTAGCGCCCTCCATTGACGGTAACATTCTGGCCGGAATCGTCCTTAAAGAAATATGGGCCGATGATTCCACCAGCCGATAAGCACACCAAACAGTGAGTTTTAATGGTTGTAAGGGCGTCTGGACAAAGGCTTCTGGGTTTTCTCCACTCCAAATTCGGCAATTTTGCTTGCTTACATATCCATTTAACCAAAAATGAGCCTCATTGGAGAACAAAATTTTGGGTTGAAAATGAGGATCAAGCTGAATCATGTTTTCGGCCCATTCACCAAACCTACGACGCGTATAATGGTCACGCGGTTTCAACTCTTGCACAAGGTGAATCTTATAAACTTTTAAGCCAAGATCTTTCCGTAAAACTTCCACAAAGTGGATGGGTATAGTTCCAATTGCTGTGCACGATGGCGAATCGACTCATTCGGATTCTCCTCAACACTGCGCTCCACAACAGCAATATCTTCTTCTGTCCGCACTGTTTGTCGTCTTTGGGGATGCGTATTATTCACTCGAGTATACGTGGTACGAAAACGATTCATCGTGTTCCGAATAACCGGCTCAGATGGACGAATTACGAGTATGTCGACCGTAAAATGGACGTAGCGCACGATAAGTTTGGCGAACCGAATCATGGTTTGCACAATTTGCACGCTTTGTTCTGACGTTAATCTATTCATCGTAAAATGGCAAAATGTACTAACTACAAATCAACTTTCAACTGTCCAATTGGCAATCCATAGAAACAGTGTTGTTAGTTAAAAAAAAACACCCTTTACTTAATTCCCTTCATAAAACAGCTTCTATATCCCCTCCTTGTTATAGTCGTAGACTCCGGTCTCTATGAAACAGAACAAACACGCTTCTTCGTACCACCTCTTCTTCCGACTATTCAAACTATCTACATATCCACAGTAGTAGCGTAGAACGAGTGCGCTACATAGATTGTGCATAAACTAATCTCATAAACGACCCCAATTGCAAAAGTCAAAAGTCAAAAAGGTTATCCCTCCTCCCTCGCTTTCGAAACCAAATCTTCAAGTGATCCTCCCACCATCGCCAACAGTTTTGCTCCATTTTTCAATCATTCATTTGCCAACAACTCCTTCATATCAGATACCTCATACTGCAATGACCTACCAAATTCTCCGTTGGTCCCTTTCCCACTCAAAGTTTCGATCCCGCTGTTATTGAAGAACGCATGGCGAATTTCCCCAGATTTAGAAGACCTGTTTTATAATTCCGATACACAAAAGGGGATCTAAGCATGAAGTTACCAATTATCGTCCCATTGCTAAGCTCTGTCATATGGTATACTCAAACTCTTAGAAAGCATCTTATACGAAGCCTTAAGCTTCAAATGCAAACCTTCTATTTCGGCCAGACAACATAGTTTTCAGCTAATACAAACCTACTCGTAGTTGAATATCTGTCTTTTGCTCTCACAAGCGTAGAAAATGGCAAAGAAATCGATGGTATTTCAACTGATTTCGTAAAAGCTTTCGATAAGATATCTCATCAATTGGTCCTCTTCAAGTTGTCAGGTCCCTCTATTAAGATGGATACCTTCTTACCTGGCAAACCAATAATATAAAGTTTGGTTTAGATTCGCTTTTCTAGTTGCTTTCCTTGCCTCCTCTGGAGTTCCGCAAGGCAGCTATCTTGGTCCCATTCTCTTTATTCTTACGATTAGTGATTTTGAGTTGGTAATTAAACATTCCTACCTCTCCCTTTACGCTGACGATACAAAGTGTTTTAAAACAATTTCTTCTCTCCATCACTCCACCCTTCCTCAAGACGACCTTGATCGGTTTTCAATCTTGTGCCTCAAAAACTGCTCAGGACTTAGTATCGCCAAATATTATCATAACCTGTAACCTTATCACGTAACTCCGGACTTTATTTTCACTATGGTCAACCAATAATATCGACATGGAGCTTCATTTCCATTCGCATATCGCATAGGATGATCCTTACAGACACCTCATCACTCGGGTTTATTAAGCAGCAGTTCAAAAAATTTTCCAACCAGTACGTGACCAGATCTCTCTCTCTCTATTTCACCTTTGTTAGCGTGATGCATCGCTGATAGAAAATTTCTCTTCCCTGTGGTCGTCTGACAGAGTCGATCAGGCGTAACTCAGATTATACCAGCATTCGTACTATCGGTGAGGACGGGAGTTGTTGGGCCTTATATTTAAGTGAAATTTTGTTGGCACGAGTAGCAGGTGGTCCTTATCAGAACTAGTAAGTCTAGAAATTGGCCCAGTTGCTATACCCACTGATAGCAATTGAGCTTTTTTTAAACTGGGCTCTCAGCCAGGCTGATCTTCGGAACGGTTCAGATGCTACAAAGTAAGGAGAGCTTGGGGGAACAGCGGATGATCATCTATTAGTTTCCAGTGATAACAGTTGAAGATCCTTTATATGAGCCTCTACACAGCAGCAAAGTAGCCAAACTTTGTAAAGCATCTAAACGCGGCAAAGTGGGCAATGGTCATAAAGGGGGAACAAAATACCTAGCTCTGCTTTCATAGGTTAAGGCCACTTACCCATGACTGGTTAGTGCCTACGGGAATGCCCTGTGTGAAGTTATGTCAAGTTTCGATGTCCCTGTAAGGAAGAATGAGGACAATGAAAACGCACTTGAAATACTGACATGGCTACATCGAAGTGGTGTTTTCGAATCCGAATCATCATGAACACAGCAGAGAAAGGTCACATCTAAAGTGGAAAGGGTACTGCAATAAACTCGCAGTGAGCAACTGAGACTCGTAGTCTGGATACGAAGGTAATTGAAATTCCTACTGGTTTAGGTCCGCCGCAACGTAATCCGATAACTTAGAGTGTAGGTAGACAAGTAGGTTTTGCGATGATCTCATTGGACAGAATGTTGAGTTTGTCCTTTTCTAGAAGGTACTACGACAAAAATGAACTCAACAGCTCCTTGAAAGTCAAGTCAATGTTCTGCTGGATGTCTATTTTGTTAGTTCCAATAGACAGTTACAGGGTTTGCAATAAGTAATAGTACTGGCTCACATGCTTCTTTTTAAAAACTCCCAGAACATGCTGCCTTCCTTGAAAGTTCTCACGTCCTTCTAAGATCCTTAAGAGGTGAACTAGCTTCCTTTAGTAGTGAATTTCACTTTAATCCGTCAATCACAAGTCTGTAGACAATAAACAAATTGTATAGAGCGCTACTGATGGGAGTGCGCCTTCCCTGTAAGTCCTTCAACTGATTAGACCTATCTACAGAATGATAGGCAGTCTTTAGAAATCGGCAAGCCGACAAGGTATTTAATCTCCCTCGTCTAAATAGTTCTCAAAGTGAATGGAATTCACTATAACCTTTCGACAGCATCCCTCTTAATTGTCGATGTTCATAAACATAATCCTAGAACTACTTAGATCTCAAATTTTATCAGTACAATGCCCTGCGGAAGTAAATATCCCGCATTCGTCAGAAATCCGCTCAGTTTACCCGTCTCTCGGGATCCGCAACTCTTCAAAGTTCATCGACCGGCTGTGCTTCGGCCAAGTGATATACGAGCACGTTTCCTATTTATTCAAACTTTTGCACGGAAAAACCAATCTAAATAAAAATAAACAACAAACGAATGTGTGCACCATAGATACGGTGTATCTTGTTGTGTACAAATTTTGGTTAAATAACACTCAAAAATAAAACATGAGGAACAACACAAATTTTTTTTATCTCTGCCTCCCCGCTTGGTGGAATACTCGTACGCATCATCAGTGCGTTATCATTGTTTGATTTGATCAGAGGGTGCTACCGAATTTCGCCTGAGATATATAATTGTGAGGATGACCACCAACGTGGGTATAACTACACGCACACACTTGCAGATACATGGTAGATCCACTTAATTCGCTCTCATTGAATAGATAAATTGTGATAGGAACGAATTTCGACGCATATCCATACAATGGGCTGAGTTGTTTGAAAATGAATTTATGATCTCGACAGGGGGTGGATTTTGAGATGGGGAAGGAACATAAGTTCAATGGCTGCAAAGTTTTTTTGAACGATGATGCTATGTGTGCTTTCGGTTAACTTTTACCATAGAAATGATTCGGCGGTGTGTACTCTATAAACAATGGTTCAAGTGTCGAAATTGACTTAATTGCTTCTCGGATAAACATCTATTGTGCTGACACAGGTTTGACACAATATGAGTCTGACAGGAGAAACAATATTTAGTCAATAAAAGGCACATACAAGTGTAAACAGGAGTTCTAGGGTAAAAAGATTCTGCTTCAATCAACACCACACTGATCGGTCGGTGTTTCAATTTTTCGTGACGCTTTTGCCTTTATACAGTAGAAAGAGAAAGTTATTGTTTCTCTGATTACCGATTCAATTCTACTTCCACTTTAGATGGCTACACGCTCGCCAAGAGCCAATTAGTCTAACATCTTGCGTGTTGAAGAGCATGGAGACATTGGTTCAGCTTAATTTGCGCAAAATTGCCTTGCGAATTCATCATCTGGCCAAGATGAAACATGGCTACCAACCTGCGTTACAAAATCGGGTGGACTGAATTGAAGTTGCACTCTAAAAGAAAAAGTATGCCCTGCGAATTTTCATCATGCGTAACTAAATTAGACAACACGGCGTAGACGTTTCGCTGGTGGTGATCAGAACTTTGATTACGGATGGCGGCCCCCTGTCTCCACTGAGTGCTAGTTGATTCACTTTTTAGCACTATGTGTAGTTATAAATTCTACGTTCAGGCATATGAATTTGATATAGCTTAGTTGCCTGTCGGATCATGCGTAGCAACAGTTTGTTCTAAAGAACTGGGAGTCCTAGATTCGATCGACGGTTGATGCACTAGAAATAGGATTTCTGTGAATTTACTTGAACCTAAGATGGTTACCTTTACAAGGAAGAGGAAGCATACTGGTGTTTACTCATCTAGTGCTTTCTAGCGTCATCATCTGTTTCACCGAGATCCTTATATGTGATTCTGGAAAACGACCTTCTTTGTCTGTCAGCTTTCTCTAAAAGAGAGACATTGGAGGATCCTTTGGACCTTTACGGCTAAAATAAGACCAGTCCTGTGGGTTGGTCACTTTATGGAGCAAGCTTTTACGTTAGTATACCACCGGTGCTTTGATTAAACACCCTGGCTGTATGGGATTCTGCCCTAGACTGACTGATAAATACCCCTGCCCAAGGTAATCATATCATGGACTACACTCTGAAAGCAAAGACTATGAAAAAAGTGGTCTTTGACTCGAAATCGGCTTTCTTTGTACCCAGGAATGGATACTTTACAGAATCCAGGAAAGGAATGTAGTCGGATGGCTCCAAAACCGGTGCTGGTGTCTTTTTGTAGGGCAACAACGTTAGATTCAATTCTCTCTGCCTTTCAATCGCGAATATACGCAAACCTTCTAGCTATCAACTTTTCTGTAAAGAATGTGATGATGATGCAAAGTCTATATCGACAGCCCAGCTGTTTACAGTTCAAAATCGTAAGGCTTCTATGAACATAGAAGAAAGTCTGATCCCCGATCATAATGATATTACGGGTAATGAGATCGCCTATAAATTTGCCACATAAGGCCCAAAGGAGAGCTTTTCAGGTCGCGAATGATTGTTAAGGTTGCCTTCGTTGTTGGTCATATCAGTTGGAATTCTAACTCCAGATTGCATGTCCCGGAGGCAAACAGACCAAACGAATGCTTCTCTAGCTTCTCTAGTATTGTTCCGCAATAGTAAAGACTGTTGACTGCTTACTGCCACTCCAACAGAGTTAGGGACATAAGTGGCTCAAAATCCTGCGATGTTTTCTGTAAAAGAGATGACGTTACCGCGGAGTACTTCCTCTGTGGGTGTCCAATATATATGGTTGCATCAGAGTGCAGGCAATCGACTATGCGGGGGTGCTGGTACTGAAGGTCAAACTCTTCTGTCTATGAAAGATCCAGAAAGATCAGCACAATGGACTGTCTTCCGACAGAAGGAAACCGGAGAGTAAGAGTGCGGTTTTCTTCAAGAAAACTGAGAGACATTCCGGTTCGCATTGTTTCAAGTAGTCGCAGGATCCTGAATAGGGTTACAAATCCTTCTAAAAGTCAGCTGAAAACAGATAAAAATATGTAAGAGACAATAGTTGCAAATGAAAGCACAAGTGGTGAAAGAAGCACTTGTTTAGGTGAGACAATGATGGAAGCAATCCAGCAGCGGTAGCAGTTCCTATGGAACGATGATAGAAAACTCGGAACTACTGTCTCCTCTTTGTGGAAGCACTTATTCCCGTTTCGATTTCAATTTAATCCGAATTACAGGGTAGAAATAATGTATCTGTAGGCAGCGAAATTTTACACCACTGCATGGGGAACAGTCCGAAAGACCGAGAACATGTTTTACCTTAGAACCGTGACTTAGCTATACAACTTAATCTCGTGAGGGAGCAATTGGAGCCGTAAGTCATTGATTTTAGCCGTGGTTGCGATGCTCTTGTGCGCCGGCGCATTTCCTTGCAAAAACAAAATTTTTTTTCGCTTCATGTGAGGCCGTTTTGCAGCGATTTTGACTTTCAATCGCTCCAATAATGCACAGTATTACTCGCTGTTGATGGTTTTTCCTTTTTCGAGGTAGTCCACGGAGAGTATGCCATGACAATCCCAGAAAACCGACACCATAAACTTTCGGACCCATCGAGCCTCCATCGGCCGCTTCGGAGCACTCGTGCCGGTTTCAGTCCATTGCCGGGCACTCATTCTGTTCTCTGGTGTGTAATAGTGGATTCAAGTTACCAATCGACGCCAAAAGTCCGCCCGATTCCGCATCAGCAAGTCCAAACACTCTTTCGAAGTGCTCTCGCGTACGTGTTTTTGGGCATTCGCGGCACCCAGCGGCAGGATAACTTTTTCATATGCAGAATATTGCCCAAAATATGGCGTGTGCGCTCTGTACTAATCTTTGTGGTATCTGCTAGCTGGCGCACCTTCACTTTCCAGTCAGCCAACACCATTTCTTGTATTTTTTTTAAATTGTCCTCTGTAACCGCATCGGAGGTGGAGTTGCGGCCGCCACGAAACTCTCAAAACCAATATTTGACTCTGTAATCTGACGGAGCATTAGCCCCATAATATTTACCCAACTTTTCTTTTGTTTCCTTCGCCGTTGTGCCTCTCAAAAAATAATGTTTTATGAGAGAACGAAAATCGTTTTTGTCCATACTCAACATGATGCCAAACACGTCAACAACAATCAGCTGTCAAAACAAAACTAAAGACAGTATCGCACTGAAATTTGGCATGTGTGCCTAAATATGAACGGACTTCAAGGCACCATAACCTTTTTTGCAGTAGCAGCGGTCAAGGAGATTTCTTTTCACCCTACCTAGTAAAAAACAAAACACTGATTCCAACATTGCCCGTTTTTTGGCTTCTTCAGAAGATGTGAAAAGTTGTCTCTTATTGTGCCCACCATGGTAGTATTCCGTACAAGCAATTCTTTCGCCAAATCTTAGCATGTGAAAAAGTTGTCCATCATGATATTCACACCCCTATCCAAGTATCGATTTCTAAGTCGCATAATGAGATTGCGCGCAATACCAGTTGACCTCTGTTCATTAGGTTGTGAACCCAAATATACTTTGCCTGCAAGCGGATAATTTGTTTTTGAGTCAACAAGCCAAAATATTTTTATGCCATATTTTCCACGCTTAGAGGGAATGTATTGGCGAAACTGCATCGGTTTCTTGTTGAAAGTAACTGCTCATAAGCTGTCAATTCTTTAGCTGGAATGCACCACGGCATCGTCAAATTCATCAAGAATAATGTCAATTCATGGCGCGAGTTCCGGAACAGTTAAAACGTAAAAAACGGCATAGTTGCTCAAACCGATGCAATGACATTACTGCTCTATAAAAAGGCATATTCGTTTTGTAAAAAACATCCTTAGCATGAACTAAGTTTGCCTTTTCAGCACCGGAGTATAAAATTATTCCAATAAAAGCATATATTTCATCCGCATTTGTGTCTTGCCAATATCGCAATTTTTTTGCAACTGCTTGACGCATATTTGCCTTCTTATTCGTCTCAAGAGCAATGCCTTCAACAAAAGACACTGGGAAAACGCGCATGAAAGCATCTCTTTTCGACTCAAAACTTTCGGTGCATATTGACGTTGATTGTTTCCGCATTTCCAATGCTAGTTCTGTCCGCTGTTTTTTAGTTTGACTCGGCATTGACCACCATACAGTTTGGTCGTTCCTTCGAGATTCATATCTACTACAGCTTCCTCGTGGTCATATTCCTCGAATCGTGGATCTGGGATGGGCTGATCATTATCTTCTCCGAAGTCAGACTGGACAGTAGATATCGGTTCGTAGTTGCCACCAAATGTAATTCGAAATTCGTTCCTCTTCTTCTTCAGTTAATTCACTGGGTAGGTTGGCCAAATGAACCTCCAATTTGTCACTCATTTCAAATTTTTACGCAAAACTGATTAGAAATGCACAGCAATCACCGAAAACTTTTAAAAAATAACGGTTTTCCATATAAAATTGTATGAAAAAATAATATGGGCACTGAGTGCCCGACTCACGGTTCTAAGGTTAACTTAGCCAAAATCGAAGTGGTCATTTTTGTTTATCTGTTGCAGTCATAAGCTATGAAGCTAATGAAGAATGTCAAGCACTGATGAGGTATACCATCTATGAGGGCGATCTTCTTTGTCAGCCTGTCACTGCCTTACATTGCAAAGGTAAGGTAACGTCAAGGACTTTCATTCTTTTAGAAGCAATAAATGTTACGTCAATACCTCAGATGTTTATATCAGAGGATAGCGTCACAAGTTTCTCCTACCTCGATTGAGACGCTGACATGAGTGAGCCAAGTAGGTGCAACATCAATGGGCAGATAATTGGACGCAATTGACACAGTTGTTAGCCATACTTTTGCTGATTGAGAGCTAATGCTCACACTATCAGAGGCAATTTTTATTGCCTGCAATAGCTGTAGCAGATTGAATCTTCTATTTGTCGACGGCCTTTTGCACTGATCCGAGTCTGGTCTGCAAATTTGAAGATTAGGTTGAAGTCTACTTTGTAAGTTTGGGATTAGCCCCTATTGACCAATGAAACGCTCTGAAGATGCTGGAAGCTAACACGTAAGAATTATTAACCCCGTCATGCTGTTCCTGACCTCCTTCTCTCGACGATCTCTCAGCCCTTCATGTCAGATGAAAGGTTCCGAGCCTCATGGAGATCTGCCAATCCCGAAGTTTGCAAAATTAAACAACATCTCATACTCGCAATCCAACGATTCTATCTGGTTCTGCAGAATATGCGTGGGATGACTGGATTGTCTTGAATGTGGTAGAGGAATGCTTCAGTCAATGGCTTCAATGCTTTTACAATCAGCTAAAAGTCTAGGCCTCCCGACGGCCACCACAGAAAATTGTAGTGTAGTCTGGAGTGCTTTGCTGTTTTTTTTTTCTGCGGGAAATTCGCGTTATTCTCCGAAAGCCTCGTCACCTTGGATAATCCACTTCTTTGGGCCTCAAACAATCATTGACGTTAAACCGCTCTCGACATTGTCGATCTGCTTAAGTGGTAGTGATTTTTGTCTTAACTTAAGCTTGCAGTGTAAATTGGCCTTTAAGTACCAAGCTCTGTCTTACCGAGAACACATGTCATAGTCGACTTTGGTATTCCAGTAAAGTCTTCCTCTTTTAATCGCGGTCTACCTTAAATGTAAAAGAATTATGTCTAGAAGCTTCGTTCACAGCTTAAGCTAGGAAATTATTTTCTTGTTTGGAAAGATTAGAGGGCTGTTTTTTTATGTCCAGGATTTTTTGACGCAGAATCGCTTGACTTAGCAACGTTTCTTCTTACCTTTCTGTGGACTCTTGTGTGAATCTGAAAGTAGCTGGCATTCAAAGATGGTCTACCTCTAATATGAAGGCGCTGATGGATAGGTTGACAGCCTCCATTCAGAATAAAATACCTGCCATGGATATAAGTTGCTTCCATGGTGTACCATTGCACATGGGACTAAAAAGCGTTAACCAGCGCCCTGGATCTTAAGTAAAGAAAGACCCTCTTTCATCGACCTTTATTTCATCCAGGGAAAACCCTATTCACATCAATACCAAACTGAAGTAATTTTTAGGCACAAGAATTTCCCCCCCTGTGGTGAAGAGTGAGTTCTACGGGTCCTGGCTTCATAAATACATATTTGCTCTATCTGAGAGTAATCCGACAAAAGTCGTAAAAATCCGTCCTGCATTTAGGCCTAAACCAGAGCCACGAAGATGCTCCCACAAGAGGGCCTACCTCTATCAAGTCATGCAACAATCTAAGTTCCAGAGACTCCTGACTTCTATGGTACCAGAATATAGTACCTGGTCAGGTTACCTACGCAAGACTGGCCTTCAAAAAAGCGAAGTGCATTGTACATCATTCACAGCTCTGATGTCTTTTTACATAGACCAGCTATTGGTCTGCCCCATTTACTATCAGGTTATGCCATTGAAAAGACATTTAAACACAGCCTCTATGTCAAATTAAAGCAATTCATCCAGAAGGTCCAAGAGCTGCCATGTAGGACTTATTCTACGGAGCGCTTACGTTCACATTTGGATTAATACAATGAGCCAATCAGCACTCTTCGGATAGTATTAATACCACCTCCAGTACCTACTAGAAGTCGGGTATGAGGCACGATCTTCTACCTTGTTAAAGCATTGAGGGCTATCTAAAACCTCTCCCATTCTATGGGTCATCGCACCCGGTTGCAGTGCAACTCCACATCGAGCCGTCCAAAAATCTGCGGCGATCATTCCACGACTGTCCTAAAGTCATTTTTATAATTCATAGAGCACGATAGTCGGCTTGACTCTCCCCGCGATTTGGGTATAACCTACGCCATCACCAGACTCCTAAGTCATGCTTGAACAGAAGTTCCAGGGGCTCCTGACCACCCATGGTACCAGAATATAGCATAAGGTCGGGCTTTGCAACTTTTCGGTTACTACCAGAGGGGCACTTTATTGCCCAGGACTGGTGGATTTTTGAATGAACAACTGCTCATTGAGCATGAACTGCCCAAGTCGGCGCCTAGCGAAAACTATGTTCTTTTAGTCCCGAATCCGAGTTATTTGCGTGTTATTGACAAGAAAGTCGCCAACCTCGTAAACACCGTCTGCGAAAACTGCTCCCATAGCTTTAAGTTTTCTAATATCCTCATACAGCGGACCAGCACACAAAACATGCAACCAGTCCTCAACTGCAGCCCCACACAGGCAGTATTCTACCTAGCTTAGGCCTATTTTATACGAAAATGCATTAAGGCGGTATCTCCTTTAAGAAGACAGCCCAAGCTAAAGTTAAAGCTCAGCTCAGGGCTCCAACATGAACGAGATATCCTTCAGAAAGCGATAAGTTGCCCTACCATTATTTATGGCTATTGTCCATCTAGATTGCCACCTAGATGTGATGCATTCATCGAGCAGGTTCTTACACTCCCATAAGGGCATCTGTATGATCCCATTGTCGGAAATCCAATTATTTCACACTAGGGTATCCCTCTCGTAACTTTGAAGACAAGTACACGTTAATCAAGAGGGGGTTCTGCCACCAATACCTTCAATGCCTCTGTTGAAAAAACGCGGCAAACAGGCAAACAGCCAAGTAAAGCAAGACAAGATCTTCCGGTGACCCGAAACAGTCGTGACTATATCGCACCAAACGGATGTCTCAAATGTTACACGGGCAACAAAAAGGCAATCATTTATGTGCCCCACGCCTTCTAAGTGGCATAATGCCCCTTATCTGTCCCACAACAGTAGTCAGTGTCTCTGACTCTTACCAAATGAGGTAAGATGTTCAGCCTTGCAGCCATTGTTAGTCTCAGATACTTAATCGAGGTTGCATATCTGAAGCTAACACCATTCATGCGGACCATGGGATGTCGACTGGTTGACAATTTACCCTTAAGCAACATTGTGATAGTCTTCTCCCCCGATACACTGACATCCACACTGCTACTCCAATCTGCATCAATTGGGAGAACTCTCCCTATTCTTACCAGATCAGCTGTAGACTAACCTTCAAGAATGAGAAGCTGGTCATCCGCAAATGCCCAGCACTTGACGTATATCGCTCAGAAGGTGATCCATCATTAGAATTCAAATAAATGGACCGCAGATAGAACCTTGATGTATCTACTCTCAACATTCACACTTACGCACTCGTCAATCCATCACTCATGACACACGCACTTCTGCCAGAAAAGTAGCTTTTCCAAAACTCGATATCCTAGAACACACTTCTGGACACACTTTCCCAGCTTAAGTTGGCGAAGCTACCTTTACAATCAATAAACGGCTTGGTCCTACTTGTTGGAATGCGTCCTCAATGCACTTTCCTTACTTGAGTCCAATTTGGAGAGGAGACATTAGTTATCTTCTATAACTCTCTAGCGGAAGCTAGCTGATGCCCCGATAAGATTCAGGATTAGGCCTTATCTTATCAGGCGATTTCAGCAGCACGACGACCTTTGCCTTCTTCTAACCCGGGCGGAAATAATTCTCCTCAATGCATCTGCTGTATTCACGGCCTAGTTATTCTGGGACGACTTTCACAATGGTTTCCACAATTTCACCAGTCATTCCTTTAAACCCAAGAAACGTTCTCGAACCAAGGATTGAAGCACCATGTTCCAACTTTTTAGTTCGTAGCTCTAAGGGTGCTGCTGACTCTACAGCAAGAGGGGCCCCAATTCAGCCTCTCTAGGGAAGAATGCATTGAATAAGGAGCTCATGCAGTTCTTCCACTTTGAGTGCGTGTTAGAACACCTGCCTCCGGTGCCTTCTTGTTAGCTCTACCAATGTTGTTGAACAGGCCCCAAGGGTTATCCCGATTTGAATCCGAAAATCTCTCCCAATCATCCTCTTCTACCCGAACAATCATCTCCTTATACTGAGCAAGGAACTGCCGGAAGACAGAATCCAATTGGTCCCAGTTTCCAGCCCAAGAACTTTGGAATTTCTTATTTAGTTTTCGAACTTGACGTCGCTTAGCAGTTAAACTGCGTGCACACCATTTCACTCCCAAAGAGATCATAGTCGACCCGCCACACATATTCCTGTACTCGATGCCGTGCCGAAGATCATTTGAGTCGCTGAGCCTCCGAAATTTGCGGATTAGGTCCTTTAAAAAATAATGTACTCGACCTGCTGATCGATGGTCAGGTTACCATACTCTGAAGTGGTACTGAGGTTACCTCTGCGAGCACATGGATACCATACACACTCTAATCAGCGTTCCAATCTAAAGAATACGCCCTAACTGCGGATTCATTTGCGAATGTGATATCAATGCCGCTTTTTCGATCAGCTGCACCGAAAGAAAATAGCTCACTCGGCCGATAGAGGGGGTAGGTATCATTCGTTTTCCTGGACATCTTGCTATGCCAAAAAGAGGAAATCGCATTAGAGTCAACGCCGAGAATAAGGCGGTTGCTCCCGACGAGCGAATGCTCTTGCCCAGGATGTACGGCTCGATTTGCTCGTTGCATATTTACGAGAGCTCGTTAATAGTTGGCTTATACCTTAGCCTTTCATCCTTCAGCAAGACTAACTCCCGCCATCACTAGGATTAGGGTAGCTGTCTCACAGTTTCAGAACCTCAGAACATCACCGCATCGAGTTGCTAGGTAGGGTAGAGTAGAACTCTTCAAAAGTAATTTGAGTAAGGAGCCAAACAAGGCAATGAGTTAGAAGCAACCTTTAGAAGCCGGAAAGTTAAAAACTTGAATGGTTTTCGAAAAACTGGATGCTGAAAGATGTATTAGATACCACAAAGGTGACGTCTAAATCCTATTAATAGCTTTGCTGAACTTCAAAGAAAGCAATCTTCCAGGGTACGCCCGTAAAATTTTTACGAGTTTAGCTTTATGTCATCTGTGCGATCAAATTTAATAGCCTTCTTCTGCTAATAGCAGAGTCTTGTACTACTTGCCATCCGTCTGATAGTCACCTCACCAGACCGTTTGTCACATTAAATCTAAACTCGTACAACATTTTAGTACCGTGACCCTGATTTCTTCATTGATCTCTAGGCCGGGACAAGTATTGAAATTATGCTCATCCCCAGAGATAGCGCCTCATTAATTTCCAAATGATTTACACTCCCTCGTTCAGGTTACTCCAAAACCGCACAGAGCAATCCCAAGTCAATACTCGTAAAAACTCCCTTTACAAGTTGCTCGTAGTGCTTACACTTGCTCGACATAAAGTCCACAAATGTCACAAGATTCCACCCCAATACGACATGGAAACCCATGTATTCGTATCAGTACCAGTCCCGAAATCGAAATCGAACTTCCTCATGTCCTTTGAGGATCGACTATCCTAAATACTCTTCCTTCCCGCCCTCAATAATTAAATGAGCACAGAGCAGTTAAACGAGCAAACACAAAACATTAGATTCCAATTAGGGCCGTCATCGAAATCAGGGCACACGCTCGTCTATCTACAAATTACAGCGACACCATGTACGAGTACATACGAGTATATCGTACCGTCGTCGGCGGTGTACGCTTGTCGGAAGCACACCCCTCATCCGAGGATTTGTGTTCCCATTCGAGGCACACGGGCGTCCTAATAAATTAATCCAAAGTCGCCTTCAATGCCGACTAAATGGTCTCAAATTAGACAGCAACTATTCTGGAACTGAGACGAAGCACCCACATGCCCCGTGAAGTGGATGTCCGTGCTCCCCGAGGATAAATGGAGAATACGTACGAGTATACGTGATCGTGGTCGCAGTCGTAACCACCAGGCCGATTGAAATTGGACATGGCCTGGGTGTTGGTTGGCTCTGTAGTAGCTGGTAGCTGCTTGGTGTCTATTGCGTCTGCTCCTGCATTGGTTTCGAATTTCGCACATTTATAAATGTGTGCCGGCAGTGGCAGGCGGGAGTTGTTCGTTTTACAGAATCCACCAGAGAGCTGATGATGACTTTCAAAGTTCTGGCATGCGGAAGAACCAGCAGCGAGAGTGAATTTCCTATGGTTCTACCAGCTAACCATATTGGAATGGAACTACTCGCAGCATCTTGTAAATGCTCGTTCATCAGGATTTCCGCTCGCTTCTCTACCCTTCGACGTCCAGCGATCATGATTAATTAAAATCTTTTGATTTGTGGTTGCCTCCTCGGTCTAGTGGTCAATTCGAAATTATGGAATACTAAGGCCCATCTTCGCCTCGGATTCGGTTATGTTCATGCGAACATGCATAGTCAATTGATGAATGCGCTTCGGTTGAAGGGCGGCGGCGGCGTAACCACTGACGCTAATCGATCTTGACAGTAGTGCACTTGGGAAGTTTGGTTCGTCTAGGCAGTGACCTTTGATGGGACAAAACAGAATGTTGCTAATTACCCGGCTAGACTGGATACGAGTACAACAGCTATTCCGTTTCAAGTTCTAGCGCAGATCTTGGCAAAGAAATTGTATCAACGGGTGCCTCTTGCACAGCAGGAGCGCGGCCCATGGGGCCTTTGTGTTTGATTTAATCAAACTCTGATGATTGATGGATTCATTAAGGCGTACGGGATGCTCAGACAGATGTGACATTGATTGCTATGATTGGATCTAATGCCTTTGATGGATGATGTGTTTACACGGAGTGGCGGCAAAAAGAAAGTTTGGTGGTGGAAAATCATAAAAAAGCGCCGGGCTCAACCGGGATTTGAACCCGGGACCTCTCGCACCCAAAGCGAGAATCATACCCCTAGACCATTGAGCCACATGAAAATTTGTACGCCATGTTGAGTGAAAAGAACGCGCATGGCGCTGTGATGGACGTTTTTGTAATTTTAAACTAATCGAGCTACTGACACACTATTGTCGTGCTATGAACTTATTTCTCAAGTAGAACATCAGTCACCTGTTAGACAGTTACAGGCATTGTCGGTCGACATGATATTCTAGTACTCACCATATTCATTGTCTTTTTGGCTGAAATATGCTTTCCTCGCGAGTGTCTCTTAGATTTCTATTCCTGGGTCACTTTTTGATTACGTTGTAAGTACTAACCTCATTGTTTGCAGTATTGGCAATGAGCCCGCCTTTGTAACTAAAAGCCGATAAGAAGTGCTAGACTCACTGTTGTCTACGACACCATCACTCAGATGACAACGGACTGGACGGTATTGTCTGAACGGTCTTTTTCAGATCACCTATACATCCAATTCAGTCTGAATGATGCTCTTCCGCACCGTGGAAAGGCTTGAGAGTGAGTACACTCTTTTGGATCATAAGCCAGCAACCAGACAGAGATTGGTGCGAAATGAAGAAAACATAGCCGCCGTAGCGGCCAGTATCGAAGAAGACCTGGAAATGTTAATTCGGCGCCG
Organism: Volucella zonaria; assembly: GCA_963966105.1. Lineage (NCBI taxonomy): Eukaryota > Metazoa > Arthropoda > Insecta > Diptera > Syrphidae > Volucella > Volucella zonaria. Next base: position 31,238,094 of record OZ014530.1, on the reverse strand, counting down.
ATCAGCTGAAAAGGGGCATCGCCAGAAAGTCAACCCGGCTTATTTTGCGGTTGAATTTGGGCCTACATCCATATAAGATTGTGCTGACTCAAGAATTGAAGCTGGGTGGTGACCACGGACGGGCGTGAGTTCGCTAATTGGGCGCTGGAAATATTGGCGGAGATCCGGATTTTGGCCAAAAAATCATCTTCTCGGACGAGGTCTATTTTCAGCTCAGCGCCTACGTCAACAAGCAGAATTTGCCATTATTGGAGCCAACACAATCCACAACTGATGGGCCGAGCATCAATGCATCCACATAGATTGACTGTTTGCTCCGGTTTATGGCATGGCGGCATCATCGGACCTTATTTCTTTCAAAACGAGGAGACACCATTGCCGTGAATGGTCTCAGGTATAGCGCGATGTTAACCGACTTTCTGTGATCAGGGCTCGATACATGCCACACAAACGACGCAACGCACGAAGTTGTGAAAGAGAAATTTGGCGAGTGGGTCATTTCACGGCGAGCGTTCATCAATTGGCCTCCGCGATCATGCGATTTAACACCACTCGATTATTTTCTCTGAGGCTACGTCAAGTCCTTTGTCTACGCTAAAAAGCCAAGCATTTTGGACGAGATCGAGGCGTCACATATTAGACCGTGACATCAAAGATATGACCGACTGTTTGAATCACTGCCATCGAAGCCGAGGCGGCCATTTGAATGATGTGCTATTCCACCCATAATGGCATGAAGGTGGCTTCAAAATAAAGCCAGAATCAATTTTTCATCTCACATCGCTGTTGTTTAATTGAAATTTCTTTTCCCATCGTTCTTATCTGGTCACCCTCTAAAATGAAGAATAATTGAGATATCGGCCTGAAATTGACTCCTGGTGTAGTACCCATGTCAAATTTAAGCACGGGATTCGATCTCGTTTATATGACTACCGCGAGTACGTTTGCAGCGATCGATTCTTTGGGGCCAATTTAACATTACTCGATATTGTTCCTGAACTCCTCGAATGTTGTTGGCTTGGTGGCATAAGCTAACCCCATAAAAGGAAATCCAACGACGCTAAATCGCATGAGCGAGGTTGCTATTAAACCGGACCTTTTCTCGAGATCTCACGATTACCGAACATCTCCTTTAACAGATCAATTGATTGACCAGCTGTGTGGCATGTGGCACCATCTTGTTGGAACTATCAACTATCACATCAGTGATATCAAGCCCATCCAATTCTGGCCAAAAATAGTCTCCCAACATGGCACGATGAACCGAACACCACGGACCGTAACATGGCGATGGTTTTCATCAACAAAAAATACGGTCCACTGACACCTCCGGGAAGAAATCTGAACAACGTGAGACCCTCACCCACTAAGCGTTACCTCCGCAAAGAGCATCGTCCTTGTCTGATTCCTTCGGAATCGCCGTAAGGCATAACTTAGTGGGGTAGGGAAGTAGCTTTAATCTAGAAATCAAGGACTGTTGACTCGTTCGACCGAAGACTGTCGATACGACTGTTTGTGGCTGTGGCGTTTTGTGGACATGAGTATGTTTGGGTGTGGGTGTTTGCCTGTTTTTTTTTTTTTTCAATTTTTTTTTATTTTGCGCGCGCTGAAGGGATTTAAGTATCCTTAAAATGCTTGAACCTAGCGCGGGCGAAGAAAAATCAGGGAGGTAGGACAGAGAGGTGCCGATGAACGTTGGTTTTAAATGTTTGAAGGTTATAATGACTAAGAACTAAAGATTTAGGCAGAGCGTGTTGTACGGACTAGGAACGAATCACGATATTTTAGAGTACGTCCGAAAATGGGCTTGAAGATATACTGATAAGCATTCAATGCGAAACGGGTGTTACTGCTAAAAGTTTGAAGTTGCGGAATGCTACTTGCGAATTCTATGGAGCACTGGTGGTAGAAATAGAGATAAAACAGAGTGAGAAACGAGACATTACGTCGATGTTCCAAGGTGTCCATTGTCTGAGTAACATTAGTATCACCTATGAGTCTTATCGCAGGGATTTGAATCCTATCTACCAGGTGCAGATATGTTTTAGACTCACCTGACCAGAATTGGATATTGTAATCCCATTTCAGGCAACAAATGACTTATAGATTGAGGCAAGATCAGAAGGGGTGAAGTATTTCTCACATCGCTTGAGGAAACCTAGACATTTCGCAGCATTTTTGACGATACCGAATATGTGGTCATTCCAATGTAAGTTGTCTTTGACACACATACCGAGAATGGAAAGTTTATCGGTTTCGAGGTTGCATGTCCCGTTAATGGCTTGGTATTTAGATTTCGCTTTAATGACAGCCGACAGCATTGAGTTTGGAAGCATTAAATTCCATGCTGTTGATAGTTCCCCAATTGTGAGCTTAATATACGCTGCAATTCCCGTTCTACAGCCGAAGAGCAGGAACGTGAGTCCGGGAAAGAATATGAAAAGCAGAGAGCACTGTCATCAGCAAAGGAATATATTAGATTGGAAGTAGCAGACAAGAGATCATTAATGAAAATTAAAAAGAGTGTCGGAGACAGAATGGAACCCTAAGGCACACCAGCATTTATTTTGTGAATATCTGATCTTGAAACCGTCCAAGACAATTTGAATTGAAAGTTCCGAAAGGTAATTTCTAATCCATTGGAAAAGAGAATCATCGATCCTAAATGCACTCATTTTCGACAAAAGAGCCTGAGGCCAAACTCTGTCAAATGCCTTAGAAATATCAAGTGCAACTAAAGGGTGTTTTTTTAGAGGTTTAGTTTTTAAACTAACAACACTATTTCTGCAGATTGCCAATTGAACAGTCGAAAGCTGATTTGTAGTTAGTATATTTTGCCATTTTATCATGAATGGATTAACGTCTAAACAACGTGTGCAAATTGTGCAAACTTATTTTGAAAACCATAGTTCGGTTCGCCAAACTTATCGTGCGCTACGTCCATTTTACGTCCATATTACTACTACCTTGCTGTGGCCAAGGTGCTCATGAGGGCATTCTTAACGCTGCTAATAAGAGTAAACACTACAAGGGTGTTTGAAGTCGGAATGCTGTCAGGGCCAATGCAGACAAGTGAGTTTTAATTTCGCTCAAAGTCCTGCACCGCCAGAGTCTTGATCCGAAACCAAGCGGCAAAGCTGTTTTGTCCGACTATTGCTGTGAAACCGGCGGTTTAACGACGAATGCCAGCGAGTGTATTCAAAGAAACAGAAAACATAAGAAACCGCACTGTAGAAGAAGATAAATGCTGCTTGTGACCTCTACGACTACAGACAGAGGATTGAGAACCGCTTTCTCAGAAGAAAGAAAGAAGAACACAAGAAGCGTGATGTCTGCAATATTGCAAGGTGTTACAACAGGAAAGAAATTTCCAAATTTTACAAGAAAATAAAAAGAACATGCTAGATCAACTAAGGGTAAACGGAAACTTGCAAGGACGGACAAGAAAATCTATTGGTAGCTTCGTAGTGAGTGCGGAGGACATGGAAAACCGTCAGGCATCACGAACAATTCAACTTAGTTCGACGATGGGCAACATTTCCGTTCACATGACCCCGACGAAGTGAGGAAAGCCATATACAAATTTATGTTTAACAAGGCTTTCGGTACTGATAGTCTGGATGAGAGATGAATTTATTAAGAGCATTAACAAATCCCCTCAAAACTATGATCCAACGAAAGTATGCCAGACCAAAGAAATTTTACCATTGACCCATAAAAAGACAACCGTCTTCTCAACATCCCCGATTAGATCTTCTCTTCCGAACCTGTAATCGCATAAAGCTTTTGTTAATCTTCTGATTAAACGTTGTCAGTGTGGCTTCATTTCTGGAAGATCCACCATCATCCAGAATTTACATTACGGCAAATCTTGAAAAGACCTTATTTTTGTCGATTCTAGGGCTGCCGGCTTATATCGGGAAATATTGTACGAAGCCAAGGCTGATTTTAGCATATCTGGCAAACTTGTCCGACTCAGCTGGATGCCCATGGAGGGCATTAATATTTCGTGAAGGTCAGTAACGATTTTATCGAGACTTTTGATGTCAAAAAAGGCTTCCGACCAAACAATCTACTGTCATATGGTTTCGTCAACATTGTGTTTGTGATTATGATGACATTATATGCAGAATAAAAGTGACCAGTCTGTAAGACATTTGAAAGTTGTGAACCAGAAGCGGTAAATATAGGTCTGTGGTAAACGATTGAACAACGAATAATATACGGTCATCTAGAAGGAATACAAATATGGACGACTGGAGCAAAATGTGACAGTGAATAGGTATTACTTCGAGAGGCTCAAGAGGTGTAGCTATATAAGTTCCGAAGTCAACAAAGAAGTGGCCGCACTTCCGGGACATGTCGTCAAACAGAGATCAGAATCAAAATGACAATCGGCGCGAAATATTAACGGAATTGTGCTGCAAATTGTTCAAAATAAAATTGTTTAAACGACAGAAGGTCTAGAGAGTGCAGAATATGGTATGAATATCAACGGGAAATAAATTTATGCGTTGTAGAAACGGATAGTGAGGACTCTTGTCATTGCATGAGTCAAGTCACTCAGAATAAACTAAGTTTTGAAAGGATTGACTGCACGTCGCTTAGAGTAAACGGTTATTATCTGCCTATGTCTAAGCCGACATAAGTTAACTAGGAGTTACCATTGTTTATATCGAAGTCGTCCATCTGAGCAAGTTATTCGGAACACGATGAATCGTTTTCACACCACGTATACTCTAGTGGATAATACGCATCCCCAAAGACGACAAACAGTGCGGACAGAAGAAGATATTGCTGTTGTGGAGCGCAGTGTTGAGGAGAATCAGAATGAGTCGATTTGCCATCGTGCACAGCAATTGGAGCTATTTCCATCCACTCTGTGGAAGATTTTACGGAAAGATCTTGGCTTGACAGCTTATAAGATTCACCTTGTGCAAGAGTTGAAACCGCGTGACCATTATACGCGTCGTAGGTTTGGTGAATGGGCCGAATACATGATTCAGCTTGATCCTCATTTTCAACGCAAAATTTTGTTTTCCAATGAGGCTCATTTTTGGTTAAATGGATATGTAAGCAAGCAAAATTGCCGAATTTGGAGTGGAGAAAACCCAGAAGCCTTTGTCCAGACGCCCTTACAACCATTAAAACTCACTGTTTGGTGTGCTTTATCGGCTGGTGGAATCATCGGCCCATATTTCTTTAAGGACGATTCCGGCCAGAATGTTACCGTCAATGGAGGGCGCTTGGTTTCAACAAGATGGCACAACATGGCACACGGCGCTCGACACCATAAATTTATTGCGGGAAACACTTGCTGAGTACATAATTTCGGGTAATGGACCTGTGAACTGGCCTCCTCGATCCTGTGATCTCACACCTTTAGATTACTTTCTTTGGGGATATGTAAAGTCACTAGTCTATGACGATAGCCCAGAGACGTTGGATGGCTTGGAAGTCAACGTTCGCCGTGTTATTGCTGATACGAGTATACGGCAACAGTTGCTCGATGAAGTTGTCGAAAATTATCTGTGTATTAAACAAAGCTAATACCATAGATATTAATATTAGCTTCAAGAGTTTTGTTTCATATTGAATTTGTATAGCTTTACAATATTTCGAAGGAAAGATCAAAACCTTTCGTGTCTAAAAATCGGACATTGAGGACATAGTTATAGCAGCAGGCATAGATACAAATGAGGCCGTTGATTATGACAACTTCTTTGTGATCGAAGATTCCTAGGAGAAGATAGAGGCTATAGGAGCGACTTTCCAGGAAGTGTACAAGGCGAATGTTTTCATTGGCCCGAACCACGATCTGGAGAATCGAGTCCTTGTGCACAATGAAATTGTGAATTCTCAATTCCAGAGCTCGGGTTTCACCCAGTTCAGTGACGAGAATATGGCAAATAATGTCATCACCAATGATAGGGTACTACCCCCGTTCATTTCGAAGGAGGAGCTCTAAACGATCTTCGAATCGCTTAGAAGTAAGAAATCAGTGGGAACCGATGAAATACCGAACATTGTGCTTCGACATCTCCCACTAGATGGCGGTGGACATTTATACCACCCTGTTTAATAATGCAATGAATAATGTCCATTATCCAGCGCATTGGAAAACTGCGGTGGAACATCCCATCCCAAGGGATAAAGATACTTCCAATCCGACGAATCTGCGCTCGATTAGTCTTCTTCCACACATCAGTAAGGTTTTCGAGAAGGTGGTCAATAGAGTCCTGACTAAGTGGGTTGAGGACAAACATATAGTTCCGGATAATCAATTCGGTTTCAAGGCGGGGCATGATATCATTCATGCTGTGTCGAAACTGGTTTCTGATATCCAGTGCACTGGTGCTTGCCTGATTGACTTGGAGAAGGCCTTCGACACGTATGGTTAGAGGGACTCTTCTTCAAGTTAGACAGGTTGGGCATTAGTAAACCACTGCTGTATATTCTTTTTGATATACTCTCAAGTTGACAGTTCATCGTGAAGAATGGTGATGTGACTTCTGCTGGAATATTTAAGGTGCGGTAAATTCGCCGATCCTATTCAACATTTACACAAGTGATCTGATAGGTTCACTTCACCATGCCATAGCGTAAGCAGACGACTTAATTGCGTACAGATCAGGTCCAAAGATTGAGGTCATTAATACACTTTTGCAACGTGACTTCGACAAAATTAAGCGATATTGCGATGACTGGAAGTTGAAAATCAACTTTCAGAAGTCGGAAACCATTCTGTTTAGGACGCCTTTGTCTGGGGCCTCTAGGGATACCAGAAAGAATTGGCGAAAGTCCTCTATCGTGGGACAGCACGGGCAGCCACTTGCTTGTCGAAATGTAGTCAGTTACCTAGGGATCTGGCTAGACCAATATCTGTATTTTAACAAACATATAGATGTTGCTCTGGCTAGAGCCAAGGGTGCTTTTGCCCTTACAAAGAGACTGTTTTATAACAGCCAACTCGGTGCGAGGGTGAATGTAATCAGTTGCATGGCCCTTATCAGGCCCATGCTTGTATTTGGTTTCCCCGTATGGTTCAGCGTGAGAGTAAGTTTATTGGAAAAGATTCGGGTGTTTGAGAGGGCTTGTCTAAGGACTTGTCTTCGCTTATACAGAGTCTGAGTACATAAAATTCTACCCTAATGAGGTCTTGTACAATAAGGTAAACCTAATAATCTCATTCATTAAGTTGACTTGAAGGCACGTTGCAAGAGCCATGACCTCATCGAATAACCTGATCTCCGGGGCTTTCTACCAAAATTAAATGTATCACAAGAGAGTGCGCTTTGATGGCTTTATTCCTCCAGAAGCTTTCCTCTACCTCGATATGAAAGGTCTGATCCAGAACAGATTAGCGGTGCCACTAATCTTCCACGTTACTCAAACAGCTACCCACAGGCAATTAGTGGGATTGAGGATATATAGATATGCATTCATATCGAGAAGGGTGTTACGGTTAAAATTTTGAATGGGCGGAATGCTACTGGCGATTTCTATGGAGCACTGGTGGTGGAAATAGCGATAAAACAGAGTGAGGCACGAGGCATTACGTCGGTGTTCGAAGGTGTCCTTTGTTTGAGCGATATTAGTATCACCTACGAGTTCTATCGCACGGTTTCGGATCCTATCTAGCAGGTGCAGAGATGTTTTAGGAGCACCTGACCAGATGTGGGCATTGTACTCCAATTTTGGGCGGATCAATGCCCTATATATTGAGGCCAGATTAGAGGGGGTGAAATATTCCTTACATCGTTGAGGAAACCTAGACATTTCGCAGCATTTTTGGCGACATCGAAAATGTGTCCATTCCAACGTAAGTTGTCACTGACAAACATACCGAGATGGAAAGTTTATCGGTTTCGACGATGTAAGTGCCATTCTTGGATAATGGCTGGATATTTGAATTTCGCTTTAATGACAGCAGACAGCATTGAGTTTTGGAAGCATTAAATTTCACGCGGTTGATAGTTCCCCAATTGCTTATGCTGTTAATATTGGAATTTAATGAGCTTAGCATACGCTGTCGTTCCCGTTCTACAGCCGAAGAGCAGGGGCGTGAGTCCGGGAACGAATATGAAAAGCAGAGAGTGCTGTCGTCAGCAAAGGAATATATTGGATTAGAGGTAGCAAACAAGAGACCGTTGATGAAAATGAAAAAGAGTGTCGGAGACAGAACGGAGCCCTGGGGCACACCAGCATTTATTTTGAGAATATCAGACTTGAAACCGTACAAGACAACTTAAATTGAACGTTCCAAGGTCATTTCTAGTCCATTGAAAAAGAGAGTCGTCGATCCTAAATGCTCACATTTTCGACAAAAGAGGTTGCTGCCAAACTCTGTCAAATGCCTTAGAAACATCAACACTTTTCGGTGAGACATGCCATCAAATCGCCAGTGGACCTGTTGCTACGAAAACCGTCCTGCCGGTCATTAAGAGGTTTTTGGGTTTCGAGATATTTCATGAGCTGACGGTTTTTCCATGGCCTTGGTGAGAAGGGACGTAAGTGCAATGGGTCCGTAGGAGGGAGACAGGAAGATTCGCCTTTTTTAGGGACGGGCTGGACAAATGCTGTTTTTCATCTGCTCGTAAAGAGTCCTAAATAGTAGGATTGATGAAAAAGCTTACGCGGTGATTTTGCCAGCGAGGAAGAACACCTCTTTAGAAGAAGGGGAGATATACCATGTGGACCAGCTTATTTGTTAATGTTAAGATCTTTAATAACGCTTGCTACTACACATGTGCGAAAGTGGATTCGTCCTATTGAAGATGCGACGCACTCAAGTGTGGGCGGAGACAAAGCACAATCTGGAAGTGTTGAGCTGGCCGCAAAGCGTGCAGCAATCGAATTGGCCTTGATCAAAGACCTGACAGCTGGAATGTCATTTTAAATGAGTGTTGGGATGGAGGATGACCCAGAATTTTTGATGTTTTTAACAAACGACCAAAAGCTTTTATTACCATTGGGACACTGTAGTATATTTTGCCTCAACTTTCGGTCGTATTGGAATTTTACACGCTTGAGAAAGACGTGGATGTCCTTCCTGGCTCGTTTAAACTTTTTTCGGTTTCCCTCTATCGGGTTGGTCTTGCAGAACCGAAAAAACTTTTTTCTGACATGCCTGACAACATCTTTACAGCTTGAGTCGTACCATGCCTTTTGTTTTGGTTTGGTACTCTTCAGCCGATGAGGGATAAACTTTCTCATTCCAAAGTGAATGGTGTCTTTGGTCATATCAGCAGCAGCATCCACGTCATTATCGAGGAAACATAACGACCAGTTAAAATTCCTTAAGAAGTTGTTAAGTCTGCTCTAATTAGCGTTCTCGTATTGCCCTACGGTTATGATAGGAATCCTTTCTCTACTGTGCGGTCGGTGTACGAGAAATTAGCTGATATGACACAATGGTCCGATGATTCTAGAGGGGAGAACACATCAACGGTGCACTTATCAGGGTGAGAAGTTAATAACAAGTCCAGGGTGTCGGCGGTATGACTATCAACGCCTACACGAATAAGCTCATTTACAAGCTGGGTTAAGTTATTTTTCGCAGCGAAGATCTCAATACACCGTCCTTCGGGTGTTGTCTGTCCAGAATGTCGAAACCACCCAGAATTGTGTGTATTGAAATCGCCCGTAATAACGATTTCAGTGCGAGGATACAGGTATACGATTCTTTGTATGGAGTCAGACAGTGGATCAAACTCGTTAAAGGTCGAGTTGCTGTCCATTTTGGGGCTTCTGTAAGTAAAGCAGTAGCGGACAATTAGCTTCGAATGGACTTTTAACCACATAAAATTGAATTCTGGAGTGGACCAGGGAGTTTGGTAAGCTGCACCACGGTGAGGCCACGGTGGGAGAAAAATAGTGGCACTAGTTCTAAGCCAGGTAGCGTCACATCAGAGTGATTTGAGAGGTGTGGCAGGGATCTACCTGTGTTTGACTAAGTGCTAAAACAGCTGTTATGCACTTACAGACGTGGACGTACGCAGAAAAGTGATTTATTTTTAGCCCGCGTATATTGGCAATATCCACTCTGAATTCCCGAGTCATTATAAAGAATGACAAACACAAAAAACACAAACAACGACGTTACTAAGCGCAGCTATAATACGTGAAAAAAATCGGATACGTCAAGTATTCGATTTCCACTGCAGTAGTTTAGCCCTTCGAAATGCCCTTCATTAGACGGGAACTTAAGTCATGGTTATATGTTTGTGTTAAACATTTCAATAAACTGTCCGTGGTTGACCCGGACCTCAAATTCAAATTCTCAGAAAAAAGGGTACCGGAAATATTAACAAGAAAATAACAAAATTCCATTTAAAGTTATCACCACTTAGATTCTGCAGAAAATCAGCTGGTTTCGCTCAATTTTGCAAAAGTGATAATGCAAACAAAAGTGGGGGTGTGTAGCTGAACCTTGACACCCAGTAGCGCAGTTTTACTTCACGGGGCTATGTTCGCATGTACATTTTTATGGCACTTTTTCATTTCTTCCATGTTTCCTGCATCAATTACGGCTATTGCGTTGTTTCATGTTATCAGAGTTACTTCAACGATAAACAAACCTTATCAACCGTCTGGCGTTTTGACCTAGTTTGGTCGGAATCACTTTCAATGCAGGTACATATGTACCTTCGAGGAACATACCAGTAATGCCTAACGTGTGCAGGGCTTTCCACATAATCTTCCAGCATCTTTTGAAGTGAGTCAACATGAAAGTATTTTTCTTTGACAGATTACAGTGCGGTATTCTCAGTTTACCACATCATCAGTTTTTTAATTACTTAACCTTCCTCCCGCCCCAGAACTCATGAAAGCGATTACTCAAAATGCCGCCCAATATTGTCACTATCTCAGCTAGACTACGGACTACAAGCATTCCTATCCACCATGAACTACAATAAAATTCAATACAACGAAATTTAAAAAAAACAAAAAACCATGAAACTATCATAAATGCGTACTTCGCCACTATCTACTGCCTGCCCCTTTCGACAAAAAAAACCGCAAACATTCGCAAAAGCCACAGCCACATGGCTACAGTCATCAACACACAAAAGCGTCCGTCAATACGCGAAATTTATTGGCAAAAAAAAAGCAAAACTTATTTTCCAATCCAAACTTATGACTAAAGAAAGTTTGCGAAAAAAATACAAATACGGGTACAAGAGAATACAATCAAATGGTGGGACGGTTGCGCGGGGCAAACATGCGTAATTGCGTATTTTCAACTCGCATTCGCGAGTTCATTGCCTTTTCCCAAAGAGAAAAAAAAAAAACCGAGGCTGACTGCTATCGCTTGCCACCTCTGGTGTTAACAAATTACGCTCGTCTAGTCAAACAAATTGGTTCCTCTATAATTAGCGCCAACTACGAGTAACACCATGATTTCGGTTGCCTGCCCCACGGAATCGGCCTCTCGACGTTCTGAACCTCTGTTTGGGCTCGATCGGTGATCGTTTTAGCAATCGATTTTTTTTTGTATCTGTTAGTGACACCTTTCGTTCCAGGTGTCATATCTTGTAGCCGGCGCCGTTATTGGAGCTACCGGAAAGCCATTAGAAAAAGTATCGACAAGAGTCGTGGAACAATTTTCTCACGATCTTTTTAAGTAGAGTCGGACGGAAAGTCAAATCGTGTGCGCGGCAATTCTCCATTCCATTCAGTCATTCACCATTCAGGTGTCATACTGAATAGAACCGAGAGTCCCCGGTTATGTGTCTCTTATTAGATTGTGGACTGCGGTTACTACGAGCCCCGAGAGCACTATGACGAATACTATGGAGCTTTTTTTTTTCGTACGGAAAGCTATAATCGCCCACTTGCGCCTGTGGCGAACACTACTGTGAGTGGAGGTGTTTGACTTTGAACTTGAATTTCGAATTCATCAAAACAGATGGAAACACTGCAAAGTGGGATACACAGAACGAGATTTACCTTACAATAGAAAATTGCAAATTAAGCATCTTGAGGGATTTAGAGAGTAGAAATTTGTGAAAGGGTCACAGTCTCTTTAACTGAAGGGCAAATGGTGCAACCGATGTGACTGATTATGGTCCGCATACCACTCCACCGCCAAACAGACTCATCAAAATCGAATAATTTGAACAGAAATTCGCCTACACAAAATGATGAGAATCAACAAGAAGGGACATTTTTTTTTATGTGCTTGGGGCTAGTCTTTGATGTTTCTTTTTAGGTTTCTCGATATCGGACCACAACTTCTGGTGTGTCTTGCCCACCTTTCGAGTTCGACCATTTGATCCTTGAACCAGAAATTTTGATTCGAATACGAGTACTCTCGTAGCTGTAGTCCAGTCACAAAGAGTATTCGAGGCAATTTAGGGTTTGAATCTCAGCTCTCACATTTTAGAACAATGAAGAGGAATGTGATGATGTAGGCATGTCAAGAGCTAAGCGACGAAATATGTTATCTCTGTTTCCTTGAGCTTAAAGCCCCCCGGATGGGACTGGGTATTATTCGTACAAAACCATTCCTATTTCAGGATTAGCCATGGCGTTGAAGTAGAGTTGGCAGATGATGGGTTGATTATTCCGGAATATATGGCCCAAACATCGATGTTGGAAGCTGTGTGTGGATTTATCACATCAAACCCTTATTGCTCCCTGCCCTATGATCTTTCCTCCCTTCAAAAAGAACAGATTCACTGCAAAAAGAAGAAGCAAAACACAATAAAGTTCGGACCTGCTCATGAATGTTCAGACTTTGTACAGGCCGGATGCAGTTGAAAATCTAATGGAGGCGCTAGACATCATAGACCCTTGATATCACACACACGATATGAGCATAAACAACTGCGCCTTATGCTTCCGTGATTACTACATAAAGGGTGGCCAGATATCAATGATAGTCTTTCCAATTGATATGTTTCAGCAGCTGTCAAAGTTCCAAATGACATCCAGCTGTCGAAATACTCAGTAAGGTTTCACATTTCACCATGCATCGATCTACGCTTGCCAAACGTTCGGAAATTATTCAAAAATATTAGCGAACTCACGCAACGTGAATTTCGTCGTGAGGTCGGTCGTCATCATGGCTTCAGTGTGCAGGCAGTTGGTCGCACCGCGGAAAAATTTGAGAGCGAGTACACTCTTTTAGATCTTAAGTCACCAACCAGACAGAGATTGGTGCGAGATGAAGAAAACATAGGAGCCGTAGCGGCCAGTATCGAAGAAGACCAGGAAATGTCGATTTGGCGCGCACCGCTCAGCTGGATTGTGCATCGCCAGAGAGTCAATCCGCCTTATTTTGCGGTTGGATTTGGGCCTACATCCATATAAGCTTGTGCTAACGCAAGAATTGGAGCCGGACGACCATAGATAACGCCGTGAGTTCGTTAAGTGGACGCTGGAAATCTTGGCCGCAGATCAGGATTTTGGCCAAAAAATCATCCTCTCGGACGAGGCCAATTTTTGGCTCAGCGGCTATGTCAACAAGCAAAATTGCCATTTATTGGAGCGAACACAATCCACAAGTGATCAGCCAAGCATATATGCATCCACAAAGATTAACTGTTTGGTGCGATTTATAGTATGGCGGCATCGTCGGACCGTATTTCTTTCGAAACGAGGAAGGAGACACCATTGCCGCGAATGGTCTTAGGTATAGAGCAATGTTAACCGACTTTCTGTGATCAAAGCTGGACAACATTTATATATCCGAGCGGTGGTTCCAACAAGATGGTGGTACATGCCATACAAGCGACGCAAGGCTCGAAGTGGTGAAGGAGAAATTTGGCTACTAGGTCGTCTCACGTCGAGCGTTCATCACTTGGCCACCGCGATCATGCGATTTGACACCACTCAATTATTTTCTCTGGGGCCATGTCAAGTCCCTAGTCTAGGCAATAACGCCGCAGATATTGGACCGAATCATCGAAAGTTGGACCGTCCGCTTGAAGCAGTGCCAGCGAAACTAAGGCGGTCATTTGAATGATGTGCTATTCCACACATAATGGCATGAACGTAGCCGTTCTTATCAAGACACCCTCTAGAACAAAAGTAGCATCAATTTGTGTGAACATTTCTTGGACTATTGGCATGCCATCAAGCGCCTTGTAAGAATCCGCATAATAGCTAAATTTGAACACATCAGCCGGGTTTTTCTCTCTGCCCTTGGGGAAAAAACGGCGGTGCTAGCGGAGAACATTTCCACGAGCGCCGTATCTTAAGGAGGATATCCTTTGTAGTACAATCAGGAAGGCTATCTTACATAGCACTTTGCCTGAAAATGGACTTATGCTCGTAGCGCCATTCTGCTGAAATCACATATCGTCCGGATCAGTGTTGCTCATATTTTCGAAAACAATCAGATTTGCCACCGATTGATTGTAACGCATGCTTCGTCCTAATTTTTGTAAAATTAAGTACCGACAATGCGAAGACCACACCAAACCATGAAGTTTCATCGGCCTAATGATTAAGTCTCTGCTAGATTTGCTCCACTGCAGAAATGGCAATTTTGACTCTTCACAAGTCTACAAAGTGGCGCGAAGGTTGTCACTCGATGTTCTTGCGCTGGCTTTTTTTTTACGAATGAAAAACTTTAGTTCTGCTTCTTGATTATGTTTACATGATGTCTTAGATATTTTTCCATTAAGTCAAGAAAATGATATTGGCTAAGTGGCCGGCGCCAGAATTGATGACCATTCGGGCCCGATTTGTAGTATTTTCCATCATTCTTGCCAAAACTTCCGCGATAGGTCCTCTCAGTCTTGATGGGTATTCTCTTTGAGGCCTTCAAGAGTCTGAAGCTTATTGACATGGACTCGTGAATTCACAAAATCCAACAAAAAGAAGTCTGGAACGTTAAATTAGGCGATCATACCTGCCAATGCAAATCGCCAAAACGAGAGATTGGGCGACCCGGAAATGCAGTCCTCAGAATTTCGGTTGTGCAGTTGTGCTCGTGCAGTATGCGCCGTTGCTCCATCTTGTTGGAACCACATGTTTTCCAGTCCCAATTCATCCAATTGAGGAAGGATAAAGTCGTTGAGCATGGCCTTGTAGTGCTTGCCGTCCAGTAGTCGTTTGGTCCGTGGCGTTTTCGAAAAAATAAAGCCCGATGACGCCTCCAGTGTAAACCGCACGCCATGCAGTATCTTTGAGCTACGGGTGTAATGGTTCTTCGTGGATTATACGCGGATTTTCATTGCCCAGGAGCGATAATTTTGCTTATCCACAGAGATGGAAATGGACTTCGCCGCTCATGATGATTTTCTATGAAAAGTTGTCTCCCCAGGATGGCTTGAGCGCAGGTTACACGCGCTTGGCGGTCAACAGCTAACAGCTGATGCACTGTCTGCACTCTGTGCATTAACATCTCACAGTCTTTCACCAAAATTCTCTGTAAGGACCGCCGATTGATGCCCAAATACGAGTACGTGGCGCGTCGTCTGCGTTTCATTGCGACATCTTCTACCACAGCTGCAATATCCTCAGCAGAACGGCTGCTCCGGGGCCGGCCAGACCTGGTAGCTTCTCGTGTTATTCCATACTATTTTAGGCAAGTAGCTAAACATCGTAGTGTTTTCCCAGTTGATGTTGGACGACCGGGAAATCTGCGTTGATATTCTGGCTGCGCCAACAGCACCAAAGATTCCGCGTTTTTAGGAGTATAGCGATTCAAGTTTTGTTGATGTGTATTTTGTATTTGTTTACTTCACAAATGTCAAAGTGAAATTGAACCGCATTTGCAAAAATTATAGCATCTATAGGGTGATGACTTTTGCTCTACTTAATATTAAGTCATTAGCAAGCCTCATCACTAAATGATGCCTACGAACTTCAAAAAAAGAACAAATACGAGTAGGTAAGGTTTTTCACTTTTGCTGGTTCAGCGTATGGTTTATTTGCGTGACTGGAGGCGAACGAAAAAGCGGGAAGAAATCAAAGTGTCAGATCTTGAAAAGTAACCATTAAAAGTGATGTTGCCAAGCCACTTCATCTTGCTTGATTCTTAGGACTTGACTTTGGTAAAAACATTTCGCCGGCATAATCTTATCGGGAAATAAGTTCAATCATTACACATCGACGTCGAATTTGAAGGCTAAGAGCAGTGATATCCTGACAATGGGCGGTGCCAATATTCCGCCTGCAGTTTTTAACGTAACGACAAGAACTCTACCATCAACGTTAGGATGAACCTCAAGAAACTCTTCCTATCCTCCACTTGCAAGGTGGAATGTTGACCTCTCTTGATATTTGGAAACCGCTTTGTCCACAGCATACTACGCTATTGGAAATGCTGCAAATATTCACTGTGCCTTGAAATTGAGATGCCATTGGTTTGAAGACTCATTTTAGGCGCCTTTGCTGTCTGGTTCTAGAATGAATTTGAGCGACTCTCTTATTAGAAAGTGACCCGGCGTCAGGGGTAGAATTGAATTTAATTTTATTAGGCACAAAAATTTACAAGTTACATTGTTTTTTCTGCCCCAAGCAGCCCCAAAGAAAGAAGTCTGGGATGGTTAAATCGGGCGATCTTGCTGGCCTTGCCAAATCACCAAAACGGGAGATTACCTGGAAACACTTCCTTCACAATATCCATTGTGGCTCGTGCTGTGTGTGCGGTTGCACCGTCGCCTTAAAAAAATACGGCCCAATCACTCCTCCCGCGTAAACGCCGCACCACACAGTGGCTTTGAGTAGATGCAATGGCTGTTCGTGCATCACACCCGGATTTTCAGTGCCCCAGAAACGAAGATTTTGCTTATTGACGTAACCGCTTAAGTGGATATGCGCCTTGTCACTCATGATGATTCGCGACACAAAATCGTCCTCTTCGTTGTTGAGATTGAGGATGGCTTTACAATAATTCACACGCGACTGACGGTCTGGAGCATTAACTGATGCACTGTTTGCACTTTGTACGGGAACATGTGTAAGTTTTCCACTAAAATTCGCTGTAGGGTCCGTCTGGTGATGCCCAATTGCGTGACCCGTCGTCTGGTTGATGTTTCTTCGTTCTCAGCAACATCGCCAGTCACAACCGCCGAGCATAGGGACCTTATATCTGTTTTGTAAACGTCTTCTTGCATTTACTAACTGTTGAATTGCTGTCTCGTATGTGTTGCCTTCTTTGGAAGTTCCGAGTATCCCAAGTGTATACAGTTGGTTGATGGAAAGATACGTTTTAATATGGTTACCTTGTTAACGTTGCCATCTCATTATTATTTTCTGAATAATTCTATGCATCGCGTTCAGTTTTTGGAACTGCTGTGCATTGCCCCAGGTCATGGAGTAGCACTGCCGAAGAACATCTTATGACGAACAGTTGTTTATGATGGATGGAAGCTCATTTACATGTAATGAGAACAATAGGGGGCCAAGCATAGAACCTTGAGGGACACCACTAATAGTTGAAAGAAAATCGGATATATTGCCATTGAGCTGAACTGATTGTATTCTGTTGTTTAAGTACGATGTAAGCAGCTTTACTGCGCCTGATGAAAAGTTATATTGCCGAATGAGATCTTTACATAAGATATTGTGATCAACCATGTCATATGCCTTGGAAAAGTCTAGGAGCACCAAGGAAGTTACCTTTTCATCTTCTAATGCTTTTCGTATTCCGTATACAGATGGGTTTCGCTCGAAAACCAGATTGCTTTGGTGTGAGCATGTCATTATTTTTAAGATATGTGCTCATCTGGTTTTTGCAAAATACCTTCAAAGGCCTTGGGCAGAAAGGGCAGAATTGAAATTGGTCTTAACTCATCAGCTTTAGCACTTTTGGGAATAGGTATAATTTTCGCCATTTCAATTGAGTAGAGTGCTCTCCTTTTGTTAACATAGTGTTGAAGATGAAGGTGATAAAAGGCAGTAAGATTGGTAAGAGTAGCTTTAGAAATATAGCGTGCATTTTGTCTAACCCGAAATGGCATTTATCGAGAGTACACTTTCTACCACATCAGAACTATCGACCGATCTAAAACCAAAACTACTAACACTTTGATGATTAACAGCCAGGCTCGCCAACAACTCAGTCACACCTAACGCGGAGGAGAAGAGCCGATACAAGAAATTGCAAGCAATGCTGTCATTACTATCTGCCAAATTACACTTTGCCTTGCCAATACCTATGCCGCGTAAGTTGTTCCAAAGCTGTCAGCTACTTAAGCAGGTGTTCAGATTTGGCGGATCTCCATAACAACTTTGTTGCGAAGTTGCAGACTTCGCTTAAATCACTTACAAGAAATAAATCTAAAAGCGTCAGTGTGCCGCCAAAATATTGAGTAGGAGTACTAACATTTACTGGTATTAAGTTGAACGTTCTCATACTATTGGTCCAGAAATTAGAGGTTAGGAGATTGCTGTTCAAATCTCCGCAAAGAATTCCGGACATAGATTGCTCCGTGGCTGTGGCTCAAGTGGTAGTGGACTGCCTTCCAAATCGGAAGGTTCGGTGTTCGAGTCCCAGCCTAGACCGAAAGACATTTCATCCATTTTTTCAGTTAACGAAAATCAAGTAAGACGAGTAGTTGACTAGAAATCAAGATCAAGCCAACTTCCACTAAGAATTCAGTCTTCCCATTAAATGTTGGATGCCACCCATGGAGCAAAACAACCACTGAACCCAAAAATCTTTCTTTCTCTCTCTGAGGCATTACAAGTGTATTCATACCCACTTGAGTCTTAAGCAGGAAGTATCATTCAAACCACTCCGCTCACAAACCATGTTTCGGCGACACAGATAACGTCCACACTAGAACCGTCAAATAAATCACGAGACTCGTGAAACGCAACAAACTTTCAGCGTTAATATAGCAAGCCCGAAGGCCATTTCCCTGGCTACTTCAAACTCGAATCAGTGTTCGGTCTAGATTTTGCTGCTTTATTGCCATCGATAATAAAAAGTAGAGGACCCAGCTTAGAATCTTGCGGGACGCCATTTTTCGTCGCTTAGGCTATTTTTTTTACTTTTACTTTAAATCTTCGGTTTTTCAAATAATCCTCTCGGGGCTACTAACCTCCTCTTGTGGCTATTTTTTCCAACCAACTTAGAATGCTTTCATGGCATAGTGTGTCAAAAGCTTTTTTTAAAATCTGTGGAAACTACCACGGTGTGCTGATGTAAAGTCTCCAATAAGTCGACTGATACTATTCTTTGGCCTTAAACCAAATCGATTGCTAGCCAGGAATTTACAGTTTTCAAAGTATTCGCTCAGTCTTTTGGCAATGATTTCTTTTAAAGCCTTATCCGTTGCCGAAAGTATCGAAATCGGGCATTAGGTCCCGATGTCGTCTTTTTTCCGGTGGCGACAACTCTGCGGTGAACTAGTAGAGCTCGGAACTGCTCACAATGGAAACACGTCGTCTATCTAGTTTCTTAAGCAGAGGAGAGCTGTTGTGAATTTGAATGCAGGTTGCGCATTGTGTGGATCAACTTCTTCCAGAGATCGAGTTGGTTGAAAGTGAATACTTTTTATTCTGCTTGTGAGAGCTCCTATTGTCGATGGGTTGCCGGATGAGCTTGCTGATCTCCAGATCAGCAAACCAGTGATCCCAGTCTACCCAGACTCTTTAATGAACGATCGTTTTCCTGGACATTGTCTATCGATATTGTTATACCTGTGATGACTCAGATGAAAGCCTTGGTAGTGAAAATAAGGCTCGACAATGGGTATCGACAATAAGGCATTTCAAATTCATAGTATTGCATTGTATAGTAATACCAGTCCTCCGTAAAGTTTTTGTCAGTGATAGGAGACGCTTTGATGTTTTTGAGGACATCACCATATAAGCTACATCGTAGATAGTGAAGCTTCTGTGAGCCTGTGAGAGATGGTTTCTTGTAAATCAAAGATGCAAATGAATAGTGAAACTCTTGAAAATCGTTGGATTTTCGCCAGTCCCTACGTGGCAACCTGACATCTTCATATTGGTGATGTTCAATCGGTTTACTGATGGAACTACTACTGGAACCAAATGTGAGCTGTGCCCGCCTGAAGTTAGATAATGCCGTTCTGTACCACTTGTCACCCTTCAGCTTCTTCTGCTTTGATTAAAAGCAAAATAGCTAGCAATTTACGCTGCCAACAGAAGCCAAAGGACTTATTATGAACCACTAGGCCTTTCTCGGGTGTGGTTCATAGACCAAAATTACCTCATCTTTGATGATTGTTCGGCTTTGTGTATTAGTCGTTTCGGGGAGCAATGTCATACCGCAGAGTTTTGTGTTCAGGCGCTTACTCGTCAGTTCTGCTGAAGCGTCCAATGTCAGCAATTGGCTTCTAAGTTAGATGGTAATCAAAAAGTAGTTGTACATATTATTTGATGTGCCCATTGTATGTTCCCCTTCTTCCTGAAATCGACCTGCCAGTTGATGAATATCGAATCGCCCTCTTCTTACCCTTACTCAGGCATGATAAAATGGCAAAGGCGTACCCGGCCAGTAGCATTATACTCGCCTACGCTATCGTATGGCTCAAAACCCTATACGGAAGAGATTGAAAAGATGTGACGAACCAACTAGTGGCTTCAGATAAAAATACATTCACCGTTGACGACCCTAACAAACGTTTAACAATCAACGACCTTCGAATCTCCACGTTGAATCTTCGGCCCCTTAACAGGTCACGTGCGGCCGAGAAATTAGCAGAGACCCTCCACTGGTACCACCCAGGTATTATCGCTATCCAGGAAGTTCGATGGGATGTGCTAGATAAAAGAAGGATGAAAAACTGTGATATCTACTGTAGTGACTGCTATATTAGGGTAAAGAAACAGCGCTTACTCAGATCCAGATTTACCATTTGCAACAGATCTAGGTAAGAAGTCTTGAGCCTCCCACACATGAAAGAGCATTTTATGAACACCCTCATCGAGGTTAAACTCGCTAACATAATCCTAATATGGGTCCATGCCCCTACGGAAGACAAGAACGACGCCACATCAAGGAATGTCCAAAATATGGAGTCAGGATTGTAAAGGGGGACACCTTTTTTTTTTTGGGGGGGGGGGGAGGAGAAATGCCTTACGCACCATAAGGAGGTCTGTTGGCGTTGACCATGCCCGTGTGTCCGGCTCTCTCCGCATGCTTTCGGATCATACGGACTAAAACTCCTCCCAACCCTGTGGCTTCTGACACAACCCCCTGGGACCGCTCTTCGCATTACTTCAAGGGGCTGCGATCCTACACCCTTTCGGGTTTACGTGCTTTCCCGGTATTGTTCTTCTTCTCTTTTCTTTCTTCCACAACTGGCAAATTCTTCCTAAGTTCAGGTCACCCGTCAGCCACTATCTTTTCTGGGTTGAAGGCACCAATGCTGTTTTCTAATGCTGTGCGTTGGGCTTTCCATCTTTTGCGACAAAAAATGTGTGATGTACGTCGTCTGCTGGGGAGTCGCCGTACTGGCAGGCTGGGCTGTCCGTTTTGCCAATCCTATGTAAAAAGACTTTGAAATTTCCGTGTCCGGTGAGGAACTGACTGACGAAGTAGTTGACCTCCCCGTGTTTCCGGTCTTTCCACTCAGTCACATTTCTTATCAGCCTCGCTGTCCACCTTCCTCTGCTTTCCGAGATCCAGCGCTCTTGTCACTTCCGTATCGTTTGCTGCTCTGATTGGTTGATTGCCGCTTCCAATCCAATTTCCGCCTTGTTTTCGTGGACGTACTTCCTTGTGCCGCTAGGAGATCGATGGGAGTCACTGGGACTACAAGGGCGGCTGGTTCCGACACCGTTCGGTAAGAGCCTTTGGTAGGACCGTTGGTAAACATAGCTAACACCACACCACATCACTTGAAAGAATTGTGCGGAATTCACAAGATAACTCTGGAGGCACTATATTTCAAAAGTCTGTGCAATTAGTAGCTTACACCGATGATATCCACATAATTGGGAGAACGGTGCAGACTGTCACCGGTGCATTCGGTGGTATTGAAACAGAAGCTGCCAAAATGGGTTCAGCCTTAAATAACGGCAAAATCAAGTATATGCTGTCAACAAAAAGGGACGCATAACATCGACGAATTGGACAGAACGTCACAATGGACAGCTACAATTTAGAGGTAATAGAGGGTCTTGTCTACCTTGGCTCTGCCATAAATTCTGCCAACAAGACTGCATGAAAAAAAAACAGGAATCAGTCTTGCCACTCGCAATTGAGTAGTAAGGCCCTATCCCGAAGAACTAATGAAACTCTATATAAGACCTTCATCATCCCAGTCCTACCTTATGGAGCTGAAATATGGACTCTATCGAACGTGGATGAAGATATCCTCAGTCGTTTCGAGAGAAAAATCCTTCGAAAAATATTCGGATCAGTTTGCGTTGACGGGCTTTGGAATAAAAGATTCAACGACGAATTATACGAGCTGTACAGCGACATCGACTTAGTCAGAAAACTGCACATCAGTCGTCTGGGATGGCTAGGATATGTACAGCATGGATAACAATGCTCCGTCTTGCAGAGTCTTCGAACCAAATTCCGAGGGCCAACTCAGTAGAGGTCCTCAGTGGCCCTTAGGTGGGGCGCACAAATAGAAAAGGATATCGAGATTAACAGGATTAACAGGGGAGGCTTGTTAGTTGAGACCCAGGTTCACCCCGAACTGTAGCGCCACACTGCGTTAATTCGATATATACTGTGACAAGTTATAGTGGGTGCAATTCTGAAAAGATATTCCCGGACATGGTATCTTCCGCACGACTAAAGACCGAGGTGAACAAAGACAAAATTTTCGTAGATCTTTGTGTCAATCAACGCCATTTAGCTTTTCAATTAGACACCGGTGCTACTTGTTCATTAATCGGTCTTGATGGGGTTTAGACACTAGGTCGGCCTCCATGCAAACCGACATCACGAACGCTTCAGGCATATGGAGAAACACCTGTGTCGATTAAGGGAGTTATGGACGTTTGTGTTCAATGGAGAAGGTATACTCGAACACTACCGCTGTTAGTTTGTGACATTCAACGGGGCTCCAACATTATGGGTTTGGATTGGTTTCAAGCCTTTGGTCTACAAATTCAAACGGTTGACTCTCACTCAGTTTTGCAAATAAAAACAGACTCCAGGGACCGGTTATTTTTGGAGGCAATGTCTTTGTGCAAAAACCACGGATCCGTTTTTCGACCCGGGTTAGAATGTAGTACATCATATAACGCACATCTCATGCTGAAACCAAATTCTCCGCCCAAATATTTTAAATATCGTCCGATACCCTTCATTCAAAAAGAAGCAGTTTGCCAAGGGCTTGAGCGAATGCAAGCTTTAGGGATATTGCGTCCAGTGGAAACAAGTCAATGGGCCACGCCCATTGTTGTAGTTAACGAAGCAAATGGAACACTACGCATATGTGGTGACTTCCATCCGGTTCCGCGCATTGAAGATTTGTTCCACAAACTACAAGGTGGACAGTATTTCACCAAAACCGATTTGTCAGAAGCTTATCTGCAGATTCCCTTTCATCATTCTAAAAAAAAAAAAAATGTGTTATAAGTTCCGAAACCAATGTTCGAATTTCAGCGGTTACCCTTTGGAACATCCAGCTGCACTGGTATTTTTCAGCGTTACATGGACCAACTAACTGCTGATTTAGAGTTTTGGACGTCACACATAGACGATGTAATCGTTTCAGGTACAACAAGTGCAGAACGTCTTAGCAATTTAAAAATTTTCTTAGAAAGCCTGGAGAGTCATGGTCTACGTTGCTGTTTGGAAAAGTCTGCGGAACCTGAAATTGAATACTTTGGTCATATAATCGACGGCACCGGAATTCGACCTTCGGAGACTCGGGTGAAAGCGATTTCAAGTTTACCTGAGCCGAAATACCTCAAAGAGCTAGAAGCATTTATCGGGAAACTCAATTACTACAACAAGTTCATCGGCAACTTCGCCCAAATAGCTGCACCACTGAACAAACTCCGCGTAAACGGCGAAACTTTCAAATGGGGAAAGGGAAAACAGAACGCTTTCCATCAGTTTAAAGAGAAAATCGCTCAAGTTTCTAGCTTAACGCATTTTAGAGATGACTTGCGAATTAGACGCATCATCCCATGGAATTGGCTGCGTCATCTCGCACATCTTCCCAGATGGACCGAAAAGCCTATTACTTTCTCGTCAAAAACGTTGAATTCTGTTCAAAAAAGATGCAGTCAGATAGAGAAAGAGGCTCTATCCATCATTTTCGGTGTAACCAAATTCCACCAGTTAGTGACAATTTTCAACCCCAACATGAAGTTACCCCATATGACAACGGAACGGCTCCACAGATGGGATACACATACACAATTCGTTGTCGTGCAACAAGTAAGCATGGGAATGCAGACTACCTGTCACGGTTGCCTATGGGACCAGGTGAAGAGTTCGATCAATCAGTGGAGTTCCGTCATCAAACCGAAGAGGCAACAATGGATGAACTTCCTATTTCGATTGCGAAATGCTCACAAAAGGATTCAGAGATACGTGCAGTAATTAATTTCGTACAGCAGGGCTAGCTAGATCGATTGTCAACCACTCAAGATCTACTGATTCCGTATTTTCGTAGAAGGTTCTCTGTAAGTTTGTCTGCTAAAGTTCTTCTCTTTCATAGCCATAATCCAAGAGTGGTCGTACCAGGGGCACTACAATCGAAAGTCTTAGCCCTTCTTCATCAAGGACACTGGGGAATAACGCGCATGAAACAGATGGCACGCCGATACTGCTGGTGGCCGAATATTGATGACAAAATTGAGAAGACTGCTGCCAAATGTAAAGCATGCCAGTCTTATGCTAGCAGTGTATCGAGTTGGCCAATCCCGGAACACGTCTGGGAGCACATTCACGTCGATTTTGCGGAACGTTTCCAAGGAGCTATGTGATTAATTGTGGTGGACGCGAGGTCCAGATTTCCATTCCTTGTACGAATGTCCTCCACAACCACACAAGCAACAATCCACGCGCTTCGCACCATATTTGCTTTGGAGGGGCTTCCAAAAATAATTGTGTCCTACAATGGGACACAGTTCACGTCCAAAGATTTTCAACAATTTTGTCGAGACCATTCCATTCGACACATGACGTCAGCACCGTTCAGTCCTGAATCTAATGGCATAGCCGAGAGGATGGTGAGAACATTCAAATCAGCCCTTCTCAAGGCTATGGAGGATAACTGGAGAATGAAGCTGCTCTTGTTACATTCTTATCCACCTTTCGCACAACTCCGGATGAATTTGGCGTATCTTCAGCCATCATCGAACCCTCCTATCCGCTATTCTGCCAACAAAAGCATTCGCTAAGGTGAGATCAGATGCACAGAAGTTTGTCGAGAGTATGCGTAGGCGAAGAAGTGAATGGAAGGAGTCATCAAAAAAACCAGCATGGGAAACTGCCGACGTTACCAGAATCAGATCTGTCCTAATGCAGGAAGCCAAGAATTCCATCAGGAAACCCAAGAGTTTGATGATTTTAACTTTTCGAAATTTCTTTCGTCTCCAACAGGTTCATTTCCCAGTTCAAACCACCAGGAGGACAGCCCAATAGATGCCAATGAGACGGATTCACCGATAGATAATCCGATCGTCGAATAAGAACTAGTAACCGAAAGTTACCAACGAAATCCACCCACTGATGAATCACTGGTCATACGGAGATCGGAACGCTCCGTGACTCATCAGTGTCACTTACATTCGTCTATTACTTTTCTTCTTCCTGCTTCTATTATAGTTGCTGATGCACCAGTTAGATCCGCTAGTGATCTCACCATTGTCAGCCGCCTGTATTGAGTTCTGGTTTAGGGTTTATTCCTTCAGTTTGGCTTGAATATTGTCAACCGGTCCCTTTGAGACGAAAAATTAGAAGCTGAATCAGGCTTCATCCTTCAACTGTGAACTAACTGCAAAACCTGGAGCCACTTGCAGCCTGCAATAGCTCATAAAAGCATTATGACTATTCCTTCCGCTGGACTCTAGTCACCTTCTACGACTCGCCGGCTCTACTTCTGGGATATCTAAGCCCCGACCGTACAGGAAATTGGATTATTATTGGTATCCAGAATTTGGTGCAGGAAATTCTTAGGTCATTCGCTACTGTCTATCTATCTCTTGTGCCAATATAGCACGTAATTCAACAGTGTCTTCCATAAAACGTCCTGGGCTTGGATATTGGTGTCTGTTTTCAAGTGCGTTTGAAGTAGTCCAAAGGTCGATTACCACTTTCATTCAGTCACCCATCCTTCAAATACTCGTACTTAGATCTTCCTCTCGACAACAAGGAAACTTTGAAATACACAAAGATATCATAGGATAGAGTCACTGAGAGCTCTCTAAGTTATTTGCTTCTTCCATGATCCACCGTGTAAACAGCACCCTATAAACAAAACAATTCTCTAAAAAGAACATCGCAAACCCACACTGTCACTACCACTACATAACCACTTCGAATTGGCTTATCTGGCGAATATTTGTGTTAACTTTGCCGTCAAGTGACGTTCAGCGATCACATGAAACTCGACAGTCACAGTCGTTCGCTGTACGTAGATCAGCGCAGAGCTTTCGTGGTTTTCCGTTGTGAGAAATTCTAAGTACCTGCTCTAAGTCACGTAGGCCTTGTGTACGACTTGTGTTTTGTCAGCAAAATAAACGCTCATGACTCTGTCAGTTTTTGCTCGGTCAGCATAAAAACTACTGCATTTATGCAAACTTATGCGTTTAGCTTTATGGAGAAAATTTCGCTGATAAAGCAGAGAGTGCTCGTATCAGCTGTGAGGTTTGGTACCTCATTCCAGCCGGTGCCGGCTGATCGAGAAGTAGGTTGACTTTCGAATGAGTGATCGTGCTGCGATCAGTCTGTGATCGCTGGGAGATTGTAATATACCGGCGTAAGCGAAATACAACTTTTGTTCTATTTTTTGTTGGCAAAAACTGGTTCCCACATCGAGCTTTGGCATAGATTCGCTGAGAAAATGACTGCCCGGCGTGCAAATAGCTGATTGATGAACTCGACGATCACCGGGGAGTTCATCTCTGAGTAGCAGTAGGCCTATTACCGGTTTCCAAATTTGATGAACTGTTTAACGATCTTCTTGGAAATTTATTCAAATCATTGCATTACGGCATTCGAGTTGAAGATATGCTGTAAAGGCGGCTTTTTATGATTTGTTGTGTCATTAGCCGGTCATTTCGAGTGAAGAGAAAGGGCTGTTGGATGGGTTTAGAAGGTTTTTTTTTGTTTTTTATTGATGCGGGCTTGGGTCTTAGAGTTTTTTATGAGTTTTTCTTGAAGAACATTTCAAGTCACTACCGGACGCATCGAGATGTTTATTTTAATTTGATTATGTCTTAATTAAATATCACTGGGCAAATGTAGGACCATGTAGGCATTTGGATTTGGATATGGCTGGATGTCTGGGTGCTTAAATTTGGAAATAAAACAACGGTTTTGACATGGAACGAAAATCCTTGATGGTACTCTTTATGCTCGAAAGACAAGGGTTAATTAATTTTTAGAGGTTTAGCGATTTGATAAGAACTGAGAGAGTTCTTAATTTGAACAGATTAGTAAATGAATATTAATGGGGATGGTGTTCCCGAAGAGTGTGGGGTACAAGTCGTATATGAAGTGGGGAATATTCCCCGGGTCGAAAGTGCGGCTGACGTTGGATGTTTCGATCTTGGTGGTAAAGTTAAATATTCACGGCGAAGCGTACGAGTGAATGAGTGTGGAATATTTAAGCTTTGGTCCGAGCCTGAAATTTACGATGTGCTGTGACTAAAGTTGACTCATTTTTGTACGAATAAAACTGTTTTTAGAAATGTAGGTTAACGGTTTTAGATAAAAAAAACATGAAATTCTGGAGATTATTGCCTTTTTACTAAGCATGCAGACGCTGGACCTCAAACGAAGAGGTACCTAAGAAAATCCGGATTCTTGTTCACGTTTCTTATGCCTTTTTCCATTAGCCTTTAGCGAGCGAGGTTTATTGCCTCAACAACTCTGATGATAACTTTCTGCTAGAACAAGGGCTGTATAAGACTGCTACTGCAACCAGAACATGCTGCTGGTTTGGTGGGCGGAAGTTTATGCTAGAGTGTGGGTTGGTTCTTTGGTTCATCCGTAAAACCCATTCCACTGCCACGGTCTTTGCTTAATTTCTTCCAGTTGCATACTCCAAGCTGACTGAGGTCTCGTTCCATTTGTGCGCGGGACCCAAGTTGAGAATATAGCGCAGAAGCACTAGTATGCATCCTGTTTAGATGCTCAGTGATGATGACTGATGCATACTTTTCTGACCAGCTCAACGTCGTGCTAGAGTCTGCTATTATGTCTACTCCTCCTATGCCCGTCCATGTAAACGAAACCAGGAGTCATTCAAGGAATTTTCAGAAATATCAAGAGCAGGCCCGGTATGATTATGGACTCACCAAGAGTCTTCTTAGTATTTGTTGATAAGGTCTTCATGTTCTATTGCATTTTTAGGCCAAAGAAAAATTGAGTGGCAAGTGCGACTTTCCATTTGATGAAAGATAGTTTCAAGCATTCACATAATACGCTGGGGAGAAAATCTTGCAAACGATGCTGAGGTTCCAATCTTCAATCTAACCAAACCCCGGAAATGGATTAATTTACTATCGAGTCGTCTCCCTACTTACTTACTTAGGTGGCGCTACAGTTCGGAGTCAACTTGGGCCTCAACTAATAAGTCTCCCCAGTTAGTCCAGTCTTCAGCAAACTGCCTCCAGCTGGGCACTCCAAGTCGGTTGAGGTCTGGTTCTACTTGTGAGCGCCGCCTAAATGTACGTCCTCCTCTGCTATGTTCCTCCGGGTTATATTCGAATACTCTGCGGGCTGGAGTTTCCTGACTAGGTCGATGTCGCTGTACAGCTCGTATAGTTTGTTATTGGATCTTATCCTCCAAAGCCTGTTAACGTAAACGGGACCGAGAATTTTACGAAGGATTTTCTCTCTCGAAACAATTGAGGATATCTTCATCCGCTTTCGATAGAGTCCATGCTTCAGCGCCATAAAGCAGGACTGGAACGATCAAGGTCTTATATGGAGTCTCCTTATTTATTCGGGATAGAGCCTACTACTCACTCGCCTTCCTAGTTCTAAGAAACAGCGATTGGCAAGAGTGATTCTTCGTTGTATTTCTGATGGGGTGTGACTGGCAGAATTCATATCAGATCCAAGGTAAACAAAGTCCTTTACCACCTCGAAATTATAGTAGGCGACTATGATGTTATTTACCGCTAAACCCATTTTGGCAGCATCCGTTTCAATAGGACTCGCTGATCTCTCCTAGCGTGCGCTAGTAGTTGCACGAATTTTGAAAGACTGTGCCTCTAGTGTTCGCTGGTGAGCTCCGCATAATTCCTTCAAGTATGATGTTAAAGAAGTTACACAACAACGCGTCACGCGTCTAAGACCTTTTTTTGAGATCGAAGGTCTCCGACCATGACCGAGCAATGACCGTTCTCAATCGTCATTCTGTATAGACAGACGAGCTTGTTAGGAATGCCAAAACCAGCATGGCTTGTCTATGTAAGCGTCGCCATACGAGGCGTTAAAATCGATGAAAAGGTGGATGACCTGCCAGAGTATGGTCGACTTTCCAAGTCTGAAACCGCACTGATAGGGGCCAGATTATAGTATTGGCGAAGGGTTTTAGACGTCTGCATAATATGGCAGATAAGATGTGGAGGAGACCTATAAATGGTGACCAGATACAATAACAATGATAGTTTTTCCAATTGTTATGTTTCAGCAGCTGTCAAAGTTATAAATGACATCCAGCTGTCAAAATATTCAGTAAAGTTTGGAATTTCATCACGCATGGTTTTTTTTTATTTTTATTTAAAGTAGCGCGCTCAAGGGGTTAAGACGCCCTTAAAATGTTTGCACACAGCGCGGGCTAAGGAAAATTAGGGAGGGAAGCAAGATAGGTACCGATGTACGTTGGTTTTAAATGTTTGAGTATTACAATGACTAGGAAATAGAGAGCTCGGCAGGGCATTCCAACAGTGAGTTATTCGGCTTAGAAACGAATCACGATATTTCAGATTACGTCCGATAGTAGGCTTGAGGGTGTACTGATGAGCATTCATAGCGGGACGGATGTTACGGTTGAAGGTTTGAAGTGGCGGAATGCTGATGGAGATTTCTATGGAGCACTAAAGGTGGAAACAGCGATAAAACAAAGTGAGCCGCAAGACATTTCGTCTGTGTTCGAGGGTGTCCATTGACTGGGTGAAATTAGCATCACCTATGAGTTTGCTCGCACGGTTATGAATCTTATCTATCAGGTGCAGAGATGTTTTAGCAGCACCTGACCAGATGTGGGCATTGCACTCCAATTTTGGGCGGATGAATGCCTTATATATTGTGGCCTGATCAGAGGGGGTAAAATATTTCTTACATCGCTTGAGGAAACCTAGACATTTCGTAGCATTTTTGACGATATCGAATATGTGGTCATTCCAACGTTAGTTGTCCTTGACACACATACCGAGAATGGAAAGTTTATCGGTTTCGACGTTGCATGTGCCATTCATGATAGTAGACAGCATTGTGTTTTTGAAACATAAAATTCCACTCGGTTGATAGTTCCCCAATTGGTTATGCAGTTGATATCGGAATTTAATGAGCTTAACATACGCTGCCGTTCCCATTCTACTATATAGCCGAAGAGCAGGGGCGTGAGTCCGGGAACCAATATGGAAAGCAGAGAGTACTGTCCTCAGCAAAGGAATATATTGGATTAGAAGTAGCAGACAAGAGATCGTTGATGAAAATGAAAAAGAGTGTCGGAGACAGAACGGAGCCCTGGGGCACACCAGAATTTATTTTGTGAAAATCAGATTTGAAACCATCCAAGACAACTTGAATTGAATGTTCCGAAAGGTAATTTCTAATCCATTGAAGAAGAGAGTCGTCGATCCCAAAAACGCGCATTTTTGACAAAAGAGCCTGATGCCAAGCTCTGTCAAATGCCTTAGAAATATCCAGTGCAACTATCTTGCTTTCGCCAGATTGATGTATGCTTTGGTTCCACTTTTCGGTGAGACATGCCATCAGATCACCAGTGGACCTGTTGCTACGAAAACCGTACTGCCAGTCATTCAAAGGTTTTCGTGTTTCGAGATATTTGGTGAGCTGACGGTTTATCAGCGTTCCCATGACCTTGGAAAGAAGGGATGCAAGTGCAATGAGTCTGTAGGAGAAAAGAGAAGGAGATTCTCCTTTTTTTTGGGATGGGCTGGACAAATGCGGCTTTCCCTCTGTTCGGAAACAGCCCTAAAATGTAGAATTGATGAAAAAGCTTGCGCAGTAGTTTTGCCAGCGAACACCTCTTCAGAAGGAGGGGAGATGTACCATCTGGACCAGCGGATCTATGTATGTTGAGATCTTTAAGTAATCTTGCTACTACACGAGTGCGAAAGTGGATTCGTCCCATTGTATATAGATTCGACTCACTCAAGTGTAGGTGGGGACAAAGCACAATCTGGGAGTGTTGAGCTAGCCGCAAAGTGTGCAGCAAGCAGATTGGCCTTGTCCAAAGAGCTGAAAGCTGGAATGTCATTGTGAATGAGCGTTGGAATGGAGAATGAGGCAGAATTTCTGATGTTTTTGACAAACGACCAAAAGCTTTTACTACCTTTGGGACATTGTAGTATTTTTTGCCTCAACTTTTAGTCGTATTGAAATTTCACACTCCTAAGAAAGACGTGGAAGTCATTCCTAACTGGACCGAAAAAACAATTCTCTAACCCTGACAGCCTCTTTACTGCTCGTGTCGTACCATGCCTTTTCTTTGGGTTTGATACTCTTCATCCGATGAGGGATAAAGTTTCTCATTCCAAAAAGGATGGTGTCTGTGATCATATCACGTCGTTATCGAGGAAACACAACGACCGGTCAAAATTCCTAAAGCAGCTGTTAAGTCCGCTCCAATTGGCTTTCTCGTATTGCCATACGGTTCTTTTACGAATCTTTTCTCTAACGTGTGTACGAGAAATTAGCTGATATGACACAATGGTTGACGAGCTCGTCAATGGAGTACATATCAGGGTTAGAAGTTCAAAACAAGTCCAAGGTGTTGGCGGTATCTACGCCTGGTATTCGTGTGAGCTCTTGTACAAACTGGGTCAATTATTTTCCGCAGCGAAAATCTCGACACACCGTCCTTCGGGTGTTGTCTGTCCAGAATGTCGAAGCCACCCAGAATTATGCACATTAAAATCGCCCGTAATCACGATTTCAGTATGAGGATACAGGGATACAATTCATTGAATGGAGTCAGACAGTGCATCAAACTCGTCAAGTCGGTGGTCATTATGGCTTCAGTGGGCAGGCAATTCATCGGACCGTTGAAAAGTTTGAGCGTGAGTACACTCTTTGGGATCCTAAGCCACCAACCAGGCAGAGATTGGTGCGAAATGAGAAAACATAGCCGCTGTAATGGCCAGTATAGAAGAAGACCCATAAATGTCGATTCGGCGCCGATTAGCTGAATTGGACATAGCCAGTGAGTCATCCCGGCTTATTTTGCGGTTGGATTTGGGCCTACTGCTGACGCAAGAATAAAAGCCGAATGGGCATATGTAGTAAGTTAGGTGCGGATTTTGGCTAAAAAATCATCGTCTCGGACGAGGCCCATTTTTGGCTCAGCGGCTATGTAAACTAGCAAATCCGCAGGTATTCAGCCAAGGACCACATAATACTCGTAGCATGAATGTAGCCAAAATCAATTTTATATCTCACGCCGTTGTTGTTTTATTAAAATATTTTTTTCTATCGTTCTTATCTGGTCGCTCTTTACCTCTATACATAGTTGGCGTAGTTGAGGGGGTCTCCGTTTTTGTGGATCGGGTAAACGATATTGAGATTTCATTCATCAGGCAACGGTTCATCTGACCAGATCTGTGAAATGACGAGTTTGTCAGGGATCCCAAAAGTGGACCTGGCTCTATATCAGGTCGGGTCGTCTCCAAATGTGCTGGCCTATCTGGTCTTAATATCGATGAAAAAATCGGATATGGACTTCTTGAGTCTTTCCGGGATCTGTCGGATTGTGATGATTTGGCGATTGCGGACCTTCTTGGTCGGAAACCTCACTTATAGAGATCAATCATGTTACCGCTGAAGGGTTGCAGACGTTCATATTGTACAATATGGCAGAGAAGATCTAGTATGCGATGTTGAAGAGACTTATGCCTCTATAGCTGGCGCAGGTAAGGGGTCTCCTTTTTATGGATCGAGCACACGGTACTTAGATTAAATTCTGGCCAGATCTGCGAAATGATTTGGTGCATGCTCTACAGAAAGCCACTTCTAGCGGCTTTGAATACATCGGCCGTTAAGCCGTCAGGTCCAGCTCAGTTTTTGAATTTCAGCTTAGATGCTTCGTTTTGTTCAAGTTGAATGGTCTATTCTGGCTGACGCCGGCATTTTGAGCTTCTTCGTCGTTACAGAGTCTGCAGAAAAAGTTTTTCCGTACTCTCGTCACCGATTGTGACTCCACTATAATGTTTCCTTCTTCATCTCTGCAGGCTCCTGTACACGTCCTCTTAGCTTGACACGTTCTTTTTACCTTTTGGTAAAACTTCTGGATGTTATTCCTGGTGCGCAACCTCTCCATATCTGCGATCGTGCGCTTCCCATGCTCTTTTCCCTTCTTCTGGAGAAGCTGGTGTTCTCCCCTTCTCTTCTGTTCGTAGAGCTCTCGTCCTTCGTTCTAGCCCCGCTTTGTACGCTTTCTGTTTAGCAGTATGTGCTTGACGGCGTTCTTCATCAAACCAGGAATTTCTTGGTGGTGGTCCGGTGAAACAAAGCACTTCAGTTGCAGTGTCTTTGATGGCACGATGGCAGCGTTTCCACTGATCTTCAGCACTTGATGCTTTCGGCATAGAAGCTATTTACAGACTTCGAGATACGCTTTCGGTGAAGATTCTGGCGGTCTCTTGCGATTGCAGCTTTTCTACTTTATATTTTCTGACTTTGTTTTCGGGTTTGGGAAATCCTCACTCGCATCTTTTCTACAACAAGGTGGTGATCCGAGCCAATGTTGACTGCGCGGAATATTCGGACGTCCAGAATACTGAAGGCATGCCTTACGTCTATGGCAAAATGATCAATTTGATTTAGCGTGACGTCAGCTTGTGTATATTGAGGTGAGGAAACCGTGAGCTGGCTATAGTGATACTTCATCCCGCCGCAAAGCCAATAAGCTTAAGTCCACTGTAGTGTCGTGTAGACTATGCATACTAGCTTTCCTAAAAAAAATGTCCTCCTTCCCTTCCCTGGCTTTAAAATATTTCATTACAGTTTTAACGACATAAATATGTCTAGTCAAAGAACTCGTATATACATTCTTTGGCGACGTTGTCCTTGTCTTCTCTAGGGGGGCATGCCCTGTGCCCTGTGTATCACAGGTGTGAGTACCAGCATGCTCACCGGTGAAGTCGCTCTCGTTTGTGAGTGTTCTTTCGAACACCTCACTATCGCCAGCCAGTAGCTCCACTTCTCCACTTCGTCTTCACTCACCTCTAACTCTTACTGGACGGGGATGGTCTGTCTTGTGTTTTGTATTTTGTTTTTCCATTTTAAAAAAATTAATCTAGTTCCCACAAGCAAGGCCGGAAATAAAGGGTCAGCCCAGTCAGCGCCGACATACCTAGGTAAGGCTAAGTATAACAGGCCCGCGCCAATGCGTCTGATACTCACACCACCACTGGAATCAGGTTTGACAGTTCTTAGTTCGCCACGTCTCAACCGACCGTAGTCAGTTGAGTCTTTGCGAATTAACCCTCAGCATCGGCGTCATTGAGGATGACGCTCGCATCAAGGCGCCTGACACGCAGAGGATATGTCCGGCCCATCCCATCGCATTTTCTGCGTGCGTTCCTTTCCATGCCTTTGCTTGTAAAGCGCAAGAGCCGATCTCGTCCTTCTATGCAGTGCTTTCCTGCAGTCTTCATCAAACCAGGGGCTTCCTTCAAGTGTAAGGGTGGATCACAGCACTTCTGTCATATTTCTGACGGTTCCTCAACATGGATGCGACTGATTTTCTGCACTTATAGGTGGATGAAAAGAGTCGTTGACGAGAGGTTGAAGGATATGCGATTGCTGATATTCTTTTTTTATTTTTCTTCTGCGGCAGCATGAGTCCATATCAGGCTGATGTTGGCGAATGGACCCTTGATGCGCATTGCTATAAGGCGTTTGCTTGTCGAAAACTCAAAACGTCTTGCCTTAGTCTGCAGCTTAGAACAAACAAATCTGCACCCAATAGATGCCCTTTGGCATTCGCAGTTTTTAATCCCGGCCCATGCCATCGTGTTTCCTGAATGGCTGTAATATATGCGTCATATGTAGATGTCGAGAGCCTCCGTCAGTTGTCTGATGAAGATTCAAATATTTCATGGGCAGATTTGAGTAGGGGATCACTCATGCAGTAAACGGGTACGTCCACTGTAAAGTAAGGCAAACACTTGGCTACGAAATTGATTGTTGAGGACAGTAAGCAGTTTCCCAATCAATCGCCATGCAGGTTATAGATGTCTAAAGATAGTGAATAGGTCTATTGTCGCTTTGGGAAATTCTAGATCCTGTTAGTGATATACACTACCTGACATCTTGGCCCTAGATGCTATTACCGTATGTGGTAGCAAGTTGGTTCTATAGGAATGCGGTCGCCTTTATCCCCCATCTGTAACCAACATGCCTTGAAAATTCATCTTGTTACGTGCCTTTATAGCAGCCCATCAGACGGACCCAGCTGATCATGTGGTAGGTCAATTGCTGAAAGTCGCTCAGTGCAGCGATGTCCACCTTCTTGTCACGAAAACTTTGTTCAAATTTTAAGGGACTTGGTGTTGTCCAATAGCATCATTTACTGTGTTTCGGAGGAATTGCCCTCTGACACTAATCTAGATGGCCACCACGTTCCCTAGCAATCTGTGAAGTATTTTACAGATGCCGCCGTCGGAAAATGGCCTAAACTACGCGCTGGCTGCTTGTCTTCGCCTTCTCTATTACTCCGCCACTCATACTAATGCAACATGGTGATTTCTCGTGCTAATGACAAATTGGCCATCAAATGTGACACGTGTCGTAACATTACCTCGTTCATTGCTATAAAACAAGTTTTCTCTCATTTTGACATCTGAGTAGTGCCATGCACCCGACTAACTTATCGCACCCATCTGGCTGCTCATTAAACGACTCCCAGAGCCATGATCGGCAGTCAGAAACTTTCATTCATCTCATCGAATTGATTTATTTAAATTGCCCGATAAAAAAAAAATCAAGAGATCCCTATCTGCTTGTAATCACCTCTCAGATCATCAGCAAAAGTCTTATGATTTCACCGTCAGAGTAGGCTGAATAAGTTTAGTCACTCATGCCAAAGGCCGTAGCTAGGCCGCTGCCAAATTACTTTGGCATTCGTTTTGATGTGAAACCATTTCTGGTGCTGATTTCTATGAGCACCATTCCCTCGCTGCAGTCACATACCGCCGCCGCTACCCTCAGATTTATGCCTGACAGCCTTCCGAATCTCCATCCAACTGTCAAAGGGACGTCATCGAAATCTGTTCGATTGTGCAATTGTGTGCTTGAGTTGCATAACAGCCGCTGTGACGCGACAATTAGTTCAACTCTTCGTTTACATTTCACACTGTTGCGTATGTGCATGGTGTAAACAAAGCCAGTGCACTTGTCCATGTCATTTGGCGGTATTTTCCGCTTGAATACCAGCACGTGGTCCTGCATGTTAGCACGGTTCAGTGATGTGGCAAAGGGGCGTAGAGGTTTTGCGCTACAAAAAGTTCGCGTGAGGGCTCTGTCAGGTAATATGCTGGCCATGGCCTACGTGACTCTAATCAAGAAGCGCCTAGTAGAGTAGCATTCACAATAGTTTCCACTGAAAATAGCTTAGATTTCATCATCATCGCGAAAACATCACAATGACAGCCGGCAAAGGTGGGCTACGATTATACACACGCATACATATACGAGTATGTATCTGTATAGTTGTATTTGCATCTTATCTGACGTTAGTTACGAGTGATCACAAGTGTCAATGCACGGGGTTGTTTCGCTGTTCCGAGAGGTGTTTTGGTTATTCAATTTGTTTATGTCAAACTGAACGAGTTTTCCCTACGAAATCTAACCGCTCAGCCGAGTATTCAAGTTCAAAAATTTATTGCTCTGTCTGATAAGCTTGCGGATTAATTTGATCCGGAAATATGTATGTTGAACTGCTGTTTATGGTGACAGATACAGATACAGATACAATTTGAATGAGTTTTCTGCTCAGTTGGCAGGTTCTTGACGTTTGCAGTTTTAGGTTTTCTGTTCATTAATTGTGGATTGTCTATAAATAGGAATCACTTGAGGTACTTGAGCTTATATTGTAAATATACATTGCTCGGACCTATTGTAGTTTGCTGGAATTCGGTCAAGATGAATCCATCGATAAAACGTCAACGAAACACACGTCAGATGAGTTATGATACGCGCGTGATGGAGGTTAGGAATCAATGACCGCAGATGCTTTTAGATTTACGAGATTTTTATTAAAATTGAAAGACATTAGGCAGACCGTGTTCATATGGTTTTGGCAGAAGCATTTGATGAAAGATTTTATGCTCGATCAGGGGGCGCCATAGAGTAAATAAGCAAACACTACTTAACGATCCAAATGTTTGATAGAGAATTTCTCAGAGTACACGGAAGCCGTAAAAATTCTCGTCGATCTAGTCGATTGGTTTATTGTTACACTCAATGAAATTGAATAAACTAACGAACGTGAATCTCCTGCAGGCATACAAGACATTGCAAGACTTCGGATAATATGTTCTGCAGAGGTATATAGCACATTTGACTCAATTCCGTGACATATGGTGTCGAGCTACATTTATCAACTTGGCAATCACCAGTGAAGCGAGCACATAAGAAAGGACTTGCAGAACTTAGTCAAGATACATGAACAGCTACCTAAGTTCCTCAAACCAAACAAAGCCATACAAAGAAACAATTAGGCCCAGCAATACCAGTCGAAAGCAACTCTGAAGAGCTTGGTTTTAGGGTGCAGTAATGTTTGCAATCATACCTTACTGCACTCTAAAAACAGCCATTGACACTGCCCTTTAAAAGGATCCCATGGACTAGTTGTGTTCCAGCACTTTTAAGACACTAAGAACTATCCGTTTGGGTGCGAGATAGCAAAGCAGAGCAAAGCAAAGTAACAGAGCTCAAAACTTTTCCTGACATCAGTCAGCAGAACTCATAAGTTTAATTGAAAATAGTTGCTTCAAGATAGAAATCAATCCACAAAGGAGATTCAGGATAGACTTTGTATCCTGGTGAGGCGACACTTTAAAACTGGTGAAGTTAATATGTGACAGGAGCTTCCTTGTGATGGCAGGAAGAACACCATTAAATATGATGCATGACTATCGTACTGCTCTCTATGTTTATAAAAACGATTTTGTACGCGTGGCTTAATCATACAAGTTTAAAATGGTGCTCAAGCGTCGATACTTAAGCCTCTGTCCATCAACTCCAACTCCCAGCTCCACGTGGGAAAGCCTGGGAAGCTAGCATCTTTGACCTGATTTGCATTCATGTTCCTACAGAGAATAAGACGTATTCTATGCCCTCCTAGACTAAGAATATGCTTAGTGTCACAGCTTTGACACCAAAGTTCGGTTAGGAGATCTTATCGCAAGGCAAAATACAGTCTTCATAACACCACGCCCGACAATAGACTCAGAATTCGTAATGGACCACAATCTCCTTGTAGCCAGACGGTTCTCGCATCACAACATCTGTAAAGGGGCTTGACTATTTCCTGATTAATCAACCATCAACCATCAGATTGATCGCATTTCGATCGATGCCAGGCACTGCTCTAGAACACTAGATGTCCGATATTTCACAGGAAATGGTGTCCTGGGAAATGTGGATATTAAAGGCACAACGGAGTTTAGTATGATCACCGGTGCTGACCACGGCGATGATAATCAAAATCCCGCTGTCAAGCGGAATAAACCTTTCACCCTGGACGAAGACGATATAGAATTCTGTCCGGTTGGCCTAGGCAAAGTTAGGGTAGCAATGTTGAAGCTGAAGTATAACATAAGTGGTGGCGCAGAGCGAAAACCTTCTAAGCTGGAGATGATCTGGTTGGGATCATGTATGGGCTTATCTGTAAGACATCGTCAGAAGAAAGGTTGTCCGGTGAATGGAAACTCAGCATCGTTTATCCGATCCACAAGAAAGAGGGCCTTTGACTCCGCTAACTAAAGAGGAATAAGTCTCCTTAACATCACCTACGATCTTTATTGCCGTATTATGTGAGCGACTGCAGATAAGATGACTTTCCAGGCAAAAGGCAGTCCAAAAGAATGATTCGCCACGTCTATAAGAACTCAGCGGCCTTCCTGCTATCCCTTAGTAGCAAAAACTGCTGGTTTATTACACACGTCATGACGGAGCACTAGACTATTTTTGTCGGAACAGAGCACCCACACAAAGACCTAGCCCGTTCTACTCCTTGAAAGTTCCTTTTAATTGAAATCCTTCAGTCTTTCGAAGAAAGATCAGTAAGCGCTTCTGTAATAAAATGCCTGCTCTACCAACCTGATGAGAGCGTCAGCCGGACAGAGGTAGTGCTCCGGGGTGTCGTCATCACTTTCATCGCAAGATCTTGTATCACTTATGCCCAGCACATTTAATTGCTTAGCAAAAGTATACTGCCCCGTCACGACGCCGGTAAGCAGCCAGCAGTCTTTCCTACTGAGGGACAGCAAGAAGGTCGCTGTCATTTTAGAGACATCGGGAAGCATTCGTTTGGTCTGCCGGCAGCCTGGAGAGTCATGCCATCTTCAGTTGTGCTCATATGAAGCCCAAACCGAAGACGCAGGCAGGCCTAACATAGATTCGGGTCTCGAGAAACTCGCCTCTAAGCCTACCCTGAAAGTTAATTGGCGATTTCACTTTTGTGATTCCATTGTGACTTGAGACCCAGGCAAGACCCAGTAAATTTAGCTGTTCCGTGGAGACTTGCATTCTCAAACTAGCTTGGAAATCGTAAGGGGGTTCAACAAGGCTCTAAGGGCAGTTTTACTGTCCCTACAGATGCAAATGCTTCGCCACCGGTTCTCCACAATATAGGAGGCCGAAGAAAGTCTTACTAACGAGAAGTGAAATCTAACTTTGTCGTCCTCCAGAAAGACGCCAGCGCCGCATTCTAGATCGATTTTGGAGCCATCCGCTAAGACCCTACTACATTCCTTTCCTGGCTCAGATTCTGGCCGAAACCAGTCTTCGGCACAGAAAGAGTCGGTTTCGTATTTTTTTTTGTAGCAAAAGTTAGGCGTCATTGCGTCAGATGGCATGTCCATAAGACTCAAGCCAAAATACAGTCATCAATGTTCCGGTGCGTCTTGTACCAAATACCATTTACACAGAAAACGGCTTTGAGAGTGCAGCCCATGACATGAATATCAAGGGGAGGAAGATTCATCAATGCGTCTAGAGCAGAGCAATGTTTGGTCGGGAAAGTCTCCATGCATCCGAGAGAAACCGCTCTTTAAAGTCTGGTAAAAGCAGAAATCACGTATTTTCGCGAGAACTTATTCCACAAGACAACCGACGGATAGAATATATTTGGCCATGTAGATCCAAAGGATCCTTTTCGGTGACAGACCCCACGTCCTGCCAATAGCTGCTCTGCACTGCCAGAAGGCCGGCAGCTCGTTAGAGGCTTTCGACGTAACAGAAAAGTTTGTTATCAGGATGACACCCAAATACTTAGCTTCTTTGGAGAATCGGATGGTGATGCCTGTAAGCACTAGATGAATCAGAGCAGACAGCTTCCTCCTTCTCATATATACAATAACCTGAATTTCTGAGACACTAATCATCGATCACCTTTAGAGACGATCCAACGGCTACATCATCTGGGTATATTTGTGCACAGACGTCAGAACTATTGAGCGCGTTGAGCAGAGAATCGACAAACATGTACTATAGCAGTGGAGATAGAACGCCGCCTTGCGGGCACATATTGGCCACAACCAGCACCCGCAATCAGTGTCCTATTCACCAGCATTGGTTTCATCCACAAAACAAGTGATTCACCTTCGCCGTCTGACAGATTTAGCCATGCCTTCAAAGTTGGGTTGTCGAAAGCACTCTTAACGTCGATGAAAATGCCCAAGGCGTATTCCTTCATTTCTGCCTACCAGATTCTGAAATGCACTCTCGCAGGATCTTCAGCGTTAGTAGGTGTGTTGCATCGCCGACAGTGGATGCATTCGTAGAGGAGTTTTGCGTACATGGATCTTGACAATTCTCTTGATGCTTTCCAGCATGAAGAAAGTCAAACTTATAGGTCTGAAACTCTTGGCGAGCGAGTAGTCCTCCTTTCCAATTTTCGGTATAAAGGCCGCCCTCACTGTTCGCCAGGGTACCGGTATGTATGCCAGTGCCAGGCCAGCAGTGAAAATTCTCTTCAGAGTTGCCAGCAGCTGGTCTATACTTTTTTGTAACATAACGGGGTATATACCTTCGGTGCCAGGCGACTTGAAGCCATCAAAGGAATCAACAGCATGTTCTATGGTCTCATCCGTCACCACAACCGATGAGATAAACCAGCTAGTAGCTTCGTTGATTTAGTTGTGAGCTGGTTCCAATTAGATTCCCTGGGAAGTGAGACTCAAGCATGAGACGGAGAGTCTCTGCTTTTGACTCAGTATAGGTACCGTCAGATTTTCTAAGTGGTTGCAGCTTCCAGATCTTTCCCTTTTGAGGACTTTAACCGCAAAAATCTTTGTAAAAGGCGCTCTTCGAAATCCGAATAAGACTCTTAAAATCTTTTTGTTTCGATCTGTAAAGACTCCAGTCTTCCTCCAAATTAATCTTAAGTGACTTTAGAAGTTTTCTGTGTCCTTTACGAGGACGCTGCAGGTCCGCATTCTACCAAGGAATGGGCGATCTACAGGATTGCTTACTAGCTGGACATGCCATTTCCAAACACTTGGTGAGGGTACCGTGCAGGTTTTGAACAGCTTGCTCTAGTTTTTGCTTTGTCCTGAGCTTAAAGAGAGCACTATTGTACTTGTCGAGTTCCTCCTTAAATCATGTCCAGTTGGTTTTATGCGGATTCCTCCTGTTCAACAAGGTCGAAACCTCGCATCCGATTCTGGATTCGATGTATCTATGGTCTGACATAGAGATCTCCGATAGTACTGTCCAGCCAGTAATCTCCTTAGCATACCTCTTGGTTAACAATGAGTCGAATACTTGCCGCCTTACTCTCGTTAAAAAAGTTGGCTGAGAGCCAACTAGTATGAAACCCAGGAGATGATTGCCTCTCACGTTGCATTTTATATTGCCCCAGAAAGTATATATTCTGAGCATTAGCAACGCAGCATAGGATATGTTGGTCCCATCTTCCTGGAATCACAATATTGAATGAGTTCGGCTACCGTATTTATGTGCTTCAGATGCGGACGCAGAGCCTCTGCCTTTCCAAGTTCACCCAACATATTTCTCATCTCACTGCTCCGACTCCGGCTACTACCGCTTATTGGAATTAATTCAAAAGAAATATTTTGTCAATCCGAAAAACACTTCGTCAACTCGAAACGCATATTTTCAGAACCAAAAGTAATTACCCCAGAATTGCATCACAAATTGAGGAAAACCAACAAACCTGACAAGATGAAGCACCAACGCGGGTGCGTCAAATAGCTCATGGCATCCTGCAACTATGTTGTCAACTAAAAATAATTAAACAAATTTTTTAAAGTTTTCGAAATTCTCTAGAAAGAAGCGCTTGTCAACAGGAATTTGTCGAAACAATAAAACATGGGTGAGCATTAGATGTTGGCGACATAGAGCCAAGGCATAATGTTTCTGCAAATCGTGTGCACCATATTGTTGGTCATCTGCCAAATATGTCAAACGTAATCCAGTACGATTTACAAAAATTTAAAAAAAACGCGCTGTGAAGCGATTGAACAAATAAGAAGGAGCTTTGACAGCGTATGAGTATTCAAGAACATCATAAGCCATGCGATGTCAACGTTTGCCAGAATTATGATATTATGCTCTCTGAAGGTTTTTTCAAAATCCGTGTATCAGCTTGCATCCAAGTATTCGCAGAATTCAAGAGTTTTGGCTACGTGCTGTCCGGTTGATGAAGGCAGTGAGCGACGTCTCCCAGCGTTGTTACTGTAGCTCCAAAGTAATCGTGCTTTTATAACCTCCTCATGTCAGCCATCGGGGCTCGTACAACCGGACATGATTTGATGCAATGGCAACACTTTAATACCCCGACAGAAATATTTTAATCTCCTAAGAAGGCAGTATTAGAGGTCTAAACATTACGAGCGGCCACTACCTAGTTGCAGCCAAGAATGTCTACGGATACTTCAGGCACCAAAACAACGGAGCAAGATGCGATATGAGAAGATTTTACTCTGAACGGCCACAACTGCAACACATCACCAAAATCTTTGCAAGTCGTGTATCCCTCAATCTCACGTCGACGCCTTTAAAGTAATGTGCTGGATTTCAGCTGACTACCTGAATGAAACCGCGTGTTTAGTAAAGCAGCAAAACAATTCGCCTACTAGCGGTGCGGAAAATATGATCGAGATGGGAGCATGTGCTCTACGAGCAAAGGTCGAGGTAAGAACATCGTTTCCTTCTGAAGAAAAAGAAACGGCATGGGAGGCGAGCGAATGGAAAGGAAATGGAGAGGTTCTACCCAAGAAAACCGTACGGAAAATTTACCAAACGTAGAAAGAACGTGCCGTGCTTATAAGACGCGAACGGAAACCTGTCAAGGTGAGCAGGAAATTCAATACAGCTGAAGCTACGGAAGACAAAAACACTTCTGTAGAGTGATAAATGTCGTGTCGATCCAAACTTCCTCGGACCAAATCTTAAAAATGAGTTGCTGCATGCTCTGTACGAAGTCATTTCCGCTTTGGATAGCTCGTCATCTATGTAACGTCAAACGAAAGGATGGACGATTTCCGGCAAAAACTGCAAGACTTCGAGGACTTCATGGGTGAAATCGAAAGGGAAATCTTGATCCCCGGAGAGTTCAATGCCAGAGCCGAGGAAGGCAAATGTCCGAGATGGATGCTTGACGAGGCCTTAATGTGGTAAATGTTGGAAATTTGCCACGTTTAGGAGACCTGGATATAAAGGAACCATTCCATACGTCACCTTTGTGGCGGAATCGACATCCGCAAGAATAGAAAACTAGAGAGTCACCGAAGACCTAATCTTTGAACTACGAGGGGACCAACGAGTTCCAAATAGGAATCGAACACGAGCTCCGAGGTGGAACGTTAATACACGAGGTGCTTCTGACGGCTGTGAGGTGCTATACTCCAACTTGAGGGTGTTGCAGAAACAAAAGCTGAAGCCACGATGCAACTCAAGCCGTATGAGTTGCATGTGATGCTTCGATGCCCCGATTGAGGTGGATCGAGGAGACAGTTGCACTTCAGAGAAGATCCCTGCAGCTCAAATGCACAGTCACCAGGAGAAGGGGAGACACACTGAGCCTGTGGAAGACATTCTATCGGAATTCAGAACCAAAAGACCCGAGCTCAAGAGGGCCATCTACACCTGCAAAACCA
Source organism: Volucella zonaria (assembly GCA_963966105.1). Lineage (NCBI taxonomy): Eukaryota > Metazoa > Arthropoda > Insecta > Diptera > Syrphidae > Volucella > Volucella zonaria. The sequence continues at coordinate 31,193,466 of OZ014530.1, read as the reverse complement.
GAAGTGGCACGATGTTTTCCGAGACCTCTGTCTTGTCATAAGGCCGTCATGCAAAAACTATGGGCTTAAACGACCAACTCTGCCCGTCTCGCTAAGAATGGTCATCAGTATACCCTCAAGCCAACTTTCGAACGTACTCTGAAATATCGTGACTCGTTTCTAAGCCATAAAACTCGCTGAAATGCTCTGCCGAGCTCTCTGTTTCCTACTCATTATAACTTCCAAACATTTAAGACCAATGTACATCGGTATCTCTATTTTCTTCCCCCCTAATTTTCCTTCGCCCGTGATGTGTACAAACATTTTAAGGGTACTCAACTTCCTTGAGCGCGCGCTAATTATATAAAAAAAAGAAAGTGAAGAGGAGATGGAACGCATAGCAGACACACATTCTAGCTTTCAGCGAAGAAGAGTTGAGTTGAGAGCCGGACGGAATTCAGCTACTGCTGACCATGTACAACAGAAGGAAGGCGTTTTTCTCATGAGTTTCAAGACGCAACGCTTGGGGCTGATCAGCAAAGGTGAAGGAGATCCGGTATCCCCATCTGCGTACAGACCACTTTGCACACTAGGCACTGCAGGGAAACTCCTAGAAAAGATGCTAAAACCCCGGCTCGCAGACCGACTGACCTGTCCATTAGACGGAATGGCTGCAGAAAGGGCCACTCTACGATAGGAACTATCGCAGAAGTAGTAAAAGATGCCTGAACCGTCCACCAGCCCAAAATTCCTTCAATTTAACCAGATGAAGGGAAATACTAAATGCGCTTGCACATACCGTCAATATTGCAGTTTACCTCTTACGGATGCTGAAGGACTACCTCAAATACCGGGAGCTTATCTACAATACCACGGAAGGCCCTGGAAGAAAGGAAATTACCTCCGGAGCTGCACAGAGATCGATCTTAACCTCTGGAACATCTCATACTACGGCATACTTCGCATGGAGATGCCTGCAGGTGTCTTTCTGGTAGGGTACGCAAGATGATATCCGTGGCGGTGATTACCGCAAAAGACGCGGAGAATGCGCAAATAAAGCTGTACCAGGCTATGAGACGGGTGAACTCATAAGTGGATAAATACTTAGCCTTAGCCTAGCAACAGAAAATCCAAGATAGTCCTTCTGACCAAGAAGAGATTCCCGATCATCGTTAACTTCCAAATCGGCCCGAAGTTGTAGCAAGCAAGGGAACAGTGGAATACTTGTCGAAACCAACTATTCTTGTAGTCGCAGGAGTGATCCATATCGATCTCCTAGCAAGAGAGTGGAAATTGGAGTGGATGCGGCAAAAGAGCTCATGAAACGGAAGTGGCAAGAGCATTGCAGCTCTGAAAGTAGAGCTGTGAAGTAAACTACTACGTTACCCAGTTTTCGCTCCAGACACGGATATTTCACGAGATCGGTAAAGATAACACGCCAGACCGCTCCGTCGTCCAATTATCAACGCCTCTTCCATAAAGGAAATTGTCTAATAAAAAGCCAGGGTAGAGCTCATACTGGTCTTCTCGTAACGGTTTTCAGAACTTAATGGCGCTGCAGATTGCTACAATTTAACCAGTTACAGGCTTCCAGTGGCAAGACCACCGTTAGTTCATATTAGGACATAAAACCTGGTACCGTGGAGGTCAACAGCCTCTCTGTCTTCGATTCGGGCCTAACTTGTAGATGTAGGCCCCCTTGTGGGAGCATAATGGTGGCTGTGGTTTGAACCTCCTTCACTTGTGGTTGATCCGCAATCGACTGATGCAAGGATTGAGGTGTGCCTTCAACACAGTTCCGAATTGGTATTCATAATAAATGCAAGCGATGGCAAGACGTATCCTTGCTCTCATGGATGTATGCGCATCCTGTGAAATTAAGTCCTCACAGACAAGAGTTCACGTAAAACCCTAGAGCCGTTCCAGCTTGCCAGTAAGGAGACATTCCAGTAGACGATATAAACCACACTTTTTCCATTTGCATGAGGTGAGAAACTCAACGAAGGTAGATGGAAAGCAGCATGGGCGTAATCAGCCCTGAAAACATTTCTGAAAGCATGCTGACGAGCAATCACACCTGAAGTCAAATTTGTTCCTACGCAGAAGTCACAGTCAGGAGAGCAAGATGCAAATTACCTTTAACAGAGTGATGAAAGCCTCACCGGCAAGATAGAATAATCCCGCACAGGACGATAAACATGAAAAAGAGGGAGTGATTGGTGTCAAGATGAAAGTGGTTAAGGTGGCTCTTAGTGGGTGAGAGCCACACAGTACTTGAAGCAAGATGCGACTGCTGCTCAACGTTATTAGCTCTTCCACCATCACCTAGGCATTAGCTCATCAACTATCACAGCAGACCTAACTTTGGATATCGGGACTCGTATCTTCACTTATTTTTGGTCAGATGAGCGAAAATCTTGGCTTCCATTGACTACCTTGAGTGATTACTCTGCCTGAAAGCAGAATTTTGCCTTATCTACGGGTTAGAAGTACTGGACAGGTGATGTACGAAAATAAAAAAGAATGTCGGAGACAGAACGCTGCCTTGCGGCACATCAGCATTTATTTTGAGGATATCAGACTCGAGGCCGTTCAAGACTAGTTTTTTTGAACGTCCCGAGAAGTAGTGTCGTTCACATATTTATGCCTCAAGTACTCAAGCCATTTGATGTGCGAAGTACTACTAGACCAGGCAAAAATGTTGAAGACTACCGGCGGAACGCTGTAAAATATTCGGTTATTAGTGCTTTTCCCTAACGGGGAATCACGATAATGGGGGTTAATAAAGCCTTGATACCTCGATGTACATAAATAGTCTTAATTACCGTCTAAGTGTTTTCTGCTAGTGTCATGCCTGACGTCTTCTGCGCTAGAAATAGGACTTGTCAAGAATAGACTTCAACATTATCTTACAATTGTAGACGATCGGAGTCAGATTCCCTGACAATATTTCATCGAAGTTCCGATCTTCAGAATATCTGCATTCTAACCGTGGCTATAACAAGGTAGGGGATCGACTCGATGTTTACGCCTCGAAGATTTAGAATACACAGAATGCAGTAAGCATGTCCTAGAGAACAAATGTTCGCTCCGATTTCGAAGCTCGAGACATCTTGACTAAGTCTTCTTCTGTTTCTGCTCTTTTTAGCAATTATCAAAGTGAATGTTCCTGCTTTTTTTCCTTTTTCAGCGTTTTTGGTGGATGGTTGATACTTGCAGTGGTCTAAGGTTTCGGCTAATGGGTCAGTGACTCACCTCTATCATTGATGTCGGTACTGCCCCACACCGTTTGATGAGGGTTAGCGTAGCATCCGACGATGAGGCCAGTTTTTTTGCCTTCCAGCCTCCAGTATCACCCTTTCTAGGTTATCACCAGGGAGAGGGCCCACATGATCGTGGCCAAAGTATGCCGATGCCGATGGGTATAAAGCCGGAACAACTTTTCAATGCGCTGAAAAACTGTCATTTATCCTTCAATTGCCCTAAACAAGGGCATACATCCAAGCAGCGTCTCTCCGGCGATCGTAAGTGGTGTGACCGCAAACACCACGCGTTGTGTTATGGCGAGTCACAGGTGCAGCGCACACAACAGGAGCAAAAAATATCACTCAGGCCACTTGTAATTCAGTGGAAGTGCAACCATCTTTTTGACTATCACATCCCGTGAGCACCTACCCAACTCATGGCAACTGCATTGTCCTGCTTGTAAGAGCGCGGGCATATGCATAAGGGGATTCATCTGAATGGCGCTTGGCTGCCATCCCCTGCGATTCTGGATCGCAGGTAAGTTTTGAGCCACATAAATTTGCCCACCTTTCGAATCTCCCCAGAAGAAAATATGAAGTCAAAGTAGAGGGAGTCAGTCTTTTCGCACACACCTATGCCAAAGGCAGCGCCATACTCCAACTCCGGTCAATTTATTCTAGTTTTGCGTTAATGGTCACTGCATTGGTCCAACCGTCAATATCCTCAATGCTTCCAATTGTGCATATCTCCGTAAATCAGTGGCAACATTTGGTTGGTCTACACTTGTTGGTATCGATTTACTTCTTGGCTCGGATGTGTGGGGTCTGATTGCCAAAGATGTCGTAACCAATGACAATTCTGACGAGTCCCATGCTCAGCGAACATTGTTCGAATGGAATGGAACGGTACGAATGGCTTGTAGCCATCATGCACTACATCAATATGCGAACGACAACTATTTCGAAGTCGTCAATGACGGACCGGCATTGACTGGGCTGGACATCATGCTGGCGTGGATGACTTCCTTACGAGCTGCAACTCAATTCACGAAGCCATAATCTTAGCGACCAACTTTTAGGGTATTCTCACAGCTGTGCAATTTAAATTGCGCAAATGGAACTCGAGCTGTCATTAAGTGATAGACCAAATAGCCATGGGGACTACATCTATTGAGGAACTTGTTACCAGTTCAACGACAGCATCTTGGTTTACGATGGGATCCAGTTGCCGATGAGTTCCTTTGCAATCTGGCGCTAGATCAACACCCTAAAGCACCAACGAAGCGGCGCGGGTTGAGTGAAGTAGCACGACTTTCCGATCCAACTGGTTTGCTAGCACCTCTGGATGTCGTCGTCACTGGGAAGACCTTTATTCCAACGCTTTGGTCCAAAGGTATCACTTGGTAAGACCCACTTGCAAGTCAACTGTTTGATCCTTTGTTGAAGTTTCGCAATACACCCGATGCTTTAAATCGCTCCCGGATTCCATGATGGATGGAGAAATAACTGCTCCTCATGGCAGTTATATAAACAAAGACTATTGGTTTAGACAGGTGGTCCCAGTATCATTATTAACTGCTCGCACTAAGGTGGCTTCGATCAATGGTGCTACGATTCCTCGTCTGGAGCTCTGTGCACCGCTCCAACGCTTCGAAATGTTCGCACTGCATCGGTCTTACAGATATGGCTTACTACAAGCAGCCTTATACACTCAAGCCCTATGTTGCTAACCAGGTCGGTCAAATACAGAAGTTATATCTCCTGATCACTGGTATCATGTTCAGATGGCTCCAAACCCTCCAGTCTGGGTATCGAGACGGAAGAGCTCATAGAACATAAGGTGTGGCTAGAAGGCCCTGAGTAGTTGGCGAATGCCGTCATACCTTTGGCGAAGTCAACGCTGCCCAAAAATGAGTTAGATGTCGTGGAGGTTGAAGAGGAAGTGTCTTTTTACAAATACGACGAGGAGATGGCAAAGTATTCCTCTGACGGAGCGCTTCATTACGCTCGCAGGACCCTAGCACACTGTGGTATTTACTATGCGGTGGTCCCCGAAAGGACGACATCTACGAACTCGTATCATCGGCGCCACCTAATTGAAAATCGCATTAATTTTACTCAATAAATCGAGCGGTCCAAGACTTTCAGTTCTGACATCGACAAGCTCCCTGATGATTCCACCCTTCTCAGCTGCAGCCGATTGTTTCCGCTCAACCCCTATCTGGATGAAATTGCTATCTAAAGCGTAGGCGGTCGGCTCCACATAGCATCTGTTCCTCATGACCATCGCTTCTCAATCATTGCACCAAGGATGGGTGCTTTCGTTTGGTTGCTGATTAAGCATGTTCATAACAGCACTCTACATTGTGGCATGCAGCTAATTCTACATACACTTCCCAGTCGCTTGGCAATCTATACAGACTTATGTCCATAATTGTGTCATCTGTCGGCGTCACTATTTTGCCACTATTAACCAGAAAATGTCACCACTACCGCACAGAGTCAGCGCTGCTAGGCCTTTAATCGCATCAGGAGTAGGTTATTGCGGTCCGTGGACATTGCGCATTGGAGCAAAGAGGTCCCGATCTACAGTCAAAACTTACCAGTCACTTACATGGCAACGAAGGACATAGAGGTTGTGGATGATCTCTCATCACAAGTTCCTGGATACCTATATATGGTTCCTGAAGAGATTAATACATCTAGAACGGCACAGCATTTCTTGAATTCAACCGGCTTTTTCTGAAGGATTTGACGATTTAGCGAAGCGAGCAGACCCAATAGTCACTGGCGCATATAGGAGGCTGCAACCAAGTCCATGAAATGGGATTAGTTCCGAATGGAAGGAGTACAGAATTTATGGAAGAGCCAGCTACAAATTTTGCGGTGCGCATCGAAGCGTGCCTCAAATCTCGTCCACTTACACCACTCCATGGCGAGCCAGAGGAATGATTTGCACTCACTCCAGGCGATTTCCCCATTAGAGCTCCACTGATCACCGTTCCTCGGCTCATCAAACATTGCCAGTGGTTATGTCAGGTACATCAAAACTGAGGCCTACGGAGGATGTTAAGGTGGGTGACATTGTGATCATTCGTCAGCGATAGACAACGATTTGTGCTGCCGCAAAACAACTGATAACTTGTTGAAGTCATTACAGGTTGTACATACCCTAACGCTCACCCTCAAAACGTACCAATTAAAAAAAAAAAAGTGATAATAATACAGCCCCACTTCTTGCATAACATCATGACAGAGCTAACCACTATCCCCAACCAAATTCCTGCAACAGGTGACTACTAAACCGCAAATTATGCTTATTTGCTCGTTAATCACCATGAGCATGCGCAAACCCCAACGCGAACGCAAGCCCAAATCACATGCCTCTTTGACGGTGGCAACGCCGGCCGGCACAAATAATTTAGTTGGCAAAACAAAACGCCAACAGTACGCCATTCACCGCACACAATTGTGACGTTTGTCGCAGAACAGATCAACCTTGGTTATTGTATCTTTGTTCTAGATTAGCCTTTCCAATTATATACTTGTACCTTACTACTGACGCTTTATCTACGACTGTTGGGTTTGCCACAAAACGAAATTTCAAACAGGATTTCTAGTGTCCATTCTGTGGCTTCGGATTGTGCACCGTTCAATAGGCCTGCAGATAAAATCTGTTAACACTTTGAATCCGTGACATATTAGTTAAAAATTGAACACTGATTGGACCTTAGGCCGAATGTTGCTTTTTGCTGTGTAAACCAGTGTCCAGTTGATGTTGGTTTTAATTAGGTTGACCGGACCTGCGTATTACTCAGTTAAGAGTACTTTTACACAGCACGATTCCAGTGTGTAGCACAGGTTTCTCAACTAAGCCGGGGTATATTCGGCCTCAAGCTCGTCGAAATGCTCGTCGAGCACATTACACGAAAAAACTGCCCAAAACTGAGTACCACCGGTTCGAGTGACCATGTGATTTGGAATTTACTTGGAATACTTTTTTTTTATCTCCCATTCTTGTTTGTTCATCTGGTATTGACAGTTGAGCTAGGTAAGTTCAGTTTGCTGAAAGAATTAAGTGCTGATCTGCACAATAATTTCACTGTTCGCTGATAAGCTCGATTGCTTTGTTCGTTGCTGCCTCGATTTATGACGACGATAAGCGCTTTTGTGGGCCGTAGCTAAAATGGAGATAAGATTTGGAAAATATGAATTTCAGATACAATCAGCTTGCGGTTGGTGAACCCAGCATATTCGTGTAGATGATGTCAAGTGAAAATTGGTTTATTATTGTACGACATTCATGAGGTGCTGCACTGACGGATGTATGATTAAAAGTTGATCAGCGATGGATTGTTTATCACGAACTGGCTTTTGAAGTTTTAATGGCCTTGACAAGGTAAACTAGCGGTTGTTGAAAATTCTATTTGAGAGTAAAATTGTGTATGGTGAGATGGAAGGGTGTACGAGTTTGGTGATGGTTGTGAGGAAACTCTGTGGTCGCAAACCATAACCACTGGAATTGCTGTTTTATCTTTTCTTGGAATGTGACGGGCCTATATTTTTGGACACAGATTCTATGTAATTTAATCACATTCCTTAGAATAATCAAGGAAGTCAATTTTGGTGGTTTGATTTGATGTGTGGTACGTTGAATGCTGGCAGATTTCTTTCGGTTTTGAAAGTTTAATTTGAAAAGAATCTCTGTAAGGAAATAATTCTGCGGTTTTCATAGATTTTCACACGATATCTGTTCAGGAATCGTCATGCTGGTTGAATTCTGTCAGCTGGAAGATTTCCCATCATTTTTGATGAAAGTTTTGGTCTTGATCTGGAGCAGAACACACAAATATGAACGAGCGAGCGTTGTGCCTTTTATCGAGCGATTGACAAGATAATTTGGGGTCCAGAATGCTTGTTCTCCTGATGAATTTCGATCAGCAATTGCTTCGTGAATGGATGGGAGTAGGGTATTAGCACTGGATGCTTAGCCTCATATTGTAATTCAGATGATTCCAATCGTCCACCAATGCGAATGATTCCTTCTTGGTTGAGAAACGGTGTAAAAGTTGTTAGTGGAGTCTTCTTGGATACATCATGGTGTTTTCGGGGATGAATTATGTCATCTTGGAATTTTCCGAGCTTGATCAAGTTCGCTACTGTTGCGAAATGCACCCTGTTTATCGCCTTAGTCAGCTGTACATTCTCCGTTCCTGAATTCCCTTAATCGGAGCATGTATGAGACGATGCGTATAGCCCTTTGAAATGAGTTTCCATGCCTAAGAGTGCCCAAGATATCATAGTGTGATGACTGATGAGCTGTGGTTGGCAGTGGAATGTTGTCTTGACGGATATCTGATTTCTTCATAAATTTGGGCAGCCAGATAGGTTCTGATCCATGGAAAAACCTCGGTCCATAAAATTTATGATATAGAAAGTACAGTGATTAACAAAAATATTTATGTGAATGTCTAACAAAAATTTAATTAAATGTGTATGAGTGTATTAGAAAGTACAAGTAAGTGATGTGATAGAATGAACAAACGTTCCTGCTGCTATTCGGATGGTGTCATTTCGGCCCCTTGATGACCACGAGGTTTCCTGCCTTTAAATTAGGTGCCACATCTTTCCATTTCGGACGTTCTTGCAGTGATGTTAGGTACTCTGTCGACCACCTATTGCAAAATCGCTGTACCATGCTTTGGAGATGATGCCAATGATTCAATCGACTGAAAATTTTCTCGTGATGGTGTGATTCTGGAACTGCTATACTTGGCTTACCTAAGAGGAAGTGGGAAAGACTAAATGGATTTAAATCAGAATCCGACATGCAACAGACGAGAGGTAAGAACAGATTCGATTTAACAGAGCACAGTATATAGTTCTTCGAACGTTAAAATCGCTCCCCCAATGACCCCGCGTGAATGCAATTTCATTGACTTTACCCCAGCCTCCCATATGCTGCCGAAATGTGGCCCAGAAGATGGTGCTGGGTGATGCCTTCCTTGACTATTGATAAAGCGATTGTTTCGTTGTGGTTTTGTGATATAGCAACCTTGTGCAATTCAGGTTGGCAGGTTTTCCACAACGAGCAATAAATCTTAGTAGTCTTGCTATAAAGGAATCCGTGGTTAAGTCGCTTACAATCTCTAGATAGATGGCCTTCGTTGCCATGCAAACGAATAGGGCGATTTAAGCCTAGGAATATTTTAATCCGGGATCGGGATAGTTTGATTATTAGAGGTCCTTCACCTCTACAGCGAACATCGAACTGGTCGAGTTGTAGAGGCTGAGTAGGGTCAATGAATCTCGAGAAATTCTCCAAACGAGTCCTGAAACCAAAGGATGCCCCCCACCTTCCCACCCAACCACTCCTTTTTCCTCTGGGCTGGATCAATTTGTCATACGACCCGTGAAGAAGATCAACCTGGCTGAGGGCCCAGTATCTTCAAAAAAAAGACCGAGTATCCGGATATCTGGAGACCTCCGGATTGGCCAGTCTTATCTGTATACGGCGGATCTCTGTACAGATGGACCACCCTTTCTCCGCTACTGGTGGGACTACATTATGGAAAACTGATTAAAAAAAACAAAACCCGAGTACCATGGCCGGTACCCTTTAATACCGGGCGGTAGGACGATGACCCGTAGCAGCAGCAAGTTTGTGTCAGACCACGGACTTGTGGCTGCTACTAAAGCTCCTCCCCCTAAGGAGGAATCTGGGGCTCAGCCGTATCGGCAACTCCATTTAAGGCGCTCTACCTAAAACGCCGATATGCTTTACGCATCATCAAAACCTTCGGATCCATTGCGGAGGTTGAGAGAAGTGCGGGTATAAAGCAAGATTGAGTGGACTAACAACATCCTAAAAGACGGATCACCTACTGCTTCCACTGCTCCCAGGATGTACCAGTTCCCAAGAGGCCCAAAACTTACAACACCAAAACCCCTGCTCCATCCAACAGCACATCTCTGAGGTCTTTCAAAGAATTCCTGAAGGGCGCAATAATGATCGCGGTAGTCGACATGAACGACACCGACGGATCGATAATACCTGACCGGCAGCAAGCTAAAGTTTTCGAGCAACTTCTTGGCCATCCTGCGGGAAAACCCCGGACCACCTCTCTTCACAAGCGACGATGGCTGTCACCAAGGCCACGTCAAGCTTATCGCATGTGCCAACTAGAAATCTCTTCAACTCTTCACTAAAGCCATAGGTGGTTTGGGAGAGATTTGGCCAGGTGCAAATCCCTGGCAGACCTCGAACTCGCATCTGGATCCCAGTCAAACCCTCCTCCCCAGAAAGCATTCTGGAAATCATCAGGCTCAGCAACGTGACCCTTCCGGCTCACGACTAGAAAGTCACAAAGCTGGAGGAACTAAGGGACTCTTATAGATGCGCGTTGATCATGATTAATAAGGAACCCATTAACCCTCTAGCGCAGACAAAAGGCATGATTCGATTCGGATTCGAGTCAATATACCTAAAGGTCTATAAAAAGGATGAGCTGGATGTTGATAAGTAACCTCCTCCTCCTTTAAAAGAAACACCACCAAATACAACCTCAGATCTAGGAGCGTCGATATCCTTTCCAGAAATGGATAGCGACTCCAATTTTCTCGAGGTGACAATTAAGCCGTCGGTCTCCTCTTCTGACGGAAATGGAAATTTATGACGGAGCAAAAAGAGATTCTATACGATCAGAAGAAGAAGATGAGCTCTTGGGCATGTCTTCAGAATCGGAGGATCTCAACAACATCGTGGTGGAGGCTACTCTAGAAAACTGTAGCAATGATTCGGTTTCTCCATATTAATCTCCATCACTCAAAAAACGCTTCGGCAGCACTCATTCTGCGTCTTTCAAAAAAGGCGGAAGACATTATCTTAATCCAGGAAACATTTATTGTAGAAGGCATGGTTCATGGACTTGGGACACCTGTGTACGTCCCGGTCTATGCAAGAGGCAAAGGTAAGATCAGAACTTGTATATTAGTGAAACGTAGCCTTAATGCACTTCTACTTCCTAATCTCAGCGACCCCGACTTAACCGTTGCCTGACTAGAGACTTCCAAAAGCTCCTACTGGCTGGCATCGGCATACCTTTGCCACGACAATGTGGGCCCTCTCCCTGCTGATAACCTATAAAGGGTGGTACTGGAGGCTGGAAGGCAAGAAACTGGTTTCATCATCAGATGCGACGCTAACTCTCATCACACGATATGGGGCCGTACCGACATCAATGATGGAGGTGAGTCACTTTTTGACTATATTATAAGTACTAACCTCATTGTTTGCATCATTGGCAATGAGCCCACTTTTATAACAAGAAACCGACAGGAATGCTAGATATCACTCTTGCCTCCGACAGCATTACTCAAATGCTAATGAACTAGATGGTATCGTCTGAACACTCTTTTTCAGACCACAGGTACATCCAATTCAGCCTGAGTGATGCTCCTCCCAATCAACCATCATTCCGGAACTACCGGAAAACTTATTGGCCAAAATACAAAGGAATACTGTCAGAAACGCTATCCTCTGAACTACGAAGTCCCCCGCGTGACACCAATGAGCTTGACATGAAGGTAACGGAATTCACTCTCAATCAGGCCATGGCCGCTTACTGCCCTCTTATTCAACCTAGAGGCAAGAAAGAGTCGCACTGGGACTGCTTAGATTGCTCTCTACGAATCCTATGATGCCTAGCTGTTTGAAATAAACCAATGGCTCTTGGACAACCTCAAGTAATGAATCACTCAACCTGCTACTGCACACCCAATTTCCAGGTAGCCAGTAGCAACCCAAACAGGACTACTGCAACCGGGACCAAAATTCAAGATCTGATTAATAGAGACAAACTGATGGGTGCTCCATAGCTTCAAACCACACCTGCCGAGCTATAGAGGTCCTTCGATATCATTCTGCCTTCGCTGGAAAATATTATGAGGACTACACAGCTCCTGTCATGGAAAGAAGTCAATGTAGTTTTCATTCCCAAAGCCGGAAAATGTTCTCATGTTGTCCCAAAGGACCTCAGACATATAAACCTATCATCTTTCCTTCGAAAACTCTAGAACAACTGATTGCTATCCATATGCGAACTAGAATTGATCCAAGACTTTTGTCAACGGCTCAACATGCCGACTGTGAAGGAAAGGCGGTGGAAACGGCTCTGCATTCACAGACAAGCCACATCAAACCATCCCCACAACATAGAGAGTACACAATGGTCACTTTCCAGACGTAGAGGGTGCCTTTAACAACGTCAACACACACGCAATCACGACTGCGCTGTCAACCCCTCAGGTAGACGACTCGCTTGATCAGTTGATCAGTCTTATGCTAAACAGCGGAATAATCGATTCCAAATTTTTGACAGGAAGCTAAACTGGAAACCTAAAATTCAAGAATGAGTCAAGAAAGCTACAGCACCTTTAATCTCTTGCAAAAAAGCCATTGAGAACAAATGGGGCCTTCAACCTCGCACAACCCGCTGGCTATATGTTACATCTCGGTCATAAGAAAGATACTCACCTACGGAGTTGTCGTCTGGTGGACGGCCTTAAACAATGCAGTCAACCGCAGTAAACTAAGCAGATTGGAGCCTTACGGACTACTCCCTCTGTGGCATTAGACATTCGGTTTCATTGACATCCAGCGATATTTTCAGCTGGCAAGTACGAGTAGCTACTACTGCAGTCCCCTGGACTCAGTCTCATTAAATTCGAAAACCGCCGCTGAATGCCGATCATCTCTTATGGAGATGGCAGAGCAGTTTAACCTTCATCTTTGCTGGGTACCGGGCCGCAATGACATTCCATGGAACTGTAGGGCCGATGAACTAGCCAAAATTGGAACCACTCTACCTATTCTACCGGGAAAGGGTAGCATAGGTATACCAATCGCTGCGTGCAAACTAACATTAAAGCTGGATGCCAATAAAAGAACAGACCTTAGGTGGACTGTTAGACCAACTTGTCTGGCGACCAAACAGATCTGGTCAAAACTAGATCTGAATCGCTCTAAGTGTCTGATTATTCTAAATAAGGAACATCTTAGCGCCATCATAGGTGTCATCACTGGACATCATATGCCTCCTAGGCAAGCACGCAAGAAGGCTTGGCACCTTTACAAACATTTCTACAGAAGCTCCACCTTGGAAAAGTTTACTTAGGAGCTTTCTTCCACAATGACCTAAATGATCTAAAAAGTATAGACGTAAACAGTCTCCTACGCTTCATCGTAAGCTCAAACCGGTTCCATTAGTAAGAGGATCATAGATCCACTTGGCATCACTATGGGCCAATATGTCTAAGTGGGTTGGTGCTTCCGACAGCCACTCTTACCTACCTACCAACGCCTGTATTGCGGGGAACTCAGTTCAATGACAAGCACGAGTTTTAAGTGTGCAATTCAATGCCGGGCGGCTGACAATCGAATCCCGGCGCATTGTGGGTACTGACCGTACTCAACAATACCCAATGCTATTAAAGCGATATTTACATCAGCCATTATTCATGAATGGCACTTACATCGTCGAAACCGAAAAACTGTCTATTTTCGGTATGTGTACCAATGGCAACTTACGTTGGAATTACCGCATATGCGATGCATCAGGCCAGGTGCCACCAAGACCTCTTTGCACAATTAAACTCGTCACCTCTGAGTATATTGCACAGGCAGTTGACGAGCTGGAACACCGACATACATTCTCCATGGAAATTTGCAGTAGCATTTAGATCCTCCAAACCTTCAACCGTCACGCTGTAAGTGCTCATCAGTATACCCTCAAGCCCAATTTCGATCGTACTCTGAAATATCGTGATTCTTTCCTAAGTCGTACAGTTCGCTTTTGGAATACTCTGCCGAGCTCTCTATTTTCTAACCATTGTAACTTGCTAACATTTAAGACCAACTTAGATCGGTACCACTCGTTTCTTCCTACCTAAGTTTCCTACGCCCGCGCTGTGTGCAAATATTTTAAGGGTACTAAAAACCGCTTGAGCGGTGGACTAGTTGTTTGGTTGAGTGCTCTGTTTCCACAGAAAAAAAAATGCATCGTTTTGTCAGTCCTTACCATTGTAATGTTTCCATTTCAGCTTTCGCTCAAATTTTGGCTGCAAGAAAGTGGTAGTCTGACTCAATGGGTTGCTCATAATTTTATTGACAGCTTATTAATCCAAAGACTGCAATCTCCTTGTGAATATTAAAATGAAGAGGTGTGAAAAAGGATGAACATCACTCTTTCTTCAACCACCATATGACTTGATGTCGCCTATCCCATCTTATGAGTCAGAACTACGTAACAAAGGAATTCAACGGATTAGATATTGCCAGTTTCACGTGGTTAGAAACACTCTACATTTAAAAAAAAAATCTATTATACTTTTCCACCTGTCTCAGAACGTTTAAATGTCAGATGTTGATCCAAGAATTAGGTAATTTAGCGCAAGTGATGATGTTTTTCGCAATACTGAAGCCTGTCAAGCTCTTATCGCTGATACTTACTTCGTATGTGATGTCATTTCTTCCAAAAATATACTTACGCAAATCACTGGGTTACCGAACACTGCTTCGCATAACTGCTATACAAAAAACTCTGAGTACTTCACACAATACAATATCCGCTATCGCTGGAAAGTACTCGTATGTTTTCATTTCACTGTTCCAATTGAGGCCCCCTTAAGAAAAAAAAAAAAACTCTCCAAAGACGCTTGCATGGATTCCCTGAAATATAGCTTCAAACTAAAAAAAGCATTCTTCCCCTTAAATTAGGTCACAAGTTCCTTTACCAATTGTTGTTGTCTTCCATTGAAAAGCACACTTTAGTCAATTTTCATTTCCCGGGACCAAATAATGCATTAACTGAAAATTTGTTTGACACACGAGTTGGTCTTTGTGTCAAAGATCTCATTCACTAAACAGCACGCGGAGAGATGAGCTATTTCTCATTTTCATAAATCACTTCAGGGGTTTATTTTAGGAAGTTGCCACACCGGATTAACTGGGTCTTAAAGAATTGAGGATTTAAAAAAAACCGTGGACAGTTTGAAAGGTTTGTGAAAAGGATGGATCTGAGGCAATCTTTAGTATCTAAATGACCCGAAATGACTCATTTAAAGTGACAGACGACGTTAAACATCAGTTGATTCCTCCAAATGTCAAATTCCATGCGATAGATACGGATGCAAGAAAACGTATTTTATTTTTCAGTCTTAATACATTTTTATTCAATATTAATTTTAATTTTAAATTTTTTGAAAAATTAAATAGTCCTAACTAAGAATAAATTAAATACTATGATAATTGTGACAAAACAAAAAGGAAACAATTATTATACCGAAAATAATACAGAGGACAATATAGTTAATCTAAAAATAATTGCAAAAGTCATAAGTGTAAATTTAGGTAGCTTTAGGTAGGTTCAGGTTTAGGTTTAGGTTTAGGTTTCACGTGCCAAGTGCTTTTAGGATTCATTTGATTGTAAAAATTGACAAAATTATTTAGCTTAGTTATATAGACTTTTCTTTCTCATAAAGTCGAATATAATAAGCAGTCATTGTACGATGTTTTAATTTTTAATTATTTTTGTTTTTTTTTTGTTTTTAAAAATAAATTTACAATTTTTGGTCAAAATTTAAGGTACCATTTAAGTAGCTCTAGATTTACTGATTATCCTTTCTTTTTGTGGGAATTTATACAATCATAACTCGAATGAGATTCATAAATTCAAATATTTATTGAAAGCATCCGAGTTTGAGGGCTTAGAGGAACCATTCTGTTATCCATAATATGAGGAATATCTTCCACAGGCCAAGGGGTAGGCTAAAAAGAAAATTTCGAGGGAAGAAGAATTCGATCAATTTCGAGTTACTTTTATTTTAAATTTAAAAATTTCGAGTATTTTACAAATGATTTTATTTTTTAATTTAACATATAATTCAATGAAACCAATCCAAAATTGTTCATGAAATAAAAGTAAAAAAAAAAATATTGATCATTACAAAAAAAAGAAAAAAAGCCAAAGATACATGCACTACTCGAGATGTAAGTTAAGGTTTCCATGCTAAAAGATATGTTGATCGTGCAATCTGCAATGGGTGAAATACCGAAAAGCCTTATATACATTTTCTTTTTCTAAATAAAACAATAAACAAACTTAAGCCAGTTAAATGCTTCATGGGAGTTATAAAATTGGTATGTTGTAATAAACTGTGTAAAGTTGAGACTGTCTGTCTTGTTTAATTGTCGAATGGCACTTTGAGCATATTGACTTTGACTACGGCATCAGTCAACAGACAAATATGCTTTAGGTTTAAACTAGGTAGACGCCGTAGATCATAGTCAATATCTCGTTGAATTTTTAATCTGAAAAAAATTATTCTTAAATTTTGCAAAGCACCTGTTCTGCCTTGTTGTTCGAAGTAATTTTAACTCAAAGTTAGGAGTACCTTGACTAATAATGAGCTCTAAGTCGGCTATTATACGAGGGTTGCCTGAAAAGTTTCCGATCGAACAATGATACAACACACTTTTTCTTAAATTTTTTTTTATTTTTCTACATAGTCTCCTTATACTCGTAACTCTACCCACTTCTCCCAGCGATGCTCCCATCTCTCTAAACCGTCCAAATAGTACTTGGCGTATTTCTCTGCAAAATTATTGGTCACGAAGGTGATTGTCTCCTCATTTGGCGAAAATTTCTATCCTCCGGGCGCAGTTTTTAGATGACGGAACAAAAAGAATTCGCTTGGGGCTAGATCTGGTGAATAAGGCGGATGGTCAAGCAGTTCAAACCGTAATACATGGATTTGGTGAAACAGGATTATCTTTTTCTGCAACTGTGGTCGTTTTCCCGCAATTTCTGCCTTCAACTTGGCAAGTAATGATGCGTAGTATGCTCCTGTAATGGTTTTTCCTTTTTGAAGATAATCGATTAAGATAACTCCTTTACTATCCCAAAAAACAGTCGCCATTACTTTCCCAGCCGAAAAAACAGTTTTCGATTTTTTTGGAGCCGGCTCGCCCTTTGCAGTCCACTGTTTTGACTGAATTTTTGTTTCGGGCGCATAATGGTGGATCCAAGTTTCATCTACAGTAATTAATCGGCGCCAAAACTCGGATTTATTGCGCCTAAACTGCGCCAACAGAGCGTTGGAAATATTCATTCGAACACGTTTTTGGTCTAACGTTAGCAAAAGCGGCACCCAACGCGCGGACAGCTTTCTCATGCCTAAACCTTGATTTAATATGTAACAAGCACGTTCTTCGGACATTTTCATAACCTCTACAATCTCTGTCACTTTAATTCGGCGGTCGTCTAACACCGTTTGATGAACTTTAGCAATGTTATCGTCAGTGGTTGCAGTTTTTGGACGTCCCGAATGTTCGTCATCTCCCAAGCTCTTACGGCCACGTTTAAACTCAGCTGCCCAAAATTTTACTGTGGTAAATGATGGTGCAGAGTCCCCATACACAGAGTCCAACTCATTTTTGATTTGCGTAGGCGTATTGCCTTTGAAAAACAAGAATTTAAGAACAGCTCGACACTCAATTTTTCGCATTTTCACAAAAAAACACTCACATCGACTCAATCAAACGACTGTCAACTAAAAACTACGCATCCAAAATGACTGAAACTTCGGTAAGTAACTGCCAAAAGATGCACAACCATCATTCACTAGCTTCTATTGACGAGTGCCGCTACCTTTACCTTGAGGTCGGAAACTTTTCAGACAACACTCGTATTAAAACTAAGAGTACTTCAAGACGTGCCCGTACCAGGGTGGATCAACAAGTCCACGATTTACTCCGTAAAAAAGTCTTATGTCTTCACATCGTCTCGCTCCCTGATCTCTTACAAGTAACAAGATTTGTCGATGTCCTCAAAATAGGTATTTCTGTGAGCAATGGCTTCATCGTTAGACCCAGATCTCTCTCCGATGAGCCATTTCTTCAGGTTTGGAAACAGGAAATATTGTGGTTACTAAGTTCGAAATCCGCAGAACATGGCGGACGAGGGAACAACTCGTAGCGAAATTCATGAAATTTCGCTATAGCGAGTACGCACTTGTCCACCCGTACATTGTGTTGATGGAAGAGCACTTTTTTTGACCAAATGCTGCCGTTTTTCCTTCAAGTCTTCGTTGAACCAGTCCAATAAGTTGGGGTAAAATGCGTCTTTGATTGAATGTCCCTTTTGAAGCTACGAGTAGTCGCTGTAGATTATGCCGTATGTATCCCAAAAAACTATCGTCACGACCTTGCTGAAAGACAGACCTAACTTGACTCTTTTTAGCAGAGAAGCTAATTGGTTCAACTGTTGCTGGTCTTCGATGTGTCATATGCATTTATGCTTCATCCACGGTTCAACAACGTCAAACACTCCTTCGAAGTTGTCACAGGATATTAATTTTGTTTTTATTTTCTCCAACATTCACGTTGTTGTCTGATTCCAATGGTTGTCACACTCAACCTAAATAAAGGAACATGATCATAATTTCGCTGAAGTCTATTGACAGATAGTCGTTGAAGGTGGCAATGATTAGGGATGACAATTATTAGTATTAGACTGCGTAGATATACCGGCTCCCGATGTGCAGCCGAATACCTGGAGCTCTGCTAATAAGTTCTACTTCATGCTTCCTCGTGGTGCCTTCTGAGAATCTCTCCGGAGATTGCAAAGTGCAAGGGACATATGGCGAACATCTTGCCCCACAAATCAGGATAAGTGCGGAACAAATGAAGAGAAGATCTTCAGATTACCAAGTTCTTTTTTTCATTAAGACAGAGCCCTGTAAGGTCTTAATTACGAAATACTGGACGACGAATTTGAAATGGCAGCCATTAGGGCTAATGCCTGTAGTATTCTGTTAACTGAGTGAAATTCTGCTGGCTGAAATGGTTAAAGGCTAATGATGCAAGCGCCCTCGTGACGTATAAACCTGGCTGACCTTAAAGAACGCTCGGTGTCGTCCTGTCATTAAGTTGGTGGCGTAGGTCAAGGAATGTAACATTCCTTGTTAGAATTGATCTGGCTCTAGCACACCACCCCATTAGGGCCATTGTCAACACCCGCATGGCCTCACTGCTTGTATAGACAACCATTAGATCCCGAGGTTACTACACATCAGGGCATCGATAACGATTTTTGGTCAGGTCCCAACAAAAATGAATACTATCATACAAAATATAGCAAACGAAGTTAAAGAAGCAAATGGAGTTAACCCCTTTCGCAAGAGTTCGAAGGCCCAGAGGTCACCTGGAGGACAGTCACAAACCTCTCAGAAGAGCACGGGGAAAATCGCAGCCTCTCTAAAATGTGCGGTAGCGTAGCAGCAGAAAATCACCGAGCCACCTGTCTTCCACAAACTGGGGGAACAGATAAAAATACTAGTAGAAATGTTGGAGAACTATAAGAGGCGTTCTATCCACCAACCAATGAGAGACGCCATCAAAAGGATCAAAGCGCGTTACAAACTGTCGGCAATGGCAATGCACCACGACGAGGCCAAAGAAGTCATTCGGAAAAGTAGTGATTCACAGACACCTCCATCACTGAAAACGGTAGCGGATCCAAAAGGAAAATCGGAGGCGATTGAGAAAACCGCTGACTCAAAGCGGAGGCAAGAACGACCCTCGCAGCAAAGCGGGCATGCTAGATAAGGCAAGAATTGCAAATGGCCAGAAAGTCGAAACCTCACAAGCCGACAAACCAACCACAAGGGACGATGACGACAATTGGTCTGAGGTCGTCAAAGAAAGAATCCGTCAAATTAAAGAAAAACCTGATGCTCTAGTCATAGAGGGAAAGGGTGATCTAACGTATGCTGAGATTCTCCGTAGTATAAAAGCAGGCGTGCAGTTGGAGGCAATTGGAGAGGCTGTATCTTGAACCAGAAGAACACAAAACGGAGAACTCCTAATCCAGCTCAAAAAGACAGCCTTGGGAGAGCAAGCAAAGGTAAGTTCTCTCACCCATCGTACTGCCATCGAGCTCAAAATTTTCGATGAGGTCACCACAAAGGAGGATATCTGTGAAGCCATAAAAAGGCGATCCAGAATTGAAGGTATGTCGCTCCTAGACGTTCTATCGCTGAGGAAAGCGTACGGCGGAATGCAAACCGCAACTATCAGCCTCCTCCAAGAACACGGGAAATTGCTACTTAGAGAAGGAAAAATTATAAACGGCTGGGTTACCTGCAGAGTCCGCGAAAAGACGTTGCTGAAATGCTTTAAATGCCTTGAGTTCGGCCACATACTCGTAGCTAAGCAATGCAGAAGCACAGAAGGTGTCTCCAAGATATGTGAGATATGTGGAATAGAACCCCAGATAGCGCAGAACTGCGACAAGAAACCGTCATGTATATTATCCAACAATGAACATCCAGCTACGTGCTTGGCACCAGCAATTGTTCAGTCTTACGGAGAGCTATTACAAACGAAAGATCATGAAGACAATGTAAATAAACTTGAACCACTCCAGAAGATATGCGTGTACAAATGGCAATGGACGAAACGGCAGACGTTATAATGATCAGCGAGCCCTATAACTGGATCTGTGAAAAGGAAAACAGTCAGCGATCTGGACAACAAGCAAACGAACAAACGGAGGGCTTCATGCCAAAAAATAAATGGGGTCCATTTTTGCAGCTACTATGCAAAACCCAGCTTGACGGCCAGCGAATACCAACTGATGCTACACAATCTGACTGCGGATGCGCTCCAGAGATCCTCAGTGGTTACAGGAGGCGACTTTAATGCATGGGACATAGAATGGGGCAGCTAACTAACACTAAGATCAGAGAACGAACCTAACTGGAAACATTGTAACTGTCGTTAATGTGTGTAGACCTAACACTTATCGGAAAGCGGGAGTAGGCTCCATCGTCGACATCACCTTTGCGAACAACTCTATTCTAGGTACCATCACGTGGAGGGTTAGTGAGCAATATTCTCATAGCGACCATCAATGGAGATCAAATAAATGAACTTACGGGGCCAAAATGGAATAAGAGACCTTTTGATAGGAATTCTTTCGCAGAGATGTTAAACAATGATTTGACCCTAAACAGCGTGCGATGCATCAAGGTATAGAAGAGCAAATAGCAGTAAGGTCTCACCATGCTACTGGTACAACGATGGAATAAAGGCACTCCGAGCAAAATGCTCACAGGTTCGGTGCAAAGTTCAACGTGCAAGACAATCACCAGACTTCCAACAACGGCTGGATACTCTTAGACTGGCGAGACGCAACCTAACTGGAGTCATCAAACAAAGCAAAACTACATTGGGGTTCAGTATATGAAATGGTGAAACTAGAAGGCTATAAGAGCACCCATGCTCGAAAATGCTGAGATCCATAGTAGAGGACCTCTTCCCGCAAACATCAGTCACTATGTGCAAAAGTGACAAAAAGACAAATCAGTTGCCCTGGACGCTAAAAACGCTTTTAGCTCTGCGAGCTGGTTATACGTTAGAAGGACACTTGCTAGGATGAACCCATCGTACTATTTGCTGAGGATATTGACGAACTATTTCAACAATAGGAAGCTGAGGTAAAATTCGGATACAAGTGTAAAATACTACAAAGCCACTGTGGGGATTCCACAGGGATCGGTCCTAGGGCCGCTGTTATGGAACATAATGCATGGCGGAGTCTTACAACTAACGCTGCCCAGGAGAGCAACGACAATTGAATTCAACAGATTCATGATCATTCAGACAAAAGATTGGGTTATCTCCGCCGTATTGGAGCTGACCGCTCATAAAACCGAAGCTGTCGTCATAATAGGATCGAAAACCCTTGAATTCGCCAATTTTCACATCGTTAACCAAACCATCCAAAGAAACAATTAATTACCTTGGAGCTATGTTGGACAACAGACCGCAGTACAAAAAGCACTTGGGTTATATGTGAAAAAGCCTCGAGAGTACAAGCAGATCTGCCGACAATATTGCCTAACATCGGTGGACCTGGATACACTAAAAGAATTCTACTTTCCAGAGCGACATCAACAAACTTTCTGTACACCGAACAAAGGAGACTATCGTCAACATACAGACTCTGAGGGCTAAGGATAATTAGCCACCCGCCTTTGTTATTGCTGGATTGGAGCCCATTGACTTCCTTTCCAAACGAGATGCTCAGAATATACAAGGCAGGTGATCAACGGCATCAAGACGATTAAAAGTGAAGAAAATGCAGCGTCAATAACTATTTGGCAGGGCCGTTGGACGAGCAGATGGAGGTCTAAATTAATACCCGCAATCCGGGACCGTAGACTGTAACTATTACCTAACGCAGTCTCGCAGTCACGGTGACTACTGGAAGTATCTACACCGCCTCGGGCACGATAGCTCACCTTTTTACCCAGACTGACCAAATCAGGAGGAAGACAAAGAGCATGCAATATTCCATTGCGTAAGCTTTTTGAGATGGAGAGCTGAAATTCGAAACACGCAGTCAATAGTTGATAAAATGTTGCAGTCAGAAGAAAATTGGATATAGATTTGCACTTTCATAACAAACGTACAAAACGAGCTGCTAAGGATCCAAAGAATAAGGCGTGTAGATTCAGCAAGTATAGCAGATATAGAATAGATTGCTTACCATCCCCTCGAAGTATTACCAAACGGCAGTCCCGAGGTGAGCGAGGTCGAAGTGTATAGGGAGAGGTTTAAAACGTAGGCGTATACCTGGAATCGAGAAATCAGAAGAGCGAATTGTACATGTTGATAGCCCGGGCTAATAGTATCTTTTCAGTTGTTGGTTTTCAAGTTGCAAGTAGCTCCTGGCTTCGGAAATGTGATCACTTCCGAATCGTCAAATCGGTGTAGATCGCAGCAGTTTCGCCTCTGTTCGTCCCTTTGTATAAGATTGAGTACTCCACTCAAAGGCAACATTATGGTACATCCCGAAATGGATCCGTGGTTTAGACAGGTCCTGCGATTTGATGCCAATATGTCCTAGATGGGTTATCACAGGGCTGCAGGGCTTAAACTTTTTCACCTTCGGCATGGTGACTCTTTCTAAATTCGTCTCGAAGACATTTTGAGATCCTAGCACACTACAAATATTGCAACATCCTTCGAATGCCTTTTCGAAATCGTTAAAGGCGGTAAGGAAATCTATCGAAGCGTTGCGATGTTTCTCC
This sequence comes from Volucella zonaria, assembly GCA_963966105.1. Taxonomy (NCBI): domain Eukaryota; kingdom Metazoa; phylum Arthropoda; class Insecta; order Diptera; family Syrphidae; genus Volucella; species Volucella zonaria. The sequence goes on along the minus strand of OZ014530.1, from coordinate 31,170,085 downwards.
ATCGGCATTTGTGAGCTTTGAATTTGGCCGTATGTCAAGCTGTATCCCACAAATCTGCTTTGTCTGCCACCAACTATACTAATCGTACGCTGTCGATAGTCCAGAATACCCTCGTCTATTTTTATAGTATGCGACTTGAGTACTCCATAACTTACTAATGGCTTTATAAGCAGTATGTCAAGTAACGCCAGCTACAAGCGCGAAGACCACACCAAACTATGTTCTTTGACTCCCTGGAGTCTCTTACAGAGTTGCGTTCCTCTAGAAACGACAATTTTGCTTGCCCAAAACCTACTGAGACAAAAATTAACCTCGTCGAATTAATGTCGACTTCAAGCTGCGCAAGAGCAGAATCCGCGCACTCCTGTCGCAAGCCATGGCCGGGTGGTTTTAGATACCTGCTGTATCTTATGTAGATGTGGGTTGATATCTTTTCCTAAAATTGTCCACAAAATGAACGGGAAGAGGCCAAACTTCCACATTTTTGCATAATGCGACTGCAGAATCGGCTAAACCTTTCTTGGACTGATTGTACACGCAATATACCTTGTATGTAAGTGTTGTAATAAGGCGACCCGGTTTGATTGACGTATTGGATAAGAAGCCGAGTCAGGGACGGATCGGAATATTCCTGAAACCAGCGCTTAACGAAGTCGAGAACGAAGTTGGCTTTACTTATAATGCTATCCATGTGGGTATGGAAGTTCAGTTCATTGCCACAGATAACACCTAAGTTGCACACTTCTGTTACTAATTGAACTAGTTCGTTACAGTTTAGCATTTTTTGGCCAATTTTCTGTGCACCTATTTAGGTACTCGTAGTCTTACAGCGGAAATCAGTCAGAGGGAGGCGAAATGTACTGAAGGGTTTTGGCGCCAGCTGAATTCATTCATCCATTATCAGGATGAATAAGACAGGACCAATAAGGCTTCCTTGGGGTACGCCGGAGATGGCGGTTTATGGGTTTTGACCTAAAGAGGACGCTGTAGTGTTTGTCTTTCAAGTAGGAAATAATTCACATGAACTGTTTGCCAGATTCAAAGCCGCCAAGCTAGAAAGCAATCCTGTAGATCACCCGATCCTTAGTGGAACGTAGATCTGCAGCGATTTCGTAAAGAAACCAGAAAACTTCTAAACAGGTCTCTTAAAACTAATTTGGGGGAAGGAATCTTTACAGATCGAAGCAAAGACGATATAAGAAGCTAAATCGTATGTCGAAGAATGCCTCTTATAAGGACATTTGCGAAAAGATCGAAATAGTCAGTGACACCAGTAAGCCGGTCAAAATCCTCAAAAAAGGAACATCAACTAGGCTGAAACCACTCAGAAAATCAGAGTCGAAAATAGAGACCCCTTTCTCAAGGATGAGGCTCAATTCCCAGGCAGCACAATTAGAACCAGCTCACAACCAGCTCCTATTAACGAAGCGGCTAGTGATCTGAACAATACAACACCCTGTAGCTGGGATATCTCATTAAACATGCTGTTGCTTTCTTTGATGTCTTCTAGTCGCCTGGCATATAGCCAGTTATGTTACAAAAAGATATAGATGTGCTGCTGGTAAGTCGGAAGAAAAATTTCACTGCTAGCCTGGTACTGGCATACATACCAAAACCCTGGCGAACAGTGCGACTAGCCTTTACACCGGAAATCGGAAAGATAACTACGTCTGACCTCCTTCATGTTTAAGAGCATGGAGGGAATGGTCGAGATACATGTGCGCAAAACCCCTTTGCGAATGCATTCTCTGTCTGTGATCAATATGCTTACCAACGCGGAAGATCTCGCAAGAGTGCGCTTTAAAACTTGGTAGGCAGAGTTGAAGAAGGAATACGTCTTGAGCATTTTCATCGGGTTTTGGCAGCGCAATTTTGAAAGCATGGGTAACTTGGCCAGACAACACGGCGTAAACGAATCACTAGTTTTATGGAAAAGAGGATGCTGACTGCAGCTAATATGTGATGATGGGGGTAAACAGGGGTTGCCCGTAAGACGGCGTCCTGTCTTCACTACTATGGTGCAGGTTGGTTGCCTCACTCTCAATGCGTTCAATGGTTTTGACGTCTATTCACAGGCATAGGCGGATGATGTAGTGACTGTATGCTCTAAAGCGCGACCGACGATTGTTGCACTACAAATGCGCTTTCAGGTAATTCTTCTAAAACTGAGGCTGCTCTCTTTACCAGAAGGAGGAAGCTGTCTGGCCTGACTCTATCTAGTGCTTACAGACATCAAAATCCAATACTTCCAAGAATCTAAGTATTTGAGTATCATCCTTGATCACAAACTTCCTTGGGCTTAGCAAGTCACGTCGATAGGCCCTAATGCGCTCTTGGCCTCCTGGCAGTACTAATGAGCTGTCGGCACGATATGGAGCCTGTCACCGAGAAGATTCCTTTGGATCTACGCGGCTATGATAAGGCCAGTTATATCATAGGCGTCGACTACCTGGTGAAATAAACTATGACGAAAAATCGTCACTGCTGCTTTTACCAGACTACAAAGAACAGTCTGCGTCGGCTGCATTGGGACTTTCCCTACCTCCGCTCTAGACGCATTGATGAATCTTTCTCCACTTTATATTCATATTTCAGCTCCGCACTGGAGCTTTGATGACCTCGTACGCCGACTGTCTTATTAATCTGGTGTTATGTACATGCGGTCTGATGCAATGACACCAGAACTCCCGCTACAGAATAAATGCGAAATCGACTTTCCCTGTGCCCAAGACCGGTTTCGGCTAGTATCTGAGCCAGGAAGGGAATAAAACTGATGGCTTCAAAACCAATCTAGGATGCGGCGCTTGTGTATTTCTGGAGATGACAGTAATACATTTCACTCCTCGTTTGCAAAACTTGCGTCTGTCTTCCAAGCGGAGATATATGCATCCTCATGCCAGCTGTCTCATGAAAAACCGGTGAAGCAACGCTTAGAGTTTTCCTGAACTCTCTGCGACTTCCAAGGTAATTCGAAAATGCGAGACTTCACTGAATGCACTCGGAAGGCTAAATTCACTGAGACTTGTCTGGGTCCCAAGTCGCAATGGGATCACGGAAAATGAAACCTCCGGTGAGCTTGATAGGCAAGGCTCAAAGGAGAGTTTTTCAGAACCCGAATCTGCCTGCTTCCTAGGTTAAGGGTTCCATTGGCACTAGGCTTTTATATGAGCACAATTGCAGATGACATGACTCTCGAGGTCCAAACGAATGTTTCCCAATGTCTCTATGAGGTCAGCAGCTATCCAACCGTTACTCAGTAGGAAAGACTGCAGTCTACAGTCTAGTGCAGTGCTGGGCATTTTGCGGCGCTTGCCATGAAAGTAATGACTACACGGCGGAGCTCTACCCCTGGAATGTCCTGCTTACGCTCGCATCCGGCTGTAGGTACTCGGCGTTGACGTGGTGGGCGCTGGTATTGTAGGCATTTTATGACTGAGGCACTTACTCATTTTTCTTCGAAAGACTGAAAGATTCCATTGAAAGGGATTTACAAGGAGTCTAATGTACTAGTTCTTTGTCTGAGTGCTCTGTTCCGACAGAAAAAAGAAATCAATTCTTGTGGTGAAATCAGATTGAAATCCAAGAACGTTTAGTTTGAGGAGGATAACTTTATGAGAAATATCTTCAAAAGTGCATATAGTACTTGATACCAATGCTGTAAGGTTTGTGGTTATTGACCTACCCTTTTAGAATCCATGTTTGTTCTCCGAAAGAAGGGCTAACAAATTGAGTCAAATATAATGCTTTCGAAAAGATTTGGAATGATGGACAGTTTCGGGTTGTGTCTATCATATAATCTAGGATTTCGCCTTTCGTAATTCATTGACTTATTGGGGACTCTATTCAACGATAGTATACACCCAGATTGTCCGTTTTAACACCAATCGATGATTTAATGTCAGGGCTAAGTAATGCCTTTGGTGTTGGGTGATAAACCGACAACTTTTCAGGCTTTGAAAGTTAATATTCAGAAAAATATTGACTTGAGATAGAGCCACTAATACTCGAAAAAGTGGCTCGAAATTGCAGGGACGGGATGCGCGAAGTTGTATTCTGCCATTAACCACTCTTCGTAGTGAATGAATAAGAGGGTGGATCAATAAGTTCTTTTTTTTTTAAAGACACGGAATGTTGACATTGGCATCAAATACGAGTACTACCATCTTTGAAACGCCGCCGATTGATTCGGCGATAGCAAAAGGTGCAAGTAAAAAGGAAGCTGGATGCTGGATCCCACCATTTGTGACGGAGAATTTAAACGTCGCCGTACATCTGTTTTTGATGAGTTACGGAGCATATGTGATTACAGAGAAAATCATTGATGATGATTCTTGCTGATCGCCGAACAAAAGTGCCCGAAGTAGCAAAGGCTGTAGGCCTTACGAATGAAAATTAACATTTTACAATATACCAGGGTTGTCTGAAAAGTTTCCGACCTCAAGGTAAAGATAGCGGCACTCGTCAATAGAAGCCAGTGAATGCTGGTTCTTCATCTTTTGGCAGTTACTTACCGAAGTTTCAGTCATTTTGGATGCGCAGTTTTTAGTTGACAGTCGTTTGATTGAGTCGATGTGAGTGTTTTTTGTGGAAATGGGAAAAATTGAGTGTCAAGCTGTTCTTAAATTCTTGTTTTTCAAAGGCAATACGCCTACGCAAATCAAAAATGAGTTGGACTCTGCGTATGGGGACTCCGCACCATCATTTACCACAGTGAAATTTTGGGCAGCTGAGTTAAAACGTGGCCGTAAGAGCTTCTGAGATGACGAACATTCGGGACGTCCAAAAACTGCAACCACTGACGATAACATTGCTAAAGTTCACCCAATGGTGTTAGACGACCGCCGAATTAAAGTGACAGAGATTGTAGAGGTTATGAAAATGTCCGAAGAACGTGTTTGTTACATATTAAATCAAGGTTTAGGCATGAGAAAGTTGTCCGCGTTTTGGGTGCCGCGTTTGCTAACGTTAGACCAAAAACGTGTTCGAATGAACATTTCCAACACTCTGTTGGCGCAGTTTAGGCGCAATAAATCCGAGTTTTGGCGCCGATTAATTACTATAGATGAAACTTGGATCCACCATTATGCGCCCGAAACAAAAATTCAGTCAAAACAGTGGACTGCAAAGGGCGAGCCGGCTCCAAAAAAATCAAAAATTGTTTTTTCGGCTGGGAAAGTGATGGCGACTGTTTTTTGGGATAGTAAAGGAGTTATCTTAATCGATTATCTTCAGAAAGGAAAAACCATTACAGGAGCATACTACGCATCATTACTTGCCAAGCTGAAGGCAGAAATTGCGGAAAAACGACCACATTTGCACAAAAAGAAAATCCTGTTTCACCAAGACAACGTGCCGTCTCACACCTCAGTGGTTGCCATGGCGAAAATCCATGAATTACGGTTTGAACTGCTTGACCATCCGCCTTATTCACCAGATCTAGCCCCAAGCGACTTCGTTTTGTTCCCTCATCTAAAAACTGCGCTCGGAGAACAGAGATTTTCGTCAAATGAGGGGGCTTCATGAACAATTATTTTGCTGAGAAAAACGCCAAGCACTATTTGGACGGGTTAGAGAGATGATGGGAGCGTCGCTGGGAGAAGTGTATAGACTTACAAGGTGACTATGGAGAAACATAAAAAAAAAATTTTGAGAAAAAATATCTTGTATCATTTTTCGGTCGGAAACTTTTCAGCCAACCCTCGTAAGTTAAGTAAGAGAAAGATGAGTACCATGACTGCTGACAGTGGACAACAAGCAGATATAGCTGTCAACTTCGAAGCAGTGTGTGAAGCTCTTAGGCCAAGACCGTCCCATCGATTGGAGAGGTCATGATTATGGATAATCCTCATGAACTTTTTCAAAAAAGGAAGCACGATGACAGCGCAGTACAAAAACGAACTATTGCACCGATTTGATAAAAAATTTACGACATCACGACTCCGTTTGGCTGTTCCAGAACGACAATTCACCAACTTACTTATCCGGAATTGCTGTGGCCAAATTGCACGATTTAGGATACGAATTACTGCTCCATCCACTGTCTGGCTATGACTTTTTGTATTGTCCAACGTGGCTTGCAGGACACAAAATCAGCTCCAACAAAGGGACCATCTGTGAGACAGAAGCTCATTTTGAAGAGCTACACAAATCATAGTTTTAGTGGATTAAAAAAAAATAGAAAGAACGTCGGAAAAGGTCCGAAAAACTTTCGTTTACATTCTTTATAAATATATTTATTGATCCAGCGTCGTATGTTTGAATCCTGTTCTCACAGTTTATGAGAGAAATCTATAGCCACTTGTATTATTTAAATATTATTCCTGAAAATAAAGAACTTTTAATTTTTATGTTGATTCCCAATTCGCTGCGTAGCTTGGAAACTTTTTCAAAATTAGTTTCCTTCTGAAATGGGCTGTTCAAAATATATCTACGTATTTTCTATTAAAATTTTGTTATATTTTTGAAACTTTCCATCATGCTGTTAGGAATTTTCAATGACACAATACCGATGTTTTCCAACAAAAACTCCGTTTACCAAACCAAAAGAATACGAAAAAAAAAAGAAAAATAAACAAAAAACTAAAAAAACATTAAATCAAATAAAAACTAAACAAAAATTTGTGATTTTTCATAAAATTTTTAATAGTTACATATTTTTTTTGTATTCATTTTTGTTTTTTTATTTTCCTTATTGTTTGCACAGACGAAAAAAAAAATTAAAAATTATCATTCTTGGAGACTTTATACAAAGAAACGAAAAAAAAAAAAAAAAAAATGAAAGATAATCTTCTCAGTGTATTTTATTCATTTTTTTTTTATTAATTTTTCCTTAACTATATATATAACTATATACTGTTAGTTTGCCTTTTTTTTTATATATTTTTTCTCTTTTTTTTTTTTGTAAGGATATACATACATATTCTAATAATGACTATTTTGAAGTTACTTCTTAAAATTTCTGTTGTTTGTTTTTTTTACAATATTGTTTGTTGCTAGTGCTTTAGCTCCATGTACTGTTCGTTTAGGTTTTTTTTTGTTTTATTTCGAATCTGATGGGTGAATGTGTGAGAACGTGAATAGATGTAAGTGTGGCGGTGGATGGGGTGGTCTGAACAATTTAAATAAATTTCTCTTTATTTTTTTTTCAGGTTTTTGTGTTTAAAAAATAAATTCACAAAAAAGGCGCAAATTAATTAAATATCTACATGTATCTAAAATTGTTGTAGATTGATTGTATTTATCTTTTTAACTTTATTAATTAATATAAATTAATATTTTCTTATTATTTTGTTTTTGTTTACTTTTAAGTGTTCCCATATATAATTGTAGGTTCATTTTTATTTTTATTTTTATTTTATTTTATTTACCGAGAGGCAGCGAGGTTTCTTAAATGTTATTCATAAATATTTACAATGTCGTTACATTTAGAAAATTTTAAAATAAAATTAAAATTTAAAGATTAAAAATAAAAAAAGAAAAAAATTATACACAATTCTATTATACTTTATTTATTTATTTATTTATTGTAGAAGAGACATTTGTTTTATTATAAAAATGTCGGCCCATTTATATGTATAGTATGTATCTATGTGATTTTATTTATATATGTGTATATAAATTACAATTGATATAATGTTTCATTACATGTGATATGTATACGTAGTGTTTGATTAGCATTTATTTGTTTTTGTTTTTTTTTTTCTTTCTCAATGCTGCTGCTGCTGTTAAAGCTGCATTTATATATTTTATTTGTTTAATTAATGTATAAATTAAAATCTGTATTTACTTGTTTTTTTTTTTTTGTATAGCTAAGTAGTATGTGACTGTAGTGTGTGTGTGTGTGTGTTTGTGGTGTTTTGATTTTGATTAGATACAAGTGATTTGAGATGCGTTAGATGAAATGTGAACAAATATTACAGATGATGCGTCGCGCGTCTGATGCTGCTCCAATAATAGTGAATACATAGTCGCCTTTGAAGTTGCAAAACGTGCTTTTAGAGGCCGAGATACGCTTAACGACTTCAGTCATTGTCAAGATTTTCTTAGACTAAATAACGATTTAGAAGCTGTGCTAAACAATTTTTAGTGTATATCATTTTAAATTTGTTAAATTTTGATTTTCTTCAATTTAATTTTTAATAGAATTCAAATTTTTATTTAGTTTTGAATTAGAATAGTTACAGTTCAAAAGAAAAATAGCCAAAGAATATAAATTCCGAAATAAATCCAATCCAATCTACTTGTACTAAAAATTGCCCAACTTAAATCTATTGTTAAACCAAAGCGCAAAAATGTGTTTTTTTTTTTAAATGGAATACAACTGAATGATTTTGGTTGTAAAGAAATAAACGTTCTAACCATAAAATAATTGTGTAACCATTGACCAACTTGTTAAACAGAATTAAGTTAGCATACATTGGATCGTAAAATCGTATTTTACAACGCGATTTGATTGTCTATAATCAGCAGTCATGTCTTAAATAATGGGAAATCTTTAATCATCGACTAATTTGCTTTTGTCCATTAAAGGGCAGATTGCCATAGGCACCTATTAAAAATAACGACCTTATGTTGCAAACCATTCAAGCTTCTTGTCCATGATTAAACCAAAACAAAGACAAAGCAATTGTTAGCCAGATGATCCATTCGAACCCTGACGAGTTGATATTGCAATAAAATTATTGTGCACTTTGTTTTATAATGTATCTTTTATGACCCAGGTGTCACGAAAATGTGAAACGTCTACAACAACGATTCCAGTTTTAACCAAATTCAATTCCACTTTGAAAGAAACCCACAAAATGCAGTTCCGGTTTGAATGCGACAAAGCACACAGCATGGCTTAGTCATTTTGTTTGTTTTTTAATTATTTAGTAACTACGCAAATTCGGCGTTCAAAGTTTCGCTCTGAATTTATTTAATAAGGTCATTCATCTCGTTCAAGGACCTCTTCCAAGTTTAGAAGAAATGTTTACATATGTACGGCCTTGAGCAAATTTTCTCAGGCTTCACGAAATTTGTAATGGTTAGTTGAAGCACTCCTTTCCACACTATTTCTAGGGGAACAATTTGCATCAACTTTTTTTTTAAATAATTTGAGCGGAAGCTAAAAAGATTTAGCAGCAGACGTGTTTTTGATGAAAACGTATAAGGATATCTCAAAAATTGCTGATACGTGGAAAAGCAATAAGGATTAAGCTAATCACTCAGAACACCGAATTAAATGCATTACATACATTTGTTGTTTTCTGTGCCACAAATTGGCAGTCGAATCTGCCAGAGAAAATGTTTAAATTTGCTTATTTGGGAGCGTCACGGAAAGTGTAACGCCGTTTTGATTTTTTTTTCCACAGGGAAATTGTGAAAGTTTATACAATTCTTATTTTAGGTGATAAATTAATGCTTGGCATTTGAGTGGTCCATACATTTTAAGTGGTCCATACGGAGAGTTAAATTTTTAGTCACTTTTTCGAACATATTGACGTATAATGTTGTCTTCCAAGGCTGCAATTAACGCTAATTTTTTCACCATAAAAAAAAAAGTCTAAAAGCGTCTAATCGCACGATCCTAGTCGGGAAAATCACCACTTCAAAACGGGAGATAAATTGCTCACTGAACTCATATCTCAATTGGTTCATCGATTCGCGTGCTATTGGCACATGTTACATGTTCCATATGCCACACTGTGCGACCAGATTCAGCTCGTGCATTTTGGACAAAAAAAAGTTCAAAATCATTGAACGATAGCGAGCGCCATTGACGGTGACGTTGTTCTCACGTTCACGGACCATAAACCGCACCAAACAGTGCATTTTTGCGAGTGCATTGGTAGATCTTGTATTGTCTTAGGTTGCTTATCGGACCAAAGACGACATTGAACCAGAAATGAACTTTGTCGCTAAAGACAGTTTTTCGTTAAAAAAGCGGATCTTCCTCCAGCTTTTCTAAGGCCCAGTCAACGAAAATTTGACCTGTGGCAGGTCATTCGGCTTCAGTTCTTGCAAGAGCTGTATTTTGTAAGGTTTTAGACCAAGCTTCCACGTAGTTGAGTAATATTATCCCAATTGCCGCGAATGGCAAGAAATGGACAAATCACGGTCTACATTAACACTGCCGGATACAGCAGCAATATTTTCCTCTGTATCGACTGTACGGCCTACGCATACGGGCAGGTGGCTTGATGCGTGAAATTGGTGCGAAATTTGGTCACAACGGCTTGAATTACTTGCTCAGTAGGTCGATTATGACGACAGTAAAATGTACGAAGTCCGCGAAAAACACTTTTCACAGAGCACGAATTTTGGCAAAAAAATTCAATAATTTGTTAGCGTTGTTCGGGTGTAAGTCTTTCCATGATGAAATGGTAATGCTAAGGGAGCATGTTTGACTTTGACACATGTCACGAGTCACGCGTGACCTGTCAAAGATAGAACCCTTTATAATAGTCAGTGTAGTTTAATGGAATAATCCACTTGCTGAACAGAAAGAAACGAGGCAGATGTTTGTGATGATGTAGAAAACAAACAGTGCTAGGGCGCTCTGAGAAAACTGCGAATTTTTGATAAATTGTAAATTTTAACTACTTTGACGTGTATCTTCAGGATGTTGGGGATATAAAAAGCAGAAAATGTTCCGTACAATTGCCCGGAGCTTCTGAGCCCTGCATCAAATTCTTGTAACAAGTTACACCATCATATGCCTCCTTCAATCTTATACTATTACGGGCTGGGAAAATGAAGTTTTCATGATGTGCATCGGCTTTTAGTGAGAAGAAGAGTGCGGCAACTTTGCGTCAACAAAGAAAGTAAGTACGATTTTCTCTAAATCATTAGCCTTGGATACCAATGTTCGTTCCATGCTTGCTTATTCCCGGCCATCAAAGGCCACTAAGATATACGTATATTGCCAAACAAAAATAAATCTGTCGCATTCTGTAATGGACGAAACATCACTCGGGCATAATGGTCGAAACCGATGTTGAGCAAAAAATCTATGTGTCTTATGATGTCTCCTGAATAAAAACGAATGTCGGACAAGTAAAACAGCTGAGAACAGCAGCAGTGAAAATGTTGTGCAATGCTGTAGTCAGGAGATCAAAAATCCGTTGACAGCATCGGATCGAGACGATAGGATTTTTGGTTTCTTCCCGTTTGCGAAGAAGAGCAAGACCTTTAAAAGAGCACGCAATCACTGATGACACAGAGACTTTCTTGGAAGATACAGAGTTCTTATGCTGATCGGTGATGGCTCATCATTTTGCTCGGTGATGGTGATCCATCCTTCATTTAGACAAGTTTCCGATGGTATATATGACAACTGATTTATGTGACACCTTTCAGAGAGTTTCGTGGGTACTGTACGCCTGTCTAAGACAGTGAAAATATGAGTTACATGAGTAGTTACTGAATAAAATGTCACCCGCTTGCTCTCAATTGATTCTGTTAGCACATTTTGAATCGAACTCTAGTTTGATGTAAAATACTCGTGACAGAAGTATGATAATAACGAACGCGTTTGAAGTACTTGACATTGTTTAGTTGAAGTAAGACTCTAAAATTTCTTGTATGCCAAAATTACCAAAGCGGGTAAGTGCAGGTATGGCCACGAAATACATTTTGACAAGTAAGTTAATTCCAATTACAATTGAGTTCATCAGGTTTTTGTTTTTTTTTTTTTCCTGGCACCACATCTCAAGTGATACATAGACCCAGACAAACTTTACCTCAGGCCGCCAAATTGACTTGGGCAACTGTGAAAATATGATTATCTTGTCACTTGAAATGTGAATTGACTAAAAACAAAAAGGCACAAATGTTCAGCCCATTATTCCTTTTTCAGGTTACTTGAAGTCGTTTTACGTACGAGTAGCAGGTGGTATTTGTTTTTCTTTTTATAAATGCTAAGCTCTCGTATGGTGGGATATTATGAATTGTTGGTTGTCATTCAACGACAGTATTAAGTGGTGGTCAGGCAATTTTAAATTTTCCCATTCAGAGCATGGTCACACGAAAATTGACAGTACACTCTGAATAGGTTCAACAAAATCAAGAAATGAGAGCTCACCATATTATAGATATGATGGATAGTTGAGTTGGTATCACCGAATGTTTGCTATGATTATCAAATGGAAATATCCCTGTTGTTATTTTCAGCTGTCAGTTGGATAGCGACTGTCAGTTATGACAGCTAGTTGCACATGGAGCAATCAAAATAGTAATGAACACGTCACGGTTGGGACCTGTAGGAAAAATATTTACAGGGCCTTTTGAGAAAAAAGGAAGGCGCTTATTATGGAAGTAAATACAATTGCTTGATCCAATAGATAATTTACATCCTCGGGCAATGGTAAATTCCAGATAGGAGGTGTCAAAGATACGTGCGGTAATGTTGGATTAAATTTGAACTGGGGTACACAGTTTCCCAGTCTATGTGATTAAGGATCTCAGTTGGAGCGAAGTCAGTTAACGTATTTTCTTTTTCATTCTGTATTCCAAATTTAAAAAAAAACTTTTTTACAATTTCCAAAATCTATTTTTACCAATGCCAAATCCCCTTCAAAGCAACTACATAAACTCACTTGATTTAGCTATTTCGGTTTTTTTTTTTTTGATTTTGTAAACGAAATAAGTTCGTTCTGTTTTTTTTTTTTTCTATATAACAATGATGAATATAGGTACAGTTAATGAGTATTTAATTTGAATATAATACTATGTCAACCTTCACAAACAAAGAAATGAAGAAAAAAATGTATGTGCAACAGTGTAGTCGTATGTGTGGTATATGATTTAAAATTAAAATTAAATTCCTTAAAAATTATTAGTAAGACTGATGAGATAACTTTTTTGTTTTTATTTTAATTACTTTTAAAATTAACAAAAAAAAAAAATAAAAATAAAAATTAAATAGAAATTATAAAAAAAAAAATTAAAAATAAAGTGGAGGCGAACGAAAGTTGTTTTTGTGTCTTGCAACCGCATTGGTGTTGATGTTAAATTTTTGACAAAAAAACCCATGCGGTTATTGTTTAGAGTTTTAATTAATTATTACAGTCAGAGTGTTTGCAGTCAGTCCTGAATGTGAGATTTTAAGTGACGAAAAAAAATAAAATATTTGAAAAATTTATGTATAACATAAATAAGATTAAAATGTATCTTGACTCAAATAAAAAATAAAACATGTGCAGAATAGATGAGTTGATGAATTGAATCCATGTTTTGTATGCGCATTTGGTATGTTAGAAACAAGTGTTAGTTGTGAGAGTATCTTTAGTGTTTTTGTGTGAAATTTAGTGTATAAAATTTTTTTTTTATTCTTAAATGCCTTTTAGTTTAGTTTCAAAATGTTGTCATTCGTTTTTGTTTGCTCAAACATTTTCTTTTTTTTTTGGTTTTTAGATATCAAGTTCGTGTTTTCGTTTTTACAATTTTTGGTTACCTGAGTTACTTCGAATAAAAATAAAAAATCAAAATATTTATACATACAACGAAAATAAAAATGCACAAAAATTATAATAAACTAAAAACAAAAAAAAAAAAAAAAATATATATCCATACACAACAAATCATGAATTAAAATTTAACAGAAAAAAAAGGAAATAAATTCAAGAACTATGTAAATCAGTTTGTTTATAAAGATTTGATATCTATCTGAATTTTTGTAAACTTGGAATTAGGAAAAGACTCACAAATCAAGGTCATCGTCGTAGAGAAAGTCATCAGCGGCTCCCACCAGCTGAGTGTGTTCACCAATAAATGGCAGATGACTGCTGGTGTCGTCGTCTTCATTGGCTGCATCTTCATCGTCGGTTTCAGCTTCGCCAGTTTCCTCAGCGGCTGAAGTTTCTTCACCGTCGGATTCATCGATTTCGGCCGACGTCTGATTGACTTGACTGCTGCTAGCAGGTGTTTGCTGCTGACTGTTGGCAGCTGGGCTTGATGGTTGTAGTATGGATGTTGCTACTGTTGCCGCTGTTGTTGTTGGTGCTGCCGTTGTTGTTGTTGTCGTCGTTGTTGTTGTTGTTGTGGTTGATCGCATGTTTAGCATTCGCATTTGTTTTACGTTTGTTATGGGATGTATTGTCGTTGTTATGGTGGTTCGTCCGCCTCCACCCAAGCCGTTTTTTGGCTGCTTACCATTAATTTTCTTATGACTATTTTTATTGTTGTTATTATTGTGGTTACCTCCTTGCTGCTGTCGTCCATTTTGATTGAGTTTTTTACCGCCTCGGCGTCCTTCAGCACCAACTGGAGCAGAGCCATTTTGCTTGGCACCGCCATTGTGCTTTGAACCACCACCGCCGCCGCCGACGCCGACGCCGCCACCGCCACCGCCATTATGTTGTTGCTGTTGTTTCTTACCGCCCTTCTTGGGCCGTTTGGCACACTCAACGGCCAAAGCTGTACCGGGCACTGCATCTTTGCATTTCGGCATTCGACTATTTGCCGGGCGTTTTTTCATCGCCTGTGGGCCACCGCGCTGGCAATTGTGCTCATCTTCTGTTTCGCCTTGCCGACATCGCCGTTTTTTCTTTTTCTTTTTGATTACATGGTTATTGTTGCTATTACTGCTAGTATGGCCATTACTACTACTATTACTAATGCTACTACTATTACTACCACTACTCGTACTTGTCGTCGTACTCATACTACTACTAATAGTACTACCACTATTTGTTAGGTTGCTATTGCTAAGTCTAGATTTATCATTGGCAGCAGGAACGTTCAATTGGCCATTCTTATTACTATTGTTACTATTGCTATTGGTATTACTATTACTATTACTATTGCTATTAGTTGCAGTGCATTGGGGGCGTGCTTTTAAAATGTTGTCGGTTAATTCGACGAGCGGTTTGCCAGTATCACAGAGTTGACGAATTCCGTGCTTAACACGATTGGCGCCAAATTTTTTCGCTATTAGCTTTTCGACACGATCTTGTGGTACCGTTTCGGTAATGGCTTTTGTATATGTTGCCAATTTACCCAGCGATCGACTGGGCGGAATTTGTAATTTACGCGGTTCACCATGTCGATTTAATGCTAAATAATAGATGCGACGTGAATTGGAATTATATGTGGATGAGTATGTGTTGTAGTTGTGCTGTTCCATCGATTCGTTGAAGACGCAGTCGTCGGTGAATTCTTTCTGCAACAAAACAACTAGAATAAGTTATTTTGGTTATTTTTTCAAGAAAATTATATAGATTAAATGAATTGGAAAAAATTTCAAGACAGGAAGGTGATAACAAGCTTGAGAGTAGAAGGGAGAAACTTGGTGAAGAAGGTTAGAGGTCCTCCAACAAAATACGGCATATCCCCGTATTAATCAGGTGAAGTCCAAGTATAAAAATTAATGGAAATACTAAGAACTAATGCAGGTATCAATAGCAGTTTCATAAAGATTTAGAACCAGTATCACTAGTAGATACCAGTACCGCACTAGTACCAGTACCCGCACTAGTACCAGAACCGGCAATAGTACTAGCACCGGCACCAGCATATTAGACACTCATACCTCATTAAAGTCAGAGGCTTATCAGTTGTCAATACTGAACAAAACTTGCGTCAGAACTGACAGTAGTAAGGACCATAAGTCCTTGAACTCATACAGATATCAGTACACGTACTTGTAATTTGAAGGTTTAATGATCAGCAACAATGAAAAAACAGGAATGACGCCAGATGCAGAATTCTTTTAGTGACTCAGGCCAAAGATAAGGCGCAGTAGGCATCTCCTTGCATATATTAAAAGCAGTTTTAAGTAACAAGCTCCACGTGTGCAATAAAACATCATTCGCTCCTACCACAAAACGCGCTGTAATATGTAGTAAGCAACCTTCTGTGTGACATCAAATGCTCGCGCCCGATTCTTATCAGTTAGACCACCAACCAGCCCAAACAGATCGACTTGTGTCAACCGCTGAGCCGCCGTAAGGTGAACTGCGTGGCTTAAGTTAGCGCTCTACATGACGTATGATGAATGCGCGCCACAGATACAGATGACACAATTTTCGTCATAATAAAGCTTGAAATTTACGACGCTATTTGGAACTAGTTTATCCTTCAGAGTGAACCTCGCAGTTTCTTAGCCATGGGCTCTCTAAGAATCCAATTTTATCTCATCTACAAGAGTTCTTTTTTTTCAACATAACATTCAACATCAGGGGTCACAGGATATTCCTCCACTTGCTTGGTACTACTTAATTTCCTCGTAAAAGATTTCAATTCTATTCGCAAGGTACTCGTAGCTCGTAACCATGAAACCAGTGTGGGCTGTACAATGGCCCGGGCTATGGTTATAATCGGGAGAGGTCTCTAGCTGTTTTAAAGTGTTGTATCATTAAACCTAATCACCGTCAACTTCAGCGGTCCACTTTGAGGCCCAATTCTGAAACTCCAGCGAAATTGAATCGGTGGATCTCTGAGCAAGTGTTCTAGCGTCAAGCCTTAGGTTAGGTTAAGTACTCATAATATGGAATCTGCATAGCCAAGCATACACGGAGGCCTATTGGTCTATGGAGATTCCCTCTAGATGTTGTTATTATGGGTCCTACGTAGCTTTTAACAAATCTAATGAGATCTATCAGTTTGGCTTTGCTCATGTCCTCAAGTTATCCACAAAGCGTGTACCCCAGGTGTTTGGCACGGTATGTGTAAGTGCGTAAAAATCTCTATTTCCTCTTCATTCTTACAGCTTTTACAATAATCCTGCGAATAGGTTGCTATTCTGCCAATGAGGCAGTGGCCATGTGGGTCACATGCTGTGACACGGATGTATTCTTTGTTGAGTCCGAGGAGGATTCGTGTTTTCCCGCTGTCTAGGTTTGGTCAAAGGGAGCATGATGACATGGTCATTCCTGGAGATTAATGCTTTGTTGGATCCTTCTATGGCTACAAGTTCGATTTTGCGTTTAAGGTTTTCACTTAGCGTGTGCGTTACTCCTGTGAAAAGACACCTTCTTTTGATAGCTCATCCGCTTTCTCATTTCCTTTCACTTTAGTGTGTCCAAGCACCCAGCAGAGGTCCATTCAGTGAGATTCGTAGACTCTACTTACAGTTTTGATGACTCTTGTACATCTAGTGATTTGGTGGTTTCCCTTGGTTTTATGCCTGTCCCTGACTGTCCACAAAGATTGAGACTTCTGAGGGAGCACTTTGCACTTCCTGTGCAGCTTTACGAATGGCATATAAAGGGTTTCCATAAACCGCGTCCTATCTTCAAATTTAAATAAAACAAAGTGTGTGTGAGATATCATCGGAATTTTTTAGTCGTTTGAAAGGCCTATCGATGCCATTATGTATGGAATATAACATCGTTCAGATAACCGCCGCGGATTCTCTGCGTAGCGCGCAACCGAAATGTCCAATTTTCAATGACTCTGGTGCATAAATCAGGCTGAATTTGACCGATGGTTGACTTTGAGGTCCACTGTGGTTTGTGGCTTATTCGGTGGCCAGTTCACATCACCTCCACGAGAAGAATCGTGCAAAACTTCCAATGTGGCGTGAGCTGTGTGGCACGTAGCACCATCCAGTTGAAACCACACGTCGTGGGTGTTCATATCATCCAACTCAGGTCAAAAGAAGTTGGTAATCATCGACCTATAGCGCACGCCGTTAACGGTGATGGCCTGGCCAACGTTATTCTCAAAGACATATGGGCCGATGGCGCGCCAGCCCAAAATCCACACCAAACAGTGGCTTTTTTGGAATCCGCTGGACGCTCTTTGATCTCATGTGAATTGGTATCGTCCCAAATTCGACAATTTTGTTTGTTGATGTATCCATTCATCCAGAAATGGGCCTCATCGCTCAAAATGATTTTTCGATAAAAATTTGGGTCAGTTTCCAACCGCTGCCAAGCACCATCCCAATTTTTGGATACATTCGTCCCCAATGTCCTGTATTTCTTCCACCACAACGATTGCAATATCACTAGCAAAGCCTATGATTTTTGCCTCGTTTCAGATTTCAAGGCTTAGAACCCTGTCATATATAATGTCCCACAGGATGCGACATAGTACAGATCCTTTTGGTACTCCGTCAGATATGTGGTACTGCCTTACTTCATCATCGGTATCGTAGAACAGGAACCGTTTCTCAAAAGAACTTAGTATTATTTTAATTAGGAACTCTGGCACCATCATTGCTCTAGGAGAGTGCACTATCGTCCCCAGACGCATTTTTGGAGTCCAGTGTTATTGCAATACCTCTTCTCCATCTCCTACCCTGAATAGCTTCTTCCAAAATTGTAGTTGACCTCCGTATAGCTTCAGTTGTAGAACGAGCTTTGCTAAGTCCATACTTTTGGGTTGAGAGTGCCCCGGCTCCAGTCTTTTACCCATTGTGTCTAACGGTATGACTAGTGTTCATCTGGTGGTTTTTCCCCTTTAGGCAGCATTCAGTCTGTTTTGCCAAATCACCATGAATGGCCATAGCGTTCAATAAAACAACACAGTAAATGATAAAAGTGTTTTATCGAAATCGGTGTTCTGTTCGGGCAAGGTTCCGCTGACTTCGGCCATTTTACGGTCGCCATAATCGTTCTACCGAGAGGACTATTCGCAGTGGGCCTGCACCCGTACAAAATTCAACTGACCTAAGAGCTGAAGGTAAACGACCATAGACAACGACGTGTGTCGTTTCATCGAAAAATTATCTTCAGCGATGAGGCCCATGGTAAACTGGACATTTCGAGTGCGCGCCACCCAGAGAAGCCGCATTGGACATTTGAACGATGTTATATTCCATACATAATGGCATCGATAGGCCTTTCAAACGAATAAAAAGTTTCACTTGGTTTTATTTAAATTTAAAGATAGCAAGCACTTAATGACAGACCCTTTAGAATGCCCAGCAAACTTCAGTGCCTAGAAAAAGTGAAGTACCCGACACAGCGCCAGCAATTAACCTGAAATTTTGCATACTGGGAAAGCCTTCGTTTAATCTGCCGGCAACCCGGCGAGCAATGACATATCATGCTAATGGTAGCATGAAAAACATAGCTAGGAGTCATGATAAACTCTCGTCTAGGCCTTGCTTAGCAAGCCCATCGGTAATTTCGTTTCGTGATCCCATTGTGATCTGGGACGCAAACAGGACTCCGTCTTCCAACTGCGGTGTTGGTCCCATCCGTGATAACCCGACCACATTCCTTTCCTTTCTGGCCAAAAGCATTTCGGGGGACAGAGAACGTCGACTTGTTACTTCCGCATAAACAGGGGTCCTAGTGTCGTTGCGATGACCATAAGATCAGAGTCAAAAGCCGGTCAGCGTGAAAGGCCGTCAAAATTCTACAGTAGTACCAAAGATTACTTCCCTCTCCACGAAAAATGGCTCTGAGAGTGCAGCACATGACATGATATGTAGACTTAGGGTGAGCTCAAGGTCGACAGAATTGGGCAGACCAGAGCGTTTCCAAAACACCACCTGAACTCTAAGGTAGTTGAACAACCCAACAACGAAGCAACAAAGCAGTCTGTTTTTACAGAACAAACGCAGTTGTTCATTTAAACAATTTAAAATGGCTGGGCTACGTCCAATAAAGTTCTTCGGGCCACCTAAGGTCTCATTTTGATTCAATTGTATCCCATTTTATGATGAGACGCTTACTATGACGTCGTCGTACGAATCCTATGTACTAGCTAACCCATACTTTGAACAACTTAGGAAGGTGTTCGTATTAAGAAGACAAATGCTATGTGAGGACCCCCACCATCGAAGGTGGTAGCGGAACTCGTCGAATACCCTGATTCCAGGAAGATGGGATATGACAATATGCTGCGATGCTAATGCTCAGAATATTTTTTGGAGCAGTAGCAAATTTAATGTGAGAGGCAATCATCTCCTGGATTTGATAATATCGTCTGACTTCGAAACAGACTTTTGCGACAAGATACAAACTATCGGTGAAACCAGAAGACTGGTCAGAGTCCTCATAAGGCGAAGATCAACTAGGCTGGAATCACTTTGAAAACCTGATGGAACGTACACAGAGTCAAAATTAGAGATTCTCCGTTTCATACTTGAGGCCCACTTCCCGGGTAACCTAATCAGAACCAACTCCCAACCAGATACTAGTGATCCGAATAACACATCACGCCGTAGCTGGCTGAGGGCTCTGTTCCGACAGAAAAAAAAGACCAAACAACTACATATAACTTAACTAAATCAAACAATTAATTAAAATTAAGCAATTTAATTTCAATTACAATTGCTATCCAATCAATCATACATCATACAAATTAGATTACATTTTGTAGCGAAATTATTTGAAAAAGTTAACGATTAAAGGCAAAATAAAAAAGTATTTTTACAAAAAACTAAGAATTAATTAGTTAATCGTAGTTTGCGATTGAAGAAAGGCGGACGGTTAAAAATTGTAGTCCGCCAGAAGCTCTATTTTGTTTGCAACATTATTCAACAAAATAGTTATCAGAAGAAAATCTAGATTACCTTGCAACTTCAATCGGTTTTCATACAATTGATTTTTTAATTGTACACGCATGATTAACAATTAATTAAAAAAAAATAACAAATTGATTCACTAAGGTCTGGTGCTGTTACTAGATGAACAGTGCGGTATCGGCAATTATT
This sequence comes from Volucella zonaria, assembly GCA_963966105.1. Taxonomy (NCBI): domain Eukaryota; kingdom Metazoa; phylum Arthropoda; class Insecta; order Diptera; family Syrphidae; genus Volucella; species Volucella zonaria. The sequence continues at coordinate 31,149,492 of OZ014530.1, read as the reverse complement.
GAAGAAAATTCTGAAAATCTCCAGAAAAGTAAACACATTCCGCTACCTACTTTGTCCAGGTATTTGTGACTCAAAAGATCGATCCAATTCCTTTCTTTGGAACAACGTTCTGCAGACTCCAAAAACCGTGTATTGTATGGCCTAGGAGCAAAAGTACCTCTACTTGTACAAAAATCCATGTCCAAAACGTTATATCCTGTTGAATATTCATTGACTGTTTCCAAAGTCAATAGCGGTCTATCAGCAAAGATTAATTTCGAGCTACCGAAACATACCCTTTTGCTGTGACAAGATTCAGGTCAAGATCAACTCCTAAAAGGATAACAGGTTACCGGGTGAATTCAACAGCTAACACAAGTCGTAAATTTCATTTCTTAATGAGACAACCGCAACTATTTCGACATTTTATACCCTTGTCGGCTGCTACCCTCTGTAGATACCCTTTCATCTTATCATCTTATCCCAAAACAAATCGTTTGATTTAAATAAAAAAAGATTTTTATCAACGATCCACATGAATATTTCGACACAGTTTCTCTGTGGCACACAGTTCAGTAGTTTGCTACTTAGATGTTTATGCCTACAAGTCGAAACGACCTTCAACTGCATCCTAAATATCTCAAATCTCTCTTTCATTAGGCGATTTCAATTGATACGAGTGCGATTGAATTGAATTTAAACTAAAATCCATCTCCGCCTAAATCATGTTTTTATTCAAATACTGGCCAAGTTAACCAGGCCCGCCATCGAAGTAATTTGGCGTATTCCTTTGCGTTGTAACCAGTCGTGGGATACACAAATCGAGATATATCTACATAACATAGATACAAATAGAGATATAAAGAAAATTTCGATAATAATAGACGAATCAGTGCAATCGCGCGTCGTTTTCGAATGACTAAAAATATCACACAGTCTCGAATCAAAGATTCAGAGGCAATTTAGCGGTGACGGATGTGCCACCTCGTAGGGAACTTTTGAATGCGTTACACGGTGCGTGCAATTAATGAAAGCGCATGATTACATTCCTACCTGAGCAGTACGAGCCATGGTGATTACACTTTACTCGTAGATACTCGTTTGTTAGTCGGGGATACAATTTGTTCTCGAGATCTTCCGAGTGTACGAGTATGTACGAATATTCGTATGCCCGACCATTTGTTGCTGCCGATGATGTTAAGGATTCCTCTTCCGCCTTGAGACGCTTGTTTTGTATGCAAGTACTACTACAACACATCACTCAATTAAAACAGCAGAAAATATAAAAACAAATAAAAAAATAAACAAAATTACAAGTGAAAGTGATTTGAGAGGAAAAATTCGAATGAGGTATCTGCGGACAGAGACAACGACATGTCTGTTGACGTTATCAAAGCTTAAGGATGTCAATTGCCTAGCTGCGTGTCAGGCACTTGATTTGTTAAATTTTTTTTATTTTATTTTTTTTTTGTATCTTTTTGGTGGTTCTTCTATCTGCAGAGTGTCTACTTGAGGTGGGATATTTTGAATAGAAATAAAGTTTCAATGTAAATTGGGATCAAATTTAGGAATTGGGCTGAAATTGACATTAGATGTAAACATGAGGGTTAAAAATAGAATACGGTGCAGTGCACACGCACCATCAGCAATTAATTGTAAGCGTGATGTAAATGGAAGGCAATGCTGGTTCCTTGAAGCAATCTTGGGATAGTGAAGGTGTTCTTTAAGAAGTTGTTCTTCATGATACCGGGGTTGGGAATAGAAATATTAATAACTCTGTGAGTTGTCGGAGTCATTGATTCTGGAAAGCGTATTCCCACTGATTTCATACTGATGCTTTACAGCTTCATGCTACTATTTGCATTATACGACTCCTCCTTTCATATTTTGATAAATTTGAGAGATCAACGATGTAAATAACCGTTTGGGCCTCTTGGTGCCCTGTACAGATATCACACAAGAATCCTTGATGCCATAAACACGATATGTATCTCCCAGTTCTGGTCGTGAGCCCAGGATCGTATCTCGCCGGGAAGAGCTTCGTGTTGACTCACCGTCCAACATTTAAAGCCGCGAGTGTTTCCACTGTCAACGACTCAGTAACGATCCTGCTTGAGATCTGAACATGACACTTTAGGCCATTTAACGAGGCCTCTTGTTGCTGGTAAATACTTAGCCCTTAGTCATAAGTTTGATTCTAGAGCATGACTTTCCATTTCAAAAATACGGTTATCTCATCTCAATATTCGAGAGGAAGAGTAGTTGTGCCGGAACCAGTTACAAGTTCCCAGTACCAGTTTAATTAAATTCGAATCTATGCCAATTACCAGCTTCAGTATTTTTAGTATCTGCACCCTTTGAGCGGTTATCTTCGATTCAAGCCGTTGTCTTTTGCATCCAAGTGGATATCACAAACGAAGCAGTGCGAAAGTTGTAAGACTATGACCAGTAAGTGACCCTTCTTCGATCAAATAGTCAATCGACAATTTTGTCCTGGATTTTATCAGACATCCGTCAGAATGGCATAAGTTTGAGGACGAATGCAGACAACTGCATGCGTAAACCAGAGATCTAGAAAGAGGTACCAGAGCAGGAAGTAAGCTCTGCAATCAAAAAAAATGATCGGACAGACCAGGTAAAACATCGACTTTTTCAAGGAGTGTGAGTAATACCGACGAGGAACAGTGAAAGATGCTACTCCGCAAAGTTATACCAAGAAATGAAAATGACATGTCAACGGAAGCAATTCTATAACGATCCATAGTAGCACTGGGTGCTGGGTCGCAGCACAGACCAATATGACTGCTGCAATGATCGGATAGAAAGACCTGTTATATCTGAATGGTGAAAGTCCACACTTTGGTCCAGCGGATGCAGAACTGCGCAACAAGATCTAATGAACAGCAGTTAAGATTTGCCTTGAAAAACGAATGGCTAGTGAATTCGTCGTCAGGTCGGTCGTCATCATGGCTTCAGTGTGCAGGCAATTCGTCGCACTGTGGAAAAGTTTTGGATCTTAAGCCACCAATGAGACAGAGATTGGTGCGAAATAAAGAAAATATAGACCCCGTAGCGGCCAGTATCGAAGAAGACAGAGAAATGTGGATTCGGCGCCGATCGGCTGTATTCGGCTTATTTTGCGGTTGAATTTGGGCCTACATCCGTATAAGATTGTGCTGACGCAATAATTGAAGGCGAACGACCATAGACAACGCCGTGAGTTCGCTAATTGGGCCGGAAATCCGGATTTTGGCCAAAAAATCATCTTCCTAGACGAGGCCCATTTTTGGCTCAGCGTCTAATTCAACAAGCTAAATTGACGTAATTGAAGCGAACACAATCCACAAGTATTCGGTCGAGCGTCAATGCAACCACAAAGATTGATTGTTTGTTGTGGTTTATGGCATAGCGGTATCATCGGACCTTATTTCTTTCGAAATGGGGAAGGAGACCACGTTACCGTCAAAGGTCTCAGGAATAGAGCAATGTTAACCGATTTTCTGTGGTCAGGGCTCGACAACATCGATATACCCGAGCTGCGGTTCCAGCAATATGGCGCTACAAGCCATACAAGCGATGCAATGCTCGAAGTTGTGAAGGAGAAATTTGGCGACTTGGTCATCTCACGTCAAGTCCTTAGTCTAGGCTAACAAGCCAACCCCTTTGAATGAGCTGGAGGCCAACATTCGATACGCTATTGCTGAAATAATTCCGTAGATATTGGACTTAGTCATCGAAAATTGGACTGACCGCTTGAGGCGGTCATTTGAATGGTGTGCTATCCCACATATAAGGGCATGCAGGTGGCTTTGAAATAAAGCCAGAATCAAGTTTATATCTCACACCGCTTTGTTTTATTTAAATTGTTTTCCCTATCGTTCCTATCTGGTCACCCTTTATTAGACTGCTTGCAACCATTCAGCAATTTGTAGACCTTGTCGATGCGGTTTATTCGGAAGTGTTGGGAATGTTGAAGTTGTTTAGGACTAAGACTATTCATAAAAAATTGGAATTTGGAGAGAAAGTTTTAGAAGGGTTTGCCTAATTTTAGATGCTACAGCAGCAAGAATTGCTGGGAAGCATGTGCGCCACTTGGACAGTGTACTTATTGAAGCCCTTCTAGCAGTCTCGATATGATTGCGCAAGTTTACTCCACTTTAATTTGACCTTTAAAAGAAAGTGTTCGAAGAGGGAGAGCTGGCTTCCTTCGCACCGGAAATATCAAGGACTGTTCAACGTATGTCTAGTTTGCAGGCTTTTTTATAGTATTAAGCCTTTTGTTGCTGTGTTGAAGAATCCAGAGACAAGTGATATTTAACCTCGATCATCATGAACCGTAGCAAAGATAGTACACTATTTGAGTTTCAAGAAAGCTATAGGAGACAGTATGTTTGTTTACGAAAAAACGGCCTTGCTTTTTACTAGCTACAATTAACTGTAGAGAATTTACAAACATACGAGTACATCCAACACTGGGCAAGACTTAAAGACGTTGAATACGTTTCCTGTTAGCTTCACCCTGAACCCAGGATATAGTTTCTATCAAGACACAACCTTCTCAAACAAATACAAATAAAAGATGAAAAAAAGAAAACCATCCTCCCACTCATCCAAAAAGAAGAGGAAATTTTTTTTAAAAATACTATGCGTGCCAAATTTTGAATTTTTAAAAATAGGAACCATCGTCCTAAAGCTATAAAGATAAAATATTACGTCGATAGATACTAATTTAAATACCAACAGCAATTAAAGATTCAAAGAACATTATCAACCTTTCATAAATATCTTCAAATATTGGTTTTGGAATTTATTTATTATTAACACTATTTATAGAGGATGTCTATCCGTAATCGAGGTAAAATATTTTTGTATCTATGCATTGGACGGCGAGTTTATTAACTGAATGAATTATGTGGTGCTCAGTGGTCCTAAAAATATGAACACACACCATTTAGTAGGTTTTCAAAATTTGTTTTTTTTGTTTTTATTGTTTTTGTTCGTGTTTTGTTGTTATTTTTAAATTTAGACTTTGGTTTAGTTTATTTGGCTGCCAAATAATCTGTCCTAAATGTCCATGCCGATGGGTGAAAACAGTCAAGAGGGCGTTGTAATACTTGAGGAATGGGAAAGGCAACGTCTTCACATTTCTGTTTACTAAGCAGACATGTCTTAGACTTTTTATTTTTTTTTTCTTTGTTATTTTTAAATTTAACTTTAACACTATTTTTTTCTTTAAAAAAAAAAAAAAAACAAGTCTTCTGTAGAATTGCATAAATAAAAAATGCGTCCAATTAGGCAATGTGTTGTCTTGCGTAACTGCATAAATCTAGAAAGACAATTGTCAACATAACAATACAAAATCGCTGACATTCTTTGCCTGAGAACAAACATGATCAGCGTCTTAAAAATTTGTGAAAATATGGCGGAATTATTTTAAAACAATAAAATTTTGAATGTTGATGAAATGAGCTGCTTTTGATGCCAACGTTTGTTTAAAAAGTTGTTAAAGCTTCCGCGTATGGATGGTGTAACAGTTTGTTTGTCGGGGAAATTGGGCCAATGTCGAGGGTGATTTATGCGGCGATTAATGTGTAAATTGGAATTATGTGATAGAATTAGTAAACTCAATCTAAAAGTTGTTTTTTTTTTTCTGGCCGAAGAGTTAAAGATGGGACCAATGGGCGGCAATATGTTTATGAAAGGACTTCCTGATGAGTTGGCATAGAATTGGTTTCGGGAAATCACAAAATATCAACATGCTGATGATGTACTCGCATGTATGTTACCTCAATTGATTTCACTAAAATCTGACCAACATCCGGTCCCGAAATTGTTTATTATTTTTCCTGTAGGGCCTTCAGGCTAATTTTCATTTATTTGTGATGATTTGATTTTATTTACTTTTTTGTGTATTTTCACAGAGTACGCTATGAGGTTTCATTGACTCATTGTAGCATCTACATATGTAGAAGTATGTGCTTTAAAATACACAGATATCACCAAATGTCTTATTCATCTGCCGGGAGCTGGTTTCCTGTAACATGTATGACCTTTAAATGCAAAGAGCCGGCTAAATCATCAGTCTATTTCATAACAAAATAAAGTTTCGTTGAAAGTTACTTAACGACTTTTGTAGCGGCCAGCTTGAAAATCGATTCACGCACAAAGTGCTCAGTTAAAGTAAAATTCAATTCAAAGTTGTTAAGTACTTCCCAGGAGTTTCAGGACCCTAGTCCACTCAGAGTTGGCATATGACATCTACAGAATGCACCATCCTGATTGAAGTTCCGCAAACCATTCAGGTGCTCTTTAGCTTATATACGAGTACCCGTACTTTGTTTCCTTTACAGCTATTCTGCTCTACATTTCTTAAGGACTACTTGTTAGCACTAAGAAATTAAGTTTGTAGTGTCAGGTGGGTTCAATCTAATACCAATTCCCCACCCTATATCGAAAACTACAAAAGCAATATCAGTTTCTTCGAAGAGATCTGAGAAGATGCGAAAACAATCTCCGTGCTAGATTTCCATGTACAATCCGCGCAGATTAATACTGACTCAATGCCCGAGCCTTAGGAAGTGTTTTGCACAAGGATAAAATTTTTATTCATGTCAGCTATCCGGATCGTTCAGTTGGTTGACGAAGGTAGAGGCATAGGATTTTTCTGTTGCTACATATATTCTTCTTTAGCTTAAGGTGAACAGTCTGCACACTCCTCCATGAAGATAAACAGGGAAATGGCGCTCACTATTTCGAGAAGGCTATAACAAATCGTATGACCAGGGTAGATACACTTAAAGGTTGGTAGAAGCATTAATCAAGCTGCAACAAGGCTATTTCATTCCAATCAACCCAAGATCTTGAGTAGAGCCAGGTGTTTTATGGAAATATGCTTACCGTCATTTGCAAAATGGTTAGTGATGCTGAGTTAGAACCTAAGTTTTAAAATGAAGTCTCATGGGTCAGTCTGGATTATTGCGAGGGCTGCTTGCTTGTTGCGATAACCAGGTTGACTGACCCCTCTCTATACAAAGTCCGTTCGGTCTCTCTTTTTTTTTAGTGGGAATACCGGGCTCAGGCAGAAGTGGAGGGCGGTTATGGTTCCATCAGCCAGTGGTCCATTAACCCCAGACCTCGGAAAACAACCCACATTCGTTAGGGGCGGTCTTCTCCTCAAAGGAGAACAAAGAGGATCGGCGGGTGAAGCCCTAAGCATGTTAGGGAGACTCACGACGAATCAAGAGCATAAGGGTCGACAGGAGATCCACCAGGAAACTGTTGTCGAAGTGTCGGTCTTTTCAAGCCAGACACTCCAACACGATGATGGTAGACATGAGGTCCACTAGAAAAACCGTTTACATAGCCCGTAGGGTAGACATGACGTCTGAAAGTCGCCGACGGGTGGAGAAGAACGGTCTTTTTAAGCCAAACACCCCAACATAATGATGACGGGTGGAGGAGGACGATCCCTGAGGCTCGCTTGTTTAGATCAGCGGTGGAATTTTTTTCATGGAAGGCACTAATTTGGGATAGGGTGATTAGGCTGTTGGTCTCTTCACGGCAAGAGTTGGTGCCGGAATTGAAACTGGAGTATCTTTCTCCGAACTATGATGACTTCTGACTGGAGAAAATCATACATCGTACTCAAAGAAGTTACGAATCCGTAAGAGTTTACGTGAGGGATATCCAAAACATGTTCGGAACCAAGAGGCGAAAGCTTGCAGTAGTACAGTAAAATCAGTCCACTTTTTACCAGCAACAACTTGGGCTGTGAGACCCGAAAAGTGTTACAGATTTGGTCAAATTGCGTCGCAGGTTGGAGACAGTGCGGGTCAACGTAAAATTGCCACCCAATTCGAGGTGGCGTCGGTTACCAGAGTTAGATTTGGCATTCGTCAACTGGGAGCTACTCTAAATTTTGGTTGTCAGAGAGGGTAACGGATCGAGAGCATTCATTTATTGCTTTAATTGTACTGGGGAAGTCAATTTTTCGAATGTGTATTCCGGTCCTAGTCGTGCTAGGTGTTTTTTTTTTCTATGGCTCGCTATAGGGTGTGTAATCTTTGGAAAATGCTGGTAGCCCGAGCCACTAGAATGCACGATTCAGGGCTTACAGTAGGTGAAAACCAAGTTAGGTTCATCGCTTTAGCATACGAAAGAGCATATGTGTTGTAGGGGTTGTGTTTCTGCTGATTGTACGAAGTCGGTCCGTGTTAATAGAAAGTCTCGTTATCCCAGCGATACCACACATAGCGATCCCTGGTGTAAACTTTTGGCCACTATCGGGAATCGTCCCGGATTCAAAATCACGAGCTGGATATCGCCGAATCAGGGCAGTTAGAAGCTTTGCTCAAAGGTATATTTAAGTCGATGACTGAGAGATTGAGATGTACTCAGTTGGTAGAACATAAGATTAGGACGTCGGCAGAATTTATTAAACAGCGTTATTACCAAGGGTTACCTGTGATGTAGAAACATATTGAGAAGAAGCTAAAGAAGATGCTGGAGACGGGAGTTATCGAGAAACAGTCCGCGGGCATCTCCTATAATAATTATCAAGAAAAAAGGTGGGCCATTTAGGTTCTGCGTCGACTATAGGAAACTCACTAAGGTTTCATATAGAGACGCTTATCTATTGTCGTTCATATCAACGAAATTGGATAAGCCTAGGGACGCCAAATATTTGTCATCATTAGATATGCAGTCGGCCTACTGGCAGATATCCATGGAGGAGAGATCGTACCCACTCACAGTCTTCACGGTTCCGAGTAGAAGCCTGTTCCAGTTTAAGAGAATGCCTTTCGGACAACACACTGCGCCTGCTAAGTGCCAACAATAGAACCACACGTATTTGTGTTCCTGGACGGTATTATCATGGTTGTAAATGCATTCGATCATACCTCGGATGACATTCAAGAGACATTACAGCTACATTATCGGCACCTTATTATAGACATAACAAACGTGAAGAGCATTAAGCAAAGTCGTGTAAAATGCCCAATAGCAGTGGGGATTGATCGCCGTCTTTTAGGGTAATCTCTTTTTTAGATATAACTTTGCAGTCTACATGCGCTACCAAGACCCTGTTAATAAGTATTTTTTTGATCTTCTTCAAACTGTGTTGGTTTTTCTAAAACGCTTCAATAAAAATGCCCTTAGTCTCATAAGATTTTCCGGTTTGAAATGCATCCTAGCATTTTAGATAGCGCAGGCGCGTGCTGAGTTCACGAAACTCAATTATTATTTCCACGCTCTGCAGAAGTAAGGAAGTAAAACTAAAACTTTTAGCGAATAAGTAATTATCCATGTACGGGTAGATACTTTTTAAAACTGCTGCCGGTTGGTCTACATCTTTTTTGCAGTACCACTGGATATACACCATCGGTACCAGGTGCGCTGGGGATATCCAGCGAAGAACTACCTATTGCAATAGCATCCAAACTAGGCCAGACAAACTTGAAAACAATTTTGTGGTAAATCTATCAAAATCCCCAATATTCAACACATGTCCTTGAGAGAGACTTCCATGGGTAACGCCATGCTGTGCAAGGAAAGTTGGCCAAAATCTCTATTAAAAATAAACTCACTGAATGCATACCTTCTAACCAGATGGATATCCTACGTTTAATGATGTGAAGACTGGTAGAGGTAGCTATATTATCGTACACAATCATTTGAATCCATAAGATAGCCCCACACAGTATAGATAGGTGAGATCCCTTCAATGTAAAAGAAAATAGCCTCACAGACCATATTTTCACGTCATCTTCTTTGCTCGTCTATTGGATTCAAAAAATTGTTAGATCTATGGACTAAGGACGTTAGAAATCGGATTCTGTATATAAATCTCAGTTGGAAACAGGTATAGTTCACTGGATTGATGAATAAACTGGTCACTTCCGTACTAATGAAGACTTCGCGAAAAGATGTTTTCAGAGCAAGTAACATGAATAAGGGGTTCCAAAATATTCTAAGTTCTGTTTTTAAGTTGAAACTTGAAGAATTTCAACAGATGATCAAGGGATACAGAGCATTAAGAGCTCATGAAATCTTGAGTTTACAATGTTAAATAGAGGCCTCCGAACAGAGGTAAGACGTCTGAATTAGCTACAATCTTATCTAATTTATAGACAAGAAAATACATTCAGAAAATCGGTTTGTTAATCAGCAATTTGCTAAATAAAAAGATTGTCAAGAGATGACTGAGCTCATGGATAGGCTTTGTACATGAGGTTAAAATGGAATTCATTCAACGCCCTAGACCTTACATGGGGAATGACACATACTCATCTATTAGCACCAAATAAAGTCATGTGTCGTTGAAAAGGCCATTGAAGCTGTTTATGGGTTTTGCAACTCCAACTGACAAATCTTGAGACTCTTGCTGGATTAAAATTAGAGGCACCGTGACACCCCTCCAATGAGGAAACATTTTCCAATCCAGGAAACCAGTTATATTCACACAAGTCTCAGAGCGCTTACGGAATGCAGTTAGTCAAATACGACGGCTCTCTTCTTCAATGGATTAAAAACTACCTTTCGGAACGTTCAATTCAAGTTGTCTTGGACGGTTTCAAGTCTGATATTCACAAAATAAATGCTGGTGTGCTCCAGGGCTCCGTTTTGTCTCCGACACTCTTTTTAATTTTCATCAACGATCTCTTGTCGGCTACCTCTAATCCAATATACTCCTTTGCTGATGACAGTACTCTCTGCTTTTCATATTCGTTCCCGGACTCGCGTCCATGCTCTTCGGCTGTAGAACGGGAACGGCAAATTCTGATATAACCAGCCACTAACAGAGTAGAATTTAATGCTTGAAAAATACAATGCTGTCTGCTGTCATTAAGGCGAAATTTAAACACCGAGCCATTATCCATGGGTGACACTTGCATCGTCAAAACTGATAAACTTTCCATTCTCGCTATGTGTGTCAATGACAATTTACGTTGGAATGACCACATATTCGGTGTCGTCAAAAATGCTGCGAAATGTCTAGGTTTCCTCAAGCGATGTAAGAAATATTTCACCTCCTCTGATCAGGCCTCAATATATAAGGCATTCATCCGCCCAAAATTGGAGTACAATGCCCACATCTGGTCAGGTGCTCCTCAAACATCTCTGCAGCTGCTAGATAGGATCCAAAACCGTGCGATAGAACTGACAGGTGATAGTAATATCACTCAAATAATGGACATCCTCGAACACAGACGTAATGTCTCAGTTTTATTACTATTTCCACTACCAGTGCTCCATAGAAATCGCCAGTAGCATTCCGCGTATCCAAACTTTTAACCGTAAGACCCGTCTCGCTATGAATGTTCATCAGTATACCCTCAAGCCCACTTTCGGACGTACTCGTACTCTAAAATATCGTGATTCATTCCTAAGCCGTACAACACGCCTATGGAATACCCTTCCTAGCTCTTTATTTCCTAGTCATTATGACCTTCAAACATTTAAAACTAACGTTCACCGGTACCTCTCTTTCCATCCTCCCTGATTTTCCTTCGACCGCGCTGTGTGCAAACATTTTAAGGGTACTTCATCCCTTGAGCGGGCGCAAATTATGAAAAAAAAAAAAAAACAAAAATTGTGTATCAGTGGGTGTAAGTCTTCTGTCAAACAACAATAATCTGCTTCCAAAACTACACACTGAAATGATGTCGCCTCTAAAGACAATTATACAACTGAGCCACAGAAATAGAAATTTATTACTTCATGACTACTGGCTTTGCAGTGGATCCTTTTACTGTAAGCAATGCGCATTGAAATCATCTAATCATTACTAGAAGTAAGTACTGAAAGACATTTTCTCCATACTGAACTGCTCTCTAATAATACGACCGATCCGCCAGCTTTTCTAAATGAATATTGAGGACTCACAATCAGCTTCTGTTCTTTCTATCGAACTGGATCGCAATAAATATTCCTGGCCCTTTCATACCCGCAGATTAAGTGAATGTGATCCACTAATTTGTGCTTCTCATTGCTCTTCTAAGCCCACCTCAAAATATTTCCTTCGCAGTCAGTCGATATCTAAAACTACAAACTTCCTTCTTTATTTACCGTTAGCCCAAATTTCTAGCATAAAACAGTCACAACTCTACAATTTCGAACAAATCTTGGAGCGCACGCCTAAAACCATCGCCAAGTTAAATTTCAGCAAAAAGTTCCTTCTTTGTGATTCTCACTTTTTTAAAGTACTTCACGAGCAAATTGTTCCGAGCCGATAAAGTGACAAATTTGTTGGATTAGTTTGAATTTGGAAGTATTTGTGAGGCGATTTACAAAGGATAATTTACTGTTTAAATATATGCAACGAAAATACTAAAGTAGACTCGAAATACAGGGTGATACATGCATGTGTTTGTGTTTAAATATTGAAAAGAAAACAAGCGTATTTGGCTTTGGTGTTACATTTGGTTTGTAGAGAGAGAGCCGATTTACTCTATTTGAATATCGATTATATAGTTTAGGTTCAACGTAAATTGAAGAATATAGTGTTGATGTCACACTGGTTTGTTAAACGTTCCATTGAAGTAGCAACTTATGCGAACACAATCGTGAAATAATGCTCTTACTGCAAATTACTACATAACGCTGTCACTTCTTCATAATAACCAAATCGTTGCAGATACACTGAAAACTATTAAAATTATGTTAAATCACGCACGTGCGCATCGATTAAGAAACAACAAAATACCTGAACAACGGAATTGCATTTGTCAACCTGAGGTGACTGTGTCAACTCTATAAAAATTGCACGACAGATGGACGCATTGTCGACACTAGATACTAAATCACCGAAGTGCATGTTCATAACCCATTTTACAGCAGCAACGAACGTTTAAAAAAGCGTGTGTGCGCAATGAAATATACAAAAACAAAAACTGCTTTGATAGCATTGTTTCTATCTTCGTCTTAAATTTACTTCAAAAGCATACTTCTCCACAGCTCATCCTACTTTCTTTCAAAAAAAAAAAGATAAGAAGTGATTCCCCACATCATAAATTCATCATTCAACATATACAAAGTCTAGACGCCTTTGACTAGCAAATGTCATACCAGTGTCATTTGACGCCACAATTACAAGACAACTCAACCGATTCCAAGTAATTTTCACCCAAACGACAGGGCACAAAAACACACTCTAACTCTGACAAACTTCACTTTGACGCTCCTTGTATTCGGAAGAAGGAAAAAAAACAAAATCAAGCCTCAATATACAGTCAGACCCAATGCCATTGGCCCATAAATAAAATACCAAACATTGACTATCAACACAGTGCAATGTTAATTACCCAATTGTATTCCAATCAAAATGATAAAACGACATTAGAATCGGCAATGACTTTGCCCGCAAATAAATTCCCCACCGGTGCTGGTTCTCTCGACTAATTAATCTCCTCAAAGACAAGTGTTAGTAGACTCGAGCAACTCAAGACTCAAAGAGTTCTAGACTAGATTCGTACATTCCTTCAACTGTGTCGACTGGAGTGGAACGGTTGAATACTACAGAAAATTGCAATTCGATTGAACATAAGCGCATTTGCGTAAACTCGTAGTAGTACTCGTACTGTAGAGCGGCAAGTTAGCCACCCCAAAAGGGATGCCGGTATGTATCTGTATCTGTATCTGTATCTGTATCTGTATCCATGTGACAGGCGAAATTAGTTCATAGTTGTTAATTAAATTTGAAAGGAGTCGTCGTTGTGCCGTCGTCGTCGTCGTCGTCGTAGTTATAGTCATTGCGGACAAGCTCGCACAGAGATGAATCTAAGCAAAACTAAGACTTTGAACTAAAAATACAAAGACGAGGATGGTCTTGTCGCCACAGACATACTTCATGTAATCGTCATCAAAAGGGATAGAATCCACTAGATTGCATGCAATTTAGTCACATGCAGATGTTGAAGATGCACACCACCAGCTAGACAAATTATCAAAGGCATTGCTGAGATGCATTGGGAAATGTTTGTGCTTCTTGATTGCTTTTACTTTTTGTGGACGCTTGTTCTCAACTGTGCAACAAATTAAATTTTTTTATTTTTTCTTTTTTTCTATAGAATGACTGTTTATAGCGGTGCGCCTATTCAAGCCAAGTACGAGTAGATGAAGCAATGTGGCGTTGACAATGTTTCCAAAACTACGAGTACATACGATCGATGTCCAAATTCCTCAACTTTTGTGTGGTCTATCTATGTACTCCTGAAACAGTGGAAATCCAAATTTCACCACACCTTCCATGTCCACTGATCCTACTCGTACATGCCAGCCTTGAATAATCATGGTCAACCAATTCATTAGACCACCGTTCTTATCAACGATCCTTGATAACCGCCTAACCGACGTTTATTAACTCAATGATTGTGGGTTTCAAAAAAAAAAAAAAAACACCGACTCCGACCGTGTTGACATGATAAAGTAAACTCCATACACTCCTCATATCCGAGAAAAGTCACCCTGCAGTGAATATATTTTAATTATTTCCAGTTGTCCTGGGCCGCTTCAAGTGGCCGACGAGATAAGAACGCATTCCCATAAAGGGAGCGCGTGTTGAATTTGGAAACAATGCCCAACAGACAAGATACGAAATGAATTCGAAGGAGTATCTGGAAATGTTGGTTAATTAATGAGCTGAAGTTTGGTTTTTTTTTTGTGTGGTAATGCTCGTACCATAACCGAGTAGGTTATGTAGATCAGGGCCTTAAAAGTAGAGACACATACATGCGTTCGAACCAATTCATAAAGTGGACGCCACAGGAGGTAAACTAATTGATTCCTAATCGAGTGGAATTATATCTTGAGCTTGTTATTGACTTTCGTGGTTGACTTTTGATCGAGGTCCGAACACACTGTCAGTGCTTTAGATATTTCGAATTTGCATATTTAATAATTTTTTTCTGCCCCAGAAGAATTTCTGATAGTAAATTCGTTTTGACAGATCCTTGGGGTATTTTCAAATATAGTTCTCACGGTTTTTTGTTGGTTTTGCCATTTGTGGAAGTTTTTTTTCTTCAACGAGATCATAACAAGACATACTCGTATTTGTACATTGTGGTAGATCACAAAATGTCGTTTTTTAAATTCTTATCCCCCATCCAAAATATTGAGAGCAGATCTGCCCCACACAAATTTGCGCGTTGAGACCACTTCTTAGGGGCGATATCTCAATCGTCGTCTTCAATGAAGGGTAACATCTACAAAAAACAAAAAAGACATTTTGAAGAATCCCACAATTGAAAATAGATCTGCAAAGCTCATACTCCAACTCATCGTCAAAAAACACTTGAACATAAAAAGTTCCCTCTTCGTGATTCTCATCGTTTCTAGTATTCAAGGAGCAAATCGTTGAATCTTGGTTAAGTGATAAATGCATTCTAATTCTCGTACATATATTCTATGCCGGCTCTATTTCTTTAAATGTAACCCTTAAAGATACTTTCGGCATGTGGTGCATTGAAATTTACCATCAGCGTGGGGACTAATAAAACGGTTACGTGAATCGCTTAACAGTTTTGTCCAGGTACGAGTATTTTACTGACCATAAGCAGCTCTACTGGTTCCTATATAAATTGTAGGACATCGTCTTTAGCAACAGCTTTTCAATACAATTAAACAACATATAGAGGGGATCGTTAGAAAGCACGCAGGTCGATAAGATTACTCTATAACTTATAGCTTCTGGCTAGTGTTAGTGACTACTTTTCGCTAATTTTTTTTTTTTTTATAACTTGCGCGCGCTCAAGGGATTTAAGTCCCTTAAAATGCTTGCACACGAAGGCAAATCAGGAAGGATAGAAAGAGAGGTACCGGAGAACGTTGGTTTTAAATGTTTGAAGGTTATAAAGACTGGGAAATAAACAGCTAGGCAGGGCATTCCATAAGCGAGTTGTACGGCTTAGGAACGAATCACGATATTTTAGAGAATGTCTGAAAGTGGGCTTGAGGGCATACTGATGAGCATTCATAGTGAGACGGGTGTTACGGTTAAAAGTTTGAAGAGGCGGAATGCTACTGGCGATTTCCATGGAGCACTTTTGGTGAAAATTGCGATAAAACAGAGTGAGACACGAAACATTTCGTCGGTGTTCGAGGGTGTTTTGGGCGCACCCGACCAGATGTGGGCATTGTACTCTAATTTCAGACGGATAAATGCCAGATCACAGGGGGTAAAGTATTTCTTTCATCGCTTGAGGAAACCTAGACATTTCGCAGCATTTTTGATGACACCGAATATGTGGTCATTCCAACTAAAGTTGTCATTGACACACATACCGAGAATGGAAAGTTTATCGGTTTCGACGATGCAAGTACCATCCATGGATAATGCCTGAGTGTTTAAATTTGGCTTTAACGACAGCAGACAGCATTGTGTTTTGGAAGCATTAAATTCTACTCTGTTAGTGTTTGCCCAATTAATTATTCTGGTAATATCAGAATTTAATGAGCTTAACATACGCTGTCGTTCCCGTTCTACAGACGAAGAGCAGGGGCGTGAGTCCGGGAACGAATGTGAAAAGCAGAGAGTACTGTCATCAGCAAAGGAGTATATTGGATTAGAGGTAGCCGACAAGAGATCGTTGATGAAAATTAAAAAGAGTGTCGGAGACAGAATGGAGCCCTGTGGAACACCAGCATTTATTTGGTGAATATCAGATTTTAAACCATCCAAGACAACTTGAATTGAATGTTCCGAAAGGTAATTTCTAATCCATTCAAGAAGAGAGTCGTCGATCCCAAAAACGCGCATTTTTGACAAAAGAGCCTGATGCCAAGCTCTGTCAAATGCCTTAGAAATATCAAGCGCAACTATCTTGCTTTCGTCAGATTGATGTGCGCTTTCGGTGAGACATGCCATCAAATCACCAGTGGATCTGCTGCTACGAAAACCATATTGCTGGGCATTGAGAAGTTTTCGTGTTTCGAGATATTTCGTGAGCTGACGGTTTATCAGCGTTTCCATGACCTTGGTGAGAAGGGACGTAAGTGCAATGGATTTGTAGGGGGAGAGAGAAGATTCGCCTTTTTTAGGGACGGGCTGGACAAATGCTGTTTTCCACCTGCTCGGGAAGGATCCTAAAGAGTAGAATTGATGGTTTTGCCAGCGAGGAAGAACACCTCTTCAGAAGAAGGGGAGATATACCATCTGGACCAGCGGACTTATGTATGTTAAGATCTTTAAGAAGTGAAAGTGGATTCGTCCCATTGAAGATTCGACGCACTCAAGTGTAGGCGGAGACAAAGCACAATCTGGGAGTGCTGAGCTGGCCGCAAAGTGTGCAGCAAGCAGGTTGGCCTTGTCCAAAGAGCTGACAGCTGGAATGTCATTGTAAATGAGCGTTGGGATAGAGGATGAGGCAGAATTTCTAATGTGTTGGACGAATGACCAAAAATTTGTACTGCCTTTGGGACATTGCAGTATTTTTTGCCTCAGTTTTTGGTCGTATTGGTCGTTTAAGAAAGGCGTTGCAGTTATTCCTGGCTCGTTTAAACTTTTTTCAGTCTTCCTTTGTCGGGTTGGTCTTGTAGGATCGAAAAAACAATTCTCTAACCCTGACAGCCTCTTTACAGGTCGCGTCGTACCATGCCTTTTCTTTTGGTTTGACGTTCTTCATCCGAAGAGGGATAAAGCATCTCATTCCAAAGAGAATAGTTTCTGCGATCATGTCAGCAGCGGTATCCTTGTCGTTATCGAGGAAAAATAACAAACAGCTAAAATTCCTAAAGAAGCTGTTAAGCCCGCTCCAATTGGCTTTCTCGTATTGCCTACGAGCCTAGAGGGAAGAGCTCGTCAATGGAGTACTTATCAGGGTTAGAAGTTAAAAACAAGTCCAAGGTGTTGGCGGTATCTACGCCTGATATTCGTGTGAGCTCTTGTACAAACTGGGTGAAGTATTTTCCGCAGCGAAAATCTCTACACACCGTCCTTCGGGTGTTGTCTGTCCAGAATGTCGAAGCCACCCAGAATTGTGCACATTAAAATCGCCCGTAGTCACGATTTCAGTATGGGGATACAGGCATACATTCTTTGAACGGAGTCAGACCGCGCATCAAGCTCGTGACAGGTCGAGTTGCTGTTCATTTTGGCGCTTCTGTAGTGGATAATTTGCTTGCGGATATGGAATTTTAACCACATGAAATTGAATTCCGGATTGGAACAGAGACTACATTGTGGTGGAATTTGATGAGCTCCATCACTACGCACGTAAATAGCGAGACCGCGGTGAGAGAAGAATAATGGCACCAGTTCATAGCCAGGTAGCGTCAGATCAGAGTGAATTGAGAGGTCTGGGCGGGGATCTACCCTTATTTCACTAAGTGCCAAAACAGCTGGTGTGTATTAGCAGACATGGACGTACGCAGAAAAGTGATTACTTTTTAGCCTGCCTATATTGGCAATATCCACTCTGAATTCCCGAGCCATTATAAATAAAGACAAACACAAAAAACACAAACACCGGCGTTACTAAGCACAGCCTTGAAGTAAAAATTCAGAGTTGGTTTCTTTACATCTAAAGTGCAGGGATCCTTAGTAAACATCAACGACTTGTGGACTAATAATCGACATTTAGAGAATCCTTTTGACAAGAAAACAGACTAATCTGATTCAAGTAGTGCTAAAGAGCATCCTGTCCAACTAAACCTGTCGCGACACAAACTACCAAAGTGCTGTCAATTGCATTAGCGAGTTGTATGCCATAGGGCTTGTCTTCCAATCCGTCGATTGCTTGACAAAATACTGTCACTCAAATATGTCGCTACTGCTCCAAAGCACGGTGGTCGCGATTGAAGAGGATTTGCGAAATATTTCGGGATCTGCTCTAGATGCGTTGGTGAATTTCAATTTTATATTTATATCATGCGCTATACTCTCAAAACCACATTCCGTTTAAACCAGAGTAGTCCTTGGTGACTGGAGATTTGATGACTTTGGACACCTATTGACTTTTGATTGTGCTCTAATCAGCATGCATCAAAAATACTTTTGATTGGCGAAATATATGTTTTGAATTTGAGAAGACAGCTCAAAAAAATAGTTACAAATGCAGCGGTTGTGTCTTCTTAGATAGCGACAAACTTAAACTTCACTGATAAGTAGGTCGAAAGATGTCTGTCTTTGAAGCAGAAACATACGTACGAAGGTGAATAAACAGCGTGGCATACGTTGAGAGACAATATGCTTCAAATCCTCTGAGCGAAGTCGTCAGGTTTTCTTACTCCAAGTCAAGTTAGACAAATGCGATTACCTTCATGATTAGAGCTTAGTAGAGGATTTCGCAGGACCTTCCTAGCCAATAGTCTCGAAAGACAGTTAAGTTTTTTAAATGCACAACTGAGGATGGCATGACTCTTCAGGATGTATAAAGTATAACTAAATGTTTAAAGCCATCTCCCGCTTTTGCTTAGAAATGCCATTTGTTGTACACAATTGATACTAAAGGTACACCTTGTGACGCTTTTTGTATTTGGCCTTGAAATCACGGAGCATTTCTCCTAGCTTCAACTTGTATCAAGCTGCGGAAATCAGCCGTTTACAACTGATACTGGGCGCTTTATTATCCCTCAGTGAAAATCCGAGGAATTATTAAAATGAGTAAATAAAGACAAGATCTTTGCGTGGGAAATGTACTCGTATGAGTAATGGAACCTTAATGACGACTTTGACCAGAAATGAGGGAAAAACTTAAGCTCTTGAATGCTAGTCTACTTCGTCACAGAGTAACTTCCCCTGTCACTCTTTGTTTTCAGACCCAGCCTTATGTATTTTACAGACAATGATTAGGCGAGAACATCCGTCTTACCAAGCGACTTTTGGTCCTCTTTACATGAACGGTTGCGCACGCTAAGTAGATTGAGATCCCCTTATACAATACTTGCGTGCTCCACCTGAGGCGCTGTTTTTCTCTACTGCACTGTCCTTCGGGGGCGGACTTGAAAACTTTTCGGACCGGAGCATTGGTGTCCATCCGCTCTGCATGACTCAGCCACTCCAATCGTTGGACCTTCACTCATCTACTCGTAGCTAAGTCGATGTCGCTGTACACTGTACAGCCCGTACAGTTCCTACACAACTCTACTCTTCGCCTATGGAGACGGTACCGCAGCCAAGAGCATCCTCATCCATTTTTGATAAACTCCATATGCCCGAGCCGTAGAGCAGGACTAAGATTATTAAGGACCACTTTTGTTGTTCGAGAGAGGTTTTTGCTAGTCAATTGCCTTCTTAGCCTAAAGAAGTAGCGATTGGCAAGCGCTATTCTTCGTTTGATTGCAGCGCTGGTGTCGTGTCTGAATTAATAGCAGAGCAGAGGTAGAGAAAGTCTTTAACTACCTCAAAGTTATATCTGTCTAGGGTAACGTTCTGTCAAATCCGTCAGTATTGGAAGTCCTTTCTGTTTGACAGCATATACTTGGTCTTACTCTCCCTGATCGTTAAGCCCATCGTCGCCGTTTCCACCTGAATACTGGCGCAAACGCCACTGACATCACGCTGCTCTCTTCCGATTATGTCAGCATCATCGGCGTTTGGAAGTGAATAAACGGACTTTCGAAAGATTGCGACACTTGTGTTAGCGCGTGAGTTTTGCATTATTCTTTCAAGACTTATGTTCGCATGACAGTTCATCACCTTGCCAAAATCCTTTTTTGACATCAAAGGTCTCGGGAAGTTCTTTACCGACCTCGATGGAGCAGCATACATCCTCCATCGTCATCCTAAACAAACGGACGAGTTTGGTAGGGATACCAATCTGTATACCTCGCCTCTATATATACTGTCATACGCAGTCCCAAAATGGATGAATAGACGGTGGGCATCGATGTGGAGCTCATGGGTTTTTTCCAAGATCTGCCATAGTGTGAATATTTGGTCGACGGTAGACTTTCCTGCCCTGAAACCACACTGATATGGACCAATCAGATTGTTGACGAACGGCTTCAGTGGTTCACACAATAGAGCAGATAGGATCTTGTATGCCATGTTAAGAAGACTGATGCCTCTTGTGACTCGGACAAACAATGCTGACGTTCCACTCATCGGGCATACTTTCGTCCGAGCACATTTTACTGGTGAGTTGGTGTATGCTCTTTACCAAGTCATCGCCTGCTGCTTTGAAGAGCTCGGCAATTAGGCAGACTTAAGCTTAGATATGACTATCTTCTCTTCATCCAGGTCGGGTGGACGGATATGTTGCTCTACATCGTCCAGGTTGAAAGGTTTATTCTGCTTGACAGCGGTATTTGGTTCGTCATCGACGTTATATATTCTACAGGAATGCTCTTTCCAAATCCTCCGCATCGACTGCGGCTCTACTGCTATGCTCCTTGGTTCGACTCCACGGCCTTCGGTTCGGAGTTTGTGTCTGTTGCATGTTTTTTTTTTTGGTAAAACTTCCCTCGATGGCACGTTTCTCATTCTTCTAATTTTTTCGTCAGTGAAGCCGGTGTTCGTATCTCCTCTTCTGCTCGTAGAACACGTCAGCAGCTCTTGTCATTTTATGCAGCGCAACTTTGTATGCATCTTGCTTAGCTTCATGTGCGTGCCGGCAGTCGTCGAAAAACCAGGGGTTTCGTTGTGGTGGCCTTGTGAAACCCAGTACATTGGAGGCGTCACCTCTGATGGATTTTTGGTAATGTTGCCACTGGTCTTCAACACTTTATGCTGGCGGCAAAGGACCCCTTAAACGACTAAGGGAGACTCACTCGGAAAGGATTTGGGGATCGCTTTCAATTGCAGCCATTCGACGACAAACTTCCTCACAGTATTAGCTGGCCTTTGCGATGTTCGGGATATCCGCAACCGTACCTTGGCTCCAACAAGGTTGAGGTGATGTTAGCCCATCGGAACGTTCAAACATCCATAATACTGTAGGCGTGTCTTGCTTCGATCGCAATGTAGTCAATCTGGTTGATGATTGATTGTCCAGCAGTTGTCCTTGTTAATATAGAGATGTGGGAACTGCGTGATAGCTACGAAAATGCTTCACCCCACCGCAAAGTCGATTAGCCTGAATCCGTTATCGGTGGTGATGTCGTGCAGGCTATACCTTTCGCCAATACTACCAAAGATGCACCGAGGACAATTTTGATGCCAAAGTTAGGTCACTGCTCGTAGATCTTGTCCAAGGGCTCATAGCAGTTATCTGTCGTGTCGTCATCTTTCTCCTCTGTGGGGGCGTGCGCGCATAAAGGCGGATTGTTGCGAGGCACTCGTTCACATGTCGGAAACTCAAGACTTCTTGCCTAAGTATACATCTAACAACAAATCGGCGTCCGGCCGACAATAATCGCCATTGTAGATATGGGAGTTTTTCATCCTCTTTTTGTCCGGCCAATTCCATCGCATTTCTTGTATGGTGGTAATACCTGCTTTGCAGCATTCTAGGCCCTCCGCTAGTTATGCTGGCGTATTAAGGAACCTAACATTCCACAAGGAGAAGCTAACCATTCTGGCTCTTACTTGACAGAAATATTGCAGTTCAGTTAGGCATTCTATTGCTTAGTGAGTGTATTCAGTTCATTAAAAATACAAAAACTGAAACTAAAAGTCTTAACAAAAGCGAAGTCACCTACTTAGGAGCCGAAGAATGTCATTTTCTATTGAGAAACCCATCAATTCTCCAACACTCGGTTGCATTTGTTTTGGCTTTTTTAAGCTTCTATCAAAATATTTAAGACACTGATGTATGCTGTCAATAATTCCAAACCACATGGATGCGTCCCACCCATTAATCCTAAGCCAAGCCAAGCAAATCTGTCACCGGCTTCTCCGAAATTTCACGCCATGCATCTTTGGTTATATCATCTCACCTCACTGTCACCGGCGGCGAATAAAAAATAAGGAAAAACACCATTCGCCTCAAAAGTTCCCATCCATTAGGACTAAGTTAATTGCTAACTATTTTTAGGTCTAATCCATTCCGCGTGACTACACGACTCAGCACCAGTTGAACGCAACCAAAAACACAGAACACAAAATAAAAAAACCTCATCATCGATGTCACCATCTATGTCAAAGTGACAAATGAATTTGAAATGTCAAAACTCTTTCTTTCAAATGCCAGAACTAAGTTCCCAAGCGCGCATACCATTCGGCTCTTTCCATTTTCGAATTTTACACGCCAGCGAAAGAATTCAAATTCATATTCGGATTCGTATTCGTATTCGGATTCGTATTCGTATTCGTATCTAATGCGAGGATCTATGCCATGCAACTATTTTCTATTTTGAAGTTTCACAATCACAATCAGCCGCGCGACTGACGGTAGCGTGCGCTAAAAATACTCCAAAAACGTGCACACCCGTCCAACTGTCAACACATCCAGAGATTATTTATCTAAATGCGTTCGGCGTTGTTTTTTTTTCGATTTTTTCGATTTTTTTTTTTTGTTCGTATAGACGAAGAGTGTGTTCAGCGGAGTATGGATACGTAAAAACGGGGCGCGAGTGCATTAAATGGTGAAGGTGGTGGATATTAATGATTATCTTCCGCTAGAATGAATTCGGATACATTTTGCTGGCATGAAAGCATCCGCACGTGAGCGTTCAGAGTACATAGCAATGGAATTCGTTTTAAAAAAAATCTCCCCGACGATTGAATTATGGTGGTTCAATTGTAAATAAATAATTTACAATTTTGACGCTCAACGTTGTAATTAGTCGGCTTTAATTAATTCTGGTATGTACGTGTGTGTGTTTTTTTTTTGAATATGGTAGTGGTACCAAAGACGTTTTGGTGAAGGGAAGCGAGTCTCTTTAGGTTCAGTTCCATGGAGGAGTTTGTGTAACCTGATGGCAAGTGTTAATGACGCAGGTGGAAGGGAAATTTATCAGTTCAAGGAGAAATGGTGCATCTCGACGAGATCACCGGGAGTACTCGTATCTCTAGATGATCACAGTGAAACAAGGATGAAACGCCTTCAGAGAGGAGAAGTGTTCGTTTTGGTGAACATTCTGTCATTCCGATAGTCCTGAGAACTGTCAACATCTTTATTTCTCCATTATTCTTGAGAAATAATCCTCAGAAAATCGAAGGAAAAACACCATATCTGCTCCAAATATAAATTGTCATTTGTTTAGTGCGCTAGGATACCTCTACGATGGAAAGATAGAGAAAACAAAAAATTCCTCCCCTACCCCAATCAATAAAAATCAAATTCTAATATAACCAACGTTATTTCCAAGGCTAATCCTTGTCGCCTAAATCGCGGTGCCTTTAGATATATAGCCACGAGTACGAGCATACGTATAAATAGAAACTTCCACACGAAATTAAGGACCTGTTACGCGCCAGTCGAAATGAAAATGCCTGTCACATATATTAATACGTTAACACAACAATTGGTCCCCAAAGAAAAATGTGAAAAGGATCAGAAGTTTAGATAGAAAATAGGGGAAAAAAAAGGCGCGTTCTGCACCGCAGGATATCATACCTTTCCCTAATGAGAAATCCTTTTCACCATTGTGGCCATGACGACAACCAAAATCACTTATCACCTCCTTTCTGGTGATTCTTTTTTAAATACGACTACCAAGTGAAAAGGAGAAAGGGTATCCCTTTTACGAGTACTCGTACGTGTTTTGTTGTGAAAAATGAAGTGAAAAACGATGACTGCGGGGGTTCCAATGATCTTTTTCCAGGCATTTTCAACGTCAGTTTTGGAATTTTGTTGGTGAAGATAAAGAGTCACGAGTTGGATTGATTTTATAGTGCAGGGATACAATTGGATGTGAAGATCTGTTTATTTTGGACATGATATGCTCTTCTGTTGTCTGTGGCATGACTTGTTCTTAGTTTTAAGTACACTTTGACAGCTTACAATCACACTCGACGACTAACTGGGTCATTGCCATCTAGTAGTGATGAGTTAGACAGCCTTACAGTTTGTCTGATAGGGAGAATAGAAACATGGTTTTCCAGTGGTCCATGTGGCAATCAGCAGCAATCAGCGACAATCCTTTTGATTCGTTTTAAAGGGGATAAACCGTTGTGAAAATAAATCCTAAAGACAAGTACAAAAGCCATTCATCGTACAATTTTCACAGATCAATTCGCGACAAACGGGCCTATAGTTTCACTTCCCGGAGATACTGTGCGCCTTACCTATCTGAGACTATTCCAAGAAAGCAAAGACGTAAGCTGGTATTTCACCCATAAAAGGATAACTCGTGATGTATGCTCTAGTCAACTGTTGTAATATGAACTAGTCAATGTGAAGATTTGTGGCTGACTAAGGAACCCGAATTATATTCCGAAGGCCTCAGGGTTAATATGAAGTACTTCATACCTTGCTGCGGTCTCCATTTCAATCAGATTGAAAGGTGAAACATACACAACTCGAAGAAGATCAGATACTCGTACTCTGGGTGCTAAACGTCACGAGAACATTGACACAACTTATACCGATCGAACTTGAATTTGTTTTACTTTGGCCAAAGGTGCAGTAGAAGTGTCGTTGGAGGTGTACTCGTAGGAATGAAGCACCAGTAATAGAAGCTTTGGAAAATTGTACGAGTATCCTATTTTAACTAAAAGATGCCTCTATCTAGAGGCGATGCCAAGCAAATTAAGGCTCCAGTGATGCAGTTAGATAGACATACTTCGATGACACTGAAGAAGACGATAATTCACAGGACGTAGAGTAGTCTGGGAGAGCTGTGCCTGAATCTGATATTCAGCATAGAAATGGGTTGTTGAGTATTTTGCTACGCACAATTTAATTACTAGTCCACCTAACTGCTGCTGTAAATTATGGAATTCCACAGGGTTCACTACTAAGACCGATACTATTACTACTTACTTATATACTTAGATGGTCCAACAGTTCCGAGTGCACCTTGGCCTCAGTCAATAACTACTTGCTTCCAGCAGTGCTAATGTCCCTTTAACTTATGTATGGGTACTACATAAGGCGAGGTTTCCCTCAACTGGCGTTGTCTCTCAGGGAAAGTATCGAAAACTCAATCAGCACTTATGAACGATGTGAAAAAGCAAGGCGCGTGGCTTTTAAACGGCCGCTGGAGATTAATTGAGCAGCTTACCCTCTAAGAACGCACAATTCCTTAAATAAAAGTAGAAAAGAACTCTTGCAGCTGCCACGCAAAAAGATTGCGTAGGATCAATCAGACGCATAAAAGGGAGGTAAAAGTTGAGATAGGTTGGTAGGTAAAAGTGGCTGTTTGAAAGACCAACCTACTTAGGCCTATTGGGCCATTATGATGCCACGTGGATCTGCGATCCTCTTACTCATACAACCAATTTGAGCTTATGATGAAGCGTAGGAGGCTGTTAAAATCTATATTCTTTAGATCGTTTAAGTCATTGTAGAAGAAAGTTCCTAATTGAAGTTTACTTCTCTGGAAGAGAGCTGGACATATACAGGAGTAGGTAGGATTGTCTCGTCTTCCTCCTCGTCCCTGCAGCTTCTACAAAAATCGTTTGTAAAAACTCCAAGCCTTCTTGCATGCTTGCCTATAAGGCAGTGTTCATTGATGATACCTATGATGGCGGTGAGATGTTTCCTATTTAGAAGGATCAGACTCTTATGGCGATTCAGATCCAGCTTTGGCCAGATCTGTTTGATCGCTGGACATATTGGTTCAATAGGCCATTTAAGGTATGTTCTTTTATTAGCATCAAGCTGCATGTAGCGGTAGAATTGGTAGAGTGGTTCCAATTTTGGCGAGCTCGTCGGTCCTACAATTCCCTGGAATGTCTCTGTGGCCCGGCATCCAGCAAAGGTGAAGGTTGAACTGCTCCGCCATCTCCGTAAGAGATAATTGACACACAAGGGCGGTCTTAAAATTTAATGAGACTGAGTCCAGTGTTTTAATTGCGACCTGACTATCCGAAAAGATGCGGGTGTCCCTTGCAGATATCACGTTTTTCTTCAGCCAGGACAGGGCTTCTTTAATCGCCAAAATTTCCACCTGGAACACACTACAGTGATTTGGAAGACGTAAGAAGAGGATTAGATTTAGCTGATCCGAGAAAACACCCGCAACAGCTCCGCTATCGGTTTTAGATCCATCCGTTTAAAAGTGAATTGACTTGTCCTCCATGAAAGTATCTTCCGTCCAGAAGGGTTTAGAGGGGAAGCTTCCAGGAAGTCTTTGTCTAACTAAAGTTCAAGTATGGTGTAATCGACGTCCTCTGTACGGATACCAAATGTATTAAGAATGCTGGCGTGGCCAAATGGATTATTTGTGCACTATGCAGTCGCAGCTATTCGCCTGCTGAAAATATCGATCGAGGGGCGTCAAGTGAAACAGAATATCTAATGCCGCGGAAGGAGTAAAACGTAAGACTCCGCTTATGCATAGACATGCTATTCTTTGGACTCTGTTTAGTTTGCTCCAGTGACTGCATTAGCTAAGGCCGTCCATCAAACGATAACCCCATAGGTGAGAATCAGTCTTATGACCGAGATTTACAACCAGTGGGTTATGCGATATTGAAGACCCGATTTCTTTCCTTCTTCTTGACCCTCTCTTGAATTTTAGGTCTCCAGTTTGGTTTCCTGTGAAAAATGAGACCCAGATGTTTTGCTGCATCGGAATAGACTAAACTGGTACCGTTTATTGAGGGAGGGTCTATGATTGGAATTTTATAGTTCTGGAGAAGAGGACAAGACCAGTTTTATGGGGACTCACTCCCAATCCACAGCGATCTGCCCAAAGGGTTAATCTGTTAAGATTTAGCTGAAGAAGTTCTAATGATATTAAGACGGTTATACTCGTAGCAATGTCATCCGCTACCACCCGCTTCTAGATATTTCAGCAGTTCATTAACCACTAAGTTCCAAAGAAGGGGAGAGACAACACCGCCATGCGGCGTACCTCTGCTGACACATTTTTTAGCAGAAGACCTACCCAGTTTGGAGTTGATTGTCCTACTGTTTAGCATAAGACTGATTAACTCACCAAGTGAGTCGTCTACCTGCAGAGTTGACAGCGCAGTCATGATTGAGGATGTGTTGACGTTGTTAAAGGCGCCCTCTATGTCCAGGAAAGCGACCATTGTGTACTCTTTATATTGTGGCTAGTCAGTGAATGCAAATCCGTTTCCCCCGACTTTCCTTTACAGTAGGCATGTTGAGCCGTTGACAAAATTCTTGGATCAATTTTAGCTCGTATAGAGATATCAATCAGTCGTTCTACAGTTTGGATAGCGGAACTACAAAATCATATTGTAAGTCAAGACATTTCTCTGCTAAATTATGATGAGAACCACCTAAAGAGACAGAGGAAAAATACAGCAATTCTGGGCCGTTATTAAGTCACTACGAAGCAAGCAATTCAAATTGATTTGTCAGAGTAAACAATTGCTCATATTTGTAGCCTTGTCTTCCGCAAAGTTGAGAGGCACTCGAACATTAGAACCTAACATGACATTCGGAGAGCACTTGTAGAAAAAAGAGGAACCTAAACACTGATAAGCCTTCTAGTTGTTGTCTTGCCATGGCGGGAAGACTTGATATAAGAGATTCAACGAGATAAACGATAAAGTCGTCCCGCCACATCATTAAACTACCTAAGCGAGTTGGGAGGAAGCCTGCTTCGATTTAAATAAACACCTTGTACTAGCAAATGCTTTTGTTTTGGTACACGAAATGAACACACTCATTCTCAAGAACCAATGAAAGCATCCACTCTAACTTACGAAATTCCCGCCTAAACAGTTTCTGACGTCAGTCTGATGAGAAAGGGTATATGCTCTGTCATCACGACATGCGTCTGAAGTCGTTCAGAGAGTTCAACGTGGCCACTATCCAGGCTTCGGTGATGGTTTGGTGGGTCTCGCCTACTTCATCGAGCTCCATTTCTCCGAGAAAGCTGTCCAAACCTCGGAGAAAGTGTATCAAACGGACGTTTTAGAGAACGTTGTAGAGCCCTTCAGCAACAAGTCCTTGGTCGACTTCGCCATTCCGTATGACATAATTTGTATGCGGAGAGGGAGAACTGGGAAAAAAATGCAATAATCAGGTCAAATGAAATTGCAATTTTCACAGGAAGGAACAGGTTCTGGTATCTTCTCAGAAGATCCAGAGCTAAGAGTGTCTATAAGACTACCGGACGCAAGCAGTGTCTTCCAATCAGAGGTTCTGGCTGTCCGCAGGGCGGCTGGGCTAATGCAGATGAGATCGGTATCCGAAAGAGATATCGCTATCTTAATCGATAGCTAGGCCGCACTCAAGGCAATGGAATCAACCAACGTCAACTCTTATACAGTCAGGGGCTCTCGCACAGTGCTCAAAACACTATGTAGCGGTATTAAAGGAAATGAACAAGCGAATGAGCTTGCAAGGAAAAGAGGGTTACAATAGTGAGGTTGCCAATATCAAACCACCCCTTTGCATAGTGAGCGGCACTATCGAGGAAAAAATCATAAAGACTGCCAACCTAAGGTGGTCAAGTCTTGAAGGACATGGGGTATCCAAGGCTCTTTGGCCTTGAAGTTAATAAAATTAAACAGGGATAGTAATAGGATTCCTGATATGACACTGCCTCCTGCGGCAGCACGCAAAGAGACTCAAATTGTCAGATACGGTGATCTGCAAGCTGTTGAGGACATAACACACTGTGTGAGGGTGAGGCAATATCGCGTAGTCGAAGAAAATTTTTAGACGGCACGAACTTCAAAGGCCTTCTTGGCTTTTGCAAGAAAATTATATGTTTCACCAGGGCGATTGTTCAGGTTTTTGCCATTTGAAGACAATTCCAATTGGTTCCACAAGGATTGCGATTGGCCCGTTTTAGTGCCTAGTGTCTGTGTGATGGCAAATCCATCACACCCCTGTTTAACCTACGTAAGGGACCATTGAAAGCAATAGAAAAAATTGATTTTTGAAAATCTCTGTCGAAATCTCTGAGAAAGTTGTTTGAGTTCAGTGGTTATTTCGCTCCGTGGGTGGCATCCAACATTTAATGGGGAGGCTAAATTTTTACTGTAAATTGAACTTGATGTTGTATTTAGGCAAGCATTCATCTTACAAGATTTTAGTTAACTGGCATTGAACCCCGAGCCGCCCGATTGGGAAGCCAATACACTACCACTTGGGCCACGGCTACCCTAGAGCGGTCTTACCCCTTAAAAAAATTATAATCCTGGGGGAAATTCTCCAAATGTCCACTAGAGAAATTCCCAATCTCATCAAATTAATTGAGCCTCTCTTGGCTTCTTAATACTGATTTTGTGGCACAAAAGAATTTTGGGTCGCAATTGATCTGCCAGATCGTTTAAAAAAATAAAAAATTCAAAAGTAAAACCAAAAAGTATGTCGGCAAATTCTATTGTCGATAGTCAAGCTCTTACAGGCGTAAACAGTTCGAAATAATGATCAGTTGTTATTAAATCAGGGATACAGAGCTCCATGTACGTCATTGCTCTGATTGCACGTCAATTTCCTTATATGTCAGAGGCCTTCTTTGGCGTTCTGTAAGTGAGGCAGACACATTGAACCAAATAGTGTCTCTTGAGATAGGACACCATGAAAGAATGAATTGACTGTGATGGAACTTCGAATAGTAAGACACTCCATTTGTTTTTGTCCTCAGATTGCGCACGACATTCAGGCATTTTAACACATCTACTTCTTAGATAGATCCTTTCATCATCCTTTCCGGCGGTCTGTCATCTTGCACTGTAAATAGTCGATCACATCCCAATAATCCTTAATCGTGACAAGTACGTAAGTATATTTGAGAGGTTTCTCGCCTCAACGAATTACAAAAATACGAGCGCTGACTTGCTTACAACTTGTCAATTTTAATGGCGTCACAAACACAACTTCAAAATTTATCACAACTACATAAATACGAAAACATCCTATGAATTCCATTCTATGAAAAAAAAAAGGTCCTTAAGACAAGGGTATAAACAGGGTACCACATAATTTATCAAAGGCATATAACAAGATCTTTCTCCACGTCAGTTTGTGTGAAAGGACAAAGAGTGTCCTTTTCTTTTTTTGTCGTATCATGTTAGCGCCTTTAATAATGGATACTCTCGTGTCCATTATTTTGACATCTTCACGAAATACGAGTATCTTTTCTTCTCTTTTAGGACAAACAAAAGGATTTTGTTCTTTTTTTTTTTTGTTTTCAAGACGGCGAGGGCCAGGAAAACTCGAAAGCCAATGAGAAAAAAAAAATAATGGACAAGTGTTGCATAAGAATATTACTTACCGAACCATAGACCGCACCACATTGATCCATGCATAAGTATAGGCATGTGGCTACTCCTTGGATTTTGATTCGCCCAACATCAACAGTCGTTCGTTGTAATATTGCTGTAAAGAGAAAATTTAAATAAATTACTTTTCCATTGTAAACATGTCGGAGTACTGTACTAATTGAATGTCGAAACTTTGACACTTCCGATCGGACAAAATAAGTGTCAGAGAATTTCAGGGGAACGACACTCGTAATTAACTGTCAAAACCTCATCAATTATTGCTTTCATTCGAAAGTTGTTTATTGATGTAAGGAACAAACATCTCCTGGTATTCATTTATTCCACTAATTAGGCCAAAGAACTTTAGAGAACAGGGCACTAATTAGCCAGATTTTTCCACAAAATTAGAGACAGCTGGGACATTGACGTCTCAAGTCAACAACACGAAGATGACACAATTCTGAGAAGTGACGCTTAAAGTGACACATGCTGTCAAACGTGTGAATGATGCAACTTTCCCTTTCAGGAAAAGTTTTTACCAAGTGACATATTTTAGCTGAATTTGAAATTTAAATTTTTGAGGCACTTTCGAATCTACGTACGAGTATGTACCTGTCAGCTGATTCAAGTCTGATTCCGATATTAGTCTGTTTAATGCCAAGCGCTTTAAGGTCTTCAAAAAGTGTCCAGACTCGTACATAGATGGCGACTCTAATAACATATCCATACTATTTTTCGGAACCTTCGAACGATACGTGTCAAAATTTGACGACATTTCGACCATCAGTCATACGAGATATTGGAGTTTGATATTTCCAAAACCATGGAAAAAAGTGAGTTTCGTACGTTGATAAAATACTGTTTTTTTTGGTGGGAAGAAATACCGTTAAAACTCAAAAATGGCTTGAAAAATGTTATAAAGAATCTGCTCCAACGAAAGCAATCATTTGCCGCTCGTGTGGTGAAGTCAAGCGCGTTCTATGCAACATTCAAATGCCGGTTTTTATCAGAAACACCGGGTGAATGATCCCTTGATTTACGTTATTATCATTTGGTCTCCAATG
This sequence comes from Volucella zonaria, assembly GCA_963966105.1. Lineage (NCBI taxonomy): Eukaryota > Metazoa > Arthropoda > Insecta > Diptera > Syrphidae > Volucella > Volucella zonaria. The sequence goes on along the minus strand of OZ014530.1, from coordinate 31,117,269 downwards.
TACAATGTGGCCAAACGTACCCGACTTTTAGTCCCATATTTCAACTCAACACTGCACACATCTGCTTTGGCGACATGTGCCTCTATTGCAGATTTTACGAGTAGAAGATAACAAGGTGAACAGTGGACAATCTATACGATCACAAACTTGGCTGAGCATAATCTTCTGAGAATTCAAGAAAATATCAACCCCGCCATAGTCGAATCCGGAGACGTAAGGAGAAAAAAGACAATGCGACTCTATGTATACCAGATACCAAGTCTGGCGAAGATAATGATCTAAATGATCTGCAAACTCAGTTCAGAAGGCATGTTGCAGAGCTTTCGAAAGAAGAATTCATCAGATTCCCTTAATAGTGACCCCAGCGGCCAGACCAGCTATAGCGTTTTTAAGCCGCTTCAACATATTCGGAGTCTAAGTCATTTAAAACTTGTTCATCATCTTGCCATCGAAATAGAAATAATGGCGAAGGAATTGTCAGAGAAACAATTTCAGAGGTTATTTCGCCGTGCGCCACTGGCACTATGTAGTTAAACGAACAACCAAACTATTTCATCTCGTGAAGCAACAACAGCGGCAACCCAAATAAAGGATATTGCTGCCAATCAAAAAGTGAGATGGGATCGGGCAAAAGAATGATATGAAATGTGGGACCTACAATGGTCAGTCATTGCAGTGTCAGTAAGCTTAAGCAAGGAGTCTTGTGAGCAATCTGCAACAACGATGAATTGTCCAACATAACCCTTATATGCATGCGCTCATGGCCCGATGGGACATGAGGACTACTTTCCCAAAGATCGCCTCTCCAAGGTCCCTTCCACTCCTTGTAGGTTCCTTTTAATGGAATCTTTCAGTCTTTCGAAGAAAGATGAGTAAGTGCTTCAGTGCAGCACCCACCACGTCAACGCCGTGTACCTGCAGTTTGATGCAAGCATAACCCAAACATTCACAAAGGCAGAGCTCCGCGGTGTCGTCATCAATTTCACAGCAAACGTAGTAGGATGTTGTATCACCTATACCAGGCATATTTAAGTGCTTAGTAAAGGTGTAGTATCCCGTCACGATGCAAGTAAGCAACCTACAGTCTTTCCCGCTGAGGGTCAGCAAAAAGGTCACCGACCTCTTAGGCACGTCGGGAAGCATTCGTTTGATTTGCCTGTAACAGGACTTACGATATCAGCAGTTATGAAAATCCCTTCCCTGAGCCTTGCCTGGCAAGTTAAGCGGCGATTTCACTTCCCGTGATCCCACTGTGACCTGGGAACAAGACAAGACTCAGTGAATTCAGCCTTCCGACTGTGCTTAGTGATGCCTTTTATTCTCAAACTAAATTCAAAGTAGTAAGAGGGTTCAGTAAAATTCTAAGCGCAGTTTGTCTGTCGCTACAGATGCAAGTGCTTCGCATCCACCGGTTCTTCACAATATATGTAGTTCTTTGCCATCAGAATTGCATATAGGTATCTCCGCTTGAAAGAAAGACGTACGTTTTCATAACGGGGAGTGAAACCTAACGTTCGGCACAGGAACCTGTCTGGCGCGCAGGGCCCTCAAAGCTCCAGCGCGTATTGTACCAAATAACACTTATTTTTTAACGGCGGATGGCTTTGAGATTGCAGCCCATGACGTGAATATCAAGAGGAGGGAGATTGATTAATGCATCTAGAGCGTAGCCTGGTGTGCCCGGGAAGGCCCCCATGCAGTCGAAACAGACCTTGCTTTGGAGTCTGATGAAAGCAGCAATGTCATATTTTGATGAGAGCTTATTCCACCAGACAAGCCACGCATTGGGCATAATTGGTCTTATCAAAGGCATGTAGCTCCAAAGGACTCCTCTCGGTGATAGGCCCCATGTCTTACCGACAGATCCTTAGTACATCCATGATGCCGACAGACAGGGCTTTAGAGGCTTTCAACGTAACGTTTCTAGTCCATAGAAATTTGTTATAGAGGATGACACTCAAATACTTAGATTCTTTAGCGAATTGGATGATGATGCCTTAACCACTAGATGAGACAGACCAGTCATCTTCATCCTTCTCGTACAGAGAAGAACCTACGTTTTGAGAGGATTGACAGAAAGCCCATTACTACTGCAGTAATCATCGATCACGTCTAGGGCAGGCTGCGAATTAGAGCAGCAAGTCAGTAGACATGATCCAACAAACAGTACAGCTACATCATGTCCACACTCGTATCCATGTGGATAGATGTCAGAACTATTGAGCATATTGAGCAGTGGGTCGACCAACATGCACGATAGCAGTGGAGACGTAATGACGCCTTGCAGGGAATACCTGTTTACCCCCTAAAATATTGACAACACTCAGCATCTGCAATCAGTGTCCTATTCACCAGCATAGCTTTTATCCACAAAACTAGCGATTTATCTACGCCGTGTTGTTTGGCCGAGTTACACATGTCTTCAAAAGTTGTGTTGTCGAACGCATCCTCAACGTCGATGAAAATGCCCAAGGCGGATACCTTCTTGTCAAATGCGCCTTCAATTCAGATTTTGAAGTGCACTCTCGCAGGATTTTCCGCGTTAGTTGGCGTGTTGCATCCTATGTTGAACCTGTTCAAGGTTCTCGACAAAACTTATGTACGTGCAGTACCTAAAGCACAACATTGAGGTCATCCTCGGGGATTATATTAAGTCAGGGATGGTTCGTAGGATATTTCGAATTACAGCATTTTCAGGTCTCAACATCCGTAAAAAATCTGGCTTCTGATCAAAGAACCGACAAAGAAGTCGATCGACGGAATGTACCAGAGAAGCTAATGCAAAAGCACCGACAAAGTACTAAGAAATAAAAAAAAATTGAGAACGAAAGGCTCCAATCCCAAGAGTCTTTCCGAGCCTTTATTGATAGATTCTCCCAAAGCCTTTCGAAGAGATCTATATTAGTAGCATCAGCAGAAAATCAGTGGTCACATTGTCAACAATCGATCAGAAACACCACATTGCCACATTTGTCTGGCTTTCATCTTCCACGATGACGAAATCCCTGGTTGGCGTCGACAAGCACATGAGGCAATGCAGAAGGGTAGAAGACGACGTAAGGAAACCGGGCGAGAGCTGCAAGCGACCTCCACGAAGTTCAAAAGGCTTCTCCGTAAGAAAAAGAAAGAACTGGAGATGCACGAAATCAACATCATAGAGAGATACTTTTATAGGAATGATGCTCAAATGTTTTGCCAGATGGTAATAAGAAAATATAAAGTGTACAATCAAATTGTAGAAGGGTAAAAATAGGAACGCAGACAGTCTGGAGGGATCACGATTACTAGACGATGACCAGCATTCCACTATTAGATAGAATGAACAATTTGGCGTGAATGACGATCTACACCAAGGCCATTCACCTTACCTAGGAGTTACTAGGAAGGCAATAACAGCACTCTGGATAAGCTACTAGATAAGCTGCCGATCTAACATCCTAAAGCAGTTGAAGTTGCTGCATATACCAGCCCATCTGCAAAATATGGTCGAATGGAAATATGCCCAATAAAAAGAGTCTTGCCATTGTTTGCCAATTTCTCAAAAAGATCTATCATTCACCCCTATATCGCATATTAGATTCTATCCTCTATATTTTGTGAAAGGCCGAAATCCTTCGTCAATACTCGATTAGGTCGCTATTATAAAGGTCTCTTCGTGCAGCAGATATTGGAAAGAAAAAAAGAGCTCCAGATTTAGATTTAATGAATTTTTGGAACACATAAGACAGTAATTACAGACATTAGATACATATAGCCGTGTTCTGGTTAGGTACCCCTTCCAAACTTGTCCTACCCTAGGTAAAATGCATGCTGCTGTACCAAGCTCGGTTATGACACCATCGAAATGCCTTATCTCCAAAAAGAATTGCCGAAAGATACGGCGTTGTTTAGAAACATTCGATGGTTAGCATATGTGGAGCGAAGAAGGCTAATATATGTGAAGCAAAAGAATTCCAAAACTGCGACTCACATAGTCTTCGAAACTAGAGACAACAGAGTAAAGAGCACCTTCCTGAAGATTGCATTTTCAAGTGGAAAGCCCCCTCATCGTACTTAAAGTTTTGGGGCCAAAAACCACCAATACAATGAATTGATGCCGCTGACAATCTGGACCAGACTCAGTCTCTATGATTACAGTGCTTTTCATCTTGTAATTTTGAGTACAGAACGACCTTCTGACTTCCAAAGGTAACGAGTGACGCTTTCATATGCAGACGTTTTCATATTCAGATTCCTGAAATTACCTCTTAAAAGAATTTGTAGCATCAAAAATTACGTTTCTCCGTTTTTCGGTTTATGGCTTGGGTATCGAACCTAGAATTCTGAGGTACTAGTAGATGAACTAACCATTGCGCTGTAGACTATGGAGGAAACTCAACAAACTGTTGCTCAATAGGTGATCATAGATCTACTACTAACCGTCCAACTATTGTGCCGATCTCTTGCTGCAACCAGCCAATTTTCAGGCAAGAGCTTTAGCTGAGTTCATTGCCTTAATACCAAGAACTTAAGGCAGTCAATAAGAGTCCGATAATTTTCGATTTTTACCTTCGACATCTTCCTCTTCAAGGTACTTAAGCTCCTGACATTGATTAACATTCGTAAACACTTAATATGCTTAAATTTCTTTCTTCGACACCTTTCAAAGGTACAGCAAAAAGAAACCAATTCCTTTCGCACCTCATCATCACTAAAAATAATGTAACCCGTAATTAAAATTACCGAACTCGTTTAACCAATCACTTGCAACATCCTTGCAGGCAAACTTAAATGTTACTCCACTAATCCCCGAAAACCTGTTCAAACTGCAACGACCAAGAGAAAAAATAAAAATGAAAGTCGCTCAACTTCTCCACTGGCACTGCTGCCGTCACAATTAATAAATTTACGAAATATTAACTCACAAAGTGAAGCATAAACGTGCCGGCACCAAACCGTAAACGATTCGCACATCGCAAACATTGCAAACATCGAAAACCCCACCCTGCACCTTAAGATATTGGCTTGTCCTTCTGGACCACAAGAAAAACCGCCAACACCACAAGTAATCACCCAAAGACTTCCTGCTTCTGAGCAACCAACATTCCATGACCAGAAATCATAAAAAAAAAAAAAGATTTTCCAAACTGCGGGACCATTTCTGGTTGGGCTGCGGCTGTTTCCAGTGCCCAGGCCCAGAAGGAATCTTATTAAGCGGCCAGTCGCGTAAAACGGATTTGCACACGGTTTACCGCGAAGTGTATCCGTAATCCGTATGCAAATCCACATGACTCTCGTACCTGACTATCGCAAATAAACTATTAACTCCACACAAGATGTCACCGGCATGTCGTTTTCCAAATTGAAATAAATAACATATACAAGCGAGTACGAGTATATCTCATAGATACTCGCAGCCGAATATGTACATATGGGTTGTGGGGATTTTTCTCAAGTTCGAGGAAATCGTGATCGCCGATCATGGCGGTAAATCTATCCAGCCTGCAATTTCCAATTTATGATCACTCTCCTCTGTCCTGCAACGAATGGTAGCAAATACAAAGATATACTCACTCGTAGATACTCAAATTATCTTTCAGATAATTACTTTGTGTAAACATTTTGAAACTCGCCCGTCCAGTAGTGGGTCACCACTGTGGATTTATGACGTCTGCTCGGTGAGAAATTGCACTCTGGAATGGACAGCTGGGCAACCATTATTTTCGGAATCAGCGGGTGATCTTGCATAGAGATACAAATATGTAGTTGTACTTCCTTTTGTTTGGATGCGGTAGATGAATTTCACGGTCTCTGTGGTGTGATCAACTCCGAGACAGTTGTCAGACAATTTGACAGATAGCCGTTCAGGTTTAGATACAAGTAGACGAATGAGAATTTTCTCTTGAAAAAAATAAAAATCAATGCTGAATAGCTGAATACAGTGATAATGGAACAGCAGGAATGAATTTGAATCGTGGGTGGATGGTTTTTATTTATTTGAACTAATCTCTAAGGACCATGACATGCATCCAATCTAAAGCCTAATGGATGACCTCCGATTTATCAAAATCAAATGACTTCGTTCGCTGGAAATACCAACAAAAATCTGAAGGATTGGGTGCATGATACATGTATACTCGTACTACTATAGAGTTGCTGGAAAAACATTTTTCAGGTAACACACACGATTAACAGGTGGTTGGATTAGTGTATGAAATTTTGACCTGAAAGCACGAAATGCATGTAAAATTAGTATGCTCGTAACCAAATACCTAGCAACAAAGATCAGCAGCTGGTTTTCAATTTTGACAGATCTATGGGTTTTTTGTGGTCATTCGCCTGCTATTAGATTCGTGACTTGCACAATAGATACTCGTACATACATTGGAAAAGTACAAAATAAAAAGAAAGGCAAAATCGGTGAGTGCGTATCATATTAAGGCGTGTGCTTGGTCTAGAGATGATTTAGGGGCACTACCTGGCAGACCCAGATAACTTCAACAAGTGGATCGCTTGCGTCTTCAGATCCGGTTCAATATTTCGCTCATCTTTTTTTTTTTTGTTAATCGAAATTCACCTTACGAATGCAGTTGCGTGCTGAGCCAAAACCGTCCGAGATCACAGAAAATCAGAATCCTTGCGGTGGAGATAGTTTGTTTTGTTTTTTTTTTTTTTTTTGTTTGTAGTTAAAAAATTTATTAATGACAGTCACGAATAGTAGTCAGCAGCAGCCGCGACAGCGGTGCGTTTGGTGGAGCGTTATAGATACCATGCAGACTTATAAATGAGATTGCATGGTCATTTTGGCAGGCCTTTTCGATCTTTTCGAGGTCAATGGGCAAAAATCCACCAGAACAGTTGTGGTGTGTAGAAAAGTGATAGTGGCGGTGGGATTAACGAATAGTGCCATAAGGTACGTGATCATAAATTTTATGATCCGGTGACTACTTAGTGCTGGAGGTGAACTTGTTTGGGTATACTCGTAAGCCGGCTTTGAATTTTAATGGTCATCGGATTTTCCTACTTTTCTGACCCAGCAAATTAATGGAGCGTTGAATATTGACATTTGATTGATAGATACTGTCGATTGAACAGTACCATTAGAGTCTTGATTGGGAATTTTTTCATTCAAAATTTTCTATCCATTTTCAGGATTAAAATAGGGCCATACATATAACCATTGGTAACCAGAGTAAATACAGTTTTCTATCCGTGTTATCCAACACAAGGCTCCATTCGACATAGTGTACAAAATTCGGTCCTTCGAGCATGTAGCCTTAGAAAATTTTTGGATCGCCCTTCTGACCCAGTCAAGCAATAAACGGAGTTCAGTAAGTTGAATGATTTCATTAAAGCCTCTGAAAGATGAGTGAACAATAATTTTCTAGTCGTACTGTGAACGTTTGGTAACTGCCGACCTGGAGCACCTTAATTGCAACTTAAAAACGATCGAAATCGACGTTTACGCTCTTGAATTTCCGCATGCATACCCAGATATACGTACTACTTATTGCTATGATTATCAACCGCTTTTTATCCGTTGTTGTGGCGCGAACTCAGTCCCTATTAAAGGTTTTCGAATAAAATTGGCGCCCAACGGGGGGTCAGTTACGAATTGCAACTGTATCTGTCCATTGAATAAGATATCTTCTTTGGCCTAAGTCTGCCATTTCAGTCGAAGATACATGTCTTTTCCAATCTCCAATGACATACTCGTTCAACATGTACTCTAGGCTGGCACTCAACCCTTAAATAAGACCCAGTGACCACAAGACATCAAAGTAATGTACAAATCGCCTGTCCCTTACAACTTGTCAATCCCATCAATAGTCAATCAATTGAATTGACTGGCCCCAACAATTCAAAGACCAACATCGGCATCCTTTTATACAATTACTTTTCAATCGCCTGGATACTGTTCCTCTTCGAAGGAATGACTAATCGTGACATTAAACAACCAATCGATCACTCTAAACTATCTACAGAGTACACAACAGTTTGTATCCATCTATTTAACCCATTTAACGTGTTAATAGTTTAAGAATCCAATGCTATACTTTACTATATAACAAGACGCATTCTCTATCCGGCAATAATTGCTGTCGGCTTTGGCGTTTGTTCTCATTTAATATGCAGAACGTGACGCCGTACATGGAGTGTTCTTCACGCTTATTGCACTGTGTCTCTCTCACTGTTGTCTTCTTCTTTTTTGTTCATCCGTCTGTCTGTTTGTAGTCAGTTGTCAGTGTCTAGTTTGCCAATTTAACCATTAACCATTAACCATTGTGAACATGATAATTAAGCATAAATGGTAGATCGATAAATGGCTACTGAATCAATTGATATTCCATACAGGAGTCCTCCCTCACAGACAGAGTGTTGAAAAGACATGCAGATGCATTCATACTCAGAAGACATCCAAAAGAGGCCCCAAAAAACCAAAACAAAAAAAACAAAAAACAAAAAACAAATTCCAAAGGCTTAAGAATGCAAAATCGGTTATTCAACTTGCAGAGGATTACCAGTACCTTATAACGGAAAGGAATTTCACTGGCATCTGACCAAACGTTTCAGCAAATTGAGATATTACTCATAATCCCATGAAATTGGGACTATTACGAGGTATCCTGCTGTTTAATGGTTCGCTCAAGTTTGATTCATATGAAGAGAAAAACTCGTTGACCATAAATCATCTGATTGCTTCCACCTGAAGGAACTCCTTGAAAGAAAGATACACGAAGTGACCAAAACACCAAAAACGAACATGCGAAACTAAACGAATGCGAATTCTCAGTCAAAAAATATCTAAAATTCAAATTCGACATGCTGTTGGCCCGATTTATCCACATTCGCTTGTTGAACATTAACTGGGTGACCCACTGATGGAAGATAGCCAGACCATGGTGGTCCTGACTTTGGCTTCTGGGCATTTGGACCTCTGCGGGAGGCTAAATATTGCATAAGGAAATATTCTGTAATTTTCTTCTACATATGTGCACATGTGTGATCCTGTCGTGTGGAAAGTACCACTGTCAAGGGCAGAGCTGTAGGTGGAACTTGAATGTGAGATGTGCTGTAACAAGTCAAGTGAATTTAGTAAATGAGCCGTTAACAAGTTTCTTTCACATGATCAGTACGATCAGTACAAGATCAATGATTACATCCTTGAAGTACTGATGTGAATTATCATCGCTCAATTGGCAAGATTTGTTAAAATTTTTAACATCTATGTCTCTATGACATACCTAACTAACACAACTCAACTGACAAATTTCTCTGAGCTTGTTCAATGTATCTGGCTAGAACTTGAGCCCACCCAAGGCAATCCCTTTGCCCATAAATCACTTGACTGTACCGCCCTGTCAATTTGTAGATAATGATGACACAATCTGTATGAACAATCCCTGCTCACTTGTTTTGCCTAATGAGTCAAGTAAAACATAGGCCTCCGAGATTTTATCGAATCTCGTCATTTGTTTGAACACATTTTGACACATTTCGTGCTCCGCATGAATTATTTGTTGTGAACCCTCATCATTAGCTGATGTCAGTAGTCAAATATGGGGCACATACGGGTCACACTATTTGTATCTAAAACGTTTCGTTTGTCTGACATGACATTTCGAGGAAAAGATATCTTAAAGCGAAGATTACTCAGAGTTCGTAAGAAACCAGATCACTTAGGCTCAAGATCGCTCAGAGCAAGCACGAGTATCTCTTAGAGCAAAGATCAAGGTTCTATGTTGTAAAGTAAGTCTAGGACTTGAACTAATAACCAAATTGACTTAATCATGTGCCATAGAGTCACTTAAGATACACACACCTTGAGAGATATCACTTGCAAATGATTTACGATGGAAAAGGTTTGTACCATAAATGTAGATAGTGGCAGTCAGGTCAGTCATCAAACGTATCTTTATTGGGTTGATCGTTGAAACAGGTGTAACTAAACATGCGTTTAAGTGTTTAGAGATGGTGACAGAAATGGAAGTCACTTAGAGTGAGTTTAAATATTCATAGATACGGGTATCTTTATGAGGTCGCCATTTAAATGGACTTTATTGAGGCTTTTAAAACGAGTTTAAACACAAATTCCAGTCAATACAGACACAGATGGTCGTGTGACGAAAAAAAACGGTTCTCGCTTGGTCTGTCAAATAAAATAAGTTATGAATAATCAAGGATCCTTCTCGCTGGTATTCTTAACCATAGGCGCCAACAAGAGTACAACGAGTAACTCATACAAATCTCACAAGTTAAAAATGCAATGCAACATCAAAAAACCAGCATTTCCGCCCGATCATTCCCGTATCATTAGGCCAAATGCTAATTTGACATGTCAACCTCGAATTTTCGCCCATTTATCATTGGAATCCCCTAATAAATTCACAATTTCATTTAGCCTCAAATGTATGTTAAGCCCTAAGCCAAAGCGCCTTTAATTTATGCTAATGACTGTAAGACAATCGTTCAGACTACAACCGACGAATGCATGACAAATCTTTTAATTAGCAGTAAACCATCGTAACCACGATTACCCGATGACTGACTTCTCCTAAACATCGCCACAGAATTTAACTGTCCAAATGAAAAAGAAAAAAAATTCACCTCACGTTTGAAAAAGTGTCGATTTTGTTACTTTTGCATTTAGTGTTGTTTGAACTGTGTATCTACAAAGAGAAACTCCGTACCTAACTCCTTGCGGTCAAGATATATTGTATTCAAGACTATTGTATGCTAATTCCTTTCAACTGCGCATACCTAACTTTTTTCTTTTCTTTTTTTTTTTTTGTTGGCCCCCGAGACTCAAAGATTTATTAGGCTTAACCATACGATTTGACACAAATGTGCAGCATTAAATGTAATTGTGTCTTCAGTCTTCATTTTCGGCTCTGGGAGGACCATGTTCTGGTCTCTGGTGATGACTGGTTGATGAAACGATTCGACGAGATTTTTATCTATTTAGCTAAAGTGTGGCTACAGGAGGTTGTAGTTCTCTTCTCTTTTTTTGCACAACTTTAGTTGCCAACTGCTGAATTGCTGAGTGGGCGGAATCTGATGATGACTAGATTTGTAGATAAATTGCAGAATTAGGTTTTTATATTTATTGGTTGAAGCTTGTTTTTGTTTTTATTTACAAGATAAAAGTATCTTTTCGTCTTTAAGTGGTCATAAAAAATTAACTTGGAAAAAGTATCTAATTGAATTAATTCAGACCGTGAAATTCAGGTTATTTCTGGGGGAATTAACAGAGCAAGTGTTGTCTCTAAATGACAATGATGTGATATCCATTAAACAGGTGCTGATGAAGTGAGATTTTACGAATATGAGCCAAATGGATATGTATTTGTAGATGTAGTTTGCGTCATGAAAATATAGCTAATCGGCTATAAAAAGATAATGGGCCAAGATCATAATTTGGAAATTTACGTGAATGTTATCTACAGAAGGATTTCTTCTCATGGATCTCCACTTTCGTTTTAGAGGCCGCAAAACTTACTCAATCTCATCAACCTTTTCGTAGGTTTGAAAAATAAAATTTGGGTAATCTGCATGCATGACGGGAATGCCACGTGTACCTGCACATTTACGATAGGCGATCTTTGGTCTTGAGAATCTCTGCGATTTAGTACTCAAACCAATACTTCTTAATTAGATACCACGGGATGAGCTTTTTTTCTTATAATTTGATCCCTCATCGAAGATGTTTAAAGAGCTTTTGATGAACGAGCATAGAAACTACTCGCCGATTTGGTTTTTCGACTTCTGTGATGCTCAGATACCTGGAGTTTTGTGCTATTGACTGGCTTAGTCTTTCAATCTCACTGCTAGGACTTGTGTACCTTAGTACAGGGTCTTTCATTCGTCGAGTCCTGATTTTCAAATAAGAAGACGCGTGTTTAAGGTATCAATGAAATTTTTATTCTGAATTGGAATACGTAACGCAGGAGGATCATCTGAATCCCACTGAAATCACTGAAGCGTTTCTTGAAAGCATAATTGAAAACCAAACACCCCCGATGTCATAGATTACTTCAGTAAGTGCCTGTACTATTCGCGATGCCAAAAAGCTAAGACTGAGGAGAAATAATTGCCAATAATTGGGTGAGCAGATTTCCACCAAGTACAATACAAAATTTGAAATAGAAGACTGTCAGGAGGCCTGCCAATTTCTTGATTGACCAGCTAATACATTCCCAATCGGACAGGATGACGAGACGATTCAACAAGTTTTTGAAAGAATATCTGGTTACGGACAACTGGTTATGGGATTGATTCTGCTATAACTTTCTGTTCTCAACGGTCAATCGAAATGCAGTATAACTCATCTGAGACCCTATGTAGTCATATAGTTCGGTTGCCAAGTGAAGCTAAATTTGAATTCCCTTACACGGCACACAAAGATGCTACAAAATATGTAGATAGCATTACATTAGCTCCACTTGTATTTAAGATTTAACTGAACATGAAGAACCATCTTTAGGTATTTGCCTGAGTAGACATTATAGAACCCCTACAACTCAAATAGGGAGCTTACCATAATGGACTAAGGCAATGAATGCGAGACACCAGTCTCTATCTGTGCTATGCCTCTATGAGTGCACTTCTTTCGCGATCTTTTGCCACCTGCCTCCGGTTTACCTCTCTGATTTGGCTGTGTTATCACTGCGTTTGATGCTAGCGGCATCGGAGTTCTCGAGATGTTAAGGGAGACCCGACGTTGAACTTCCTCGCAATGGTTCACTGGCTTTGGGCTATTACAGATATCCGCATCATACAACCAGGATGTACTAGTTGTCACAAAACATTAGATCGCCTTTCTTGAAGATGGGGCATATAGAGCTGATAGTCGAGTCACCGGACATGGCTTCATTCACGCATACCCGCTTGTGGAGCCGGCGGCCTTCTCCTTCTTCAGCTTTTTAATAGCTGAGCCAACCTCTTCTAATGGGAATGGCTTCCTCATTGATTGGATATAGGCTCTCTGGTCGACCTAATACTCTCTCTACCTTATGCCCATTAAGCTGCTGCTGCAAGTGCTTAGCTTTCCTGAAAAAAACATCCGGACCTGCTCCTGTCGCTAGGACTCATCGATATCCTTGAGCTGGGAGACTGTGTGAGCCCTTTTCTTTTTACGGAAGTTCTTCTTCTTCTTCCCTCTACTGGCTCGATACTGTTTCCACGCTCCCCTTGTTTTGCGCTGCAGCGTTTGCTGGTGTGTATTTTATATCACCATCATCATATTAACGGCTGCTTTTCGGTGATGGCTGGTAGCTTAGGTAGTCTCGACTACTTCTTTGATAATGTTGCGATGCTGGTTCCACAAATTGTTGACGTTTCTGAATAGTAAATGCACAGCGGAGGCTCTCCCGGTCAAACGCTCTCTGTAGGCTCTGGCTGATAGGGCTTCCAATGTTGAAAATCTTTTTCTACGCGGTTCGCAGCTTCTTCTCGTTGGATAGTCGAACTCTGAACTTGGCTGCAACCAGAAAATGGCCAGGGTCGACGTTTGCCTATCTGAATGTTTGCACATTTAGAATGTCTGATGCGTGCTTCGCACCTATTAACACATGACCGATTTGGTTGGCGGTATTACGAACCGACTTTCTGCCGAAGATGTTTTTCTTACTGATCTTGGCATTGAAGACCCCGAGTACAATTTTGACATCACACTCCGTCCAGGAGGTCATCCCTACTTGATAAGGTCTTCAGCTTCATCGATAGGGGCCTGTGCACACGCTAGGCTGATGTTTTGTAGTGATACCTTCTTGCGGATCATAGCCAGGAGATCGCTTATCTGTTTAAAGTCAATTATCATTGATCGTAGCCGATCTCCTATGACGAATACCTATCCCAGCATGTACAGCCTTTCAGCAGCTGTAATAAATGTCGCAAATTTTCTGTTGTTGCCTACCTGATCCTATCCATCGTATCTCCTGGATCGCGGTAACATCTGCTTTGTACAGCGTGAGAACAGATTCAAGTTTTTGAGTCGCACCAGGTGTGGACAGTGTGCGTACCTTCCATACTCTCAACTCGTAGTCCATGAACTTTCAGGGTTGTGATTTTAACTTTCGGAGGTCCGTTGACATCCGAGGCTGGTGTCATTTTCATAGCTAACAGCTTGCATTCGCGATCAATTAGCGGGATAATCGGTATTTTTTCACGTCTCCTAGTGTTGGGCTTGGGGTTCAAGATCTCTCTTATCTTAGGCACTTAAACTATATTGTACATTTACTAAGTACGACTATGTCGGCAAGCTAATGTAGACTTCGTGACATAGCTTTTCAGGCTACATACGAGTTTATCTGCATTGTTCATGTTGTGCCCTCTTTTTCATTCGACAACCTCGGACACAAGACCTAGACCTATGCTGATAACAATATCAGTTCCCCCTTTTTTTATAATTTGCGGGCGCTCAAGAGATTTAACTACCTTTAAAATGCTTGCACACACCGCGGGCGAAAGAAAATCAGGGAGGAAAGAAAGACAGGTGGTCAAGAACGTTGGTTTTTGAATGTTTGAAAGTTATAATGGCTAGGAGGTAGAGAGCTCACCAGGGTATACTAGTATACTAGTACTACTGAGCATTCACAGCGAGATGGGTATTACGGTTAAAAGTTTGAAGGGGCGGAATGCTACTGGCGATTTCTGTGGAGCACTGTTGGTGGATATAGCGATACCATCTAACAAGCGATGCCAAAATGTAGAACTCGCAGTACCATGATTTAGTAGAGAATCATATTGATTTTATGAGTTGAATTCTGTTGTTTCGCCAAACCAAAGTAACAACGGTTTGACAAAGACAATATTTCTAGGATATCCACCAAAAACGAATTGTGGAACTAAAATTTACTTCAAGGAAGTATCTGCAAGGTTTTTTGCCTTCATACGATAAGCAGCGGATATTTTGTATGCCAGGGCATATAATTCGTCCTCATTTACTATCGGACCTGTCATCAATACGGCACATTCGACCAATGGTGTCATCAGTATAGTCAAATAGCTGGACGGCCTTCTTATAGACAGTGTTTCCCGTGTTAACTTCTGGCCTTTGAACTTTATATTATAGGTCCTAATTGACGATGTCACATGACAGCGCATTCCTGGTTCAAGACGAGTTTCCAAGCCGCCCACCATACCGAGGATTTGCAGTATTAAATCAGCTATAAAAGAAACTGATCGACTTCAAAGAATAAACGAACGAGTGCCTTATTCAATATGGGCTAATCACTTTGCATAAGGGGAAACGAGCGATCAGGGTATGTGCTTCAGAGAAGTTGACTCCGTGGTAACCAGAAGCATTCGGCGTTCCTTTATTTTTATATAAGGGACTACCAAGTTTGCCTTGATTAAGCCACTGCGATCCCTTAACTAACCCTTCCATTTTTTCCAGAGAATCTTGTGAACATATCGAGATACTTCTAGTTGACATAGGAGCAACATACGTAGTACACTAAATTCTGCGTAAGTTAATGCTAGTACATAGGGACGGAGCTACCTTATTCAATGCTACTTTAGCACTCACATCAGATGACGGACAATCCCTAATTATCACGGATTTGCTCGATAATGTAGTGTGACTCCATTGCTTCAACTCAAGACATACATACGAGTATATCAGATTATTATTCGCTATGAGGAAGTTCTGCAATTGGTGCCATGGGCACCTTGCTTCAAATTCCAGAAACCAGAAAGGAAGGACTTCCTGAATTATTGTCATGTCTGGGTTGAATCAATGTCAAGGAGAATCCTTAGAATGGAAGACTTGTAGATCCTCAAAGTGGCTTCCTCTTTATCTTTTGGATCACTCGTTAAAGGCGGTTTTTTAGATGAGCCATGTGGCACTTGTCTTTTGCACAGATGATTCTCTTATTAATAATCTCCCTGGGACCTTCGCAGGCTTATACGTTATCAAATACAGATGGTCGTAACGGTTACATCTCGATTCTGTATAAGACAATGGGCAGGACTTAGTTCTTTCACGTCTGTCTGGGTCCCTGAACGTGTACGTTCATGGTGCTGAAAAGCCGGTAGCTTTTCCGGAAATGAGACAGTGATCTACTTTATTGAAAAACAGGTAAAAATCAACGTACCCAGCACAGTGATAAAGTCAATCATTGTGACAGTGTGAAAAAAAAAAGGAGAGTAGAACTCAGCCTTAACTGCCAGAGAGATTCAGTTGGATTTGTGATTTGGTAAACTCTGCCATATTGACAAGAAGTTTTGCATCAACTCTAAACAAGTATGTCTTGGGAACTTTGCAACCATCCTCACACTGTAACAGTACATCTCTAAATCTAATATACTGGACGGACAGCCCTACCTCAACAGAATCATGTTATGGTTAAGATCCTGTCAATTATTCAAGATATACCAGCCTCAACAAGTCAACCACGGTTGAGTCTCCCTTCTCAACACATCATGCCTATGACCCTGAAATTTTAACAAAGAACTACCTCTTGCGTCAATCAACACTATTCTTGGAACTGCTACAAAGGGTGAAGGATTTAGAGAACTTCCATGTCCGTCTTAATAGATTACCTTGACGTCATTGCATCCATTCAATGTCAATCAATCTTTTAGCCCAAGTAAACAATTACCACGGCCGATTGGTTTACATTACATGGACACGCGTTGACGTCCAGACAAATCAATAGGACAAACCAAAACAAGCCAGCAACAAAGAGATTTTGTAATTGATCCCAGATAGATCTGTGGTACCTCAGTCTTGTTGCCATCAAATCAATCAACACAAAGAAGTACTTGATGCAACTTGACCAATGTTTACGTAATTTTGTCTTCGATATGTGGCACTTGAACTCCCATGAATGCACCAGAAATATTTTGACATCTCTGATGAATTGACTCTGATCTTGAAGATTCTACCGTCTTGACATTGTCAAGATTTTAGTGTAAAGATGAGAGAAATAGTCTAGGGATAATCAGATGCCCAAATTGGACTTTAACATATGAAGTCAAATCTCTTACGTAATATCAAACACCTAAGACCTCCCAAACTCCAAACCATCTAATCCAATTAAGTCCTCCGACATCGTTCATCGCTTTGGTATGCCGAAAAATCAACACCCAACTTCCTCTGTCATCGACCTCTTAAGTAACCGCCGGCCAACCCTCTCTCATTTATTATACAACCAAAGCACACTGGCATATGGTTGACCCATTTATCTTACTTACCGCAGCCTCTTGAGAGCGTACTCCCATCATTATCCAGTCAATTTTCATGATCCCCATCCTCGAAAGGGAGGGTAACTTGATCCACCAGCATGGAATTCAGCTCCGAAAATGTCAGATACATACACACAAAACAAACAGTCCGCGGAACTATAACACAGCTTTTCCCATTCAAAACTGACCACATCTGTCATCGATAACCACCAGCGATGCCACTAAATGTCAACAATTGACGTTTCGCTGTGGGTCCACTCCCAGACAGCAATTGAAAATTTAACATGCGATAGGGTCTTGATCAGGAACACCAGCCGGACATTATTCTAATTACAGAGGCAGACTGATGCGTCTGTCATTATTCCAAGGCTCATTTGCATTCAGTGCTCGGTTAGAGCACGCGTACGCGTTATCTTCCATGTGATACGATCGATTAATGATAAAAGCTCAAACCTTACCCCATTTATCATTTAAATGAGCAGAATCCCGCACGCGAGTTGTACTCGTATTTCTATTAATTATACCGTTACAGAATGCTTCATCATCATCACTCAAGGATAGGCCATAGGGTACGATACGTAATGCCACCATGCGAGCAAGCCAGCTCTAGAAAAAACAAAATCTTGAACCCGTAGACCGCTGGGATCATGTTGTGAGAGCAAACAACATGCCAACCTGCCAACCTTTGACACATCACCTCGAACGTGTACATAGAATTAGTGAGGATTAACGCGGCACGCTGGCAACCTCACTTTACGAGTATGTCCATCTTAAGTGCTTGAGTCAACATGGAAGAAAACAAAAAAAAAAAAGGAGCCTGGCCTGCAGTTGGTCTCGGGCCTCGGACTCATGAGATGACTTTATTACGACAACGTCAAGATGACGCGACGGTGCTTGTTGACATTCACCATGATCGAGATTGTATTGCGTCGTGTAGATGAAGTTGTTATCACCTTTTTGGTTGGTGCGGTAATACTCGTCGTACATATGATGAGTACGAGTATGCAAATGGCCAAACGCATCACATTCCATCAAATTCCTGTCAAACTGTCAAGTGATCGTAGAACTAACAAAACTTACGATCGTTTGACGTTCAAGTGGCAGCCTAGGTGATGAATGAAGATGTTCTGGTTTAGTTAACTGGCGGCGTTGTATGAATTTTGAAAGAATGTGCTGGTTGTTGGTTTTGGAGGCGGGTGTAAAGGGTAGTATTTTGAAGGTAAATATGTTTACTTATTACGAGTGTGAGTACTTCTAATTTTGACAGATGGATAATGACACGAAAATGTTCTAATAGAGAGCTATATGGAGCGAGTGATTGGATTCGATGATGATGTAGAAATCTGAATGGTGATGTAATCATTTTCTTTTCTTTTTTTTCAATTTCAGAACCAGGAGTGACTGAGATTCAAAATAGAGCTAAATGGGACAGATTTTGATGGAATTGTGGATGGAAATAACAGATACTATTGGTTTTTCTAATCAGCACTCTGGTGTTTCATTTTTTGATTGACACTAATAAAAGTTACCTCAATCTCTCACATGAGACTTCTTTGAACAAGAACTTTTTGGATATTCTTTGTATCCGATGGTGGCAAACGATTCTGATATCACCTTCATTGGCGCGTATCTGTTGATACATATGTAGCGTTTTCCATGGTTGGAGATTGCCAAAATTGATGATTTTAGCCAGCATAAAATAGGGGTCGTAGTTCGGAACCTAGTGGCACTCCATACATTTTTTTTCTTGAATGGCATAAAGACACTTCCGTGGATCTAGAGTGTTCCAAATGGTGTGAGAACATTAATTTTTAAATGATTTATACATTGCTCACCCTATGGTCTAGTTTGACAGATGTCTTCTACATAGTTACGATTGTTATAATGTAGTAAAACGACATACAGTGCACAAATATATTTCTTATTGGCATCTAGCACTTCACAACTACCTGGAACGAATCCTTGTAGTCTTGACGATTACAGTGCAACATTTCATTACACATGTGATAGATTCATTAAAAGTTCTACACCCTACTCTCTAGAGAACTCGTAACTCTTAAGAGTCTGCAAAATAAATTCATTTTACACTCTCACTGACGGATAGTGTCTTCCTGGCTGTCATTTCACTGCAATTGAGTTGTTTGTATACACAAGTGAATCCACTGTTTGTTTGTATCTCTTTGGAACTTTTATGGTCTTCCTCAATGTGCAACATCATCAACGAGCACGAGAGAGTATATATGTATGATTTGTATTTATTAGATACATCCGAACTTATGCAATGCACGTGGTTTCCTCACATTGTTTGCTAAACGCTTAATTTTAAATTCATTTCGTCTTATAATAAACCATATCCATCCACACATGTAATAGATGAAGATACATTTTCACGATTCTTCTTCGGTTAACCTGTCGTTAACCATCCTCGTCGGTGTCGGTCCTCGCTATGTGAATATTTCCTCAAAGTACAGGTATCCGCGGTTGCGTCCGCGTGCCTTGTTAAGGCTTCCTCGTGATTTTTTGTTTTTGTTTTTTTTTTTTTTTTTAAATGATCGGGATCCTCTAAAAGTTTTCCCTCACTTTTTAATTACGTGAAAACTGCAGTATCTTTCGTTATATTGTAACGGTTTGTTGCATAAATCTATACTCGCAGATACCCACTAAAGATACTCGTGCTGTGCCACCTTTCCACACGGCTTCTTTGTGGCGGAGAAATTTATTTGTTCTCCATTTCCAAGAATCATCAAAATCAACCAAAAAAAAAAAAACGAACAAGATAACCGGAAAACTTAAAGAACCGCAAATGAGAATGAGAGGAAAAAGTACGTTTAAAAATCATAAAAAATCATGAGACAAAGATAAAACGTCCCCTGTTCAAGATACAGTTTGGAGAAGACGTATCTCAAATCGCATCAAGCCGAATGCAATATTAATTTGATTATGACACCTTGTTGTGAGCGATAAGAGGTGAAGATACATAAATGCAAGCTTGATGAGAAGACTTGAGCTCGTTGTTTTAGATTTCTTTTCGCCTCATTTGGGATGCAATGCACTGTTTTGTTCTCGTTCGGATAGTGCTTAAGTTCCGAATGAGATTAAATCAACGAAGATGATACTGTTTCGTTGATTTTTGGTTGTTGGTTGCTGGTTACACCTTGGTCATTGCGTAGCAACCAGACCTTGATAACTCGTTTGAATTTTTGTGGAATTTCATTGGCATCTTTTCAATGGATAATGATGACCCACTTTCCAAGTGACATGCAGTTGAAATGAGAGTGCAATGAAACAAAAAGAAATTACAGACAATGTACTCATTGGGGAAGAAACAATGTTGATGAGTGATATGATGAGCTAATGTTCTGAACTCTCATGAATGAGAGTTTGTTTATTAGTTTTCGGCTATAGATTTTTGTATAATCCTTTTTGTTTTTAGACAAGTCGATCATTTTGTACTTGCTACAGATACTCGTATAATTGTACGAGTAGTAATCAATCGAGAGGAACTCAACGAGTTTTTTCCCACAAACTTTTTTAAACAAGAAATTACGATATTTCTGTTCTCACTAGCGCCATCTGTTGGTAGTATTACATGCCGATCGTAGATAGTCCAGACTACCTTTTCTCAAAACTTAAATAGAATAGATGGAATAATTCAAAAGTTATTGCCATTTTTCTAAGAGAACTCTGTCATATGCTGACTGAAGTCCATGTGTTCATCAAAATGTCAGTGCGTATCTTTTCTTTCAAAATTCAAGAAGGTGACCATTTAAAGGGTCAGAAATTCATGTCAAGGTTTCTTATAAGCTAGAACTCTCACATAAAATTCAAAAAAAGCTTAAACGAGCAACAGAATGGACGTAAAATGTGGAAATCGAATTAATTGTTGTGCTCGTCGTCTACCGAATAGATTGGTCAAATTCGAGTTTGGCATAAAATACTCAGATGGAATAACGGGGGTGATTATGATCCTCCTTCAAGGCTTCTTTTAAATATTCAAAGTCATGGTTTGAAAGAGGCTTCCGCAATAGCCGTCAGGATTTTTGAAGTAGAGACGGCGACAGAAGAATTCAAATTAGGTCAACCACATCAGGGGGGTTACTGATCAGGTCGATTCTCCGGAAGTATAGAAACAAAATATACGTTACAAAATAAGCGACAACCTCTGATACAATTGCTACCACAGCTGGATACCCAAGATACTCGAAAAGGCCAACGATTTTCGGTACCCCACGTGGTTCTTTAACAGACTACGTGCAGTCGAACAACTCACAGAAGCCCTAGTCTGCTACGAGTATGAATGAGATCTAACCATCATCCAAGAAGTGCGATGGAATGGATCGGGTGTAAGAATAATAAAAAGCCGCGAAGTACATATATGATGAAGATTGCTACAAAGATTACAAGCAGCGGCTATTTGGGTGTGGATTTGTTATTCGAGATAGACTTAGGCAAGTAGTCTTGAGTTTTTGGCATTTCAATGAGTTCCTTGTGATAATTGTATCTAGGCCAAATTCGCCAACATCAACATGCAGACATGTTCCAACGGAAGATAAAGACGATAGCACCAAGGACTTTTCTTATAAGCTCTCATTGTTCTACTCATTCCAACGCGATTTTAATTATATCGACAATTATAACCCGCATCACACCAACTGCGATAGCGGATTCAGGCTTATCCACTTCAATTTAGAAGGAAATGTCATCGTAGCAGTTCCGGATTCTTCACATTCATAAGAGGACCTGGCGGTCTCCCTATAAATTTATATAAATCAGATTGAACGCATTGCTATAGACGTAAGGCGGATAGTTATAAATGCTGATATCCTCAACGTGACTGCAAGGAAGTTTGAAAGTGCTTTTGCTGCTCGATGTCCTGCAAACCTACCAACAAGCCATTAGGGATGCTGCCTCTGGTGTGCTAGAGAAACAGAAAGCATAGAAAGTGGCGCTGCAAAGGCGGACTAGAGCGGCTTGTAAGCTCTACGAGCAAACAAGAAGGGACGAGCACCAGCTTCTTAGACCGAGGAAAAAAAATTACGAGAAACGCGAAATCTAGGAAAGACTTTCGGACATTTTACCACAATGTAGAAAGAATACGTTAGATCAAGAAAGTATGAGCGAATACCTGTGACTTGCAGTCAGTACTGAGAATATGGAAGAACCATTTCTACAGACTGTTAAACGGCGATGACGATCAACATTTCGCTGTCAGTTAAATGAACCATTTAAACTGGAGAATGACGTATAATAATTCTGTCTACTCGACGAATTGAGGATTTTTTTTTCTGTCTGGAACAGAGCACTCAGACAACGTCCACTGTACTGCTTGTAAGTTCCTTCAAATGGAATTTCTAAGTCTTTCGAAGAAGAGGCGAGTAAGCGCTTCAATGATAAGGGGCCTACAGTACCAGCACCCACCACGTCAACGGCAAGTACCTGATGTGAGCATAAGCCGTAAATTCACAGAGGTAGTGCTCCGCGATGTCATCATCACTTTCACAGAAAGCATTGCACGATGTTGTATTACTTATGCCCACCACATAAGTGCTTAGCAAAAGTGTAATGCCCCGTCATGACGCCAGTAAGTTGCCTGTAGTTTTTCCTACCTCTTAGAGACGCCGGGAAGAATTCGTTTGATCTGCCGGCAACCTGGAGAGTCCTGCCATCTGCAGTTGTGCTAATATTAAATTCAACTGCCAATGGAAGCCTTAACCGACGACACAGGAAAGGTAGCTTCGAGTCCTGTAGAACTCTCCTTGCCTTGCCTTGCCTAGCAAGTTCACGGCGATTTCATTTCCTGTGATCCCAGTATGAATTGGAAGAAAAGACTGTGAATTTACCCTTGCATTCTCGGACTAGCTTGGAAGTCGTAAGAGGATTCAGCAAAGCTCTAAATGTAGCTCGGCTGTCGCTACAGACAGAAATGTTTCACCCCGTCCACCAGTTCACGAATTGAGGATGGTTATGCCCAAGCTTAAGTCCAATAAAGCTGCCGGTACTGATGGCTTAGCTACTGTTTAAGGTGATGGAAGATGACTTTGTAACGAGCATGTACCAAATCATCTCTCAAATATAGTCAGCAATCAGCATTATATGCACGATCCCGAAAAAGAGGTGATCGTCTACAGAGGCATAAGTCTCCTCAACATCGCCTATAAGATTTTCTATGTAATCGCCAAGAACCTTTTGTCAACCAAATATTGGTCCTTACTACTGCGCTTTCAGAACTAGAAAACATAGACATTATTGCTAGAACACAGCGAGATATTTATAACTGTTGAAGCAGAAGCGAGGATGGATCAATCGGTAAACGAGGAAAAACGGAGTACATGCTGTGAGCAAGCAAGAACACAGAACATCGACGAATCGGACAAAACGTCACAATACACAAAAAAAACATCGAGGTAGCCAAGGCCTTTGTCTACCAAGGCTGCGCAGTTATTATAAACAACGACACCATCTTAGAGATCATTTGAAGAGAAACTCTTGCCAATCGCTGTTTTTTTGGGACTCAGAAGACAATTGAGAAGCAAAACCCTCTCTCGGGCAACCAAAAGCGATCTCTAACCCACTGATCTTCCCAGTGCAGATTATGAACTTTACCAAATTAGGATGGAAAGTGCTTGATCATTTCGAGCAAAAGTTCTTTACAAGATACACGACCCTGTCTGCATCGACGAAGATAGAAGAGCAGATTTAACCAAGAACTTGTGTTTAAGATTCGAAATACATATATCGATTTTGATCACTGGGATATGTATAGCGGATGAACATCAGCGCTTCAGTTCACTAAGACGAAAACGCAGCAGAGGAAGACCCCACCTCAGGATTGACTGCAGAAGCAAGTACACACGGGACTAAAACGACACCTAAGTTAGGGAGTATCACTGATGATAAAACGATCATAGTCTGTGCTCGTTAATGCTAACGAGCACCATCAAGTTGATGTTTTATCTTTGCATTGCATCGCATTTGACGCTATGTCAAGATAGATATATAGAAGGATCCTGCCAGGCAGTAGTGGAAACCATTAAAATCTTTTAAGCAAATATATTCTGAGAATAGAGCCAGTATCGAAACAAAAATATCGTCGAAACTCGGCACTTGCATCAAGAACGATCAAGATGAACCTTCTACAATGGCAGACTGAGGAACCCGAAATCGCTGATGTGCTCCTGATGTATCACAGCTCATTGTTGGATGGCTACTGTCTAGCCAGGAAATCCTTATTGTCGCCACTGGTATGACTACCATAAGTCATGCGAAAATATTTAATGCTGCAAGATCACTCTTGCTCGTCAAGCAATAATGAGCATGTTCAATGTTCAATCAGAATTTTCGTTAACGAATCGTCTATAATCTGATAGATACCTCCAAAGATGCGCATCAATGAAAATTCAAAGAACTGAATTAAGTTCATTTCCCGGGCATTCGATGTGACAGACTTACGGGGGCTACATGCGGGCATTAACACTAAGACTCTAATCGTGAGTTACACAATTTTCTGAATTAAGATTAGCTACTCAATGCAACCTGTTCGGTGCAGGTTGTCGCTAACCCTTGCCCACTCACTTTATTATTTTAAATTGATTCATTTGATATTCTCTAAGCTCGAGTAGATTCTAATGGTATCCCAGATATCAAAAAGCTTTAACAAATTCTATTGTGTGACAGTTTTCATGCTGTTCACCATAGAAAATTCATTACTACCTACTTAGCCCAGTTCTTTTGAACAACCACACCAGGTTGTTCCTAACTTCCCATTCTACACCGAGCATCAATAATGAATGAGCTTCTGTTCGATCGCGCCTACCAAAACTCGACCATGTAGGTACCTCTGTTTCTTTTTAGGTTACAGGCCAGTTGTTAACAACTCTCTTGGGAGCCTGTTTTCTGGGAAAATGTCGATAACATGTCAATTAATTGCCAACCAATTTCAATTAACATCCATAGCTCCATATGACAAGCTCCCAACAGCCGACATTACAAAGCGAACCGCTCTCAAGGAACAAGACCTTAAAGACTTTTCTCTTAATTAGTACAGCCGAGTTCTGTAAACTGTAGCACATAATGTCTTAATTACAAATGGTAGGCGTTGTACTCGTAATAACAACCCAACAGAAACAACATCACACAACAACAACAATTCATTTAACAACTAAACGCTCAACAATAAAAATGTTAATTAACAGCTCGGTGGCAGCACAGCATAGTTAAATTTAATTACGCCGCTCAATTGAGTCTGCAATCACAAAAAATGAGTAATTGTAGCTGTCAATGGATTGTGACAGTTGAATCTGTGTGACAGTTGAATTTGTGTGACACTTGTGTTTCACAAAGAGTACGAGTATATCGCGCAGGGGAATACGATTGCCGAAGACGATTGACATTCTGTCAGTAGGAAATATAAGTAGTCAATGTGAATGTCAGTTAAACGTCAAAAACTGTCAAGTCGGGAAACGTCAAAGAGTTTTCCACTTATTTCACGTGGAAATTGCTTTCGATTAGGTAGATGTGTGTCACACATACTCGTATTTGTTGCAGCCGGCTTTTGCTGGCATCTGGATCAAAGGGTCCCGTCTTGTTTATCTTTTACGGTTTCGTGAATCTTCACTAGTCTTAAGTTTTGAGGTCTCCAAATGAAAGTTTACTTAAGGCCATTTGCATTTGGAAACTTGTTTCTGTTCTGTTTGGAGTGGATGGACTGCGATTGAAGATGCAGTGATCACAGGTGAGTGGCCATTAAAAGCCCATAATGCATGGATGGCTAGAAGTCTACTCGTCTTGAAAATGCAAATCGAACGGATTGTCTTTGGGATGGGAGGGGGTACCATAATAAATTAAATGATCGGTTTTGGTTTTTGGTATTTCGATTTTCGGTGGGCTGCATATTTATGAGTCCTGTGGGTTGGATCGGCAACCACAACATTCTGTTGGAGTGCACAATGGCAGTCAGTCATATTTATCATGTGCTAATGTGAGTTATGAGCCTATAACAAATGATTGCCGAACGTGAGATGGATTCGAGATTGAATTTCTCCTGTTTAAGTGGTCATTTGTGAATGCTAAAAGGTTTGATCGTAAATTTACCCTGAGGCAAGGATTTGTGGGAGGTCACAAGGAGTTTGCTTTGTGCTCAGTTAGGCTGATGATCGTTGTAAAGGAATGACTGAGGTTTTCGTAGAGGAAATGTTTTTTTAATTAACGAAATTTCGATGATGGAGTGTACAATGCAATTCGGAAGTCGTTATATGTATTTATGGACGGGGACCTTTTTGAGATTGTTTATTGATCGTACGCTCTTAGATGTCAGAGGAAAGGTTATTTCTCTTTTATTTAGCGATTACAAATTTTTTTTTAACACGGAACTCAATCGCCTTAGAAAGAAATAAACAATCTGGCAGTCGACAAGATCAGTAAAAATTTTGTTATAGCAACACAGTGATTAATCGTGACAATCTGATGATCGCGTTACATTTTTCCTCAAAAAAAAAAACTCCCATAGTAGCGTCTTTACCATCCAAGATCAGGAGTTGTATCAGTAAGTGAGGAATTATGGAGCAATGATCGAACTATGATTGTCCATTGCTGGAACAATGACCAGCAATAATCCAACAATGATCGAGCAATGATCGAACAGTGATTAAACTATGATTGTCGTCTGATTGTCCAGTGATGGTGCAATAATCGAGGATTATCGAGCAATAATTGTTCAGTGCTGGAACAATGATTGTCCAATAATTGTGCAATGATCGTCCAACGATTAAGTAATGCTCGAGTAATGATCGAGCAAGGATTGCTCAATGTCCTATGATTGCCGAATGATGGCCCAATAATCGAGGATGATCAAGCAATGATCTACCAATGATCGCGCAATGATTGAACAATGATCGAGCAATAATCAAGCAATGATCGAGCAATAATTGTCCAATCATTAAGCAATGGACGAGTGACTATCGAACAAGATTGCTTAATGGTCGAGGATTGATCGAAGATGATCGAGCAAGGATTACCCAACGATGGGGTAATGATTGACCAATGATCGAGATCGAGCAATGATCGAACAATGATCATGCAATGATTGTCCTCTGATTGTCCAATGATGGTACGATAATCGAGGATGATCGAGCAGTGATTGTCCAACATCCTATGATTGCCAAATGATGGATGGCCCAGTAATCGAGGATGATAGAGTAATGATCTACCAATAATCGCGCAATAATTGTCAGGTAGGTCGAGTGACGATCGAACAATGATTGCTCAATCGTCGAGGAATGATCGAAGATGATCGAGCAAGGATTACCCAACGATGGGGTAATGATTGACCAATGATCGAGATCGAGCAATGATCGAACAATGATCATGCAATGATTGTCCTCTGATTGTCCAATGATGGTACGATAATCGAGGATGATCGAGCAGTGATTGTCCAATCATTAGGCAATGGTCGAGTTTTTTTTTTTATATAAACTAGCGCGCGCTCAAGGGATTAAGGTACCCTTAAAATGTTTGCACACTGCGCGGGCGAAGGAAATTTAGGTAGGAAAGAAGGATAGGTACCGATGTACGTTGGTTTTATATGTCTGAATGTTATAATGACTAGGAAATAGAGAGCTCGGCAGGGCATTCCACAAGCGAGTTGTACGGCTGAGAAACGAATCACGATATTTCAGAGTACGTCCGAAAGTGGGCTTGAGGGTATACTGATGAGCATTCATAGCAAGACGTGTGTTACGGTTAAAGGGGCAGAATACTAATGGCGATTTCTATGGAGCACTGGTGGTGGAAATAGCGATAAAACAAAATGAGACACGAGACATTTCGTCGGTGTTCGAGGGTGTCCATTGCCTGAGTGATATTGATATCAGCTATGCGTTTTATCGCACGGTTTTGAATCCGGTCTAGCAGATGCAGAGATGTTTTAGGCGCACCTGACCAGATGTGAGCATTGTACTCCAATTTTGAGCGGATGAATGCCTTATACATTAAGGCCAGATCAGAAGGGGAAAAGTATTTCTTACATTGCTTGAGGAGACCTAGACATTTCGCAGCATTTTTGGCGACATTGAATATGTAGTCATTCCAACATAAGTTGTCATTGACACACATATCGAGAATGGAAATTTTTCGGTTTCGACGATGTAAGTGCCATTCATGGATAATGGCTTTAAAGACAGCAGACAACATTGTGTTTTGGTGATGATCGAACAATGATCAAGCGATGATTATTCAATGATTGTGCTATGATGGTGGAATGGTGATGAAATGATCGAGCAAGGATTACCCAATGCTGGAGCAATGATCGACCAATGATGGAGCAATGATTGACCAATGATGGAGCAATGATCGAGCAATGATCAAGCAATGATTGAGCAATTATCGAGCAATGATCGAAAATGATCAATGGCCAACGGGAATAGTATCTCTTAATAGAGAAAAAATGCTCACTAAAGATCAGCTGAGGGATTATGCTTACGTTTTTGTTTACACGTACATCCAGCCAGTCATCGATCAGAGGGATCAAGTTTTACTATCAGAAGGATAACAATTTCACATCACAGTCATCAGCGATCGCAAAACTATGCAGAAAAAAAGGAGGCGATGGACGGTCAAATACCAAACAGCAACCAATGAGTAGGTTAAACGACAGACATCTCACACGATCTGATTGATCTTGCCTATGAACGCAAGCTGCTTCTCAGATTGTGACATCTAAATTTTCTAAAATTCCAAGAGATCGTCATATCGAATGATTTATGATATGGAAGACGATTGAGCTGACAACGATTGAAACCGAAAGGCGATTGAGAAGTATCCTCAGACATGATCAGTCTGTAAAAGTGTAACACGTTTCGTATGGTTTCAGATGGATTTTTTAGGTTTCATGCTCATGCAAACTACTTGCTTACTTCCTGCAGGTAATACTTTTAGCCGATCGTATGTAGAACTCACTGATCTTCAACTACATTTCAGGGCTAAAATATAACGTTATACTCCGCAGTACATCAGTTTTGATTCTAACGATTCGAAAATGTTTAGTAGATCACCATGCCTTTCCCACAGAACTCATTCCACAGAGTACGAGTATAACTCCAATAGGGTCCGATTTATGTTCGAATCCCAAATTCAACCAACAAAGCCATTAAACCTCAAAACTTCGACTCGTTTACCTTTGTAACTCAATTAGGTTTCCCGAGATGTTCGTCTTCACGAGAAATGCATCCGACTACTTGGACGATTCACATTTCTGGGTCAACAAGTACATGATGCTTGCCCGTATCGTTCCATGCATCGGATCGGAGTCAGCCATCACTCACGATCACATGACAGTTGAATCAACGAACTGAAATCGGCTATAAATTTTATTGGCAGCTAATAAACGAAACAAGAATTCCCCGAATTTTCAGTCCGCGTAATTATCATATAAAGCTGTCCCACCATAGCATGGGACGCATGAGAAGCTATCTGCGTATCTGAGTACGTAAGCATCTGAGTATTTGGCTATCGGGGTATAAGTTTGGTATGTCCACACTTGGAATAAATATAAATAAGCGCAGCAGTGCAATTAAAATAGCTCTGAGGCTTTATTGGCTAGCGTGCGCTGATTTATATGACGCCAGACATTGATGGCTTGAAATTCTCGGTTATGCGCCGTTTTTTTTTTTTTCACTTTTTTTTCCTCCGTACTCCTACCGCCAGATTTGGGCCTATGTCTATTTTTACCACCAACGAGGATATTAGTGACAACCAGACAAATCGACATGCGGAAAGAAAGTTTCGACAAAAGGGCCCGTGATTGTTGCATAGAGGCGAGGGAGTGTTGCATGAGTTTGCCTATCCGTAGGGCCATGTAGGTCTCTTAATCTTAATTGGACGAGTGTGTGGGAATTTATGATGTGAAAAAGACGTTAGACTTCAGACAATTCCATTTTAAGGGGACCGGAGAGCGGTTGACATGGCAATGATCTAAAGTACGATCGATCAAAATAAGCATAAGAATCTTAAATGGAGGGCATAATTCAATGTCAAGTCGGTTGATAGATTTTTCGTTCGTTGGTGTGGGCACTGTTTTTGACACACTCAAAGGCAATTTCTGTTGTGACACCTACAAGTTCTGGAGAAGAGATTTATTAGCTGTGCTGAGTAAATATGTTGTTTTCGGTTTTTATCTTTGGTTATGTCGAACAAGTGACATTGCGATTAATGATACACTCCAGACGATAAAGGGTGAAGTTTTTGTCTTTGGTGTGAGCCGATCTGTAGGTGGTCCTAATTGAAATTTAGGTGATACTTATGGATTGTGGGGTTTCAGTTTTCCTTTCTGGTGGAGTGAAAGTTTTGACATAATCTAGGTGACTAATCAGTTTCGTAATCCTTGGAAGGGTTTGATGGGATTGAAAAGTGGGACAGCTATGAACCTAAAATTGATGATGATCGTCTTTCTTTAAGTCTTTCTGGAAGATGCGAGGGAGTTGTTCTGATCAGATGGTGCATTGTCATGTTCTGACTGAGATCATATTTGATGATGACAAAAATACCTTTCATGATCAGCCCAGCTGCGCCATTATCAATGTATTATCGGTCCAAATTAGTTGCATTCTTAGGTTAAGAAGGCGTGGATGCATTACTTACCCAACAACGGAACTTTAATATACTCGTACATCAATCAGCATTATCGTAAATGATTATCCTCTGTCTTTATAGCAGTCTATTGCCACAGCGACTCTCCGTCTTCTCATCAATCAAAGACAGCAATTGATCTCGTCAAATTCTGTAAGAACAGAAAGTGTGCCTCTAGGGCTAAGACCGCCAGAAGAACGTCAAAGGAACACACGTTGTTAGATTACTTAGATACGAGTACATTCAGTTCTGGATGTACTTTATAGGGAAATTGAATATTTGTTCAAAGTCTTTGCTGAAATCCAAAAGTGAAGGAAGGTGGGATTGGTGTCCATCCGCTCTACATGACTCAAACACCTCAGTTGTTGGACCTTTACTTTTCTGGCTAAGGTGTACAGCCCGTACAGTTCCTACACATCTCCACTCACGGTCTATGCAGGCGGGACCGAAAATCATCCGAAGAACTTTTTTTTCTCAAAGCAGCCAATAGCACCCATCCATTTATGATAAAGTCCATGCCCCTGCGTCATACGACAGGACTGGGATTATTAAGTTCTTATACAGAGTCACTTTTGTTTTTCGAGAGCGGGCTTTGCAAGTCAATTGCAGTTGCCAAAGCCAAAGAAGTAGCGATTGTCAAGAGTTATTCTTCATTTGATCCCAGCGCTATTGACGTTTCCTACGTAGACGAAGACCTCAAAGTTATAAGGTCGAGGGTGAGGTTAGTTCGAGACGTCGGTGTTGGATGTCCTTTCCGGTTAACAGCATATACTTGGTTTTAACTTTGTTGGCCGTTAAACCGCGAAAGCGCCACTGACATCATGCTGCTTTTCTTCCGATTATGTCTATATCATCGGCGTATGCAAGTAAGACTTTTGAAAGATTGTGCCTCTTGTGTTGTCGCATGACCTTATCTAAATCCTTTTTTGGCATCAAAGGTCTCAGTGAGTTCTTTGCCGACCTTGATAGAGCAGCGTGCATCCTCCGTCGTCGTTCTGCACAGACGAATGAGTTTGGCGGGGAAATCGAAGGAAGACATTACTCTGTATAGCTCGTCTCTATAGATGCTGTCATACGGGCGGACTTAAAATCGATGAATAGGTGGTGTGTTATCAATTTGGTCTTGTTGAGGTTTTTCCAAGATCTGCCAGAGTGAGCATACTTGGTCGATGGTGAACTTTAATGTCCAAAAGCCACATTGATATGCACCAATCAGGTTGTTGAGGAATGGTTTCAGGCGTTCACACAATACGACAGATAGGATCTTGGAGGTGATGTTAAGAAGACTGATGCCTCTGTAGATATCGCACTTCAGAGGGTCTCCTTTCTTGAGGGGCTCCATTCTTGGGACATACTTTCGTTCGGTCATATTTTACAGATGAGCTAGTGTGTGTTCCTTACCAAGTCATCGCCTACCGCTTCGAAGAGTTCGACAGTCTGGCCGTCCACTTCAGCAGCTTTGTTGGACTTAAGTGTAGGTATGGGTAGGTTCACTTCATCCGGGTCGGATGGACGGAATTGTTGGTCTACATCGTCTAGGTTGAAAAGTTCATTCTGCCTAAGATCTAAGGCTATAGAAATGCTCTTTTGAAATCCACAACATGGGCTGCGGCTCTACTACTCGCCTCTGCAGGCTTCGCTTCGGAGTTTGTGTCTGTGGCATGTTTTTTTTTAACTTTTGATAAAACTTCGGAATCCCATTCCTGGAGTAGCATCTCTCAATTCCTCGGGCTTCTCAGGATCCTTCATTTTCTCCCTGAGAAGCCGGTGTTCGTGTCTCCTCGTAGAGCTCGTGAGCAGCTCTAGTTTTCTATGCAGCACCGCCGCCGCTTTGAATGCATCTTGTTTAGCTGCATGTGCTTACCGGAACACGTCATCAAACCAAGGGTTCCGTTGTGGTGGCCAAGTGAAACCAAGCACATCAGAAGCGACATCTTGATGCTGGTGGCATAGCACACCTTAAAGAACTAAGGCAGGCTCGATCGAAAAACAGTTTGGTGATCCCTTGCAATTGCAGCCGTCCGACGTCGAATTTCCTCACAGTATTAGCTTGTCTCTGCGACATTCGAGATATTCGCAATCGCATCTTGGCTACAACAAGGTAATGGTCGGAGTCGATGTTGACCCCCGGAAAGTTCGCAGACCCACAAAACTGAAGGACTGCCTTGCGTCGATCGCAATGTGGTCAACCTGGTTAATGGTTGATCGATCATGTCCCCTTGTAAATACCGAGATGTAGGAACCGCGTGCTAGTTACGACAATATTTCGCCCCGCTGCAAAGTTGATTAATTTGTATTCGTTATCGGGGGTGGTATCATACAGGCTATACCTTCCGAGAGTACTATCAAAGACGCCCTCTCTGCATAGCTAGGTCACTGCTCGTAAGTCTTGTACAAGAGCTCGTACATAGAAGCTATCTATCATCCTTCTCCTCTAGGGGCATGCACGCATATATGTTACATATAAGACAAATTCCACCTTAATACGGATGGTTATGAGGCGCTCATTCACATCTCGGAAACTCAAGGCTTTTTAACTAAGTCTGTCTCTCACAACGAATACGCAACCAAATGGACACTGCTTTTGCCATCGATAATAATCGCCATAGTACGTCGCAGTTTTTCATCCTCTTTCTGTCCGGCCCATCCCAACGCATTTCTTGGATGGCGGTAACATCTGCTTTACAGCAGCCCAGGGCCTATCCTTGTTGTTCGGGCGCACGTGGTCTAACATTCTACGTGCAGATCTGTGTCCTGTTTTATTTGGAGGGGTTGTCAACAGTAGATCCGTCCGTATCCGAAGGTTTTTGTTGCTTTGTAACTTAGTTAAATTTTTTCCATGGCCGGGCAATTACTCCGGCGGCAGCACAACCCTCTACCTGGAGAGCCAGTTTCATTATAAATATCCTTAAGACGTGGGGTCGGTTAGACCGAATGCAATATCCGCTGCCATTGCTCCGCTAAGAGCTCATCCGCCACCATCACTTTTCCAAAACCCTGATTTAGTCGCCGAAAACTTCGGAGTAGCCCGGATAAGTTCTTATTTGGTTTGTTCCGGGATTTTACTTCACCGTTGATTCCACAAGGCGAATTCATGAGCTGTCCCGTTTATAGTGCTGCTATTTTTATCTGATGGTTACCACTCGCGCTTTGGCAAGTTGAGTCTGAATAGACATCGACCATTGTCGGGTGATGGTTACCACTTGGAGGTAAAATAAGCCCAATTGATGTGTAGGAAACACGTTCTAGGCTGGGCATCGCCAAGTTGACATCTACCCTATTTCCACAGCATCCAACCATCAGCAAAGATTGGTAGCACCAGCATATTCCGAATAGAGCGCCTACTTGGTCTGAGCGGTATTATTTACTATTCATTGATGGTTCTATGTTTTTCCATCCAATTTCATGCCTTTCAGCTGCTCACTTAACCTGAAGTAACACGTGAGTAATTCTTTATAAAATTTTCAAGAATTGCCATTACTTTTCGACTTGATGATGAGTCCAAAATAGACAGAATCCTTGAACACCTTGAAGTTGCACTTGTCAACAGCGAGACGTTGTGCCAGACGGAGGGATTCTTTGTTCGTTGGCACAATGAACTTTGCACTTGCCCTAGTTAATTGTAGAGAGAAACTATTCTGGTCGGATCCAGTGCGACCAAGACTTTGCCCTGTAACCTCTTACACTAAGGACTCTAAACTTAAAGATCAAAGTGGATGTGAACCAAGGTGCTCTGCAAGTCTGCTCCCTATATAAGTTGCAACATATGAGTATTTGTAGGGCGGAGAATAGGGCAAGAGCTCAGTGATTTAGGCAATTGTTTGAGGGCCACAAGTTTCGCAACGAAAGCGTTATGTTGGCAGAGTCCTCAACAAATTCCCACAGAGGCTGTCAGAAATGCTAGTGGTGTACAGCAGATCTAGAACTGTGTTAATTGGCAACGATCGACAAGCATCAAATAGCCAAATACTTCATTGCGGCCCTCCAAGATGCAACAAAATTTTAAACTATCTGGCCTTGCAGAAACACTTTTACGAGTATCATCAGCTGTTAATTGTTCTTTATCTGCCAAAATTTTACGCTTACGGTGCGTCATGTCTCAACGCTATAGAAATGCATATAGGAACCGTCTCTCTCACACGATTTCAGCTTCAAGTTTTGATAGGTTTCGCAATCGATTCTACGCATCACCACTCCGAGTTTACTGCTAAAATGGAGAGTCACGTATCTTTCCGCTGATTACACGCGCAAAATAAACTATCAGTCCAAGTAGCCATTCAATTTCGTTGCTTTTTCATTCTGTCTGGGAAAATTTGCAAATTTAACTCACTGCGGGTCAGTTTTGCCATAAAACTTAGCCTTTACGTGGTCGTAAAACCGCTGAGATTTGTTTCTTTCTTTTCGGTTTTCGCAAAATAATTTTTTTTTGCAAAAGTAATCCCATCATTCTAAAATAGATCCGAGCAATCTTTATCGATTCTAAAGTTGATTGACCCTCTTTTCGGTTAAAAATAAATTATCACGCAAAATTGCTCTTCAGCATTCCTCACC
The DNA here is from genome assembly GCA_963966105.1 of Volucella zonaria. Classification (NCBI taxonomy): domain Eukaryota; kingdom Metazoa; phylum Arthropoda; class Insecta; order Diptera; family Syrphidae; genus Volucella; species Volucella zonaria. The sequence continues at coordinate 31,081,929 of OZ014530.1, read as the reverse complement.
CTAGCAATAGGAACAAGAAAACTCCCTAATCCTTCACCACATATGAGAGGATAACCACAAAAGTATCTGAACTCTTATCCTTAATATATTTTCAATTAGTTATTTATTGCGACCCTCAGATGTTCACTTCAAAAAAACGATACACTATAAGTGGCCATAAATTTTGACTGAAAACTGACAACCCTAAATAACAACAAAAACAAATTGACATAATTTCAAGTGGTGGTGTGTGCACACTTTCATTTTTGAATAAACCACTGCAAGGATACGGATACCCGATCTAAATGTCATCATAGAAAGCCAATTCAACCGTGATAATCTGTTCATAGCAAAAAAAAGATACAAAGATACACGAATCCAGATTTGAAAAATTACACACATACATACATACGCATACTCACAGTTATTTTAGGCTAAAATTCGAGTGTAAACACCCTCTCCCCATATACAATACCATCCATTGCTTTGCAATTCTGGAATGGGTCGGCCTTTGCAGATGGTTTGAGTTATACTCGTATCTTTTTATGAAACTGCGTATCTGATAGAGAAGCGGTTGGTTCTGTAAAGCCTGAATGGGAAATTGAACTGATACAGGGAACGTTTTTCATGAATTAGATGGCTGAAGGTACAGGGGAACTGGGAATCCCTCTGTAGATACGCAACAGGGCATGAAATAATACCATAACCCGCAAAAAAAAAAAGGAGCAATGAAGGTTGGATTTTTCATCCTACCCTCGAGGGTAAAACATTTTTTTCGAAAACGTTTTTCTAATTCAAAAATTGAGTTTGTGTGTTTTTTTGATTGAGCAAAGTTTACTTACTGGAATAGGGAAGAAGAGCAGGTGGTTGGGGTCGTTAAATGCGAAATTAGGGGAGCATTTTGGGGAGTGTTTAGCTAAGTGATAGTGAACAAAAGCCGGCTGTTCTTTAAGAAAAGGAATCACATGAATTTCAAATATTCTTTCCTCCCTTTGCTCTATAAAATCTAGAAAAAAAACTTTGAATACTGCTCTCGGTCTATTGATTTTACCGCCAGATGTCTTCAAGATATAACTTTGCCTGGATCATCAATTATCCACTTTGTTTTTATATCATTGCCATGGTGCCTCAGGATGAAACTCACCTGTGAGGGTGGCTGGAGTGGAGGACTGTATTATGTGACAGCTGGTCCCAAGAGATTATCGGTTTCAGTGTAAAAGATACAAGACAAATAGGATACTTTTGGCCAGAAGACTGTTATCTTATCATTAAGTGTGTAGTTGGACAATAAAACCGGTGAGCTCAGGAATCAGAAGTGTTTTTAGGGAATAATCTCTTTGTATACAGTTCTAAATGTACTTTATTTTTATGATAAATTTGAGGTCTGAACCCGGAACCTTGCGGTATCCCACCACCTGCCTTGCAAGTATATATTTGAAGAAACTGGTTACCGGCTAACAATCATAAAGAAAGTGGGTGACGCACGGCAATAACGGAAGGAGTTATCCAAAATCAAGGGCCACTCAATGTCCCGCCTCAAAGGTCCCAACATCCTGGAATTTTAAAATGTGGAAATGTTCACCCAAGGGAATTTCAGACGAAGCGCTACAGAAAGCGGTTTTTTTAATGAGGTTACCATGGCCTAAAAGACATCAATTACCAGGAAGTCGATTACCACTTGTCGAGCGACAATACTCGTACACTGGTGGAATGAAGGGAAAGCTGCATTACGTGGGTGGTGGGCCCCCGCCCAATTATCAAGACTTCGCCCATCAATGACGTTGTTTAATAAAAAGCGGGGGCAGAGCATATTACTAGTCTTATCGTAAACATCTTCAGATGACGCCTCTGAAGGTTGCTACGATTTGACCAGTTACAAGTTGCCGGTCATAGGTTTTGTTGGTGGCAAGACCACCGGTAGTCCCTACTAGGACTTAAATCACCATGGGAGTCAGGAGCCCCCGGATTTCGGTCCCGGCCTGACTTGTTGAGGTAGGCCCACTTGTGGGAGCGTCATGGTGGCTGTGGTTTAAACCCAAATCGCGGGAAAGGGTCTTCCTGTTGGTTTGACCCATTGTGGAGTTGCAAATAAGTACTGGGTGCTGTGACCCTAAGAGCAGTAAGAGGTTTTAGATCAGCCTCGACTCATACCAAGGGTGGAACTTGTGCCTCCAACACTGTTCCGAATTGGTATCAAAGGATTGGCGGAGAGCGATGGTAAGGCGTATTCTTGCTCTCATGGATGTATGGGCATCCCGTAAACATAGGTCTACATGGCAGGTGGTTTACGTTAAAAAACCAGAGACTAATTACTTGGGTGGTATCAGGAAATTATAAGGTATACCAGGGAACAATGTGTGTAAACAGCATTAGAAAGATTACCGAAAGGAACTATATTAAGCTATGCGAAGTATAAAAATGTAAAGAGCAGTTTTTGGAAAATATTCGAGGCGAACCGGAGACACCTCATGTAATATATCCCATTTTATGTGCATCTCAACTTTACTCCTACTCAGAGAACTGTCGCACTAGTCGGAGAACCCTCATCGAATGCCATTAATGGCATTCTGACTGACTGAGAAACTCAACGAAATGTACAGCCCCTATCTTAGTGAAAGGACAAGTTCGAAGCAGTAGAAATACAAAAACTGGTTCTACCACCCAGCCAAATAAACATACGAAAGTCTAACTTATATGCACCTCACAAGGTACCTTAACGCAATAGGGAAGGCTCTTGAATTCACTGTTCGCAGCCATAGCAGGAGAAAGAAGCCCGGCAAAGCACGAAATCATGAAACCAAAGTCTTTCCGGAGCTCATCCGAAACTGCTTCGATTAGGTGGAGGATACATATCGTCTCACCCTAAGATGGGTAACAAACCCATCAGTCTTCTAGAAGTTTATATTTGAAAGAGTCTTGAAAGTAGTAAGCCACTACATTTCAATCAATATGGATGGTGTTTTTTTAGAGGTTTGGTTTTTAAACTGGCAACACTGTTTCTACAGATAGTCAATTTGACAGTTGAAAGTTGATTTGTTGATAGTAAGTTTTGCCATTTTACGATGAATAGATTAACGCCAGAACAACGTGTGCAAATTGTGCAAACTTATTTTGAAAACCATGGTTCGGTTCGCCAAACTTATCGTGCACATTTTACGGTCGTCACAATCGTCCATCTGAGCAAGTTATTCGGAACACGATGAATCGTTTTCGCACCACGTAATTGGAGCTATGCTCATCACTTTGTCGAAGATTTTACGGAAAGATCTTGGCTTGAAAGCTTATAAGATCAAGCTTGTGCAAGAGTTGAAACCGCGTGCCAATTATACGAGTCGTAGGTTCGGTGAATGGGCCGCACACATGATTCAGCTTGATACTCGTTTCCAACGCAATATTTTGTTCCCAATAAGACCCATTTTTGGTTAAACGGATATGTAAACAAGGAAAATTACTGAATTTGGAGTGGAGAAAACCCAGAAGCCTTTGTCGAGACGCCCTTACAACCATTAAAACTCACAGTTTGATGTGCTTTTTGGGCTATGGAGCCATCGGCCCATATTTCTTTAAGGAAGATGCCGGCCAGAATGTTACCGTCAATGGAGCGCGCTAGAGAAATATGATTTCTGACTTCTTCGTTCCTCAGTTGAATGGCATTGACGTGGCAGAGCTTTGGTTTCAACAAGATGACGATAAACTGATGTATCGCGGGAAACATTTGCTGATCGCATAATTTCGCGTAATGGACCTGTGAACTGGCCTCCACGATTCTGTGATCTCACACCTTTTGATTACTTTCTTTGGGGATATGTAAAGTCAATAGTCTGTGCCGATACACCAGAGACGTTAGACGATTTGGAAATCAACATTCGCCGTGTTATTGCTGATATACGGCCCCAGTTGCTTGATAAAGTTGTCGAAAATTGGGCTTCACGACTGCGCTTCATTCAAGTTAGCCGAGGCACGTATATGCCCCATATCATTTTTATGCACTAATGGCATAAAATTGTCTATTAAATAAAGCTAATACCACAGTCATTAATATTTGCTTCAAGCATTTTATTTCATATTGCATTTGTATACCTCTAAAAAAAAAACACCCTTTACATTTCAATCAACATCCATGTCTACATAGAGCACATACCGACTTTCCGATGATGGCCTAAATTACCCGTACATCCAAAGACAAATACTTAGAAGAGATCTCCTTATCCAAAAAGTCGGTCACCTTCCCTTACCACAATATTAGGAAAATTTTTGACAAGGCAGATGCATTGATAATCCAGCTTATCAGTGGATCAGACCAATGCTCGAAAGCCTAAGAATTAACACCACGTTTGGAGGGGTCTTCGAGACAGTATCTGTGGCAAAATGATGCTCATAAGGTGGTATTCCCTTCCTGCTTTTATGGTCTATGATCAAAAAGAACCTATCCAACGAACAGAGCAACATGTTCTTCGTTAATCATGTGTTGGCTTAAACATAAAAAATAAGAAGTCCTTATCAGGAGCAGACGAATCAAAGAGAACATCGTCTTTAGAGTGGGAACTTGTCAAATAATCTCTAACAAGCCATCAAGTATCTAAGTGTAATGGTCATTTCCATGCTGTCATGCAAAATCCTCTGAAGTACTAATTCATCAAAGAGTCTCTGATTAACGCCATTTTGCGGTTCATGCCCAACATTGGACGTCAAAGACAAAGTAAGGCCCTACTTCTGACTGGCGTATTTTACTCTACATCCTTTAACGCAGTACCACTCTTAGCAAGAGCATTGACAACGAAGAAAAAGTAAATTGTAGGTCTCTACGTAGTCCTTTCTGACGGGACACGGTCTTTCGTGCCTACGTACATAGGTTTGCGAGTGATGATATGCCCTGAATAGCAAGAAAAGACATATGCCGATGATGTTGGCGTACAGTGTGTGGGATATTGTCAAGTAAACGTTTGCTTGTTTACGGTTTGAAGCGTAAGTAGCCCTCGTAATGGATGTAAGCCGTAGATAAATATTTGAGCGTCATCCAGGATAGCGAACTTCCTTGAACTAAAACTGTCGCGTCAACGATTTCCCAGCGAGCTATCGTATGGTTGACTCTAGTCCTATGAGCATGTCATATGGCTCTTGATCCAATGACAGTGAAATTTTGGTTCCGGCAGCAAGAAAAATACGAGTCTTCTTGTACTTACACTCAGGAATGGCTTCGGTCGGAGTCTGAGGCAAGAAGAAGACAGGAATTTAAACGGTTTTCCATGAGATGCTTCATCTTCGTAGAGGATTACAACCCTAGGCTTCACTCCTTTCGAGGAGAACATCTGTCTTCTAGGCGGAGACATATACTCCGTCATCTAGATGACGAAAATCTATATTATGAAAATCAAGTAGAAAAAGTGAAGTGTAACAATAACCCAGTTACGCTCGTATTGTAGTTTAACAAGCTGACGAATACAAGGCTTTTCGAAAGGTTGAATTCAGCGAAACTTGGCAAGATGTGGGAAAACTGATTGAAAACGTTATGCAAACCGCGGAGGAAGACTTTGGACCTTCATAAGGGCTATCCTCTACATACTCATACTCGTTTACGGCTTGCATTGACAGTCGACCTTCTTGTGACCTAAACCACAGAGTGCAAGCAGACCAAATGAAAAGGTCTGTGCACCTCTAATGTCCCTCAGTAGATAGTACTATTGACTATGTACCGGACTAAGCTTCCGATCGCCTCTTAAGCATAAATGACACTGCCTCCAGCCACGATTGCTATAGGACTGATGATGACACCGACTTCTCTGTAGATCTCCGACTTTCGTTAGCATTAGACTGCAGATACCAGGCGTTGAAGTCCTGGGTACTGCCACTACATTACTGATACCATTTAAAGGAGTGTACCAACACTACACTTCTTTCTTTGAGTCTTTCTCGCAAACAGAGAAACGAAATCCGTCTTCACGATATCCCTCATAGTTTCGCCAAACGACTGGAGAATTGAGGTGGATTGAAATCAGTTGCTCTTACTGCGTACTAAGTAGATTTTGTTTTCCAAACTACTGCATCGCAAAAGAAAAAGACATACAAAGACAACATCGAGCAGATAAAAGACAATCCCTCAGGTAAGAGATACTTCTACGTACAGCTTCGGTTGGAAATGTAAAAATGTCAATGTAAACCTGCCCGCTGACAGTCGAGAAGGGCAGAATATACCTTAGTCCATAAAAAACGACCATTTTCTCATCTTTATCACCCAGGGGATATCCTCTGAGAATAATTTGCAGATAAGACCAGTGCTACAAGCAGCAAAGGTTGTAGTTCTGGTCGACGAAAGTCGGCTAACAAACAAGTCTGGTGGTGGCTCTCCCAGCGCACAAGATTCGACTGAAACCGGTGCTGCAACTAGCACGAGTTGCAGTTCTGGTGGACGGAACGCCAAAATAACGAGACCGGCGGGCGGCGTACCTATAAGGATGCCGCTATCTCTTCTCTGGCGCTTCGAATTGGGAAGGCTGGCTGCTGGTCTGAAGCACGCTAAGTGCAAACACTGTGTCGATCAACTGTGGGAGCTAGACAAAGCAGAGAATGTTTGCTACGATATGGAAAACGGAACTCTTAGGGTGAAGTGCTCCACGCAGTAAACTTTTGAATGCTTGAACAAGTCTTTGTCGAAAATCCCATCCCTGGAAACTAAGACTTTCAAGGTTTTCACACAAACTGACGAGCACCATCTTCTGGGTTCCGGGGCAACTTAGGGAAATGCGGGATGTGCTGATACACCTTCATACCCAGAACCCCGGATAACAAGAACTGCTCTTCTCTTGTTGTGGGTCCAGACAAAGCGTCAGTCGAGACTATTAAGTCTGGGTATGACTCGCGTGCCTATCAGCACCTTGGAAGGGTTAATATCCACTTTGTGTCCAAATGAGTGCAGATAAGAGACAACCACACATAGTACTCATCGGTTTTGTGTACTCAGATCAACCTTCAACATTCCAAGTCTGCCACTGCATCCCTGTGTAGGAGTCTTTCCGTGTTGAATACTGAACCTGACATAATGTCCATACACGAACCATGGATGTGGAATAAATGCGTTTGCGGTTTCAGGTGTTTAAGGAGTTTCACCCGACTATATGACGAGCGATAGGAAGGACCGAGAACCAATCTTTATGTGCCGAACTCACTCTCTCAGCATCTAAGCTTGGGCAGTTTTGCAACAGAGAATGGCACAAATTCGTTGTTGTGCTTGCTTACTTTCCCTATGATACGTTATTACCACCACCAGCGAAGCCGGCAGCCGAACTCACTGAATACTGTGATTCCAGGAAGATGGGACTTATCACGTGCTATGATGCTAGTGCTCAGAATACTTTTTGGGGCAGTATTAAATCCAACGTGAGAGGCAAGAGGAGGAATCCGCAGAAAATCAACTGGACACGATTTAAGGAAAAACTAGGAGGATAAGGCCATTGAACATGCCATTGCTTCCTTTGATGGCTTCAAGGCACCGACGCCGATCGCACGTTACAAACAGATATAGACCAGCTGCTGGTAACTCTGAAGAAAATCTTCACTGCTAGTTTGACGTTGGTATACATACCGAAATCCTGCTGAACAGTCAAAATAGTTTTTTTTACCGAAAATCGGAAGGGCTTCAGATCTATAAGTTTGAATTCCTTCATCTTGAAGAGAATGGAAAGACTGGTCGAGATTTATGTCCGCAAAACTGCCTCGCGAAAGCATCCTCCGTCTGCGATGAAACACGCCTACTACCGCAGAAGGTTTTGGGAGAGTGCGCTTCGGAATTTGGTAGGCAGAATTCAAGCCGCACGTGACAAGAAGTAATACGCCCTGGACATTTTCATTAACATTGAAGGCGCTTTCGACGACGCAACTTTGAAGGCATGGCTAACTCGGCCAGACCGCGGAGATGAATTTCTAGTTTTGTGCATGAAAGCAATGCTGGTGAATAGAATTCTGATTGCGGATGCTGAATGTGGCCAATATGTCATCGCGAGGGCAAAACGGGGGTTGCCAGCAAGGCGGTGATCTATCTCCACCGCTGGGGTGCATGTTGGTCGGCTCCCTACTCAACGCGCTCAATAGTTCTGACGTTTATGCACAAACATATGCGAATGATGCAGCTATACTATCTGTTGGATCGTATCTAGCCGCAATCGACGATTGGTGCACTAGAAATGGGCTTTCTGTCAATTCTCTCAAGGTTGAGGTTATTCTCTTTACGAGAAGGAGGCAGATGACTGGTCTGACTCCTCTAGTGCTTAAACGCATCACCATCCAATTTTCCAAAGAATGTAAGTATTTGGTTGTCATTTGGACTAAACATTACTGTCAGCCTTCGGGTAGTGCAAAGGAGCTGTCGGCAACACATAGGGCCTGTCACTGAGAAGGGTCCTCCGAATCTATGCGACTATGACAAGGCCAATTATATTCTATGCGTCGGTTTTCTGGTGGAATAAACTCCCACGATAATACGTCATAGCTGGTTTTACCAAACTCCAAAGAACTGTCTGTTTCGCCTGCATTGGGGCTTTCCCAAGCATGCCTGGCTCTACTTAAGACGTATTGATGAATCTTCCTCCTCCTAATATTCGTATTATGGGCCGCACTCTCAAAGCCACCTCCAAAAAGACTGACTCTGCACGCCGCCCGTCTTTTGGCTCCGGTCTTATGGACATGGCATCTGAAGCAATGACACCTAAACTTCGAATTCGACTTTCTCTGTACCCCAGACTCGTGTCGGCCAGTAACTGAGCCAGGAAAGGAATGCAATCGGGTCTTCAGCGATGGCTCCAAAACTGATATAAGATGCGGCGCTGGTGTCTTTCTGGAGCACGACGGCTTTTTTCCTCATTAGACAATCTAGCGTCTGTCGCAACGAACTATATTGTGAAGAGCAAATGGAGGAGACGAAGTATATGCATCTGTAGTGACAGCCAAGCTGCGCTTAGAGCCCTGCTGAACTCTCTTACGGCTTCCAAGCTCGTTCAAGAATGCAAGACATAACTGAATGCAGTCAGGAGGCTGAAATCACGGGGTCTTGTCTGGGTCTCAAGTTACAATTGGATCACGAAAAATGGAATCGCTGCTAAAGGCTCAGACGAGAGTTTTTCAGCACTCGAACCTATGTTCGGTCTACCTGCGTCCTGGGTTAAAACTTCCATAAGCACAACTGCCGATGGGATGACTCTTCAGGTTGCAGGCAGACCACACGAATGTATCCCAACATCTCTAAGAAGAGGCCTTCCTGCTGTCTCTCACGAGGAAAAACTGCAGGTTGCTTGCTGGTGTCGTAATGGGGCACTATACTCTGTTAAGTACTTAAATGTGCTGAGAATAAGTGATACAATATCCTGCGACACTTGTGTTTACGCTCGCATCAGGCTGCAGGTACTAGGCGTTGACGTTGTGGATACTTTTACTGTAGGCGCTTACTCATCTTTCTTCGAAGCATTGTACAATTCCATTAAACGGAACTTACAAGAAGTACAATGGACTACATAGTTCTTTGTCTGACTCCTCTGTTTCGACAAAAACAAAAAGAGTAATTTCTTAGGGGGATTTCCATAAAATATTCCTCCTTCATCCAATTAGATGCAGTTAATTCTAGGCCATAATCTGCTGCATCAAATTTGAATGTTAATGTGGCAATCTAATGATAGGCCCTACTCCACCTACACCGTTGAAGATTACCCCAAATAACCGTCCGAAGACCACAATTTAAGACCTCTAACATCGGCCATCCACCCAGTAGCAGTCCCAGCACTTCGAACACAATAGAAATTCGGAAGCCTTGGCTTCCTATCCATTCTTCTTCTCCAACCACCGTCACACTCATGTTTTATTCATTTTAGATTGCGCGCATAATTGCAGTTTCCTGACCATAAATGTCCGTGTTTACTTTGTTGTAATCACCAATTTCCAACACATTGATACAGTTCCGCGTCGAATTTAAAAAAAAAAAAAAAAAAAAAAAAACTTTTACAGCTCCAATAAAACGCCCCATCTCAAGATAATAAATCCATCTTTTTAGCTCCCCCTTAACACTCTTTTTCATAAACAAATTTACGAGTTATACTCGCATTCTATGGATTCGGTTATGGCCGCAACAATTTTTTGAAATTTTATTTTATGCGTGATTTTTTCTCAAAAATTTTTATAATGGTTTCATGCATCTACGCGTGGTCATGTCTCTTGGTGTTGATTAGCTGTGACGCGCGATTTGCCGCCTAGAAAATTGAGATCGTAATTTTTCTCTTTCACACAAATTTATAGATACTTCTTGTGGCGTTTATGACTTGAGAGGTTCTATCTGTTAAATGTTTTTTCAACATAAATTCACGCTGATACACTCGTAATTAGTTGAAGAGACACTTTTTGGAGAACACTATAAAGCCGTTGAGAGGTTTCTTTCTTTTTTTATGACAGAAACTATTTGAGATGTAACGGTTAAACAAAAGATTTTCCCATTAATCTGCATGTAAAATTTAGATTTTCTCTCATTTGATTGCGCGTTAAATTGGAGATTGGTTGTTCTTGGCGGCTGGCGCTTGGGAAATTCTTTATTCCAATTAAATATTTGAAAAAAATTTCCATAAATTATGATTAAGGAACACTTTAAGCGAAAAACCGAATCCATAATGAGGAGATAGCGTGCTGAAGATACACATTTTCGTGTACGGATACGCTTTGAAGAGTTTTTGTTAAAAAATATTTTCTTATCGGCGCTGAGATATTTTTGGAACCTGATATGTTTTATACTTTTGTTAGGAGAATACTCAAGTGTAGTTTCCACCCCCATTGGGGTGCTGAGATACTTACATGAACACCCTGTGGACAGGTGGCGCCGTGGCTTAGTTGGTTAAAGCGCCTGTCTAGTAAACAGGAGATCGTGAGTTCGAATCTCGCCGGGGCCTATCCAAGAGGAAGGATATCTTTTTTTATTCAGTTTTTTCTCGATTCTTTCAATTAGAATTCTTGTGGCTAGTAATCAGTGCAAGGGGAGCATTTGTTAGGCTGATAGTTCTAAATGCAATCAACTTCTATCAAAAAATCACCACAATTTGCTTCTTTTGGCGGTGAAATACCCGCACAAAGAACTCTGACCGGTTCTATCCTACCTTAGAACATCTGTAGCACTTTAAAATTTGTACTCCTAATACCACACCTATTAATGGCTTACCATTGCAAGCCAGATGGATTGTTTTTAAATGAAGAAAATTGTAAGAAGGCTTAACCATCCAATCAATACAGAAAGCATGCTCTCCTTTGTGTCATCAATTTATAGTCCAACGAGTAAATATCGCCTAGAGATACTCGGCGTAAGGAGTGTATTCGTATTCATATCCTATACGACAACTAAACGAAATTAACCTCAATCCGAGTATTTAGAAGATACAAATGATAAGTGAGTGTGAAACATGATTTGTTGCATCGAGTCTTTTCATTTCTTTGCAGGTGTTCAATAGAAAGATACGAATATCCACAGATGATGATGGCCAAATGTAAGGTCTAATGGAAGGCTAAGTGGTTATAAGTGGTCGATGTGATTTTTCTTGAAAGAAAGTAATTTTACAATCGGCCGCTAGTTTGGATGGCATGCAAATAGGGTCCATATGATGAACTTGTGTCCTAAATTTTAGAGCAGATACTTCAAAGAGCCATGGTAAAGATGTCAATGGAACAGTGGAACCATGAGAGTGACGATAAACTTAGCGTAATTGTGCAATTTTGGCACTTTTCTTATTTGGCATACCACTGATAGATATTTTGACTTTTAACACTTGAATCTATGAAGGCCAAATATCTGCATTCAATCATGGTTTGTTAAGAAAACAAGCAAATGGTCATAAGTACTAATTTGCTGGTGAGATAGTGCTTAACTCTTTCATTCAAGACGTACTAGTTGGAAGTGTCTCAGATACGGAAGTTCTATTCTTAAATGAGTGTCAACTAAAAGATAAAGATCAGCAGGCAGTAGAAAATGCTTTGGAATGAGCACTCTTTTGTGTGGGAAAACATCAAGAGTAGATGTGAACCTTGTTATTGGAGATACCAGCATATTTGAAGGTCAAGTTGTAGTACAAATATTTTGAGAATTTTTTCGGCTCTTTAGATTCATTACGATGATAGATATTCGTATCACTCTTGCCTCTGACACAGACATATTAGATATCGGGAGTTGGGGAGCAGTTGATGAAGCGCCCATGTCAGACTATCGATGGATATAACTCATATTGAGCTTCCGAGAATGCAGTATTCTTAGAAATCCTACAAAGGCAAACTGTGTAAGATACGCTGATCCACTAAATCTGCACTTAGACATCCAACCAACTCTCCATGAGTCCCTATACCGGTGTCGACAAAAACTAGGCAGAACAAAGCAGTTAATCAGCAAAACGTTGACCAAGCACTCGGAGGAAGTCATGGGGGAGCAGAGTAACCTGTTTAAGGAGAAGGGAAGTAATTAAACCTTTTTACAACGACACCACATAGAATGATTACAGTGAATATTTAACTACGCAATCGAAAAGGCTATGATTGGATGGGTTCTGTGAATCTATTGCAAGAACAAACAAGCTCCTAAAAGTGGCCAGCGTCCCTAGATGGCATAATGACAAATTACGGAACCCAGACCGACAGAATTCAAGAGATGAACTTTGACGGAAACTCAGTCTCCAGGATCTACCATCCTAGGGAACTCAGATATCCAGGAACAAGCAGAGGTCAGTTGTTTCTCTCTCAAAACGGTTGAAATAGCTGACTTCATATACCGATAAAAATTGCGGTGGGATATTGAGTCCTTTAGCCGTATTAAGCTCCACGTCCAGATGCTTTTCTGCCGATTATGCTACAAAGAGCACCGGGACGGACATTAGAAAAAATTACGCAAATACCAAGTCTAGCAATAGTTTGGAGAGAAGAAGACGTAGTCTTCATACCTTTAACTCACAATCAAGGACACACAAGACTTCACGTCAATCAGCCAATCATCCTACGTGTTCAAAAAGATAGAACGCATAATGGAGGCTCACTTCAGAAGCAAATGTAGCAATACTTTTTAAGGAGTCAAAACATCCATACATGGAGCATAAAACAGTAGAGACTACTCTACAGCACGGTAAGACTTTAGAAAAAGCTGGCATCGTAACGACTTTTCTCTGGCAGCCTTCCTTAATATACTTCCTATTGTACGGCGCTGAGTTCCCCGTGATCAGCAGAAAAACTCAGTTCAGAAACTGGATAGTTTCGAGAGAAGATACTGCTTTCGACATCTTGTCATTATCCGACTCCGGGGGCGAACGGAGGTAAATAGCAACTGAAAACTCTACAAGTCTTCCAAAATGTAGACAAACTTCCACACTCAGGTATTCGTTTCAGAACTCACAAGTCAGAGTTTGCTGCCTGTTTGGCTGCTCTGCTTGCTCTACTTTATATTTAAGCAATGAAAGATATTTCCATTTTCGACTTATTGTATCCAAAAATTCCCCAGAAACCTTCATGATAAACTATTCAGCTTATAAAGCAAAGGCACTTAATTTATTAAATCTAATGTAAGGTCTTCGCGCCAATTAGCTCCTGCCCTATTTTAGCGTGGAGCTCTGAGTTTGAGATTCGGTTGGACCAAAATATTTTCAAGATGATGCGCAGATATCTGTTAACGAAGGAATGTCCTATGCTCCAGGAGCAGTTAAAGTGTTGTCTAATAACAGCAGCTTCGCGAATATAAGCAGAGAAGAAGTAGGAATGCAGCTTCCAAATGATTGGAGCGAAACAGTCGCAGCTTAGTCTTGGTGCTGTAAACATTGCTTTTCCACATCTTAAGCAATATTTCGAAAACAGTTCTTGCCTTCCGAGTTCTGTTATTAACATCGAGTTCGATGCCGCCGTCCGTCGAAATGGTGTTTCCCAAATAAGGAGAGCTCTGCACTTTCTCGACCTCCTGTCCAGAAATGTGAAGTTGGAAAAAAGAGCTTGAAAGACCAAAGACTTTAGTGTTAGCTGCATTTATTTTAAGCCCCACTCTACTGACTTCAGCTTCCAGATTCTGACTCATCTGGTGTAGATCTAAAACCCTGTCCACAAGCAGCCAGATATCATCAGCGTAATCAAGACGCTTCAGGTAGGGTTTCATTGTCCATAGAATTCCTCTGGTTTTCTCTGACAGTGTTGCATGAGTAACATCGCTTATTATCACCAAGAAAAGAAGAGGTGATAAAATATTCCAAAGGCTTCTGACAACTTACAATTGTGTAGAAGACGACTTTTTGCACTTTCGTACATATTTTAGCAGGATTTTAGGAATACCCCTCCTGTATAAGGCTTTCCATATAAACTTCCGATTCACGCTATCTAGAGCCTTCTCGAAATCGATAAAAAAGCAGATAGAGCGGAGATCTATACTCGACGCATTACTCTAGGACGATCGGCAACATGTTTGTATGATCGGTGTAGGAGGATCCAGAGCGAGAGCCTATTTGTTCGACATCGAGTGTTGAGTCTGAGTGTACTTTGGTCCTGTCCAAAATTGTGTTTGCTGTTATTTCTGCAATCGACGGGAGAACGCATATCCCAAGCCAATTTCCGCAATCCATCAGATTACCCTGTTTCGGGAACTTGACAATCATCACCTGATTTCACTCATTTTCCCATGCATTAACTATGATAGGTCTCTGTAGCTCTGCAGATGTATGATATTTGACGTAGCTTGGACAAATTCCGTGGGAATTCCATCAATGCCTACCGCTTTGTTCCTTTTTAGCGTCTTTATCGGCGGTTGCAATCTGTGTATTGCTAAAGTGCCTATCTAGACATGGCTCTATATAGCTCTTCTCAATATGAGAACGATGAAAAGATGGTGCGGGTATCGATTTGGACTTGCGTGTGAAAATTTGGTCTTTCTGTGGCTTTGCCGGTCTGAAACCGCACTGATAGGGGCCAATCAGGTTGTGGCGGAAAGGTTTCAGACGTTCACCCATTATGGCAGATAAGATCTTTTATGCGATGGTGAGGACACTTAGGCTTCTATAGTTGGCGCAGGTAAGGGGATCTCCTTTTTGCAGATTGGGCAATTGATACTGAATTTTCATTCATCAGGCATACACTCTTCTAACCAGATCTGAGGAAAGAGTTGGTACATGCTTCCCACAAAGTCATTTCCAGGAGCTTTAAACACATCGTCTGGTAGCCCGTAACGTCCAGTTGATTTGTTGGATTTCAGTTTAGATATTGCTATCCTTACTTTTGGTCAGGTACGCGGAAATTTAGGCTACCATCGTCAAGATTGAATGGTCTATTCTGTCTGATGGCGGGATGTTAGATTTCTTCGCCATTATGCTTATTTGCTTACTTAGGCGGCACTACCAATAAGCCACTCCAATTAGCGCGGTCTTTGGCTAACTGCCTCCAGTTCCGCACTCCAAGTTGGTTCAGGTCTCCTCCAACTTTCGGACGCCACTTAAGACCAGGCTTCCACTACTGCGTTATACCTCCGGATTAGCGTAGAATATTCTGCGGGCTGGAGCATTGGTGTTCACTCGCTCTACATATCCAAGCCATCTCAAACGCCCAATGCGCAGTTTTTTAAACAGGTCGATGTCGCTGTATAGCTCGTTGAATCGCCACCCCCAGAAATCGTCAACGCATAAGGGAACAAATATCTTACGAAGAATTCTTCCCTCAAAACGACAAAGGATATCTTCATGCGCTTTAGGAAGGGTCCATGCTTCGGAATCATGATTATTCGGGAGAGGGCCTTACGACACATTTGCCTTCGCCCAAAGAAACATCGATTGGCAAGCATTATTCTTCGACGTCACAGAGACGTCGTTTTCTGTGATAGCAGAGCCGAGGTAGGCAAAGTCCCTTACTAGCTCAAAGTTATAGCTGTCGATTGTGACATTCTGGCCTTCTTGTTGACAGCATATACTTTGTTTTGCCCTCGTTTGCTGCTGGACCCATTTTTGCAGATTCTGTTACTATACTCGCAAACGCACCAGTGTCAGCTCGCTGTGTTCTACCACTACTGTCAATGTCGTCGGCAAGCACTTGAACAGACTTTTGAAGGATCGTACCTCGTATATTGGCTTGTGAGTTTTGCACAATTCTTTCAAGTATGATGTTGAAGAGGTCACGTTACAGCGCGTCGCCTTACACCAAAGGTATCGTCATCCTGCAAGTGAACGAGTTTGGCAAGGATGCCAAAACTAGACATGGCTCTGTATAGCTCGTCTCTGTAGATGCTGTCATACGCGGCTTTAAAATCGATAAACAGGTGGTGAGTATCGATCTGAACTTCTTGGATTTTCTCCAGGATCTGCAGTAGTTTGAATATTTGGTCAATTCTGGTTTTGCCGGGCCTTAAATCGGACTGATAGGGTCCAATCAGATCGTTGACAAACGGTTTCAGGCGCTCGCGCAATACGGCAGACAAGATCTTATATGCGATGTTTAGGAGACTGATACCTCTATAGTTGGCGCAGTTTAGAGGGTGAAGTTCCGTTCATCAGTCATACATTCATCCGACCAAATCTTGGAAATAAGTACTTGTATGCTCTCTACCAAGTCATCTCCTGCTGCCTTAAATAATTCGGTGGGTAGGCCGTCCGGCCCTGTAGCCTTGTTCGACTTCACTTTACTGCATCATCAATATTGAATGGTTCGCTCTGCCTGACAGCAAAATTTGTGTTGTCTTTGCCGTTTAGCAGTTTGCAGAAATTGTTTTTCCATATCCTCAGCACCGACTGTGACTCTACTACAAGGTTTCCTTGTTCATCTCTACAGGTTTCCGTTCAGGTCTTTTTACCTTTTGGTAAAACTTCCGAACTTTATTTCTGGAGTAGCACCTCTCAGTTTCCTCGATCGCGCACTTCCCATGCTCTTTCTTTTCTCTGCTGAGAAGCCGATATACTTCCCACCTCTTTTGCTCGTTGAGCTCATGAGCCGCTGTTGGCCTTTTGTGCAGCACCGCTTTGTAGGCATGTTGTTTTGCTGCATGTGCTTGCCAGCACTCTTCATCAAACCAGAGGTTTCGTGGCGGTGGGCGGGTGAAACCCAGCATGTCAGTTGCGGCTTCACTGGCGTCATTGATATCATTGGCAGCGTTGCCGCTGGTCTGCGGTACTAGATGCTGGGGGTATAGGAGCCTTTGGGAGATTTCGGGATACCCGTTCGGCGAAGATTCTGGCGGCGTCTTACGATAGCAGCTTTTCCACGTTATATCTTCCCACAGCAGTTCTTCTTTCTTGTGACGCTTGGGAAATCGTCATTCGCAACTTGTCGGCAACAAGGTTGTTATCCGAGTCAATGTTGATTGCCCGAATGGTTCGGACGTCCAGAATACTGGAGGCATATCTTGCGTTGATCAGAATGTGATCAATTTGATTTAGCGTTTCATGATCCTTGTGTATATTGAGATGAAGAAACCGTGTGCTTGCTACAGTCATATTCCGCCCCGCCGGAAGAACAATAAGCCTAAGTCGGTTACCAGACGTGGCCATGCTTACCAATTTTCCTATCCAAAATGTCTCCCTTTCCTCTCTTGGTGTTAAAATCGCCTAGTGCAATTTTAACGTCATACTTCGGACATTGCTCATACGTCTTGTCGAAGTGTTCCGTAGGGGCATGGGTGCATATTAGGCTTTATTAGCGAATTTAGTTAGACTTGATTTGGATTGCCATAAGACGCTCGCTCACATGTAGGAAGCTCAAAACTTATTACCTACGCCTACCGCATATTTCAAATCCGCATCCGAATAAGCGCTGTTTCCTTTCCCTATAGCAATCATCACAGTAGATATCACAGTTTTTCACCCTCCCTCTTATATACGACACAGGAAGTGCGATGGCTTCCTGGATGACGGTGATATCTGCATGGTAGGAGTCTAGGCCATGTGGTAATTGTTCGGCTGCACATGGCCTCTTAAGGGTCAGAATATTCCACGTGCAGATCCGAAGGTCGTTGTCCTTTAAACGTTTGCCGTGGTCGTCAACAGCGACTTCATTTTTATCCGAGGCCGTTAGTTGGTTCGTCACATCTTTTTAATCTCTTCGGTATACGGTTGTAAACCCTATGACGGTATTATGCTACCCTTGCCATTCTAGCTCGAATGAGTAAGGTTTTACTCATGCAGTTACCGGTAACCACCGCTTTGAGATAAGGCAAGCACTTCGCTAGGAGTTTGATTATTGCGCTGCTGACCCAATACAAGTTATAGGACAGACAGCAGTTTCCCTATCAGCAGTTCTCCAACCAAAGCAAGTAAGCTGGATACCAGAGATAGTTTGTACCATATCCGAAAAATCTTCATCGAAATAGTGACCCTTTCCCAACTGCCAGGTTGAAATGACGTAATCATGAAAGCAACCCGTTGTCTCTGCTGGATCGGTTGAAAACAGTATAACTAAGCTCCTCAAATCGTAATTGGGTACATTCCTTGATTCTAATCTACGACTTAAGCCGATTCGTTCATGGGTTTCCAAGTATTGCTATAATCTGATTACCACAAAAAGCTTTCGAAAAATTCAACACTTTAACGATGCGATGGCATATCATGTGGTTAACTGGTTAAGTCAGGTTGAGCAATCGGTTTGGGTATACAATTTGGCTAAATTAAAACGTACTACCGCGTAGCGAAATATGTTGTTCAACATCGTGTCGGACAAAGTCAACCGCTCATACAATGATTGTACCATCACCCGCCAAGTCAAGGATGCTCCTGCGGGATGTTTTTTTTTCCTTTCACTAGACACTTTCTAGTCAGTTATACGCAGATTTTGCGCAAGTCTGAGGGTTATCTAACACATAAAACTATAGGCAATCCATCTGGAAATTGTTCGAACAAAAGAGTTGCTGAGCATCAATGACCAAGCACAGAACAGAATAGCTTTGAATTATGTACTGGTAACCTCAGAGCAGCACTCCACAACTATTGTTTAAAATTTTCTAAATCTTATCCAGCTTCAGTAAAATCCTTCCCAGCAAAAATGCCGTCTTCAAAATGCCGGTGGATATTATTCAGACATCCATGAGATTTGCGAGTATCTCCCCCAGCTTGTGCAACAAAACTATCAACTTTCCTTACAAATCATTTAAATCAATTTCCTAGCGATTACTCCTCAAATTACATCCAATTACCAATAATATTTAACAATATCACTTAAAAGTATCTCATACCCCATACCAGCCCGCATGTAATCCGAAAATAAAGCTTCATAACAACTTACCTGAAAAGATAAATGAGAAAAAGAAAATTAATTAGGATTATACGTATTTTCTTGTCTTAAAAGATACAAGAATCTCTATAATTTATTATCCCCACGCGCAAAAGATACATATTAAACGAATGCCTGTCATCCTATTGCCGCCGCATTTGCAAAAGACATCTAACAAATAGGAATTGGATCTCAACCTAATAATTTTCATTCGCAAGCGTAAGAGAAAGTTCAAAGTTACAATTCATGATATGAATCAGTACAACCAGGCTAAAGACATACTCGTAGAGATACGAGTACATAGATTTTCATTGACCATTGGACAGAAATAACAGACAGACATAGTGGTAGCCAACTGTCATTAGTATGGCAGTATTCATAGCCAGCTCCAGACATCTAAGCTGCTGTTACTTGAGATAATGATTATCCATCTTTTCCACCGAAATTGGTAGCGGATACTCCGGATGCTTGGACTAAGGCTACTCGTTTACAAATGCTGGTTTGTTCAGTGATGATGATGGTAGGCGGTGGCATGGCATGTTAATCCAATTTGTACACTCGTATCTTGTTGACTTTTCAACAAGCTACAGTTGTTGTACGAGTATGTATGTTTGTATGATAGCTGATCGCCGGCATTTAGACGAACCACTCGTCAAACAATCTAATAAGACATAATGATAAGTGATGGGACAGTCATGGCATTTAATATGGCATGAAAGCCACTACTCTAAATGGGATAGCGCAGCCGCTTGTCCAACTTGCCGCATCCGATTGTGTATTTGTGGAAATTATTAATTAGATGACGAAGGCGGCCATCGTTCTAGGACAAATTTTTATCACACTAGACATACTACACTCTGATTACAAATACAAATTTATTATCTAAAGTTAGTTACATGCACGGGTATGTTATGTATCTAGGACTGAGATTTTGTACACGTACAAGTATGTAACTACGAGTATGATGTTGGTTAGAGCTTAACTTTTTTTTTGGTTTGCCGGTTCAGTAAATATACAAATTCCCATGACCGCATTTTCACGACAGAACAATACGAGTACAGTCAGACAGACAGAGAGACAAATCGAATCAATTGAGATAAAACAAATAGACGTCCGACCAGAGACTGACGACGCGACGCCCAACGACTACCCAGACAACGACTCTCGACGGAGGAAACAAAAAAAAAAGGTTCGTTTCTAGGTCGCCGGTGGAGTGGTACGGATTAACGTATCGGCTGTGGTTAACATTGTTAATAGACAAGAATTTTTTTTGTATTAAATATTTTTGAATTACTAAATTAGTTGCTACCAATTACGAAAAGTATCACAGTAGCAAAGCGGTTTCGAATTGCCATAGATACGCGCATACTTTCGAAAGAAAATTCGGCGATGCGCAAGTAATCGTTGTAAATGGGCCAAAAATTGCATGCGGTTTCGTATTGATAGAATATTGCATCCGCAGGCAATGTGAGTAACTATGAGTATGTTCAGTGAACTGAGATTTGAAACCTAAGAACCAAAAGATTTTTAAAATTGCCTACCGGTGACAGGTTCAGATATAACTTGTTGAGGAAACCAATGATTGGAATGTTGTTCGTATCTATACCAACAACGATGTGGAAAGTGCCACCACTTTTGTACGGGTTATCTGGCTTCATTGGTTTTGAATGTTCGAAAACCGCAATGCGAAAGAAAAATGCATTCAAACTGAATGATTTCTAGCTGTAATCATCTCCAATCAATAGGAAATTCAAATTCTGATTTATTTTTTTAAGAAAATGATATTCTTTTCGTTATCGCTGTTCCTACAAATCGATCGTAAAAATGATGAGCAATGTCAAAGATCGCCCCAATTATGCTGAGTTACGATGTAGACAAAGTATCTTTCGAATGCGCCATCGTGGCATATGTAGAGAATCTCTTAACACACTCGACAACAAAACAATTCCATTGATTAATTTTCGATGAAGAGAGTATAAAAAACAAACTGAAGAAGAACAATTTTGAGAAGAGCGTGAAAATTTTATGATTTCCCCATTCCATTGGAAAAAAAAAAAAAAATCATCTTCCACACGCACTTTCGTCGATTCGAAATGAAAGTGCGTTGGTCTTTCGTCTGTTGTACTCGGTATCTCAATTTAAACATTCGGGTAATGGTTTGTGGATGCTTTTTAATCGGATGGTATTCGTGTATAGCATTTTGTATAAAAGATAAGATGATGTAAACGCAGCAGTGCGTATTTTAAACAGAAAAGTTTCTTTTGAAATTTTCAGAATGAATCGATCAAACTCAGCTGGATTTGTGCGGTGATTTTCAGTTGAATTTTGTTGAAAATTTAATAAGAACAGATTTTGCAAGATTACAGATGGATTTATGCGAATGAATTTTGTAGATGATTTGGGATAGAATTATCTGGTTTTGATCGAGTGTGGAGCGGCATAAAAATGGGTCAGGTACACTTTGTAAAACAGTCAAGAAACGAGACTCTTTTGGCTGCATTGAGGAGAGAGTATAAATTATCTTGTTAACAATCAGAATCAAAAGGAAGTATGTGAAAAACGATTCAAAAGGCTGTGGTAATCAATGATGTGAATTGGAAAGTGGATCAGTTTGCCTGGTTTATTAAACGTGCTCCATTTTACTCGTAAGATTTCAAGTATCTGAAGCAATAGGTTCCATGACAAGCAGCGATATTTATAGAAAAAAATGGTCCTTCGAGCGAGATTTTTTAATGCAACTCCTCCATTTGCCCGACGAAATCATAGATGTGGAATGCTGAATTTATCTAGAACGTCACATTTAGGGAACACACTGGTAAGCTTCCAATTCTTAAATATTATATAGATAGATCCGCCAACGATTACGTTCTTATCTGGTAATGTTGATGATCGTTCGATGGCAATCTGTATCTACAAAAAGCTTCAAGGCTCAATACAATACTCCGCGAAATATCTATGAAGGACTATACTTTTCTGGTAATGAATTTAAACGGTAGAAACAATGCCGCGATATCGTGGAGGACCACTCGATCAACAATGAACCTTCAAAATGTAGATTTTCATACACCAAATACTGAAGACAGATCTTCACTCATTCGCATAGTTGCAAGGCAAGTTCATTCGGCTACCCCTTCAGCAGTAAACCATCTTAAAGAAGAGTAAGCTATAATTTCTTCTTGTGCTTATCAAGGATACGTGTAGTTCGTGCTGCTCTCAGAAGAAAAATATAAGCCGAAACTTTCAGTGGACAATGACAGCATACATTATCGCTAATATCTTTTGCATCTTTAACGCAGAAACTGAAGTAAAACCTTGCCGGAGCACACTCATCTCGGAATTCTGCCACTACGAAACCTGTGTAGCAGGGGACGTTACTATTTTAACAGACAGACATATGCAGCCATATGGAAGATGGATATCTGCTTGAGAGGAGAGTGATCATTGAACCATAGAAAGTGGACTGCCTGGTCGTTATGTTTCCTCGATAATGACGTGGATGCCGCTGCTGACATGATCACAGAAACTATTCTCTTTGGAATGAGATGCTTTATCCCTCATCGGATGAAGAGCATCAAACCAAAAGAAAAGGCATGGTACGACTCGAGCTGTAAAGAGGCTGTAAGGTTAGAGAATTGTTTTTCTCGGTCCTACAAGACCAACCCGACAGAGGAAACCGAAAAAAGTTTAAACGAGCCAGAAATGACTGCAACGTCTTTCTCAAGCATGTGAAATTCCAATACGACCATAAACTGAGGTAATAAATACTGCAATGGCCCAAAGGAAGTAAAAATTGTTTGTCATTCGTCAAAAATATTAGAAATTCTGCCTCATCCTCCATCTCAACGCTCATTTACAGTGACATTCCAGCTGTCAGCTTTTTGGACAAGGCCAATCTGCTTGCTGCACACTTTGCGGCTAGCTCAACACTCCCAGATTGTGCTTTGTCCCCGCCTACACTTGAGTGCTTCGAATCTACAATGGGACGAATCCACTTTCGCACTCGTGTAGTAGCAAGATTACTTAAAGATCTCAACATACATAAATCCGCTGGTCCAGATGGTATATCACCTCTTCTTCTGAAGAGGTGTTCTTCCTCGCTGGCAAAACCACTGCGTAAGCTTTTTCATCAATCCTACTATTTAGGACTCTTTCCGAGTAGATGGAAAACTGCATTTGTCCAGCCCGCCCCTAAAAAAGGCGAATCTTCTTCTCTCTCCTCCTACAGACAAATTGCACTTACGTCCCTTCTGTCCAAGGTCATGGAAACGCTGATAAACCGTCAGCTCATGAAATATCTCGAAACACGAAAACTTCTCAATGACCGGCAATGTGGTTTTCGTAGCAACAGGTCCACTGGTGATCTGATGGCATGTCTCACCGAAAAGTGGAACCAAAGCGTACATCAATCTGGCGAAAGCAAGATAGTTGCACATGATATTTCTAAGGCATTTGACAGAGTTTGGCATCAGGCTCTTTTGTCGAAAATGCGTGCTTTTGGAATCGATGACTCTCTTCTTCAATGGGTTAGAAATTACCTTTCGGAACGTTCAATTCAAGTTATCTTGGACGGTCTCAAGTCTGATTTTCACAAATTAAATGCTGGAGTGCCCCAGGGCTCCGTTCTGTCTCCGACACTCTTTTTAATTTTCATCAACGATCTCTTTTCTGCTACCTCTAATCCAATACACTCCTTTTCTGATGACAGTACCCTCTGCTTTTCATATTCATTCCCGGACTCAAGTCCCTGCTCATCTGCCGTAGAACGGGAACGGCAGCGTATGTTAAGCTCATTAAATTCTGATATTAGCAGCATAACTAACAGAGTAGAATTTAATGCTTCAGAAACACAATGCTGTCTGCTGTCGTTAAAGCGAAATTTAAACACCCAGCAATTATCCAAGAATGGCACCTGCATCGTCGAAACCGATAAACTTTCCATTCTTGGTAAGTGTGTCAGTGACAACTTATGTTGGAATGACCTCATATTCGAGGTCGCCAAAAATGCTGCGAAATGTCTAGGTTTTCTCAAGCGATGTAAGAAATATTTTACCCCCTCTGATCTAGCCTCAATATATAAGGCGTTGATCCGCCCAAAATTGGAGCACAATGCTCACATCTGGTCGGGTGCTCCTAAAACATATACATATGCACCTGCTAGATAGGATCCAAAACCGTGCGATAAAACTCATTGGTGATACTAATATCAGTCAATCGATTAACACCCTCGAACACCGACGTAATGTCTCGTGTCTCACTTTGTTTTATCGCTATTTCCACTACCAGTGCTCCATCAAAATCGCCAGTAGCAATCCGCACATTCAAACTTTCAACCGTAACACCCGTCTCGCTATGAATGCTCATCGCTCGTACTCTAAAATATCGTGGTTCATTCCTAAGCCATACAACTCGCTTATGGAATGCCCTGCCGATCTCTGAGTTTCCTGGTCGTTATAACTTGCAAACATTTAAAAACAATGTACATCGGTACCTGTCTTTTCTTCCTCCCTAAATTTCCTTCGCCCACGGAAAAAAAAAGCAATTGCGGGGATGAAATACAATGCAGTAAACGAGCGTCTTGTGATCGCCCTATTTAGCTGGATGAGTCAAAGGTGTTTCGGCAGCTCGACTTAAGCTATTCACATCGAATATATCATGGCCTACTGGAGTTTTCTGAGAAAGTTATACACTTTCATAAAGGTGGTCCCAGTAAAGCCCATCTGCCATTTCCAGACGCTGACTTCGCCAAGAATGAATTTTATTATATTTTCTATTGATATGGACTAAACTTCACAGCGGAAGTTATGTAGATATTGATTCAAATTTCGACCTTTAAACCTAAGCCATCTGATCTGGTATGCAGACGTCTCTTCATCTTAATATGTAGACCTTGCACGGCATTCTTGGTTGATTTGCCTTATTAGAAACCGCATGGATTAACATAATTGTTGCGCTGTCGACAATCTACAACGCGATGGTAAATTTGCATGATATGCGATATTTACTTCACTGTTCGATAGTTGTTACAGCTTCTCGTGTCGCTTTTGCCTTTATAAAGAAGAGCGAAGCAACTTATTGATTACTGCATAAGCATCTGCTAATTTACACTTTTTCGTTGTTGAAGTTGATCCAGGTATCTTGCATGTTAAATTCGCCGTGGCTTATGGCGTTTAGAAGCTATCTACGACGCAAAGCTGGTAACTTTCCATATCTATGTTGGACCATTTCAACTTTTCCACTTACTTCTATTTCGGTTGCCAAATATTCAAGAAACAATTCTTACTTCCATTGACATATATCATACACCATCTGTCACCATGATACCAAATGCAATATACAGCCTATAATGCTGAAGCGTT
Source organism: Volucella zonaria (assembly GCA_963966105.1). Taxonomy (NCBI): domain Eukaryota; kingdom Metazoa; phylum Arthropoda; class Insecta; order Diptera; family Syrphidae; genus Volucella; species Volucella zonaria. Next base: position 31,056,382 of record OZ014530.1, on the reverse strand, counting down.
ACTGATGACCTTAAAGGACCTTTTTTAATGCTCAATTGGCCGTTCAAGGTACAAATGATCGGAGATAAATATTTGATGGTCAATTTGCCTTTCGTAATGGTTGCAAGCATCAACTTCAGCGCAAATCTCAAGACCGCCCAGGAAGAAATTTTCGAAGTCAAAAACGATGGAAAAAATTATCACCACAATTGACATCTGTCATCCGATGCATCACCTTTCATCATCGTGATACCAAGTAACAGTTGACGTTCAAAGAGCTAATAATGTAGACCCTTAAACGACAACTTTCAATGCGGCACTTTGCCACTCAAAAGATCAAATACAAACGATCGGCACTCAATATTTGTAAGAAGCCAGAAGATGCCCAACTTTCGGGCAGGGTCTCTTCAATTTGCATCTACAAAGAGCAGCTCCCAACCAAGTGCCGTGTGAAAATTGATTGATCGGAATTTGGAGATTACAAAATTCAATTGTATGTACCTGCACTTAGCTGAGAAAGTTTACACAGAAGTACTTTGTTATGGAAATTGTTGGCCCAAAAACTCAAAAAAAAAAAAAAAACCAAAGTATTGTACAAAGCGATTAACTCATGATCGCATGAGTCTATATTTGTTTACAATTCAGAATGAACCACAAACGAAACGATCGAAGAACGAGAAAAAAAGAAGGTTAACACAAATATTTACATAATCTCTACAGAGATCCATCAGGCGAGTAAATCACCAGATACAGAAACACGGATACAAAACCAATTACACCGCCTTACGAGTGAGCAACTTAGCTGAACCGGCGCGTCCCAAACCCACATTTCTTTTCTTCTCTTCTATTTAAGCTTGAGTTTAGCTTTGAGTTTAAGTTTTGTGATAATTTTTGTTTTTTTTTGCCTTTTTGTATCTTTTCCAATTTGTTGTGTGAAATGGTTTCTCTCTTTTGTCGGATTCCCATAGACACCTATTGTGCAAGATACTTCTGTATCAGAAGTGTGTTTACACGGTGTGTGGTTAGCATTCACACCACCCAGCACCAGCTATAGCAGCGGCAGCGTTCAGCGCTAAAAAATAAAAAAAAAAAACCAAAAACGAAACAATGAAGAAATACTCATGATAGAAGTGCCACATACTACTATTGAAGAAGGGTACTTGAGCATGTATAAACACTAAACAGTAGAGATACATGGTAAAGATACCACCGATGGACACAATGTGCAAGTGCGAATAAAACTGATACTCAGTGGGAAAGGAGAACGGTCAGCATGGCAATTGTATTTGTATCTACCGTCAGTTGTCGTTGACGAAGATTATGAGATGTTATACCCACTACCCCTTTACTGCACCCGGGGAACGTAAAACAGATTAAGTGGTGATTACAAATCGTTTTGTGCCGTGCTGTGTTGCAGTATGTCAAGGTTACTTTATGCGAATTCGCTGGGTAAATGGATATTTTGTCCGATGATTTGTTTATTTGTGTTTTTTTTTCTCTTTTTTTTTCAAAATGGAAAAATAGAAAAATCGTCTAAAAAAAATAAGTTAAGTAGCTTGGGAGTGGAATGGAATGAAAATCTGGGACATAAATTTGCTCTGTCAGCTGTGAGGTTATCCATTTTTTTTCCAAGGGGGACAGTTGGTTTCAAGTTCGAGTTCTATATAATTTCTTGTCAAATGTTAGTTGGCTTTCGATTTTAACAGCTGACAAATTCAAGATGCCAGATAACGACAGATACGTCAAATGGATCAGATATGTACATCAAACACGTCAACTGCTGTTAATTTGGGAGAGACTTCCTTTCTGATTGGAAGCCTTGGTTTTTAGGAACGAGGATAACTTTTCCATGACACCCCTTGTTGGCATGTTTTAATCTTCTGATATTTCAACAAAGATTTGCCCTTTCAAAGCTTTAATTTGCTGCGTCATTTTATAGAAGATGCATACTGCCGCCTTTGTCATTACCACAAGTGTAACTGAAAACAGCTTCAAGCATAGTGTCATTGGGTATCTTACTAAAGATTAGTGGTAACACTTCTGGAAACTCTCTCACATGCATCTGTCTCACTCTTATTGTGAAGTTGATATTAGTTTCAATAGATGGCGACACGGTTCCGGAGATTTTCACCACTCTTTAGCGAAACGTCTTAAGCTTCGTTTATTGAACTGGTTGATGTACGCAATCAGAGGAATAACAATCAACACCTCCTGCGTTGTTCATGAGGAGGGTGTTCGAAAATGTTTTATGTTGGAGGTTCAGTGATTCTGTGCTCTACATGCATAAGCCATAGAAGTATACCATGTCAATGCTTCTGCGAGTAGTTCCTATATGCAATTTTGCTCTCCAAGTTTTATACATAGTTTACTTTCACTCTTTTCTACAAATAGATAGACTTCACAATTAAGTCGTAGGATCAAGAACAAAGCAATTTAAGAGCAGTCCCTACGGACTTTAGTTCACAGCGGTCTTACATAACCTTTCCAATTTGCTGATACAGCATTTATTCGCCCCTTGTTGTCGTAAAACTGATGAACAACTTAGTGTTGCGCTGATATTATTTGAGTCACTTATAAGTTATCACATTCTTAGTAGATAGTTGGCATTCCTATCACTCGTATTCTCATGGTACAAGGGGCTGCTAGAGAGATCTACTGATTGACAAAATATATTAACCTCGATTGTAAATATTCGCAATATATCCGCATTCAATATTCAAAGTGCTTCTGCAGGACTGTAAAACCTTGTGGGAAGCATTTAGTGAGCCATCGATAGGAAAGATTCTCATCAATATTGAGGGTCCTGTCGAAGATATATATGTATTTTGGTGAATTGCCTAATGCGCAGCCATAGACACCTCGCTCTTTATTACTTTGGTATCAATACCCAGGACTTGTAGATACTGACGACGACTCGTGCCTATCATCTGTGTGGTATGATGCGCACAGGGCCCCAGGCATGATCGATGATTACTGCACTAGATGTTACGTTTTAAAGCGAACTCCTAACAAAATAAGCCTTAATGCCACTGAATACCCAAACATTCATGGGAGCAAGGATACGACTTGCCATCACTCTCCGTCAATCCATTAATACCAAAGTAGAAGTTTTATTGGAGGCACACCCTTGGCATAAGTCGAGGCCGATAAAACGTCTTGCTGATCCTAGGATCACAGCACACAGAATTTATTGCAACTCTGCATCGGGTTGACACCAACTGGAAAACCTTTCCTACGATTTTAAGTATAAACCACAGCCACCATGATGCTCCAACAAGGGGGCCTACTTCTAACAAGTCAGGTCTGACCGAAACCGGAGGGCCCTGGTTCCCATGGTACCGCAATTTAAGTCCTGGTATGGACTATTAGTGGTTCTGCCACTAGAAGGACCTATGAGCCTCCAGTAATTGCTCTACCCGGCAGCTATTAGACAATTTCCTCTTTCTCTAGGTAGGTAGGTAGAAGCTATTGTCTGGTAAGATCCTCCCACAAACACAAGTAACGAGGATCCAACGTTTTGATGCCACAACTCATCCTGTGGAGTTTAGAAACATAATAATGTTGCAGAATCTTATGCCAGAAATGTTTAACAATTCCTTAAAAAGGATTTGCCAGCGATTCCTGGTTCTAGCTAGTGCTGAGCAGCAACAGATATGCTACTTTATCTGTGCCCTTTACGTATGAGGGTTAAAATGAATGCGTAAATTGGCAGCGTATGAGACAGTTGGCCAGTGAGCCGTGATAATTGCTGTGATTCTTGTTGCCTTTGTGCGAGTTCTGTGGGTTAAGTCATTCGTCCTGTTTTTATTGTAGGCAGGCCATATCTGTCGGGATATTGTAAAGGTTTCTTGACGGTTCCGCCTAAAGTTGGAGAATTCTACCCTCGATGAGTCCAATCGTGGAGCAAACTGGCTTTACGAGAGAAACATCAAAGGTAGAGCCACATATGGCTAGCGCGTCGTATCTTTCATGTTCATCTATCTTACTGTGGCCGTGAACTCAGAGGAAAGTGCCATTAAACCGAGCGCTTACTCGCATGATAATTTCCTTGCACTATGTTACTAGAGGACGAAGTAAGTGTATGGAGCGCTCTGATGGCAGCCTAGCTGTCAATAAATATTCCTATGTTGTTCATGGTAATGGAGCTGAGATTAAGTATCTTGCAAGCCCTTCTAATAGCAAGTACCTTCACCTAAAAGACAGTCGAAGAGTCTGGAAGGTGGTGGGATTTGAATACGTTCAGTTCCGCTGAGAAGATACCTGTTCCAACGCCGCATTCCACCTTTGAGTCATCCGTTAAGATCGATACTTGGTATTTCGATAGGGGTGGATTATTTTTCGATTCCGTCCTTTCCGGAATATTATTATTAAAATCAAGTTTAGGTATATGTAGTGTAGTCAGTTATTTTCAAAAGCAGATCCCTAGGTAATAAGTAAAGAGGTTTACAATGACCCTAGGGTTTCGGGGATCAGAATCCAGATTATCTGAGTCTGCAAGCACTACACGGAATGAAGTACTCATATTTGATGTGCAATTCCAGGGGCAGCATATGAGGGCTTCTGTCGGACTCGATGATTGCGCCCCTGTAGTTCCAATACCAGCTGACTCTGCTAAGTTTTGTGATTTTGTAAGCTTTTCTTAAGGCGGGCCATCGCACGAGCGATCCATAAGTTAGAATGGGATGAATTACAGCGATATACATCGAGAGGAACATCTTAAGCTGAAGTCCCCACCTATTGCTGCAGACGTAGAAAGCGACGCAATATTTCTTTAGCATGGGTTTATTGGGTTTTTATGTTTAATTTCCAGTTGAGCTTGGGGTCAAGGATGATGCCAAAGTATATTGCACTGGAGTAAGTATTTGGTTGTGGTGGAACCTTGAAAGTCGGTATTTTGTACTTAATGGTAAATAGCTTTCGTTTAGTTTCACTCAGATTAACGTTAAGTCCACAACTTGCGGCCCAAGCGCTTAAGTTAGTTAGAGCCCTCTCTATGAGTTGACTAATCACTAAAACGAAGTTCCTCTAAGATTGATGGTTTTGCACTTCTCTCTCTTCAAACACTGCATGAATTAACTGGAAGCAAGAGGGATTTAAAATCCTTCGACGATGAAACTCAATATTTGGAAGTTATCCAGAATTGTAAGCTTAATATCTTACCGAAAATCGGCCTTATCTTAGCAAAAACTTGTTCTTGGGAATACGACTAGTTCACTGTACCTTATGCTTAGCCCTAAAGAACGGGTTTTCTGGTTTGCATAGGGACTTTCGCGTGCACGCCTGGCTTTACTGTAGATGATTTGATGAACCTCCCACGTTGATATTACATTTACAGCATAGTATAACCATGGCTCAATTCGAATTCCAAGCCGAAGAAGCATTTTATCGAATCTTTACAAATGGCCCTAGAACTGATGAAGACCGATGTCTTCATGGGGATATATCAGATACCAAATGAAGGTTTACGAAATCTCAATGCACTCTTACTTTGGATAATATGATTAGGTGGTAGCGAAAAGAGGATATGCAATTTGAATCAACAGCCAAGATGCACATGAAAGTCCTCAAGAATCTGGTTTGTTAGTCATTTTCTTGATCACGATAAAGGTAACAAAGAAATGTGATCTCGAAAATGTTTAAAGTGTCTGCAGCTTATTTTTGATTCTCTTCACGATTGAGTAAGACTCTGCGAGCTGTTCGGATATCTATAAGAAATACAAGACAAGACAAGTAGCTGAACTTCTATACTTCTTCAGTAGAACCACCTGCATCTAAGCCGCCATACTACTTGGTTGTACTACCCGATTGCTGACTTTATAATATCAATGGTCTCTCCAAAATACATTGCTACACCCATACAATATTTCTGCATTTAGATACTTTCCATAGCTCGAGAACTGTTTCAATGTCGTCGACATAAGTAGTCTACAATGGGAGAAGATCCAAGTTCGGCGTAACAATGCCATTGGCAGTATTTCTATTCCCAAAGCATAACCCCCACTCCATGACCTTTCCTTAATAGGAAATGTGCTACTTACTTACAATTATCTCTGGTTACATGAGCCCCTTATTGTTTTTCACTTAACCAGCTCACGCTTCTTATTTTCACCTCCAGCAACCAGCATTTTCTCCTTCGGTTTATTTATTTGTTTTTTTTTTTTTGAAAGTGAAACCAATTTTCAGTCAATCGTATCGAATTATCACATCACTAAACCACAGATACTTCTGTTTCTTTTTTTGTACTCTCTTCAAATCTAAGCCAAAAGCCACAAGAAACCGGAAAATGCCTCCAACAGCAATCATTAACCAATCATATTTCCCAAAGATACATAAACACTATCCGATAAGTACCGTCAATGTTTCACCAATCACAATATTTACAGAGGAAACACAACAAAACCCGCTTTCGACGGAAATATTATTTGTATCTTTTTACTTCAGAAACAAAAAACACGAATAAAAAACCCACCAAAACGAAGAACATGAATCATGCTCGTAGAGCAGACGTGCCTTACCAATCCGGTACATGGTCATGCATATGAATCTCCTAACCAATACGTCTAAAGAATTTCGCCTGATTTACGATTTCAAATTGGTCCAAGTACAATACTACTCACCCATTAAAAATGCTAATTCTCCAAAAATCTGTGAAAAACCGAGAAGATACATCTTAACAACTAGCCTGCGTCCCTGGTAGACACCACTCAATTTCGTTTGTGAAATCATTATTCCTGTCGAAAGTGAAAATTCATAAGAACACAAGTGTTCACGACTCGGAATGAGATGAGAACTTTATGCATTGTTCGATAATAAATTGGGGTACCACCGAGGCAAGGGGGCCACACTCGTTTGAGCTTTTTTCTTTCGAATAAATTGACCGCTTATCTAAACAAATCGGCGAGAAATATCGCCCACACAACTGAGGAGTCGTTTTCGCCGACCATAAGTGATAACATTTTTGTTACGCTTAGTGTAACATAAATTCAAATTTTTAGAAATAGGAAAAACGGACAAAATTGAAGAAGAAATTACAACATAAACTGGTGGAAGAAAGTGTAGATAAATAAACAATCTGTCAATCTGACAACCACGCACAGAAGAGGAGATAGTTTTCGAGAATTTTGCAACATTGTTGGGCTAAAATAGTCGCTGAAAAATACTTGGAGCATGAAACATATTTTTTTTATGATAGAGATTCGATAATAAACGATTTAATACAGCGAAAAAAGAAAAGAGACAGGAGAACCAGCGAACTGCCGACCCAGCGCAAGCGGTGTACCACAAGATGGAACTATATGTCCCGTATTGCGAGGGCTGTTTTGATGAGTACCCGGATTGGAAGATAGGTGCCGCTATTGAGCCAAAATGAGTGCGCCATCATTTAGTATAACCTCTTTTTGCCCGCTTGTCAAAATTTGCTGACAATCCGAAGCTTAGTTTTGTTTTGACGTCCATTTCAAAACATCGTGTTAGGGTTTTTTGCGGCCATGGAAAAAGAGCAGTATGGCTCCGTGATCCGATTCTTGTTTTTGAGTGGCAAAACCTGCGTGGGATACAAGCCCAATACAATGGTATATATGGGACCCATTCACTTTACCGTACAACCATTTACCATTGGTTCGCAGAGTTTCGCCGCGGCCGCGACCAGGTTACCACAGAGAATACCGTGAACAAAATCCATGATCTCGTATTGGCATAACCGCCGAGTGAAAATTTGCGAGTTGGCTGAGATAGCAGGCATCTCAACTGAACGCGTTAGTCATATCTTGCATGAGAAAGCTGTCCGCGTGATGGGTGCCGTGTTTGCTCACACCGGAGAACAAGCGCAGTCGTAAGACCATTTCAAAGACGTGATTGGCCCTGTTTAATCGTAATCCGGAGGAGTTTCTGGGTCGATTCGTGACCGTCAATGAAACATAGATATATTGGTACACACCAGACCAAACAACAATCGAAACAATGGGTTTTACCGGAAAGGTGTCAAAACAAAACTAAGTGTCGCTAATTTTGATAGGCGAGCAAAAGGAGGTTAGACTAAATGATGGTTCACTAATTTGGCTCAGTATTGCCATTTATCTTCCGATCCGGGTACTCATCAAACAGCCCTCGTTTTGACATCTGGTGGCAGATGGATTTGTAAATTGTTTAGAGAATTATAGTTGCCACTTTTATTCTGAAGTGGAGCGCTAGACAAGATCACATTGCAGATAAACACTTCCTCCACTTTGTAGATACCTGACCTGTATTCCCCAAGAGCAGACACAGAATCTAAAAGACCAACAGCTAGAAACCTAGCTACCAATATAGAACAGAACAGAAGCAAGCTGCCTGACCAAGCCTTTTGTGTTATTTAAGAGTTATTTCCTCTGTACGTAGACACCCGAACTGAAAGTAGAAAGAACAGTGTGGCGAAATATGCAAACAAAATACTCAGGTATTGCGAAAGAAGAACTTCAAAAACTCAAGCGATGCTCTTATGAATATATCGAAACTGACCCCATAAAAACCTCCTCCATAAATGATCCCAGCCCCGGTTAAAGGTAAACACACCTGGATATGTTTTAGGGTATAGACTAATCGCGATGCGGACGTCTTGGTAACAGAATTCTCCAAATGGAATCAATGGTGACGTTTAAAGTCGGTATAGTGGTAACATAATTTGAGTAGCTTGCCAAAATAAACCTAACTTGTCCTGAAATAAGTTGTCTCAATAATGCAGAAGATCGAACAAAATCCAGCGCAGAAAATTTGGAAGACATAGCCTGGACGATGCCATCCTCAAGCACGGACACAAGCTTACCGAATTCATGGAGGCTGACGCAGGTAGGAGCAAGGATATCCACTATGCCAAAACATCCAGTAAGTTATGCAGGTTTCAAGTCCAATAGCTGAAATCGACATGCATTGACCTTTTCCTGTTGAGTTGTATCTTAAAGCCTCTCAAGAAGCAACAGCAACAGCTTTGGTAGTAGGCTGAATGACGAGTTTTTCTCGGTCACAAGGAAGAGATTCCTGGTTTGAACAATGCCTACTATCATATGGAGCAACAAAAACTGATCCGGAACTCTACAATCATAGAAGATGCGCTTTTCTGAAAGAAAAACAAAATTCAGGAAGGCACAATGGCTATGTTCAGATGCTTAGAAATAATGTTCAAAAGTCCTACCAGAAGGTAAGAAATGCACGATCAATTTGGCATCATCCATCAAGCCCAGCCCTTAGTTAACGACCTAAGGTTGCCTATTTTAAATTGTTTAGAGTCTCCTTCAACTTATGCACCTTTAACAAGAGATGTTCCCTTCATGCCAGACCATTGGTATCCATCCACCCCGCATATCCGCAATTGCATCGAATAGGTTGATTGCGTCCAGAATCATAAAACGCAAATGGAACTACTCGTAAATATCTTCCAAAGAATTTTTCTCTCAAGACGACCGAGGATATCTTCTCAAGTTAATACCGTCTCCGCGTGCACGCAATTATACGGAGCATGCCCGTTTCCTCCTTTCTGCTTATTTCGATAATCCATTAGAGCCGATAAAATATGTGAAGAATTCTTCAAAGCACTCTCAGATTTCACATTGCAAGGTTTGTTCCTGCAGGCGCAGGTCCGTCTCAGAGGACAAAAAACAAAAAGAAATGTGTGAAGTACAGCTTAAAATATTTGCTGCATGTCCCTACCCCGTGCTCGTCAGTCTGAACGAGCATGATAGAAGATCATGTGGTGGAGGGCACAAGTAGCATATTTCGCTATCTGGTCAACTGCAGAGCAAATGAATTCAGAGCCATCTAAAGGGCTCTGATAGAAATTGAAACAAATTAACATTATTCATACACTGTGCTCGTCAGTCTAAACAAGCACAATAGAAGATCGGTGCTGCAAGGGTCAAGTACGTGTAACATACTCTATTCTGCAAAGACTATAAAACTAGTGAAAATAGCCAGAGTCAAAATGACTAACCGGCTGAGTTAACAGAAAATTAACCTACTGGCCGGTGCTTTACAGATTGTGCTCCACAGTCATAACGAGCATAAACGCCAACTGATATTGTGAGACGCGAATAACTCAATATCTACATGGCCTAAGGAGGTCGTAAGTTAAGCTCTCAGAGTCTTGATGACTTCTTACAGAATCTAAGAAGGAGCATCAATACTGTGCTCGACAATCTTAACGAGCACGACCAAAGGCAGGTTCTGGAAGATACAGATACACTGCAATCTGCTCGAGTTGTTAAGCTCATGAAAATAGCACTTACAATAGACTTAAAATGACTCCCTACAGAATCCAAATTGGAGAACGTTACCACTGCACTGTGCTCATCAATTTGAACAACGAGCACGATTCCAATAGGGCACACGAGAGTACAAAGAACATTATAATTTTCACGGACTATGAAGCTAATGAATTTAATTTAATTTAATTTAATTTAATTTAATTTAATTTTGGTGGGGGCGAAAGCCCCCATTTATTCGGCTTAATACAAGCTATAACTAAAAATTAAACTTAAACTAAAACTTATAACTAAGGTTGGTTATTGTGGTGAAGGAGAACCGATTTGAGGTAGGAAGTGGTGCGGTGGAAGTCAAAGACGCTAGGGTTTGAATTAATTTTTCGTAGCATGCGGGAGATTGGTTCGTTCGCGCCATAGGTGGTGTGGTGGGTTGGGAGATAGAAGAGACGAGGGGTACGTAGATTACGAGGGTTAGTGTTGAGGAAAATAGAATCGTGAAGGGACGTGCATTCAACCTGACCTGAAAGAAGTCGATGAATGAAGAGAAAGTCGGCTGCATCTCTGCGTTCCTCAAGGGTGTTTAGGTTAATAAGGTTGAGACGGTTTTGATAGGGGGGCAGAGTAAAAGAATCATCCCAGGGCAAACCTCGAAGAGCAAATCGAAGAAAACGGCGCTGGATGCTTTCGATTCTCGAGATATGAACGCGATGATATGGGGACCATACTTGACTGGCGTACTCTAGGAGGGGACGAACAAAGGTAATATAGAGGGACCTGGTCACGTATGGGTTGGTGAATTCTTTGGACCATCGTTTTACAAAACCTAGTGCAGAGTTGGCTTTAAGGATTATCCCATCCATATGCAAACGGAAGTTGAGCTCCCTATCACACAAAATGCCGAGGTCGCGAAGAGATTCAACGGAGGAGATAGGTTGGTTGTGGAGAAGGTAGAGTCGGGGAGGAGATTTGAGCCGCTTATGTGAAAAGGTGATGGATTGGCATTTGGTGATATTAAGTTCCAAACAATTTTTGAGGCACCAGATCGAAAAACTATCAAGGTCTTGTTGAAGAAGGAAGGAGTCATGGGGAGAGGAAATGGTTTTGAAAAATTTGGTATCGTCGGCGTAAAGGGAGACGGACGAGTATTTGATGATCCTATCGAGATCATTTATGGTTAATATAAAGAGAAGGGGACCGAGATGGCTACCTTGAGGAACTCCAGAGGTGGCCAAAAATGGAGCGGAGTGGGCTGACCTAAAACGAACACTGTAAAAACGGTTTTCGAGGTAAGAGGATATCCATTTTAACAGTATGGGTTCAAAGCCGAGGGCAGACAATTTGAAGATTATTAATCGATGAGAGATTTTATCGAAAGCTTTGCTAAAATCGGTTGCAACTACATCGACTTCGTTGCCGTTCTCTAGGGCAGAGATGGCAAAGGATACGAATTCAACGAGATTTGTGGTGGTTGACCTACCCTTTAGGAAGCCGTGTTGTCTAGGGGAAATAAGTGATTTGCATTGGAAGCTTAGAGCTTCATACAAAATACTTTCGAGGAGTTTGGGTATATGGGAGAGTTTAGCGATTGGACGATAGTTTGTTATTTCGTTCTTTGATCCCTTTTTGTGGATTGGGGTTATAAAGGAGGTTTTCCAAACCTGAGGAAATTCTCCTTGTGAAAGGGATAGACGAAAGAGATCAGAAAGGGCAAGGGAAAGAGACGAAGAACATTTTTTAAGAAATATGGCAGGGAGGCCATCTGGACCGGGTGTAAATTCATCATTGAGTTGGTGTAATTTATATTCGATATAGGAGGGATCCAAGATGTGAGAGAGAAGTGGGCCGTTGGAGAAGTTCAGTAGGTAACGAAAATAGGATGGATCTGGTACAAAGGAGTCGTTGGTAAAGGATTGTTTAAAGAAGCTGGCAAATAGGTTGGCAATGGTGAGTGGATCGGTTGATGACTTGTTGTTGAAAGAGAGGGAAAGAGGGTAACCATCGGACTTTCTTTTGTAGTTAACAAATTGGTAAAAGGACTTAGGGTCATTTATAAGGTTGACTTGCGCATTGTTAAGGTAACGCTGGTAAAGGGAATCGTAAAGTTCGGTGAAATGAAGATAAGCACCAAGATAGTTGGAATAGTCGGACAAGGATCTGGTACGCAGGAAAACAGCCCATAACTTGTTTCTCTTGTTTCGTAAGGAACGAAGCTTGCGATTATACCAGGGAGGACTAGTAGATGATGTTTTAAGGCGGGAAAACGGAACGTAAAGGCTGAAAGAATTAAATATTTCTTTATAAAAAATGGATAAGGCATCATTTACGCTTAGGTTGTGAAAGTTAAAGGGGGATCTGCTAAGATAGTCACTGATTTTGTGAAAGTTTGCTTTGTGGAAGTCATAGGATGAGAGAGTTGTGGGAGGAGTAGACTGGAGAGAAGAGTTATGAAAAAATGAAAGTAGAAGGGGTGGGTGGTAGTTGTCGATTGTGGAGAGAGATAGGGGACAAAGTGAGACTGAGGAGTTGATTGAATCTGTTGTGAAAATAAGGTCCAATTGCCTGCCCATATAGTTGGATACACCACTGACTTGGCATAGACTTGAGTCTGTTAAGCGATCTAAGAAGAGACATTCCTTAGCTGAGTTGGCATTTGAAGCGATGAAGAACGATTGATCGTCTGATGGAATCCACTGTAGCTGAGGAAGATTAAAGTCGCCGAAAACAAAGATATCGTCAGTAGAGTCAGACAGGTCAATTAAATAGTCGATCGCATCGACAACAAGTTGGTAAGATTCGGTAGGTTGAGCTGGCAGGATGTAGCAACATAAAACGTAAAGGGACTTGAAGGGGAGTGATATTTTTATAGCGACAAAGTCGACTTTAGAGGATGAAGAGATGGTAATGGGGGAAGAGTTAAGGCTGTTGTGGATCGCCAGTAGGACGCCTCGACAGGGGGAATCATCATGTGGGCGGGTAGGATCGTCGTCGCGAAGGGTCAAAATTGCATCCAACAAAGTCTGAAAGAAGTTTTAACCAGTGGCCGGTCCTTCTATTTTGTGCTCGAGGATGACGGAAATCAGTGCTGGAAGGCAAAAGTACCACAAGATCTTCTCGGATTGTGAGTATAGAGTTAAAATGACTTTAAACAGAATCTAAGAGCAGTTTAAACTACTACCAGGGTCGCTATACCGTATTTATCAATACTAATTTACCAAACCAGATGATCTGCAAGCAACTTGTGTCAGAATAACTTCTGGTAAGTGATACCTCAGCATCTACGTCTTGATCACGACCGAGTCAATTTGACCACGATCATGTGTACTTTCGTGATTTCCTTTGCAATAAGGATCCGCTTACTTTAAAAATAAGAATAGAAGTCATTTCCAGTTCCGGCCACAAATCCGATTTCGAAATGAAATTATGGCCAAAAATCTCCGACCAGAATTCGTAATTCTTTAACAAAGTGCCTCAAATTTATTTTACGGCGGATTACAACTCCAACAAATACCAAATCCACCCAATTTCCCAACTTTCCTTCCATTTAAACCAATTTCACGCAGCTTATTCGTCAATTTAATTACCATATACCTAAATATCAGGCCTTTCTACATGGTCCGAAATCACGAAATTTCAGATTAACTGGTCGAAATCTTATAAATTCGTCATAAACTCTTAATTAAGTGCCCTTTATCCTCGCCTTTAAGCGTATCGAATTCATTAGCATGTGATGTTACATGTCCAGAGTAACACATACATTTTTAATTCTTAATTTGACAATAGATACTCGTAGCCCGGTAGAGATTAGGCCCTAAAAACACAAAACAAAAAAAACCTACGCAATGAAGGCGTCCGGATGGCAATAAAAAGAACATTATCACGCACTTAACCTAGAAAAAGAACTGCTTCGTTGTTGTCGATCTACATTTTGACATTTTTCGAGAAGTCGCTTCCTAAGTCGTTCCCTATGTCAGTTTTGATAAAGATCTTCAGTCAGATTCACTTTTCAGCATTACTTAGAAATTCCACTAGTTGTAAAAATATTTGTCCTTCCTGTCACTATCGTCGTCTGCAACTGTCAACCCAATTGTCATTGCAAGAAAATTGCATATGACATTGGCGCCAAAAAACAAATGTCAACTCTTACTCTTTGCTCTCTCCGTCTCTGACTAACGATTTCTGTTTCTATTTCTACTCGTATTCCTGACCAAATGTCATATGGCGCAATGTCAATTCAAAATTGTTCCCCATTTTCACCGGCATTTTGTTGGTTAATGTCATGTCATATCCATTCCAATTAAAAGTACACCGTTCGCTGCATAAGATAGTCGTACTGAGTATCTTTGACAAGTCCTCCTTTGGTAACATATGGACCATTTAGGATGCGTCTACATTTAGTATCCCGTGTCGGAGTTTTTCTGTTTTTTTTTTTTTTTTTAGTGCATTGCAGAGCAAGGAATAGATAAATGCGTCGTCTTCATGACTGCACTGCTTTCACTGCAATCGAAAAATTCACCCGTACTCGTACAATCCGTTAAGTGAAAGTGACACATAGTCTCAGTGTTTACATAGATTTCACTTCCCATTTTCTTTCGCTTCATTTTCCGAGTGCCGGGGACGCTACTTTGTTAATTTATCGAACGGAAGGGTGACAGCTTAAAACTTGGAGCGTTCCTTCCCTACCATAAACAACGCTAGCTGTCATGTGTATGGGATTACCCATTCGTCCTGGGTTTGAGATTTATCTAATGACCCTTTTCACAGCTCTGATTTTTAAAAGGAAGTTGTTGCCCTAATTGGGTCTCCATTCAGGGGTTGATTAATCCATTTGTTGCACCTCCACTTTCTAAATGTCATGCAGCTGATGACATTTTCCAAATGTCATGTGGGGATTTCGAAGGGATTTTCCAGAGGATTTCCTAGGGATTTTGATACTTTATCAGAGGATTTCATGTAATTGAGTCAATTGCGAAGGTGTGTGGTCTGATTGTTAATCTGCGAAGTCAGGCCGAACTTGACAGACGTCAGTAATGGGGTAAGTTGCAAAGCAATTTGCCATTTTATTACTGCCTGACATGACGCCAATTAATTAGTACTCCTTATCACTTGAGCTTGTGAGGTTTTGTTTCGTTGCTCGTCGGTTGCTTCCTCCTATTAGTGATTAATTGCACTGGCAGTTAACATGTGATTCCGCAACAGCATGAATAAATCACTCACAAGTCACGGTTACAGCGCCATTCGAATGCGCCATTGTGACAGGTAGCATCATCTGCAATTTGTATCTTTACAGTCTTGTCTGACAGCTACTAATCGCGACTAAAAAAAAAAAAAAAGCAAAAGTAACGAGCACAAAACCTCTATTGAAACATTGTCTCGGCGAGACCAAATAAACATGCGACACGGAGGAGGGTATGCTTCAGAAGCAGATGCAGAAGTACGGCTATCTTTGCTCGTGGTCGTGCCTCAATCCGTGAGATCTTCGAATCGAATTCGGCCGTTCTTCATTTGGTCAGATGAACATGTTCAACGTTCCACACCACTCATGCCAACAAGGAAGTGTGTTAAGATCCTTACCTTGTGACACGATAATATCTTGATTAGTTAGGGTAAGGCTGCGGCTTAAGCGCTTAATCCAAGGCTAGAAGCAGCGGTAAGTTGTGTGCGGTTATTCAGCGGCGGAACATGTACTTTGCTGATTAATAAGTTGCAGATAGTACATGGGCAGGCAATTTAAGAGAAGTGCTGGAGTATCTGCATATTCAGAGAGCCGTTAGATGGTTCTGTTTACACGATTACTGGTAGATAGGAAAATTTCTGTGTTAGTTTTGGTGGAATGTTGAAGAGGTTATACCCACTTCTCTATCCATTGATGTATGAGAGTTTCATCGCAGGGCAATGTTGTGCTAAAGAAAGGTATTGCAGACGATGTGCGGGTACATGATTGGTACATTAGCCTTCTTATGATTGGAAAATGTAAGGTTCTTCGTTTGATTGGCGGAATTTAATTAATGAAACATTAGTTCTGCTGTTGGTAGTATTTGTCAACAAATGGTCGACGAAAAGAGGGTATAGCGACATCATAGAAATGTTTCCTTGTTCTCAACTGCTTAGTACGACTGGACTAACAACACAAGGAAGTCGGGTGTCTTTTTGTACTACTTCATTGATTCAGGAAGAAATAAAGTGGTACCGCACTTGGTTGGTCTTGAATGTTCGTAGAATTGAACGGTTTGATTTTCTTCTTCTTTTTTCGGATAGTTTTTTACGATAGTATATTCCTAGAATGCTTGCATAACTCACGACTATTGTAGCACCTCAATCAACTGTATCAATTAAGGAAAATTGAAGTTTGCTAAGTGCTTTTTAATGATTATACTCGTGACATAGAAATACAAAGTTAAGTTTCTTATTTAGGGCATATCTGAATTATTAGATTGTCTCTGATGCAATCAACAAAAAAAAACAAGTGATTTTCTCAACACAGATTTTCACAGCCATTGAGTCAGACAGGCCAACAGTAGGCAGATATAGAGACCACACAGTAGTGCTCGTATAATGGAACGAGCCCCGAATACATTTTGCTTCGTTCTTAAGTAATTTCTTCTACTTCGACTTGTGATTCATGGTACCACAAAAGTAGTTCAGGGATAATTCCAAACAGGTTTCAATTTGTCATTGATTTTATACTCTCGAGCCCATTAAGTTTTTTAATGAAGTAACGACTCATGACCACATTACTAAATTGAAATCTGCCAGAATACAAAGAATCGGTAGTTAATGGATACTTAATACTGTGAATAACTCTTAAAGGAATGTGCGTCCGTATAGCAGGATAAGTAGAATGAATAACATTTTAAAGATCTGGACAGCTTTACAAGAGTGTCAACATTGAAGTATCGTTTCCTGTTTCATGTGCATGAGATGGAATTTTCCATATGGAGTGACATGAACTAACATCAGATACACACTTTGAATTTTTGATTCTGTCGGCTATATCCTGTACACTCTCGCATTCAATGGCTTGACACGCTTTATCTCTAGCCTGACGGTCTTTTATATTATATTTACGTCGGCTTTCATTGTGAGACGATCTATTGTCCTATATGACTCGAATACTCGTATATTGTCACAAGTCAAACTAAATAAATTCACTATTGGCAATGTCGTGTGCACTTCTATTAAATGCTCAGCATAGGGATGATTCTGATAGTGAGGTTGTGGTCGATAGAGGAAGAATCAGAACGGAACTCTTACTGATAGCGTTCAGGTGAGCTCTTTGTTCGCAGTTGCAAGATTCGTTGGGCTCCCAACAGCCCTTTTGACAGCGTAAAATCTATTCTGCATTCCTCGTTGTTTTCGAGATCTCTAATCAACTTGCAGCTGATTTTTTTTAGAACTAAAACGTTGATATTATTACGACCTTCAATATAGAGAATTTTGACATCAATGGAAGAGTGATGAATGAAGAATCTCATTGGCGTTATTTAGGTTTCTAAACCAAGGCAGTTACCAAAGAAGGGACACTGAACAGTATCTTGATGACAGTCGTAGTCTAAGGACTGTCAAATTCAGTGAGCTAGGAGTGCATTCTAACAACAGAGAAGCAGCAGGAGACAGCTCACAAATAATTGCAGAAAGGGTAAATGCGCTAAGCTTACTCATTTACTAACTGAAATGGTGTTACAGGGTAGGACAACCCTGGGCCTTAACCAATAAACCTCTTCAGGCTATATCTCTGGCCAAGTGCCTCCAATCGTACACTCCAGGCTGACCAAAAGTCCCCTTTCACTTGTTTGCGTAGCCTAAAGCCAGATATTCGAACTTTTCTGAACAGGTCGATGTCGCTCTGTAACTCGTACACTTCATCGTTATATCTCCTCCTCCAAATACCGCTAACACAAGTAGGACTAAAAATCGGACGAAAAAACTTGCGTTCAAAACGTCAAAAAATTGAGAAAAAATGGACTCACTGTTGGTGAACCAGCAAACATTTAAAGGACAACGACCTACGGATCTGCATGGACTCTTAACAGGCCACATGCAGCCGAACAATTAGCAGAGGCCCTTGGCTGCTATTAAGCAGATATCACGCCAATCAAGAACTGCGATGGGATCGGCTGGACATAAGGTGGACAAAAAACTGTGATATATACTCGTATCATACTATTGCGATTGCTATAGGGAAAAGAAACAGCGCTTATTCGGATGCGGATCTGCCATATGCTGTAGATTTAAGGAAGAACTCCTGAACCTCCGACACGAAAGCTAGCGTCGTATGATAATCCGCATCAAGGCTACATTCCCTAACATAATCCTAATATGCGCCTATGCACCTACGAAAGTCAACCACCACACCACCAAAGAATGTTTCAACTGCTCCTCGACAAGACGTATGGCCAATCGCTGAGAAACTCGGCGATTTTAAAGCCAGAATAGGAAGGAAAGATATCTTTGCTAGGACGATTGGTAAGCATAGCCTACACGATACTAGGCAACGGACTTAGACTCATTGACTTTGCGGTGAGACGAAATATGACTGTCACAAGAACACGGTTTTCGCAACTCAACTTACACAAGGGGAGATGGCGGGTCTCTGGATCATAACACCCTAAGTCAAATTGATCAGATTGCGATAGACGTATTCTGGACGCCCGAACTTTCCAGCAAACATAGACTCGGGTCACCGCCTTGTTATAACCAAGGTGTGAATGCATATTTCCCAAGCGGGACAACAAATAAGAACTACTGTGAGAAGATATTGCGTAGAATAGCTGCTATCGCAACGGGCCCTCTGAACAACTCCTATTCCGCCAGCACCAAGTCCGAAGACCAGTGGCATTGCTGCCAACGTAACATGAAAGGCGGCGCAACTGATGTGCCAGGTTTCACCTGACCACCACCAAGAAATTCCTGGTTTGATGAAAAAATGTCGGCAAGCACAATCAGCTAAACAAGAAACGTACGAAGCGCAGCGGCATATCCAGAAAAAGGCAAAAAAACACCAGAAGTGCGCAATCGAAGACATTGAGAGGTTGTACACCAGGAATAATTTAGAGAAGTTTCGCCAAGAGATAAAAAGAACGTGTCAAGGCAAGAAGACCCGTACCAGAAACCCGTAGAGATAAAGGAGGAAACCTTGTAGTGGTATCATAGTTGATGCTGAGAATATGGAAAAACCTTTTCAGCAGACTGTATAACGACGAAGAAGCCCAACACTCCAGCGTCGGGCAGAATAGACCATTCAACTCAGATGATAGGCCAAACATCCGTCTACATAATCAAAGCAATATCTAAGCTAAAATCCAATAAATCCTGTGCCTGACGGCTTACCGGGCGAAATATTCAAAGCCGCTGAAAATAACTTTGTGGAGTGCGTGCAACAACTCATTTCTCAGATCTGGTGAAAAGAGTGTATGCCTGATGAATGGAATCTCAGCACCGTTTGCCCGATCCACAAAAAATGAAACCCCTCAACTGCGACAACTTTACAGGTATAAGTCTCTTCAACATCAGATATAAGATTTTCTCTGCCATATTGTGTAAGCGTCTGAAAAGCTTCGAAAACAATCTGATTGGCCCCTATCAGTGGCAGTTTCAGACCATGAAAATGTACAATCGACCAAACTTACCCACTTCCTGGAAAAAGCTCAAGAAGTCAAAATCGGTACTACCACGTTTTCATCTAGTTTAAGCCCGCAAATGACAGCATTTATAAGGATGAGCCTCGTCTAGTTGCGGTATCCCTACCAATCTCGCCTGTTTACGCAGAATGTAGATTGAGAACGCCCGCTGCTCCGTCAAGGTCGGTAACGATTTAACCGAGACCTTTGATTTCAAAAAAGGATTCAGACAAGGCGATGCGTTGTCATTTAATTTCTTTAACATCAACTCACAGGTAAACACTGCAGGCACAGTCTTTCCATAGTCTGTGCAACTACAAGTCTACGCCGGTGATATCGACATGAATGGGAGAACTCAGCGGGCTGTCGCTAGCATTAAACCGAAAGCCGCCAAAACGGGTTTAGCGGTGCATGAGGGCAAAACAAAGTACCATATATGCTATCCACAAGAAAGGACACAACAACGAATTGGACTTCACAGGTAGTAAGGGGCTTTGCCTACCTTGTCTCTGCTGCCAACAACATCAACAACACCTCAACTGAAATAAAACCAACAATCACTGTTGGGCTAAGAAGACTGTTGAGTAGTAAGGACCTATCCTGAAAAACTAAGGAGACTTTATGAAAGACCTTGATAATCCCAGTCCTACTTTATGGCGCTAAAACATCGACTCTATCGAAAGCGGATGAAAATATTCTCAATTGTTTTAAGAGAAAAATCCTTCGAAGAATATTGAGCCTCGTTTGCGTTCAGAGGAGAAAATTCAACGACGAGCTACATGAGTGGTACAGGGGCATTGACCAAGTCAGAAAACTGCACATCAGTCACCGGACATGTAGAACGAATGGACACCAATGCTCTGACCCGCTGAGAGTTCAAATCTAACCCGAAGAGACAACGCAGTAGAGAAAGACCTCATCTTAGGTGGTGTGCACCTTGGAGAGCGCAATTGGAGGTAGTTAGCTAGAAACCGGACTAACTGGAGGGGCTTATTAGTTGAGGCCCAGGTTCACCACGAACAGTACCGCCACCTAAAGAGAAGGAGAAGAACGGATTTCTTGGCTTCAAGGTCCGGGTCAAATGGTTCGTTTAGACTGATAAAGGGAACAGGCGCAGTTCTTGCTGTTTAACAATCGGGAGAAGTGATTTTTTCCTGGGCGCTCACTGCTAAGTTCTCATCTTTATCGGCCTTGGCCTTGTACTTTAAAGCTTTTTATATAAATTCCAAGAGCTAGGTATATCTGCCGTAGCACGTCTACATTTTCTAGATCACTTACTTCTCATTCTGTTTTTCTGATCCGGAAAAGCAACTAATTTTGCTCGTAGAACGCCACTTCACAGGCAAGTTGTCTTGCTACATGTGCTTGCATATACCCTTCATCAAACCAGTGGTTACATGTATCGCACGACCCGCTTTGGTTCTCCTTTGCAGCACCGATTCATAAGTGACTCGTTTTCCTACACGTGATTGTCTACACTCACTAGAGTTTTCGTGGAGGTGGATATATGCAAACGAGGGCATAAATTGTGACATACCTGACGTTCCC
The DNA here is from genome assembly GCA_963966105.1 of Volucella zonaria. Lineage (NCBI taxonomy): Eukaryota > Metazoa > Arthropoda > Insecta > Diptera > Syrphidae > Volucella > Volucella zonaria. Next base: position 31,035,006 of record OZ014530.1, on the reverse strand, counting down.
TTGGCACCGTGCTTCAGCACTTGAAAGAGGTAGCGTAGGACTTGTCGAAATGTCGAGAGATACGCGATTGGCAAAAATTCCGACAGCCGTTCAATGTCAATCTCTTGACAGTATTGTTTTGGCGCCTTAGATACTCGTATCCTACCTAAAGTGATCTTCACACAAAACCAAGGAAGCAATGACTGCTATGGACTGAAGGCCTATAAAATTGTTCACACTCTTATCTAAAAGGCTCCAAAGACTTAGATATGACCATCCAATTAGAAGCAAACACCAGAACGCATATCGACGTAAAAGTGAATCAAAAGGAACGGCTTTTGCACAACGTACAAAGTTGTTAAGGATTACCCTCATCACAAAGGCATAGAAGGAGTCTACAGCAATGAAGATCATCAAATGAGGTCTAAACAACTTTTAGTAGAAGCAAAGCGTAGCAAATTGACTAAATTCCTCACTAAACTTTTTACAAAATCGATATTCAGGATGACTCTGTAAAGTTGAGTCTTAACATATTCTTGCTTTTACGGGTCGCCGCAGGAAGAATGCTCTTCTGCAATTGCCATCTTTAGAAGTAGGCATCACTGTGTGAATTGGTGATAACAGTTCAGGAAAAGTTCTGAAACATTGTAACCAAAACCATGGCAGGTTTAGTTCCTTTACTCTGGTCTCTAAGCTAATTCAATGAAAACACAAATTGTCCTGCATCCATTAATCCCATCCCAACGAACCACCGTCTTCTTAGGAGGATAACAACAGGTAGTGTCGGGCTCGTGAAAATAGTATGACCGTTGCCACTGAAGGGGTATCTAAAGCCCCTGTATTGACGAATCCAATTAAAGTCAATTCATAGCAACATGCCAAGTAAATTTGCCATGACAATCAACCCAAGATCTACGATCACACTTTTTTGGTACACCGGTTTTTATAGTCTTGAGTTCCCTTTCTGGTACGGTGCTAGACACTAGCTAGATTATTTGTTGCTAATTACATGGATATGTCTGCAGTTTCCCGAGCTTAAGTTGATGTAGACTAGAGGTAGACTTTTAAATTGTCTGTGCCCACATTACTAACTATTGATACTGTTTCTGAGACATAAACTACTATTTTAGGAGCACTTCCTGTCGGATTTCTGCAATTTCACCGAACCCCAAGTATCACTTATCAACATCTCTTGCTTAAAGAGCTTTAGCCCTTGTATTCTTCCTCTTAGTGTGGGGATAACCTTGTAATTCCAAATTTAGAAAGAAAAAAATACTTGTACAAACCCGTCAAAAGACTTAGTAAGAAAAATTCCAATTTACTCATTCATTGGCACTTATTTTCCAGCACATAATGGCGCCAATAGCATTGCGAAGCCCCACTTAATTGGGCTCCCCTTACTCGTACTCGTACATAACTCACACCAAAGCTAACCGCAACTTGAATCATTTAAAAAAAAAAAAAAACCATCCAAACACAGAAAGAAACCGACCGAAATTAGATAACTTTATCCTCCACCCTAATTGCAATTGCGGGTGGCTTTCTGTCTTATTTTTGTTTTGTAACCGCAAAAAGAAAACAAACCTGGCGCCACATGGTTAACATTTGTCAACCCTTTGAGTGCTTTATACCCCAGCACCTAGTTTACACCCCTATACCCAAGCCCCGATCGTAGTTTCACTAACAAGAATTATTTTTCCCACAAAGAAATAATGTATGCCCATTCGTTGGACAATAATTGAAACAATTGTTTCGACTCATTTTACGATATTTGTGCCTCTGATCGGTTCTACAGTGTCGGCGCCAGGGTGCATTATGTACGCTATCATACAACCAGCAATCAGTGTATTCTAATATGCGATCGACCACACACAGATACCACGATCAGATACAAAAATATCAAAACCCAGCATTGATTTCATTCAATAATTTCAGCGTCAACCGACCCACCGACCCACCGACCCACCGACCGGCAATTACAAGCTCACCCTGTGCCTATTTGTGCTCTCTGTACTGTATCACCGTTAAATCACAATCGATAAACGATGACATAAGCGTCATCGATTGCACAATTGCACATACGCTATCTATACAAAGCTTTCTGTCAGATTCCTGTCAATAAGAGGGTACTTACAGTCGCCGCCTGGGTAGGGGCTAGGCGGAGGGTTGAGATGTACGAGTATCTATTCATATCATGCTCTACTTGTTGATGTCGATTGGTCGCCACGTGACTTCGAAATACGAGTAACTTAACGACAAAAAAAATCTAACGAACACCTATATTTTCACCCACTCACCAACTGTCATTGTTGTGATTGTTCAAAACGCGGCTGTCACTTTCAATGCAATGACAGTTGGGGTAGGTCAGTGCCTTTCGCTGGCTTAACGTTTACTTGGCTTTTCTTTCGCTCGTTTTTATGGTTTTTTATTATTTTTTGTTTGTTGCTTCATTTTACAACACACAGATAACAGATAAACAAGTGTGACAGTGAACGCGACTGGGAGGGAAAGACAACTGGAAAATGTACAAAGAAGCACTAGTGGAAGAGGTACTGAGGCAGAAAAGTACGTGTTCTGTGCAAATATTTTCTGCTTGCATGCACCCCTATCCCGTCTCCAAAGCAAATTATATCATCGGATGTAGCCAAGCGGTAGGCACATGTACTCGTATGAACGTAGGTGTATGCACCGATTAAGTGTATCTGGAGCGAGAGAGGAAGGCAATGACAATTTGACAGCAAGTGTTATCGTTGCATAAAGCATTGCAACCAAACAATTTATCGATTTGTTATCAATTGTGTATCTAAAACCTTCCAGTGGAATGGAATGGAAGTGCGAAGTTGAAGGTGATAATTCTGACATATGTCATCAATAAACGTCAGAAGAGATACACGCTCTAAAAGTCACATGGCAAGACCAATAAACGCTTCAGAAAGCTTGTTTGTGAGTTTCTGACGTAACATAAAAAACAAATTCGTTGACATTTGGCGGTTTTATTTGAAGCGGCTCGTGCAAATAATTTTGACGGTAGTTGTTGAATGAGTAGCTCATGAATACGGGTTTGTTTAGACAACCGTTTAACCATATTCTTCGTAAATTGGTGTGATGAATGGGTAGACCATAAAAGTGATTTCAGTACATCTCTTCGAAGATTACAGGCTCTGAGCGTGACTCATTGAACCGATATTGGAAAATACGAAACTGAATTATTGAGAGCTCTTCGGCGAGGATAGAAAAGAAGGGCTTAACGCCAGAGTGATGTCCAACAGTTGATACAAGTTGTACATCTTGGGACTAAGTATGTAATGCAAGGCTGGGTGCTGGTCAGAACGAAAAAAACGGTCCATAAAATGCTCCGGATCCGAAAATATTTCGATGAAAAAATATTGATTACCAGACCCAGGGTTTCATAGGCACAATCACTTCCAAAGAGTTCTATGCTCAAAAAGTAGAAATGTACAACTAAGAAGTGACCTCGTAAAAAAGGTCGGTGATATCAACGTAAAGTAGGGAACGATGTATCCTCACTCAACTACATTTCTAGGGAGCACAATCGCCCAAAGAACGACTGCTTCGGAGGTTAACCAAGACTCATCTGACAGACAACGACTATTAAATAAAATCGATCAGCTGAAGCTTTAGAATATTAATGACTTACGACTGTACAAGGTATCGTAAAAGTAGCCTTTTTGAGCGGTTTTCGATCGCTAAATATGAAGAAATGGTCTTCCAGCCGAACAATTGGATTCCAAAATGAAGATGACGAATGACGGACCCATCGCTCCCAAATCTACATATTATAACGGGTGACCAATTGTTATGTTTCAGCAGCTGTCAAAGTGACCAATTATATCCAGCTGTCAAAATATTCAGTAAGGTTTGCCACAAAATTATTAAGAAATATCGAAATTTCGGCTCAGCTGTAAGTACGCAACATGAATTTCGTCGTGAGGTAGGCCATCATCATGGCTTCGGTGTGTAGGCAATTCGTCGCACCGTGGAAAAGTTTGAACGTGAGTACTCTCTTTTGGATCTTAAGCCACCAACCAGACAGAGATTGGTGCGAAATGAAGGAAACATAGCCGGCGTAGCGGCCAGTACCGAAGAAGACCCAGAAATGCCGATTAGGCGCCGATCAGCTGAAAAGGGGCATCGCCAGAGAGTCAACCCGTCTTATTTCGCAGTTGGATTTGGGCCTAAATCCATATAAGATTGTAGTGACACAGGAATTGAAGGCAGACGACCATAGACAACGCTGTGAGTTTGGTAATTGGGCTCTGGAAAAGTTGGCCGGATATCCGGATTTTGGCCAAAAAATCATCTTCCCAGACGAAACTCATTTTTGGCTCAGTGGCTAGGTCAACAAGCAAAATTGCCATTATTGGAGTAAACACAATCCACAAGTGTCTAGTCAAGTAACAATGCATCCACAAAGATTGAGTGTTTGGTGCGGTTTATGGCATGGCGGTATCATCGGACCTTATTTCTTTCGAAATGAGGAAGGAGACATCGTTACCGCTAATGGTCTCAGGTACAGAGCGATATTAACCGACTTTCTGTGGTCAAAGTTCAATAACATCGATATATCTGAGATATGGTTCCAACAAGACGGCGCTACATGCCATACAAGCGGCGCAACGCTCGAAGTTGTGAAGGAGAGGAGAGGAGCGACTGGGTCATCTCACGACGAGCGTTCATCAATTGGCTGCCGGGGTAATGCGATTTGGCACCATTCGATTATTTTCTGTGGGGGTTACATTAAGTACTTAGTATACGCATATACTAGTAAGCCAACCACTTTGGACGAGCTCGAGGCCAATACTCGGCACACTATTGCCGGAATAACGCCGCATATATTTTACCGAGTCACAAAAATTGGACCGACCGCTTAAACCACTGCCAGGGAAGCTGAGGCCGCCATTTGAATGACGTGCTATTCCACACATAATGTAATGACCACAGCTTCAAAATAAAGTGAAAATCAATTTTATATCTCACACCGTTGTGGTTTTATTTTAATTTCTTTTCCTATCGTTCTTATCTGGTCACTCTATAGAATATTTGCCAGTTGACTGTGCAGTGCAACAGAAATCACCGTCTCAGGAACGGACTAATATTTTGTTGACGAACTTAGTCACATACGAGCTACGATTGAACTCTGGAGCCTGGTAAATCTCTTCGAATATTGAGAAGAAAGTCCTTAGAACTACAGATAACCTAAAGTAGAGTTCGTGTGGACATTCTGAAGTTTAAGCGGAACGAATTGTTGGGATGGTAACGGAATTTAAATCGCTTAAATTGGACACTGTTAGATTCTGCTTTGGTAAGATAACTGGAAGCATACGGAAATCCGGCGAATGGTATGGTAATACCATAAACATAGAGGAGGTATCGGCCAGATTTCAAAGTGAAGTTAAAAATATCACCATCACACGGTGCTACGTATCTTGCTATGAGGATCAACTAGTTACCGACACAACTAAATGTCTTACGATGTTAGGGAAGCGAAAACGCCTAAACATCCTCAGCAAATTCAACGCAATCGAGTCAAATATGTTGGAAAAATTGAATAATCTCCAACCTCGCTGTAAAGAGCTGGAAATGCGTATTGAGTCGCCGGAGAGAAGATTCTATTCAAAGAATTGTATCCCTGTATCCTCATACTGAAATCGTGATTACGGCCGATTTCAATATTAACAATTCTGGGTGGCTTCGACATTCTGTACAGACAACACCCGAAGGGCGGTGTATTGAGATCTTCGCTGCGGAAAATAACTTAACCCAGCTTGTCAATGAGCCCACACGAATACCAGACGTTGATAGTCATACCGCCAACACTCTGGACTTATTTTTAACTTCTCACCCTGATAAATACACCGCTGATATGCTCTCCCCTTTCGACAGATCATTGTGTCATATCAGCTAATTTCTCGTATGCTGACCACATAGTTAGAAAAAAAATTCCTGAAAGAACCGTATGGCAATACGAGAAAGCCAATTGAAGTGGACTTAACACCTTCTTTAGGAAATTTAACTGGTCGTTATGTTTCCTCGATAATGACGTGGATGCCGCTGCTGATATGATCACAGACACCATTCTCTTTGGAATGAGAAACTTTATCCCTTATCGGCTGAAGAGTATCAAACCAAAAGAAAAGGCATGGTATGACTCGAGCTGTAAAAAGGCTGTCAGGGTTTGAGAAATGTTTTTTCCGGTCCTTCAAGACCAATCCGACAGGGGAAAACCGGCAAAAGTTCAAACAAGCCAGGAATGACTGCAACGTGTTTCTCAAGCGTGTGAAATTCCAATACGACCAAAAACTGTGGCAAAAAGTACCCCAATGTCCCAAAGGCAGTAAAAATTGTTGGTCGTTCATCAAAAACATTAGAAATTCTGCCTCATCCATGGGGTATCCATGTCATTCACAATGACATTCCAGCTGTCAGCTCTTTAGACACAGTGCTTTCCGCACTCTTTGCGCTCACCACAATACTCCCAGATTGTGCTTTGTCCACGCCTACGCTTGAGTGCGTCGAATCTTCAATAGGACGAATCCACTTTCGCACTCGTGTAGTAGTAAGAGCACTTAAAGTCCGCTGGTCCAGATGGTATATCTCCCCCTCCTTCTGAAGAGGTGTTCTTCCTCGCTGGCAAAACCACTGCGTAAGCTTTTTCATCAATCCTACTTTTGAGGAGTCTTTCTGAGCAGATGGAAAACCGCATTTGTCCAGCCCGTCCCTAAAAAAGGCGAATCTCCTTCCCTTTTCTCCTACAGACTCATTGCACTTGCATCCCTTCTTTCCAAGGTCATGGGAACGCTGATAAACCGTCAGCTCACCAAATATCTCGAAACATGAAAACCTTTGAATGACTGGCAGTACGGTTTTCGTAGCAACAGGTCCACTGGTGATCTGATGGCATGTCTCACCGAAAAGTGGAACCAAAGCGTACATCAATCTGGCGAAAGCAAGATAGTTGCACTGGATATTTCTAAGGCATTTGACAGAGTTTGGCATCAGGCGCTTTTGTCGAAAATGTGTGCTTTTGGGATCGACGACTCTCTTCTTCAATGGATTAGAAATTACCTTTCGGAACATTCAATTCAAGTTGTCTTTTACGGTTTCAAGTCTGATATTCACAAAATAAATGCTGGTGTGCCCCAGGGCTCCGTTCTCTGTCCGACACTCTTTTCAATTTTCATTAATGATCTCTTCTCTGCCACTTCTAATCCAAGATATTCCCTTGCTGACGACATATTCGTTTCCGGACTTACGTCCCTGCTCTTCGGCTGTAGAACGGGAATCGCAGCGTATGTCAAGCTCATTAAATTCTAATATTAACAGTATAACTATTTGGGGAAACACTAACAGAGTAGATTTTAATGCTTCCAAAATACAAAGCTGTCTGCTGTCGTTAAAGCGAAATTTGAACACCCAGCCATTATCCATGAATGGCACTTGCATCGTCGAAACCGATAAGCTTTCCATTCTCGGTATGTGTGTCAATAACAACTTACGTTGAAATGACCACATATTCGATGTCGCCAAAAATGCTGCGAAATGTCTAGGTTTCCTCAAGCGATCGGGCCACAATATATAAGGCATTCATCAGCCCAAAATTGGAGTACAATGCCCACATCTGATCAGGTGTGCCTAAAACATATCTGCATCTGCTAGACCGCATTCAAATATCGTGATTCGTTCCTAAGCCGAAAAACTCGCTTGTGGAATGCCCTACCGAGCTCTCTATTTTCTAGTCATTATAACATTCAGACATTTAAAACCAACGTACATCGGTACCTATCCTTCTTTCCTCCCTAAATTTCCTTCGCCTGCGCTGTGTGCAAAACTTTTAAGGGTACCTTAACCCCTTGAGCGCGCGCTCCTTAAACACAGCGATATTATTATAGAAGACAGTGAATTTAGGTTTTTTTAGAAAATGTTGCAGAACAGATAAAACTGCTAACAGGAACTTTGTATATGGCACCTGATGTTTCGCACTACGCGAAAGTTAGAAATCATCCTGACCAGTTGGGGCCTCTTAACCTCTTTGACTCGTAAAAACAAAACTAGGTATTACCAAGCTGAGTTTAATCCTGATAAGTCAAGCTCAGAGTTTTGGAAATCCTTTTGCCAAAACGGCATCACCAATAGTGACTCTGACAATTGTAAAATTGACGTTAATGAGCTTAATCAAAAACCAGCCACGAACAATCAAAGTGACTTTTCCTTTTTTGACGGCTTGACAGCGGAACAGCATCATTTCTGTCCTTTCTCTTTTGAATGTGTCAATGAGACAACCGTAGATGAGGCTATTCTATCTGTAAAATCTGACGCTGCAGGTTTAGATAATATCCACTCGAATGAGGAAGACAAAGTCCGGATATGGAATTGATTGAGCACTAAGACTAGAGCATGTGCACTGTAGATGAGTTGGAAAACCGACCGAGATGGTGTCCCGCAAGGAGTCACAATTCGTAAAAATGTTGTTGCCTGTTCTTTTTAAACATGTAACGCAATTTTTTTAATACAATTATAATGAGCGGTATTATCCCGGAAGGATGGACGCAAGAAAAGATACTGCCTGTTCCCAAATCATTGCTATCCTTCCATCCCTCACCAAAGTGTTTGATAAAATCAGTAGCCAACAAGTGAAGATCTTTCTCACAAAAAATAATTTAATAACGAAGCAACAATCCGGTTTTAGACCTGAGCACAACTGCACCACGGCCTTCTTGAAAATTACTGATGATATATCTACGTTTTACTATTGATGAAGTTATGATCTCACTTGTGGTTTATCTTGACTTCTCAAAAGCATTTGATTCAGTTAACCATCAAATTCTTCTGTATAAATTAAGAAACCAATATGCTTTTGATGGTCATGCGTGTCAGTTTGTGGCATCACTAGCCCGAGGATTAATGACCTATTAGCATACTGACTTATCTGTCTAAAATGTTTGAGATTTTGTTAAAAAAAAAATATAAAAAATCCATAAACATATAAATTCAAATAAAATGTTATCTCCTTCTCAACCAGGCTTTGGAGAAAACCACAGCTGTGCAACTGCCTTAATAAAAATTCTACAACAGATAACTCGAGGAGAGAGTACGATAAAAACAACGTAACCATTATGTGTTCATTGGATTTTTTAAAGGCTTTTGATAGCGTAGACTATAAAATAAAATGAAATACAAATGCTGCAGCTCTCATCTTAAATTATTTGAACGATAGGTTTCAAAAAGTGCAAAGTAGCTCTGGAAATTCAGCTTTCCAAGGTCTACATTCAGGGGCACCGCAAGGGTCCATTTTAGGACCGATGTTGTTCTCATTATTTGTTAATGCATTTGGATGCAGACGATGCCCAGCTCTACGCTTTCAGATCGATTGGCCCTTAATGGATGATTGTGTAGCTAGACTTAGACAATTTGTTTGGCATCGCACATGTCGATGCGCTTCAATTAATAAAGACAAATGAAGATAGTATATTCTTGCAGCGTCAGAGAGAGCCAGGTCGACTTGGTCACTTAGACAAAAAACTGATCGAAAAAGATGCGGCCTAGAAACATTGAGGAACACAAACGGCGTGTTGGATATTTGTCATCCTTAACCCCTTCGACATCATCTATGAACCACTACAAGAAAATCCGTCTTCTGATTCTGAAATAATGGATTTACAATGAAATTTCCCCTTCCCGAGAGTCCGATACTAATAAAACTTCTACGAGGAAAAGTTTCTTCACCCCAAAATTAGCGGCAGCATTAGATCTGACACCTATTATTGAAGCAACTATTGAGGCACTTGGACATAACACTGACGAATTTCCCAGAAGCAAGTCCTCCATTCAAAGTTGTCTTGAGCAAAGCTCTCCGCCTTATATTGAAAAGACTTTTGCTAGCAAGGATCGCGAGTGTAAATGGCTTAAAATATCACATTCTACCCAACGATCAACTACTAAATTTTTTTAAAGCCCAAAGCAGTCCAACGATGGGCCTGCATTTTTTCTGATTATGATAAGCGATGCTTTCCGTCCTAAGCTGTCTAAAAGAAGTCGATGAATCCAATGGGCAATTATGTACATAAGACACCTTGACTACGATGACGATATCTGCGACCAAAGCTAAAGATTAACGCGTCCAAAACTACATAGAGCCCATTCGCGTAACCGAGTGGGGAGTTTAGGAGTGATACAGGGTCAGGTATGGAATATTGCAATATCCCAAGTCGGATGCAAACAGACAGAAAAGATGCATTCTGGAAACATTTTCGCTACCTCATCAAAAACATCCCAAAAGAAGAGCTTTTATCTGTTGGCGGAGATTTGAACGGACATGTCGGGAAGACAAACGAAGATTACGAAGACTGCCATGGAGGACTGTGCAAGTCATACGGTCTTATCGTGCTAAATACCATGTTCGTCAAATTAAGCCGGCACCTGATCCATTACAGCAGTGGCGGAAATGAAACCCAGATTGACCACCATTTGGTAGCGAGTTTCATGAAGGCCCGGGTTAAAGATTTCAAAGTGATCATGGGAGAGGCAATCACCCAGCAACACCGTCTGCTCCTTGCAGAAATTTGTATGGAGACGGGGAAGAAAACAAATAAGCAACCAAAAGTGGCTGAGAAAATCAATTGGTACAGGCTGGACAAAAGGAAAAGGCGAAGCTTTTATTATCAGCTTGACAAATTCCATCTTTACCATCATCGAGGAGGTCGGTTGTAAGGAGATACAGCGATCTTGCTAAGAAAAAGCCAAATCACTCTTTGAAGCGTCGATAGGCCCCTACAAACACGCCAAAGAAACATAGTGGCGGACAGATGAAGCTAAAGTAGTGATAGGGGAAAAGAAAACGACTTTCGAATCTTGGTCAAAGTGCTCTTCTACTAATATAGATGAAAAAGCTCGCCTTGAAGTGATAAATAGTTGTTGCAAAGGTCTCACAAAGAAGAAGTGCGTCCAATTTCAAGCAAAAACCATGGAAGGGCTCTATCGGGAGATGGGGAAAATATCGTCTTCGACAGGAACAAGGAGTTTCGACAGAACAACTTGAATAAGGAAACTACTATCTTCAAAATAGCGGCCCAGAGAAGAACAAATGCTCGGGAGATTCATTCCCTAAAGTTCATTAACAATGCTCAATGGCAGCTTCTTGTGGAAGACGACAAAATTCTCCACAGATGGCGACAGTATTGTGAAAGACTTTTGAATGAACAGTTTCCCCGGATATACTTTCCAAGAACCGCTCCTAACTAAGACGAAGTATCCGACATTACTGTCGAAGAAGTTAGGAATGCGGTCAAATACTCCAAAAGAAGAAAAGTGGTTGGGCGGGACGAGATACCCTCTGAGTTCTGGAAGAAGATGGGAGACCTCGGGTCTAGATGGTTCATGATTCTTATCTCCAAATTTATGCCTAATCAGGAGAGGGTGATACGTGAAACTGCGATAACTACCGTTTTGTCAAGCTGATGTCATACACAATGAAGATCATTGAGCGGGTATTAGACGGCTGATTGGGGCAAATAGCACGGCTATCTGATAACCAGTGCGGGTTTGTCTCGGGCAAATCAACAATAGATGCAATCCAAAGTGTGAGAATCGTGATTCCTTAAAGGCATTGCATATGATGTTGGTTGATCATGGACATGTATGAGTGAGGAAAGACAAGAGAAGAGTCACCGAAGAGTTCCCAATCAAAGTCGGTGTACACCAGGGAAGTGTCCTCAGTCCTTTGCTATTTATTACAGCCCTTGATTGTCTGCTTGAAGGAAAAGTGACAGACCCCAAAGTGCATCAGTTATTCTTTGCTGACGATGGAGCTATAGTAATTGAAGATCAAACGTCCCAGCAACGAGAACTTGATGTATCAGTGGAAGTTTTGGAGGGAAATGGGTACCGTATTAACTCAAAAACGCAGAGTATCTGTCCTGCCCGTTCTTACTTGAATGGAAACGTGCTCCCCAAGTGCGAAAAATTCAAATATCTGGGATCTATGATCAAGAGAGAAGCAACTCGTGATGGTGACATCAACCATCACATAAGCGTAGGGTGGGTGAAATGGCAGGAAAACTCGGCGCTCACATACGGTTCACAATACTGGACAAAGTACAAAAGGTATGAGGGCAAATTAGAGGCAGCTGAGATGAAGATGCTTCGCATGATACTCGTAGCAGGAGTAACAAAGTTCGAAGACTCGAGGCAGCCTTCATGTAAAAGAACCTATCACAAGAAAGATAGGACACGACCAGCTCAGTTGGTGTTACCATGTTCAAAGGAGAGATCCTTCGAACCCCGTCAAAAAAGGCAATATCAATCAACCTTCCTACTGATCGGGTTCAGTGCCGAAGTGATTCGAAACGAAGAAGCCTGCCGGTACTTCCTGAGGTCAAACCGGCAGACCCCACAGGCGTACCAGTAGGGATGCAGTAAACTGGGAGGGTTATGATTCTTCTACTCCGCATCATGATGAAAGAAGAACAAGAACATTATTGAGGAAGTCGGGAAAGATGACAGGTTTACCCAAATAGGGAAAAACGGCACCGAACCCGGCGCCAGTAGTGAAATCAGGAAGACCAAGCAGCGTTTGATATGCTATCCAGAGTCTGGATCTGAAATGTATTCAGCACTATGGCCACGGGCATTATGCGAACTCTGAGATGCACTATATCCCACAAAGAGTCACAGAATTTAAAGAAGACAGGGAAGCCTCAGAACTGATGTTACCAAACTCCATCCTAATCATAGACTGTTACAGTTCGCAGTCTTATTACCTGTAACTTGCTTCTATCGTTAACTCAGTACTTAACCCACTTAGCAAATTGGTCACGATTATGAATGGAATTCACTTGACCTGCCACACACAGAGAAGGTACTCATGTCAGAACATCCTCAAATTAATCACTTGAAGTCACCGACTTATGTTTTATGTGATGCACATACTTCCTGGACGGTCATAAAAGCTGAAAGTACCGATTCTGCCCCACAAATTTTGTCAAATTCGAGACTTTATTACCTTCCGTGTTTCAGGTCGTAAAACTTGCTTTGTCGCACATTGCACACCTAATCTAGTCGGCGTCGAATTTTCATCTCTTTTGCACTATCTCAAATTAGAAGACACGTTGGAGGCATCATAAAAAATACACAAATATTCGTAAAATATGCAAGTTCCCCTTGCGCCTTGCGGGCTGTAAACGCTCTCATAAACAGCATTCCGATGGGATTCTCTTGGCACATCCAAGGGGTGCATAATAAATTTAATCAAGAGTCATAGACATAGACGAAGATGCAAACGTTCATTTAACGTGACGCCCTATCGGATTCCCTTTCATCGAGCTAATCCCTGAATAAGGAAGAACTTCATTTGAAGGATTAGCTTAAATCCCACTAAACCCTGTATCTTTTACTAAGTCTTTGGATAAAAGTAGTATCTACAACTGAAAAGAGTTAAACTTATGACCATAAAAAGTCTTTTTTAGTTAAATACCATTCCATAGATACTCGATATAGATACCAACGGTAGTGCATTTCTTCTTCACCGTGCCGAAGAGGGAAAGGAAGAGCGACGACGTTTATCTATCGTTTAGTAAACATCATCTTTTATTTCCTGCTCATGATGGTTTCGTTGACAAATTTAATTGAGTGTGAAGGCAATATTTTGTTTCTGTTTTTTTTTTTCTTTTTGTTTGTTTCACACTTGCATACATCGTTGTTCCCCCTTTCTTTTCTTTTGTGTGCGTTTGAGTAGTTTATTGAGCAGCTCGTTTTTTTAGGTTGCTTTGAGATGCCGAAATATGCCGGTACGAATCGATTTGCTACAGTGTGGCTGGGATTTTGTTATAAAATCGTTTAGAAATGAGTTGTCTTGAGGTCCGATTTGATATGGTGGTTACATCCAGAATGAATGGCGGTGACAGGGTGACATAAGTCCTCACAGATGTGACAGGGTATAGGAGTTTGCTTTTGCTATGTTTGCATTCTTTTGAAGATGAAGGGCTCAAATAGTTAGCAAAATGAGTCTGAAGGATAATAAATCCGGATATGCCCGGTATTTACAATAAAACCCTTGGCTGTGAAACCTTCCAACTTTGCAAAGTAACTAACAGCCAAAGATCAAACCATTGGCAGAAATCGCTACGCTAAATCTAATGCATGCCATAGGAGACCTCAGCGTTTGATAAGCCCCTTTGGTATTTTCTATTCGAGCGTCCCTATAAAAGTCAGTCGGAGTTGCAGTAAAATATATTAAACCAGCCGACATTGGCTTCCTAGGTCAATATAATTGAGATCAGACATTGAAAAGGTACGGTGTTCCGGTTAGTGTTGTTTTCACCGGAGGAGCTCTTTCAGGTAGTTAATCAGTCAATCAATTCCCAGCAAAGCACACAGACGTGTCACTTCGTTTAGAGTGACGCAGCGGTTTTAACTACCTTAGAATAGTGCTGGATACTAAAGATCTGTACCAGACTGAAGGCTAATGAATAGCCAAGACTTCGGCCTGTGAGGAACGGCAATAAGTGCAAAGGCTGATGTCAAAGTCTTTTACGAAGACTTCGAGGTTTTTTGACCATTCAGTGAAAATTGACAGTCAGATGTGTGTTGCCAAAATTTGATAATATTACCAACGGCCTTCGGATATGTGTGTAGAAAATAGATCCGTTGACTTGGAAAAATGACCTTGCGTACAGAAGAACGCTGGCATACCCTAAGTCTTGATCTCTTCATTGATGAATGCATTAAAGTCCCTCAATGTGTGGGGGCCAAATTTTTATTGACAATATCAACCGCAAGTGCATCCAGAAAGGTTTAAAATGTCGCTGTAGCGGTAGTCCTAAGTGTTCCCGAGATAATCATACAAGGGGATCGTTGCGTTTGCAATTTTATTCTTCTTGGAGAAAGGACACAACGATCGGTTCGTGTGAGAAGCTTACGTAGCGCAAAGTTGCAGAAGATCAGCACGTGATATCATATGCATAATTCATAATCGATCACCAAGGATTCCCCATTTCCTGAAACAGGTCATTACAGATAAAGGTCTGGACTACTTGTGGCTTATCTTGTAGTGCCAATCGTTTGACAATGTTTCCACCACAGGAATATTTCACTTCACGGTAAAAGCCGTAGGTGGATTAAGAAAGGTCTGGTCGGGTGCAAAGCTCGCGGTTGTAGCTAACGAGGAGATCTCTGACAGATCTAGAACCCGCACCTGGGTCCCAGCTCCTCCAGATGATATTCTGGAGATCATTGGGCTATGTAGCCTGACCCTTCTGACTCATAATTGGAGGAACTAATGGACCCTTAATACTCCGAGGCAGACTAAAGGCATGATTCGACTCAATACCTCAATACCCCTAAGAGAGTGCTGAACCACATTTAATAGAACCTCAGAACTTGGAGCGTCGATCTCCTTTCCTGAAATGGACAGCGACGACTCCAATCTTTCTGAGGTGACAACCAAGCCGTCGGTCTACACCTCTGACACCGTGTCTGAAATGGTAATCAACGATGAATCAAATGAGTTTCTTCACGATCAGAGGATATAGATGAGCTTTGGGGGACATTTTCAGAACCGGAGATCTCGAACAACATCGTGGTGGAGGCTTCTGTGGTTGATTGCAGCAATGAAACTACGGTTTCTACATATTAACCTCCATAACTCCAAAAACGCCTCGGAAACACTCATTTTGCGCCTATCCAAAGACACGGAAAATATCATCCAAATCCAAGAACCATGTAATCACAGAAGGCTTTGTTCGTGGCCTTGGGACTTCTGAATATGTTCCCCTCTATACAAAAGACAAGATAAGATCAGAACTTGTGTATTCGTGAAACGCAGCCATAATGTACTCTTACTTCCTAATCTCAGCGAACCCGACATAACCATTGATAGTCTGGAGACTGCAAAAGGTACCTACTGGCTGGCATTGGCATATGTTGGCCCCGACTATATGGGTTTTCTCCCTGGCAACAACTTAGAAAAAGTGGCCCACATCGTCGGGTGCGATGCCAACGCACATCACATGGTTTGGGGCAGTACCGACACTAACTATAGAGGTGAGTCACTTTTTGATAACATTATTAGCACTAACCTCATTCCTTGCAATAGTGGAGATGAGAATGCCTTTATAGCAAATATCGACAAGAAGCGCTAGATATCAGTCATGTCTCCGACAACATCACTCAGATGATAACGAACCGGATGGTAGCCAGTCTTCTTCAGATCACCGATACATCTAACACAGTCTAAATGATGCGCTTCCTTGCCAAGCAGCTCGCCTCTGAACTCTTAAGTCCCCCATGTAACACCAATGAGTTCGGCATGAAATTTAAGGATTTTACCATGTCTCTCAATCAGGCAATGGCAGCTTCCTGCCCAGAGGCGAGAAAAAGCCACCCTTGTGGAAATCGGCACTGGGACCGCTTAGAAACTTTTCAAGCACACAAAGAGCACAAGAAAAGTGACTGACTGGGACTCATACGAGGAATCACTTAAAATATATAAAAAAGAACTGAGCAAGGCAAAGCGACAATCCTGGAAGTCATTCTGTGACAAAATAACAGAAACCTCTGAGGCATAACGGCTAAGAAAAATCCTCTCTACCAATCCTACGATGCCTGGCCGTTGAAAATAAAAGATGTCTCTTGGACGACCTCAAGTGAGATGCGACTGGACACCCACTTTCCAGGTCACGGCCAGTAACAACGTTAGTAGTTGCTGCTGCCATTCACGATCTATTCAAGTCTACTGGGCAGGATATCATCCTGCCAACGTTAGTGAAGATTATGATCCACATTCCCTTGTCATGGAGAGAAGTTAATGTGGTCTTCATTCCCAAAGCCGAGAAATGTTCTCATATTGTCCCAAAGGACCTCAGACCTATAAGTCTATCATCTTTCCTTCTGAAAACTCTAGAACGACTGATTGATATCCATATACGACCTAGAATTGATCAGCATGCCTACTGTAATGGAAAGTCAGTGGAAACGGCTCTACATACACAGGCTAAGCACATAGAACAATCCCTGCATTATAGGGAGTGCATAATGGTCGCATTTCTGGACATGGACGGTGCTTTTAACAACCTGTTCTGGCAAAGGATAATCTGATAAGATACCATTAATCTTTTGGGTTCAGTCCCACAAAATTTTAAGACCTCCCTTGGCTTCCGGAGATGGCAGATTAGTTCATCATTCGACTATGTTGGAGCTGGACCACAGGGATATTCCAGAGAATCGTAGGGCCGACGACCTCGCCAAAATTGGAACTATTCCTCCTAACCTACCGGGAAAAACTATCATCGGTATACCAATCGCTACGTGCAAACTAATATTTGAGGTTGGAGGGTAATAGAAGAACTGAAGATCGTTGGGTCACTATGTCTACCGACCAAACAAATCGCTCTAAAAGTTTGAACTTTCAAAATTGTAAACATCACAGCGCTATCATACGTGTCATCACTGGACACTGTCTTATAGGCAAGCATGCAAAAAGGATTGGCATTTTCGAAACGAAACTGCATCGACGAGGAGGAGGAGGAGATAATCCTCCACTCGCTCTGTACTTGCCCATCACTCTCCCGATAACTTGAGCGATCTAAACAATATAGACGTTAACAGTCTGCTACGCTCCGTCAGAAACTCAAATTGGTTCCAAATTGGTAGATCCACGTGGTATCACATTGGGCCCATAGACCTAAGTGATTTGGTTTTTGCAGCAGCCTCCACTACTCTGTGGCGTGTGGATCTGCGAATGTTGGCAACTGTCTAACTTTCTCAATGTTGCTGAGGTTTCTCTTTATACCCAGAAAAGGCTACCATGGTGAACGCTCTTGTGGAGCACAGTTTCCACTAACTTACCCTTTTGACAGGCATTTCGCGCGTTAGAAATATCCCTGGATCTGCCCTGGAAAATCGCTTTTCCATGCTGGAGATCCAGGGTGCGAAGCTATCGATTTCCCATTGCAGATGCAACAAGAACACCAAAGATGTTGATTAGAGATTCTTTATAAAAATCGGTTTAGGAGCCCCATAGAAAACTTAACACAAGAATGGATTTCGAGAGGAATTTGCCCAGCCAGAAGACTCAGTAGTACTGTGTGCCTCTTGTCAAGATTTCAGGTCTGTCTTGTTGTTTTTCCGAGTCTAAGGCAAAACGTACTATTGTGATGTTTTGGGAACAGCGAACGTAAGAACATTGTTGAGTTCATAAAGATCCCTTTTACGGATAAAGAAGACTGGAGTAGATAGGATACAATTACGCTTAAACTAGTTTCTCCTCCACTAGGAGGACCAAGCTCAAGACTAGCTTCGACAACTGAATGACAATCAAGACCGCCTGGCACTCTTGATCTGAGATTCTCATGAAAGGTTAAAAGAACAGTCACTTTGGATACTCTGACTTCAATCCCAGTCTTTCTCCCAACATTAAATTTCAAAAGGGCATAATAACTCTATATTGGCATCCATTTTTAGACGACATCACAACTACTATGATCAACTGGACTAGTCCTGCTCAGAAGCGAAGAAGAGAATCTGTCCCTTCTGACTAACTCAAGCTCAGACATAAGCATGTATTGTACCCGAATCAGGTTCATGAGGCTGAAAAGACTCTACCTGTAAAAATACTCTTGAAACCCTCTAAATCGAGAGCTTAATGCAAGGCAAGTCTTGGGAGTATGTTCTACAAACTTCCGACACGAATCGTAAATAATTCGAGGGATCGACTATCTGGGGTCGAAATTTAAAAGAATCTGCATCGGGTTGCAGTCGACAGGAATCTCTATAGCTAGGCCGGGTCAGGTTAAATGAGGCAAATGATTCGTATTCAAGAGGGGTTATCAATATATCACTTGAAATCCACAACTGTCTATCTCTTCTTCATACAGAAGCAAACTCCTTGAGTGTCCCTGGAACTACGAGTCATTTTGCGAGATCACACATCATCGGAGGGCTTAAAACATCTATTCGGCTCTTGGGAGAACTTTCGTATCTTTGAATTAAGAAAATCGAAAATCAAGAGAGAAAATCTAGTATAACTGTGTTATGAAACGGCCGAGTCTTCTGAAGAGTTGTGTCATTCTATGAGGAATAAGACAAGGCATCAACGCCTCACTCACAATGTACCAAAAAAAATCCACAAACTCCCGAAAATAACAACGAATAGCTCACCTGCTGTGACTGCGTCCATGGCAGCCGAAATAAAACCTACAGTCGAACATCCAAATTAACTGAACCAAGCCTAGAGAATAAGTTCCTATACATCGTCCAGTAAACAGACGACCGTATCTACAACCATTGTTCAAGCTCTAATCAATCTACGGCCAAGCTAGCTTCAACATCACTATTTCTAAATCTTTCATAAAACATCGAAGAGCTGCTTGATATCTCAGTTTGTAAAGCGACTCATCTTCTAATGAGTACTACATTTACCCTTTAAGTACATTAGCATTCTCAGGTTCCCCCTCCAAACATCCAGATATTCGTACAATCCATCAATTTCTCCAAATCGTCATAAGCCAGCCATAACCGATTATCTCCCAGAAGTATATCATTCCGAAATGTTGAACAAAATCTCACTACAACCGCACTTAAGGTGATTTCTCCATCCGTTAAGCCGCAGTTTCATTTAAATCCCCAGACACAAACTTAAACACAACTTCATAAGCCAAGCCAACTCCAGTAAGTCAATTTTAGAAAGGATTTCGCTTAAAGCTAAAAACAAAAACAGTGAAGAGGCCTTGTCAATGCTTTTAACCTCAATCGCTGCTCCAGTTTTCCCGTTTTTTTTTATGTTTTTTTACTCAGATAAAACATCATCGCCGGACGAGACCGAACCGAACCGTTTCAACGTCACACAATCACCATCAGCGGGAGCCCAGCTCTACAAGCATATGATTGCGTGACACAAGGTCGTATTCATGTACTGATCATTTAATATTTAAATTTCAAGATAAATCGTCCGCTATGACCACCTACATTCTGGCCAACACCTTGTGCTAAGTGTTAAATTCTACGCCCAAATATAGACACTAGTCTAAGTTTGTAGACTAGCGTCGGTTAACAGCGATCGAAGCAACATTTAACCATGGTCAATGTCGAACACACAGTCTCAATCTTATGTCCAATTAGTTGAGCGATCAATCTGAACTGATTCACTAAGAAAAGATACAAGGATTCGACCTTGTATACCCGTAAGCGACAGTAGTTTCATACTCCCTTGGCGCCGTACAATTATCTACCGCAAAACTCATCCCGAGCACGCGATTATCTGTCATCACAATCCGAGCGAACAACAACACAGCTCGTCCTGTTCGATGGTGTGGTGTGGTGTGGTGTAGTGTAGTGTTAGTGAAATGATGTTACCTTGTTCGCACAAAGGTAGGACACGACTCAAATTACCTTCCTGACGCGAATTATCAAAAACAAACTATCGGAAGGAAAATTATAGCCCCACGGCGGCGTGGTGGGTCCTTATCGAGTGGCAACAATCTCATGTTGGCCATGATGTTTCTCTGATGGTTCTCAGCCAGCACTCATCCATCTCGTTCCATGCAGCCAAAGTAAGTGACGAAAGTTTGCACACGCAAATTAGCAAATTACCTGGACGTGTAGTATGCAAATGTGTTACAGATACTTGCGAACGGTTGGATGGTTGGTTTTGCATTCTTTTTTCTCTCATTTTTTTAATCGAATTAAAGAAGAAGAAGGTAAAGTGTGTGTGCTCTGTGCTCTGTGATGTGTGATTTGTGCTGGGTGCTCGTTGCTCGTTGCTCGTTGGTCGTTGCTCGATGTTCAGTGTTCACTGTTCATTGTTTAGTGCTATGCCACCTCAATGGGGTGGAAAAGTGAAAGCGAACGTGATAAAATATTTTTGGCCCAATTTGTTGAAATCTAATTATGGTGGCACCACCTAAACAGTCTACAGTTCAAACGCGCCATTTGAAAATCCTCTTGACGTGGCTGGTAGTTAATTAGAGGCCATGTTCATTGCAGCGTGATGTGTGTGTCGTTTTTGCTCGTCTGAATTGTGTGTGCGAATTGAATGCGATTTGCGAACGATTGGGTAAATTGTCGCCGACTATTGAACTCTGGGTCAGTTGGTGGTTTCTTGCAACTTATAACTGTTAGATGGACGGCGAGTATTGGAGCGGAACTAAGAAACTTCACGGTTTGTGGGTAAAGATACGATGCAACATCGATTATTTGCATTGTAGGCGAATGAATGGTTGAAGCACTAGAAACTCAAGAAGAAGAATGATGATCATGGAGGATTTGGGCATATCAGACTGTTTATGCCCATATGCTCGTCGAGCACGAAATGGAGTTCTAACTTTAGAGTTCAAATCGCAGATCAACACGACGTTGATAGTTGAAAGATATTACAGATTGTAGGGATATATGCAAACTATTGGACCCTTCCCTGACTTCAACCTGACGAGCATGAAAATCATCACACCAACTAATGAAGATTCCAAGAAATTCTTTGTATTCGAAGGGAGGTAACGAAAGATGTTTATGGAACACCAGGAGCAGATTTATAGTAAAAGATCCTTAGAAAAATATAAGAAGATTCAACTACTGGACACAAATATACTGCCACCACATGGTAGTGGCGATGCCAATTATCGATTCCTGCGAGGTGCCGCAAGATTCATTGCACAGTACTGTACTATTAAGCTTTATAGGCGATGATAGTCCGCTTCTCTCAAGATCATGGGGAAACTTCTGTGTCCTAGAAAACTACCATTGCTCGACAAATCGTCCGATCGTCTTAGCTTAAATTCGTAGAGCACAATCATTTGTACGATTCCTCAATGATCATGCTTTATAGCAATTTGTAGTAGAGCAGAGCGGGTTTATGAGTGGAGTTCGAACTCATGACTGCTTAACCTAAGTCGTCATTTCTCGCTTTTTTTAATTTAAAATTATCTTAGACCCTGTTGGAGGTAAGAACAAATGTGTCCACCAACGAACTCACTACATAGCACCGCAAGCCTTTAAGGAAGCAACTTAGTTCTTAAGTCTCTCCTTGACCACCAGGAAGTGTAAACAACTCAAAAACCATGTCACAGTAAATTATCTGCGATTCAATTAAAGAAGTTCAATTCATAAATCAGTGACGTCCGCGAAAACACTGTGCCACCACAAATCTTAGCCATCGTCTCATGAAGGTCATTAACTTCACGCACACGAGTACGATTTGAAGGCATCTGATGTATGTTAACTGGAACTTGCTGCTGCGTTTCATACCCACAATAACCACAAGCTCAGCCTGACCAAGACCAACAGAGTCGTCTCCAATAAATCATATCCAACCAAGACTATGTGCATATGTATCTATTGAATGCGTTTCTATCGAAGGCGCATCTATCCATCCCCATCATCTTCAATTAATAACCAACTCCCCGGATGAGTAGTTAAAGTTTTTTTTTTGTTTTTCTTTTTTAATTCTTAACTTGGATTGCTTAGACAGTCGGACACTTTCGAACGCCACCATGTGTCCAAGTGCCCAAGTGTCCAAGTGTCTAATGCTGGCGTGCAATCTTTTTAGAGTTTGATGAATCGCCCTGAAACAAATACCAACCGTCAGACTATATACTCGCATCTATCAGAACACCAAGAAGACCCATCTCTTGCTCTCTAATTGAATTGATTGCTGATTGAATTTGTTGGATGCTGATTTGTTGCAATAAATGTTTGGGTCTTCGGAGGATTCGTCTTCTTCATCTTTAAGGCGGCAAAGGCCACTAGGAAACCAAAGTCGATTGAAGAACCTATTAATAGGACGACGGTATACGAGTACGTATGTCTTCCGCGTGTTGTAGATTATAACACGTTGGACTTTTGCAAACGCAAATTAACCAAGAGATGCAATTTAAAAGAGATTCATCTTTAACCAGCCCCGCGGTTGGTCCTATTGATTTATGGATTTTATTTTGCTTCTTAAGCTTCCCAGGCCTCCAGTGAAATCCTTTTGACGGTTAATTATTTGTTTGTTTGTTTGTTTATGTTGAGTTATGAAAGCTCGGTAGTGAACAGAAGTCATAATTGACCCGATCTATTCGTACGTATCGTGTAGATCGTTTGTTTTCTTAGCTGTGATTCAATGAAGTTTGTTAGGTAATGGTACGGGAGAATGCACAGGGGATCCATGAAGTATGGCCAAACAATGCTCCTACGTGGGCTATTCCAGTGATTACTTTTTAAATGAAAACAAACAGAAAATTGAATGAGTTTGGAGGTTATTTTTAGGGATTAAGATGGGCCATTTGCCGGGAATTATGAAGGGTATTTATAGAAGTCCCTTTGAGAGTCAGGTGGAGATATTGCCAGGCGAAGTGGAACATCAAAACAAATGAAGGCAATCACGATTTGGAGGAATGTATATAAAATTGATTTGTGACTTGGAAGTTGTTTGAAGTTACTGGAAAAATACACCAAAACATTAACGAATTATAGCGCTTTTTTCTCGAGACCAATGTGTTCTTGGCTGATCTACCATATCATAATTGTATCGTATGATCTTCCTGTTTATAAGGGCAATTCTAGACATTGTATGCTATCGAAGTTTTCCTGGTAGATCGGTATATCGGGGCTCTGGCCACTATTTCACAGACTTCAAAGGTATCTTACATCCAAATATTTGCTGCCCTTTATTGTCGTCGTTTTTGAAGACGTCTGCAACCATGATTGCTACGATATTTGAAGACTGGGTTCTTTTACACCCCGTTATTAAGCACTGATCATTGCCTATATGTTCTCCTTATTCACCTCTTTGGTAGTCACAGCCCTACACCCAAAATCACATAAAGGGATTGTCATGTACTTATGCTTTAATACGATGCGATTTCGAGACCAGCATGAACACGACCGATCTACCATTTCATATATCCTTCTACTGATCCTCCTTTTTAACAGGGTGGCTCTAAATATGGCCAACTGTCAGACAGTTTTTGGTCGATCACCGGAGCATAAGAGGTATCATTGTATGGATAACTTTTTCCACTCATATATGCATATCGAAGGTTTCATCTTACCTAAGAGCACTTTTAATTTCTATCGTATATGCCTCTATAGACAAATTATTATTGGCATACACATATATCTTACAACTGGGTTCGAGACCAACCGATCTACCAGTTCATACTAGTTCCACGTAAAGGTCTTCTTTATCACGATGCTCTCAAACATCGTCAACTATCGAACAATACGTGGTCGATCACTGATAACTCTTTTGATGTTCCACAGATGGGAAATGTTTCTTATAATTTCGGAGAACTCCTGATCTTTATCGTTCCTGAAACCTTGTATCTACAATTAAATAATACAGAGTTACGAGCTCATCACTTTCAAAGTCTTTATTGCTGTTTACATCTAAAAACGCACGTGCAATTAGAAATGGTCTGAATGAGGCGTAATCTTTTATTGCCGGTTTGTTGAAAGAAAGAAGCAATTTGTAAGATTCGCAAGTGTTTTACATTTTGATCGTTGTGTACTTCCTCTGTCCTTTGGCTCTCCATTACTACTTCTCTGAAGTAGAAGACTTGGAAGTTGCTGTTATTAAGAAACTCGATTCAAAATCAGCTAGTGAACTGGAAAAAATAGCTCAGAGCTATCTAAATGGTAAGCTCACTATAACAATCTTGCCGAAGCGCTCAGAAGTGATTTTACGAGGTCAATTGAGAAAAGTGGTAGGAATCACTGACGTTTACTCAAAGGACTTCAAGTTGCGTTGTATTAGCTCTTGGTTCCAATCTTAAATGCAAGGGAAACATTGTTGGTCAAATTGAAAAGGCGTCTGTCTGCCTAAAATGCATAGAACATCTTGGGCCCATGACCACACTCAGCCTCGCCAAACTAAACCACTTCCCAGGTAAACTAATCAGAACCGGCTCACAACCAGCTCTTATTAACGAATCTTCTACTAAGCTGAACAATACAATACGCCGTAGCTGGTGCGAGTATATCTCATCGGTTATGGTGACAGATGAGGCCATTAAACATACTGCTGATTCCTTTGATGACCTCAAGTCACCTGGCATCGATGGCATATACCCAGGTATAAACCAGCTGCTGGTAACTCTGAAGAGAATCTTCACTACTAGCATGGCACTGGCATACACAGGATAAAGAGGATTACACGATCACCAAGAGCTTCAGACCAATAAGTCTGACTTCCGAGCATGGAAAGAACGATCGAGATCCATGTGCTTAAAACTGCCTTTCGGATACATCCTCTGCCTGCGATGCAGCACATTTATCAAAGCGAATGATCTTGTGAGAATGCGCTTCAAAGTCTAGTAGGCCATTGAAGGCGCACTCGACAAGAAGAAATACGCGCTGGGCATTTTCATCGACATTGCGAGTACTTTCGACAACGCATCTTTTAACAGAAAATGTAATTCGGCCAGACAACATGGTGAAGACGAATCACTAGTCTTGTGGATAAAAGCAATGCTGGTGCATAGGACGCTGATTGTGGATGTTGAATGTGGCCAAAATGTAATGGCGGGGGTATAGAAGATTTGACCGCAGGTCGGCGTCCTGTCTCCACAAGTTTGTCGACTCTCTATTCAATGCGCTCAATAGTTCTGGCATCTATGCACACGTATACGCGGATGATGTGCTCGTAGCTATATGTACATACTATCTGTTGTATCGTTTCTAGCCGTGATCGACGATTATTGCATTAGAAATGGGCTCTCAGCGAATCCTCCCAAGACTGGGGTTGTTCTCCTTACGAGAAGGACTCATCTAATGCTTAAAGCCATCACCATCCAATTCTGCAAAGAAGCTGTCGGCAAGACATGTGACCAGCCAACGAGAAGGGCCCTTTGAATCCACACGGCTATGATAAGGCCCATTATATCCTAGGCGTCTGTTGTCATTGCTGCTTTTACCACACTCCAAAGATCGGTCTGCCTTGGCTGAATGGAGTCTACCCCTAACACGCCTGACTCCGTTCTAGACCCATTGATGAATCTCCCTCCCGTTAATATTCATATCATAGGTTGCACTCTCAACTCCATCTTCCGTTTAAAATGAAGTGGTCTTTGATACAACATGCTTTAATGACCTAGCGCGTCGGATGTCTTTTGACCTTGGTCTTATGTACATGCCATCTGACGCGATGACACCAGAACTCCTGCTGGAGAAAAAAAAATCCACTTTCCGTGTGCCTAAGACAACTTTCACCCAGAATCTGAGCCAAGAAAAAAACCCGACCACGTTTCTTTCCTGGCGGATGGCTCCAAAACCGATTTAGGATGCGATGCTGCTATATTTTAGGGGGACGACAATGTTAGACTTCACTCCTTGTTAGGAAAACTTGCGTCTGTCTTCCAAGCGGGGATATAGGTATACCCAATTCTGATGGCAACGGACTATCATATTTTGTGAAGAACCGATGGAAGGGCGAAGTATTATATTTGCAGATGTAGCGACAGCTAAGCTGGACTTATAGCCTTACTGGACCATCTTGCGGCTTCCAAACTAGTTACAGAAAGCACTAAATCTTGCCTGGGTCCTAGATTACAATGGGATCACCGGAAATGGAATCGCCGATGAACTTATCAGGCAAGTTTCAGAGGAGAGTTTTTCAGGGCCTGAACCTGCATTAGGTCTGTCAGGGTTCTCGGTTAGGACTTTCATTGATAGTTGGGCTCTATAGGATCACAACTGCAGATGACATGACCATCGAGCTTGCCGACAGACCAAATGAATGCTACTAGACGTCTGTAAGAGGGGAGTGGCTTTTCTGAGGTCCTTCAGTAGGTAAGATCGCAGGCTGCTTATTGACTTCGTGACGGGGCACTACATAAAAAAGAACGAAGAAAGCGATAGGAGAAGCTTTTGCTTCTGACTGTTAAACTAAGAATCCGCTGCCAGGCAGAACGAACTTTTCACCTTGGGCGATTCCCGAGTCAAGCCAACCAAAACGGAGTAAGGAAAGCAGTATACTCGTACAAATTCAAGCATAATAAAACTAGCGGACCGAAAATATGTCTGATTGTCAACACTGTTTATCCGATCTACAAGAAAGTAGACCGTTCTAGATGCGGCCCATCATTATCATCAACATCGCATACTAGATATCGTCTACCGTACTATGTAAATGGCTGAAATCGTTTCACAACGATCTGCTTGACCCCTATCAATGCGGCTTAAGGCCGAGTACGCCCACAATTGACAAAATATTCACACTGCGGTAGATCTGAGAGAAGACCCAGGAAATCAACTTTTTATCTTCATATTCATTCCGCCATCAATGGAGACGGGCTAATATATACAAAGCCATGCCTGAATTTAGCATCCCTGTCAAACTCGTCATATTGTGCAGAATGGCGATGGAGAATGCGCACTGCTCCATAAGTCTCAGAAGTAATCTTACCAAAGCCTATGATATCAAAAAAGAGCTAACATAAGGGGCACTCTACAAGCTGTACAGCGGAGTTCAGTTAATAAGGAATTAATAAAGCTGAACCAATAAGGATACATGCACAGAGGTTAGATCTCATGGCTAAAAAAAAAATCGGTCGCAAAAATAAAGCTATGTCTCCATGACGTTCGTTACATGCCTGGCATCGTCGCTGTGCACTGTACCATTCGTATTCATGCGGAACATCTCGGGATCTTGCTTTGTGACTACTCACGTTCCTCACCTGAATTGTGACTGTCCTGTGACGTCTCGGTAACTACTTCTTCGGTGAGCTTGCGGACTTACGCAAAATATTTGAGTTCTATGTCCGGTAAAAGTAAACGTTGGTTCCAGTGAGCAGTAGCTAAAAAGCGTTAAGGCACCCATCTATCTAACTTAATCTATGCCCTCTGATCGCGTATTTCCTTCTGACCGTTCCCTATTTTGCTGTTCTAAGTCCAAGTCCAACATAACGTCCTGGTCGTTTCAATTTCTTTTCTATTGGTCCTCACTGAAGAGTCGCTGTACTCTGACACTTTGCATCGAATCATACCTGATAGGCGAGATCCTTCATTCCATTTTGATCTTTAACTTCAAGTGAACGATTTTGTACATCTTCAGCGTTTTCCAAAAGCTGATCGTCTCTAATATCTGATTGGCCTAAAAGACTTGACCGATATTTCCAGCCTCGACCTATACCACGATGTATAACTTGATCCTTGATCTTTGCTGACGTTCATCGTTCTCTGCGATATTATCTCTGTCAATATAATGATTTCTATTGATCGGTTACAGCCAATTTATCGTTTTATTTCAGAATTTAGTGATAGGACCAGAAAGAGCACTTAGCCTACTTGCTCGTATATGGCAAATGAATCAATTACCTTCCAGTAGAAAGATGGTTTTAAATGAGACACCACAAGGTTCGTTTGTATCACCTAAATTAAGAAGCTCAAGCATTGCTATTTTCAAAACGAACTCGTGCCGCTACCAGAATGATGAAGACTTCTCGGTCCCGCTGTTCACCCCAAGCCTATCCAGAAAGACATTTCAAACGATTTTCTCCATTTCTAAGGTTTTAACTGACTCACATTTGAAACACGACTCCATTCAATTCAATAGTCATGTCCATCAAGATGTCAGAAATTCTTGTCTTCCCAATAAAGGTCGTCATAATAAGTAGCCCTTAGGTGACAAATCTTAACTGTCATCTTCTGACATATTCATTACCAGCGGAACATCAACATCAACTTTTATGTCCAATACTTGCCCTACATTCCCGTCTGACCAATTCAGCAAAACAAAAATCCTCTCTAGTTCACCCATCATACGATCACCGTTTCATTTGATGTAACAACCCATCGCTCATACGAATCACTTCCTGATTAGGTACGAAAACGATAAAAATGCAAATTTAATCCCCCATCCGTGTGTCATTCGGAACAAACGTAGATCACTCTGCAGAATCTAGGAAACTACTCATCGTTTAAGATGGAAGCCATCATAGCCGCTGAATAGAATTTGCATAACTAAAGCGTATGCTCGACGAGCATTTCTCTTCATCTACGAGTATTCGTATCTGCTTTTTTCGTCTATTAAACGTCGTGTGCATAAAATTTGCATTTTTATCAAATAAATGAGATTTGCATACACTGACTGGACTGGCTTCTTTCCACCTAAGTCTCTAGTCGAATGACAAAATACAAGACCCATACCGCAACGTCTTACCTACGGTTAAACATATTTTCTCAATTTAACCTCTGTGCAGTTTGAACAGACTGTACAGTCCGTGTTTACGTGTGACGATCATAAAAAGTACTAAGGTTCACCCCTCAAGATGCTAAGAAACGGACCACCAAAAACGAAATAAAAAAAAAAAAAAATACCACAGCCAAACCAAGCCATCACATCACACTAGCAGTTCACATTCCACGGATGGTATATGACTTTCGTGCTCGTAGAGCACAAATGAGCTGACTATCTGTGCGGATGTTCTTCCTGAGTGTGGCGTACCTTCTAACATAGAAAACTAATTCGATTGGGTGTGACCTTAGACATCTTTCTGTAGTGTACGCCATCTCAGATACTGCGAGTGGTATCGACGAAGATGAAATTTTCAAATTTAATTTTCGCTACTCGTAGGACAATGATGGCAGAGTACTGACAGAGCACACCGGGCACTATAAGATCACCATGTTCACTACAGATTTCTGTTAAGTATGAAATGGGAATATATCTATGGTGAAAATGAGGAAAAGGGGAGGGGTATTCAAGTTACTACCGCATGTTTGTTTTGTGGAGTTTGCTAACTTGACCTTGGGATCAAGTCGGAAAGGAGGTGACTTTCATAAGTGTACGAATTGGAATTCATTTGTTGCTGTCAGTGCTCGTTTAGATTACAGCGTGGTGTAGCGAATCCTCAGAAGACCAAAATAAATTGATTCTTCTGATTGAGAAGCACCAGAGCACTTCCTTGATGTGATTAGGTCATAAAATGGTTGATTTCAGGACTTTCGAATATTAAAAAAGTTGCAGTATCAATTTCATGCTTTTTATGTGGTGAACCACAAGGCTTTGTGCTTTGACCTTTACTTTTAACATTGAGAAATGTTGATTTTCAAATGGTGTGCCATATAGTGGCATGCTAGTACCCACACTATTGAATTGAATTGAAAAATTACCAATGAAACATCTTAATCCATGTACAAAGACCACAAAAAACGAGGACGAATCTATCTACCGCCCACCATTGATCGCAAAATTAATTACATATTCCACAAATTGCTCGTTGTCCATTGTTGCACAGTCTCTAACTCCACTTAGATCTCAAAGATCCTTGCAATCACATTAAGATACGACCTAGATAAATCAAAGATACAACTTTATCTACCGACTACTGGCAAACTGCATACACCTTTTTCTATTCGAATTCCAAGTTGTTTTGTTTTTCACGGCACTCAACAATCTTCTGCCTTGCCTTAGTATTTATCCGCCTATACCTGCCTTCGAAAACGCCTTCTCAACCCACTACTATCTACGTAGACAATCAGAGTCGATGATAAACTATTCAACATCGATATTTCAATTAATTCTGGCCGCCCTTCAGTGTATCTAACATCACATATTCGTACAAAAGCGGCACAGCTTTGTGCTCGCTATAAAAAATCCCACCGAGCATAAGTGAATAAGTCATTCAATGTCCTCTGGGGCTAGAGTAACTGACGCGTACCAAACAAGAAAATCCAATTTAAATTCCATAAATTAAAATGCAATTGCTCGTGTTAGATACATGACTACAAGGAGGAGTAGCGCTTCAGTAGTTAATCCTCAAACCACAAATAGATGAGAGGGAGCATCCCAGGAAAATCAACCATTTTCTAGGTGAGAACCCCAAATCCCGATCTGCACAATCGAAGACGAAGATGAAAACGACGACGGACCATGGCGAAGAGTCATTATGTTTTCGTTTACTAGCGGGCGGAATGCATGGTTGTCTTGGTATCAAATAAAGATTGCGTGCACACCTGCTGCCCGAACTGAACGAGCATGCTCCAAGAGCATCAGTGACTAGAGTTTTAAAAACAGCACCAGAGAATCAGAGAGTCATGCGAATTATTTTTTTCTTCTGCCGGCCCCCAAACTTATTAATTGTGGTCGCTCGGGAAGAATTGTCTATTCTTAGAATCAAGTCAGTCCATCGAATGGTGAGTGGGAGATTTGCAGTGGATACACTTAACTTATAAAGTGGCGCTGAAATAGCTACTCCTGGTGCATGTTCAATGACACCTCCTCCTCACTTTCGCTGTGGCATTGTTACTTACTCGTATGCAGCGATACTCTTTAGTTGTATCATTCGAATATAACCATCCCGATCGGGAGGAGTATTTATGTGGAAGCATTCTCAGTAATTTAGAGGCTTCGGACTCCCTTCCATCCCCTCCTGCAGAGCATTGCTGATTTATTTTCATTTCACAATCACACTGCGAGGTAATTATGTTACTTGGGCAATCGATATCGGAACATGGCTTTTGGCGCGTTCGCCTGTCATTTTCATCTTTCTGGCAAAGCAATTGCATCCCAGACACCGATGGGCGACGTCGCCGCCGACAACGAAAACGACGACGCGACTACGGCTTACTGGGTCTTTATGTAAGTGCGCCAATGTTATTTGCTTTGTGTGAATCTGTGTATGACTTGTCAGAGCTCAGAAGGACTGATGACTTTGCTTGTTGGACCTTAATGAAGGTAGTTAAGCAGAGCAGCAAGAGGTTACTATGCACATATATCTATACTCGTATGAAGGTATATTTGAGATCAATTCGATCGTGATTGGGAGTAGTTCCAATGTAAGGGAACTTCTATTTATGGAGGATTGGAGGATGTGTAGTCAGCATTGTCGCGGGTGAAAAGATTAATCACTGAATGAAGTGAACATGCAAAGTAGAAATGAGATCACATTCTTCATACTTAATCGTATAGACGGAGAAGTGGCGTTTAATCGAATGAATGTGTTGAAAAGGATAATGTTGCAGCTACTAGGTGAAGGAGGAATGTGACAACAAGAAGCAAGATGTGCAGAAAACTCCTCAGGGCGCCTAAGGTAAGCCTCATATCGGAAACAACGCATCATTTTTGGTTTTCATGTTTTGTATACTTCCGCCCAAGATATACGAATCTTCTCCATGGACACTACATATTCTAAGCGATATCTTAATCCATGTAGACTGGGTATTACATCCCAGCCCTTTTAAAAGATGTTCCAAACAATTTTTCTGAGATTTAGCCGCCTAGCGAAGAGATACCAGGCAACGCATTGCTAAAGATTTCTTCAACGTTTGGCTCCTGGTTTAAAGATTCTTAGTTGCGATACATGGATCACCTCGCCAAAAAAAAACTGAATTGAATTTAATAACCTACAGCTTGTTCCCGCGAAGGTGCCAAACGAATTTTCCTCAAAGCAATCGTTGAGGACGAGTTGACGTTGGGCGCCACTTTGGAAGTGGCAGGAGAAACATTTGTTAAAAGACGTCAGCTGGGAGCTGAGACTTTGTGCCTTTGAAAAGACGAACACAGGAGAGCTATTTACAAAGTCAACAAGATCTTAATTATATTTAGTCAGAACTAAATAACCTTTTTGCGGCTAAAGGACTAGAAATTTCTTCTTCTCAAAACATTACTCTAAATTTATCGATCCTTAAAGACTCATATCATAAAGCGATCTACTAAAACTAAAAACCAACTGGGCAAGAGTAGATCGCCTCACATGCTGTGCTTTAAACAGTAAGAGTATCCTTCCTTTATACCGAAATCGGAAAGGATGGTACATAATCGAAAAGTGTTTCAGAGAATGGCCGAAGGAAAATGTGCAGAATCCCTGTTCAAGATGCAACATGCCAACCAATGCAGAAGATCCTGCGGGATTGCTCTTCAAAATCCGACAAGAAAAAGTACGTCCTGGACATTTTCATCGACAGTGAGGTGCTTTCAAAAACGCAAAATTTTGACATCGCATGCAACTCAGCCAGGCCACACGGCATAGATGAATAGTTGTGTAGATCGCAGTAATGCTGGTGAATAGTCAGGTATATGCAGATGTCTGTTAGATCATGCCTACCGTCTGCCTACTCCAAACCGCAGGCAGCCCTAGTAGTGATCGACGATTGGAAATGGGCTTTAAATCAATCATCTCAAAATTTAGGTTGGTCTGTTTACGAGAAGGAGGAAGCTGACTAGGGAGTCCTGCGTGGCGATTAATAGGGCAACCGATGAGTATCCTATAACGCGGATTGGTCCAGCAGTGCAACAATCAAGTTCGTAGCGAAGTGCTTTACTTACCTCCCAGTGGTGGTCCCTTGTAGCTGCATAAGTAAACTGGCATGCTCGGTCAGTAGCAATATACTGGCCCAGGCCGGCATAAGGCTCACATCCCTATAAGAAAAAGATGTGACGAACCAGCTAATGGCCTCGGATGAAAATGGATTCACTGTTGACGACCCTTGCAAACGTTTAAAAGACAACGACCTTCGGATCTGTTAAGGGTCCGAACATTCCACGTGCAGCCGAGAAATTAGCAGAGACTCTTTACTGATATCACCGACATCCAGGAAGTGCGATGGGATGGGCCGCACATGAGGACGATGAAAGACTGTGACATATGTTATACTATGGTGATAGCTATAGGGAAAAGAAACAGCGCTTATTCGGATACGGTTTCGCCATATGCAGCAGACCTAGGCAAGAAGTCTTGCGCTTCCGACACGTGAGCTACAATCTTATGACAATCCGCGTCTAGGCTAAGCTCTCTAATATAAGGCTAATATGCGCCCATGCCCCTAGGGAAAATAAGGACGACGGCACCAAAGAAGGCCTCTGCAAACTTCTCGACAAGACATATGAGCAGTGTGACGTCAAAATCGTACTAGGCGCATGGATAGGAAAGCAGGACATCTTTAGTGGGACAGTTGGTAAGCATAGCCTATACGGCACCACTTCTGGCAACGGACTTAGGCTTATTCACTTTACGGCGGGACGAAATACTACTATAGCAAGCACATGGTTTCCTCATCTCAATATATGCTAGAGGTCAAGGCGGACTCAAACGCTAAATCACATTGATCAATTTGCGATAGACGTAAGGCATGCCTACAGTATTCTGGGTGTCCTAACGTTCCGGGCAGCCAATATTGATTCGGATCACCTCCTTATTACAGCCAAGGTACGAATGCGGATTTTCCAAGCACAACAACAAAGAAGAACTACTTTGAGAAGATAAACCGTAGAAAAGCTGCAATCGCAAGAGACCGCCATAATCTTTGTCGAAATCGTATCCCGAAATCCCTCAACAACTCCTATTCTGCCAGCATCAAGTACCGAAGACCAATGGCAACGCTGCCAGCGCGACATCAGAGACGTCCCGACTGATGTGCTGGGTTCCACACGACCACCACCAACAAACCCCTGGTTTGATGAAGAATGCCGGCAAGCACGTGAAGCTACTCAAGAAGCCTACAAGGCGGCGCCGCAACGAATAACGAGAGCTGCTCGTGAGCTCTACAAGCAGAAGAGACGCGAAGAACATCGGATTCTCCAGAAGAAGGAAAAAGAGCACTAAAAGCGCACGATCAGTGGTATTGAGAGGTTGTACTTCAGGAATAACATACGGGAGTTACATCAATAAGAAAAAAGAGCGTGTCAAGGCTAAAAGGCCTATACAGAAACCTGTAAAGATGAAAAAGGAAACACTTCCTGCAGACTATACATATAACGACGAAGAAGCCCAACATGTTGCCGTCAAGCAGAATAGACCATTCAATTTGACGATGATAGTCAAACCTTCCGTCTACCTGACCAAAGCGCAGTAAGAATAGCAATATCTGACGCTCTACCAGTCGACATATTCAAAGCTGCAGGAATTGAACTTGTGGAGAGCGCGCACCAACTCATATCTCAGATCTGGTCAGAAGGGCGTATGCCTGATCAATGGAATCTCAGTACCGTATGCCCGATCCACAGGCAAGGATTGTGCCAGCTATGGAGGTATAACTCAACATCTGATGCAAGATCTCACCTACCCTAATAGGTGAACATCTTGAAATCCTTCGTCAGCAACCTGATTGACCCCTATCAGGTTTTGGACCAGCAAAGCCCACAATCGACAAAATCTTCACACTACGCACATCCTGGAAAAAGCTCAAAAGTCCAAATCGATCTTAAGGGCCCATATGACAGCATTTATAGAGACGAGCTATATAGAGCCATGCCTAGCTTTGACATCCTTGCCAAACTCGTCCGTCTGTGCTGAATGACGGTCGAGAACGTTCGCTGCTCCGACTTAACCGAGGCCTTTGATGTCACAGAAGGCTTTAGACACGGTGACGCGCTGTCATGTGGCTTCTTTGATATCATATTAGAAAGATTTGAGCGGAACCCACAAGTGAACACCGGAGGCACAATCTTTCAAAAGTCTGTCCAACTACTGGCGTACCCCCATGATATCGACATGATTGGTAGATATCAACTGGCTGTCACCGGTGCGTTAGATAGTATTCAAACGAAAGCTGCTAAAATAGGTTTAGCGGTAAATGAGGGCAAAACCAAGTACGAATATATGCTGTCAACAGGGGACACACAACATCGACGAATTGGATAGAACATCACAGTCGACTGCTATAACTTCGAGGAAGTAAGGGACTTTTTCTACCCTGGGTCTGCTATAAATTCTGCCAACAATACATCAGCAGAAATAAAACGAAGGCACGGTCTTGCCTGACTAGCAAGGTCGCAAAACTAAGGAGACTCTATATAAGACCTTGATCATCGCAGTCCTACTTTATGGCGCTGAAGCATGGTCTCTATCGAAAGCGGGTGAAGATACGTCAGTCGTTTCGGGAGAAAAATTCCTCTAACAATATTCGGTCCCGTTTGCGCTGATCAGCTATGGAGGAGAAGATTTAACGACGAACTATACGAGCTGTACGACGATATTGTCCTAAACATAAAACTGCGCTTCAGTTGCCTGAAATGGCTAGGACATTTAGAGCGAATGGACACCAATGCTCCGGCCGCCGGCTCTTCTAATCTAACTTGAAGGGACAACGCAGTAGAGGGAGACCTAACCTTAGGTGGCACGCATAAGAAGGGGACCTCAGCCGACGTGGGGTGCGCAACTTGAGGGAATTAGCTAAAGACCGGACTAACTGGAAAGGCTTGTTAGGTGAGGGTCTAGTTCACTCGGAGCTGACTGCTCTGACTCATTTAGTGCTGAAAGGCATCACCGTCCGTTTCACCAAAGAAACTTAGTATTTGTGTTTTATCTTGAGGAACAAGCTTCAAACTTCAATTCCAAGAAGCTGTAGGCGTAAAGGAGTCTTTGGCAAGACATTGTGCTCAGCACCAAGAAGGGTGCTCTGAATCTACACGCTTGCAGTACGCAATGGTATTGAAGCTCCAGCTACACTGGAAGTACGAGGACGATTTTGCCTATACAGGCCTCGGTTAGAATCTGAGCTATGAAAGGATTGTCGCAGGGTCTTAACTGATGGCTCCAAAACCGATCTGTGATGTGGCGCTGATATCTTCCTGAAGAACGAAAACTTCAGATCTCAATCCCTGCTGCATTTGTCTTTCAAGAGGACATAAACGCAATAATGGTGGCAATGGAATATATCGTGAAGGTTTCGTCGAACCCTATCACCAATTGCTGGCTGATTTAGGTCCCAGGTCACAATGGGATCACGGGAAATGAGATCGCCAATGGACTTTTCAGGATCCGAACTTGCGACCTCTGGAACATACAACAGGTACAATGGACTGGTTATTTGGTTTAATGCTCTCTACAAAATAATGTAAATGCTTTGACAAGACAGGCATAACTTTGACAGGAACAGAACCTGGAAGATGACAGATAGCACGGTGTGTATACACCATAAGTGATACTTTCAATGTCCACCAATTTCGCTTCAGTCATTAACTTCTGGACTTGCGTCTACACTGCAGAAATGTCTCACTTACTTATAAGGTTGGTATATTGCCAGGTGTACAAACTCGACCATTGCGAGCACTTTGAACCAACACAACTCGTGAGTCATTTCAGACAGAAATGTAAACCATCAGCCTTGTCCTCTTTAAGCTATCATTACTTTGGCATACTAGCACTTGACAACACCCTTTCCTTACACAAATTCCATCCTCATGCATCTACGATAGAATCTAAAATATTTCACTCATCAAGTCCAGACAGATTCGCTTGTCTCACCCCTTTTAGATAACCAGGCCAGGCACAAAAGGAAGCAAAAACCAGTCTATGCATTCTCAATTCGAAATCAAGTCAATTTGAATGACAATACCAATTCACTCAAGTTGAAGACATTCAACAGACAAGTGTACTATTGTCAGACAACAAACAACAAACAGGAGGTAGCACTTGTATCTGTAATTCATATCCAGGGCCATTGTACAATATAAGTACACCCGCAATAACTTCTGCACACATCGATCATGACCATCAATCGACGCCCGATTCCTATCAATATTCATCAATCTGTCCGAAATTAGTTAATTTCAATACGCGCAAACGCTTGACATTCAGTCATTCAGTCATTCATTCACTCAGTCGTGATGGAACATATGTATTGTCTGAATGGTAAACGACTACTTGAGGCCCAGACATTGCACCCTATGCACTTTAACACACAACGGTGCATTTTTTGATTAATCCTCCCGTTGAGATATGTAAATGACTTGATGGATAGATCTGACAAACAGACAAAAAGACCAACAGACAGCCAGATCGATTGAATCTCTTGTGCATCGTGCTTAAGAGAATTAATTCACGATCATTGGCACGATCCCAATCGTGGCATTTGTTTCACTGATCGATGACGTTTAGGCGGTTTGTAGGGTTCTAGGCTGACGATCGATTCATTTCACAGCAAGAGATCCTCAATCCAGAAACCAACAGATTTAGAAAATGTCGATAATCGATAGAAAATTTATAAAAAAAACTCTAATGGAACTACGAGTATTATAGCTTGCTACTCGTACGAGTACATCTCGTTTTCGAGGTTTTGAAATGTAAATTTTGATCTTCTGTGTGATCGTCGTCACTGCCAATTTGACAGCTGTTTAATTAAAGCTGTGAGTTGGTTTCTGGGCCGTTTCTCATTATCAAAATATGACCGCAGTGCCCAGTTAGAGATCGGAAGTACATTAGCATTAGCATTTGCATGGATTAAGTGGAGATGATTAGTCATGTTTGAAAAATGTGATTGGGCAGCAGTAGGTTATCGCATGCGGAAGGCATTAGTTACTTAGTTGCGCCAGTGATATAGTATAAGTCATTCCGAATGAGATGACTTAGAAGATACTTTGGAGAGTGCTTGGTCAGACACCAATTGTAGGGAACGTGTCATGCGGAAATGATTTTTCAGTAGACAAATATAATCAAGGAGACAAGATACTTAGTCGTGTGAGAAATGTGTCCATTGCAGCTTGGGAGTTTGATCTATATAAGGGCTGTACGATTTTTGCTACAATCTTTAAAAGATCACGAACCAAACTCATAAAATGACTTAGAAAAGAGTGATCCGAAACTTTGATCGACGATCATCGCAGACTTCCTCCACAGATTTCTTCGATCATATTGGAAAAGTGAAGGCGAATCTTGGGGTCTGTAAACTGTAGACGAACACAGTGCAATCCTATGGCTTACGATAGATGCTTACTTCACAAAGCGGTTGATATGTAAGACATTCCGCAAAGAGCCTTATATCATCACTACTCGTACCTTGGCAAATGCTAATCTGCAAAATCACCTATGACTCGCAAATGACGTGACTGGGTATAGTCTAGATATGATCACTATACTTATACATCAATCCATCACAAATATCGAGCTCAAAGACTAAGATTATTTTAGCGATTTGAAACCAATTCTCCAACCTGAAACATCCCTAAACCAGAACCTAAGAAATGGTGCCGTAGGCAAAGCGACATCCAACGGAACGCACAAGGTGCTGGTCCAAATCATTGCCATTCGATGCCCTTTCTCTCCCAATCACTTTTGGTTTATTTTTAAAGAAATCAATTTGCTCCACCAACATTCATTGCGCAACCCCTGACTTCAATTCGTCAAATTAACACTCCTGCCAAAATATGCCAATCCTCACAGGCTTGAACCAAAAACTTACATTTCCTCACACCACAGCACGATCGTTTGAAATTATCTGCCGAAAGCAATTCGAACACGAATTGGAAATAAATCTTTCTTCCTCACCACTTCACTGTGTCATGCGTCCCTTTACTCCAGAAGGGAATAGCTTCTACAGATACACCCATAATGCCGCCCATTAAGCCTACGCCATGCAAAAATGCCACAACAACAACAGTCAGCGAAATTGAATATCTTTTCCAGTGCGAACACAGCTACTTGCTGGTTTCTCTTTCACCAATGCTATACCACTGACTGTAACCATTTGAATGTTGCACATCTATAATAGCTGAAGCCGTCCATCTATCTGTGTATCTGCTGAATCAGTGAAGTGCATCTAAATGCGTTCAAAAGCACTGCAACACCATACCGAACTGAACTAAACTGAAATGTTATTGATCTCTCGTATTTGGTAATACTACATAGATGTGGCGTAGGGAAGTGTAAATTTGAAATGCAATATTTTAAAGAGTACCAGTATAGAAACTGTAGATACTTTCGAGCCAATACCGGTAGACCATGGGTCTTTTGCTTGAGGGGGAGGCTTAGCTTCGTGCCAATTTAATTAGCAGCATCTAGTGAGTTCAAGAGATTTATGAGTTCACGCATAAATGGAGCAGAAATTGAGTTGATTTTCTTTTGCCCCCTTACATGACATGGTGCGATTGAAGGAGAATTTGTGAAGTGCGCAAAGTGTTATAAGTTTCGTGTTGTTGTAAGGTTTGTGGCATGTGGGATGGTCAATGTTATGGTAAGAAGTTACACAATCTACAAGTTCTAAGGTGGGTGGTTTGCATAAGACAAGCTAATTCGATTCGAACAATAACTGAAAAGAGTTAACAATTGTAATTTTCTAATATTGTAGAATAATTTCTTGTTAGCTGATATATTGAAAATTGAAGTACGTACAGGCTCACAGAATCGTGTGAAGTAGCTCCTAACCGAATTTCAAACCGATCGAATCAGTTTTGGCTGAATTCATAGGTTAGGGAGAACTTACTAAAGATTAAAGAGATAAACTTTAGTGATTATGGGCATAATTTGAGTTAATATTTTAATTTTATTTGCAATATATGCTACTTTATACACCGTTGGGAATGTACTTCTAACGCAGGGAGAGCAATCAATAAGACCTACTATTGGACTGTTTACAACTTCATTTATGAGCTTATTGTAAGTCTTATACAATGAGGCTAGGTAATATTCTATGAAAACATAAGAACCCCGTTCTAGTCTTCTCAAATGAAAAATGGAACAAATGGAGAAACCGGTTTACCATTTAGGTAAGGTTTTCATAAGTAATGAATGGTCTCCATTTAGACCAGTATTAATATAATGGCCCTGGCTACTCCTGCAACAATGGAGATTTATTGACAAGTTAATCAAGCAAGACTGTTGAACATGTAATGCGTCGCTGATATTTCGGTGAGTTTATCTGTAACTAGCCTTAGAGAATGCTGCTTGAGAACATGTTGTTTATTTGAGGAAGGACATTGGTTGCTTGACGTAGACTACTTTTTGTTTCCAGGGATAACATTCCGGCCAGTTTATCAGCCGGGCAGCTCCCCGAAACGTTCAGGTCTGCAGATGGTTTAGTCCAACCTAAGTGTTAGATTGGATATCCGGGTATAGGTATTGAAAAAGCATTATCACCTCCCACGAGAGCTATATTTTATTGATATAATAACGAGCGCACATAAAGCCTGGGTAAGACCTTATAAATGAACCTGCGGAACTACCCCTACTCGTCTGAGTAAAATCCAACGCTGGGATGACACACCGGATGAGATATTAGCACAATGGGATTAGCAATCGTAACCTTGTCTTCCGGCAAGGGCCAGGTCCATATCTCGTTGACTTGATCAGCTTTAATAGGTACACGGTTCAGAAGTCATAACAAGAGGCAATTCACTAGAAATAATAAGTCGTACCGGGAGCAATAACCGCCGGTATTGATCCACCAAGCGTAAGTCGTCTGGCCATGGCCATGTAACATATTTATGTGGAATGTACGGACTCTGAACGATGCCCTCGGACTACTATGTAAGACATTGGATGCCTATAAATTTAACATAAGGGCTATGAGGACCAGCTCAGAAGATGGAGGGAGCACTTCGTGATGGTACTTAAACATATAGACGACATCGCGAAAGTCTCGAAGCAAAATAAATCATTTGATCTAGCTAACACCCAATTTCGAGACAGAGATTGCAACGCGATAAAGAACAAAGCGATAG
Source organism: Volucella zonaria (assembly GCA_963966105.1). NCBI lineage: Eukaryota > Metazoa > Arthropoda > Insecta > Diptera > Syrphidae > Volucella > Volucella zonaria. Next base: position 30,993,665 of record OZ014530.1, on the reverse strand, counting down.
GCGTAATTGTTTCCAGGCTGAGCCAAATATATCGGCAGTGATACTGAGACCTATCATAATTAATGCAAGGCAAAATACGCGTATTCCGGAGGAGTGAAATCATTGGATGATTATCAAGCTGTCAAAAAAGGGCTATCTGACGGATTGCGGAAATTGGCGGTTGGTATGCGTTCTGCCGTCAATGGCCAAAATAACAGGGAAGAAAATTCTGGACAGGATCAAAGTACATTTAGACTTAACACTCGATGTCGAAGAAGCAGGCTTTTGCTCTGGATCCTCCTTCGCCGATCACTTCAAACCCTTCCTCATCATCGTAGAGCAATGCGTCGAGCACAGGTCTTCGCTCTACTTGCATTTTAGCGATTTCGAGAAGGCTTTTGGTAAAGTAAACCGGGAGTCTATATGAAAAGCCTTGCACCGGAGGGGTATCCCTGTTAAAATCGTTGCTATTATAAACAAACGATAAGTTATCAGAGGCCTTTACAGTCCAAAACGGCTTTCGGCAGGCTTGTATTTTATCACCGCGATGTCATTCGCACAGCACTGTCGAAGGAAACCAGAGGTGCTCTATGGACATTGACATCTTACCGGAAACATCTTGATTATGCTGGTGATATCTGCTTACTTGCGCACAAGGTTTAAGATCTACATCAGGTGAGTCGGAATCTGGAAGCTGAAGCCAGTAGAGTAGGGCTTAAAATAAATGCAACTAACACTAAAGTCTTTGGTCTTTCAAGCTCTTTCTCCCAACTTCACATTGCTGGACAGGAGGTCGTTATAGTGCAGAACTTTCCTTATATGGGAAGGACCATCTCAACTGACGGCGGCACCGAACTAGATATTAATAGCAGAATCGGGAAGGCAACAGTTGTTTTCAGTTTGTGGTTTAAGCTGTGGAAAAGCAGTGTTTACAGCAACTAAGCCCAAACTGCGACTGTTTCGCTCCAATGTCGAGTCAGTACTGCTGTATAGGTGCAGTACTTGGGGGGAGACCTCAGCAATCACTCGGAAGCTGCAGTCCTTCTTTAACAGGATGTCTGCTCATCATTTTGGGATTATATTGGCACAACCGAACCTCAAGCGCAGAGCTCTATATTAGAACAGGACAGGAGCCAATCGACATCATTATAAGAAGAAAATTTGTGGACTGGTCACACCTTAAGGCGCGAAGACAATTCCATTGCAAAGCATGCCATGGAATGGAACCCGCTTACCCAGGCGTGAGAAATAGCTGGCCGCTCAAGGAAGACATGGCGCTGAACAGCTTACGAGAAGACCAGGACACTTGGAAATTGTTGCAGAGGGCTGCAGAAAACCGAACAAGCGCACAGGTGTTGTTCACGCCTCATACCCCCTCGAGGGGTTACAGCAACTAACTAACTAACCGTTTATGCTACTTACAAAGTACAGGCAGTGAATCAGCTGTTAACTGTTGATCATCAAGCGCGTGTAACCTGACCATAAGACAACTTTTCATCGAAAATCATCATGGGCGACGGCGCCTGTTTCTATTTCTGTGGATATGTGAATAAGCAAAATTATCGCTTCTGGGGCACCGAAAATCCGCGTATAACCAGAGCCAATACACCCGCTCAAAGTTACTGCATGGTGTGCTGTCTACGCTGGAGGCGTCATTGAGCCTTATTTTTTCGAAAACGCCGCGGGCCAAACAACTACTGTGGACGGCGAGCGCTACAGAGCCATGCTCAACGACTTTTTCCTTCCTCAATTGAATGGATTGGGACTGGAGAACATGTGGTTCCAACAGCATGGAGCCACGGCGCATATTGCACGAGCCACAACCGAAATTCTGAGGGTTGCATTTCCGGGTCGCCTTATCTCTCGTTTTGGAGATTTATACTGGCCGGCAAGTTGGCCTGATTTAACCATTCCAGACTTCTTTTTGTGAGGTTTTTCAAGTCATGAGTTTATGTGAACAAGTCTCAGACTTAGACGGATAGATAATATCCGTCGAGAATGCGAGGACCTATCGCCGGAAGTTCTGGCAAGAGTGATGGAAAATGGCAAGCTTCGGTCCAGAATCTATTCTGGTGGCGGTCACTTAGTCGATGCAATTTTCTCGTCTTAATGGAAAAAAATTTAAGACATCAAATTAACATAATCCAAAAGCAGAACTAAAGTTTTTCACTCATAAAAAAAATTACAGCTAAAGAACATCGAGTAACAACTTTTGCACCACCTTGTACATACTGTAACGGATGACAAAGACAACGCTCCCAAGATACTCGTAGCTTCGATGAACTTCTAGAAAAAATCAATGAACAGTATCCCAAATGCGACCTAAAAATCGTACGTGGTAATCTCGGCGTCAAAATGGAAAGGAGGACGCCGAGGACTATTAAAGAATAGCGCGAGCAAGCACAACGTGCACAACATCTGTCAACGAAAACTAGCTGATTGGTTTTGCAAATTGACGGAACATTCTCTCTTCCTATGATCCACAGGAGCACATGACGGGCTCCTGGTCGATACACGATAAGTCAGATTGATCATATTTAAATAGACGGAAGACAGCATAAAGCATATAACGCGTTCGCACATGCCGAAGTGTAAACTTTGACGGTCACGGTCACAATCGCAAGGCTCACAGAGCTTTTGCCAACTGCATTTCCTTCAATGTCTCGCATAAGGTCGCATCACCAGCATTAAATGCAGAAGACCAGTAGCGATTCTGCCAAGAGAGCTACAGATATAACCCGGTTTGTGGATACAAGTCCGCGGGCAAAGGTAAAATTTGGTATCAGTGCCCTAAAATGCGCACTGAAACCCAACAGGACGCTAAAATTGTGATAGATAACTAGTCACTGGTGTGAATTTGGAAGGACTACTTTACCAAACTTTTGAACAACCAAGAGAATGAACATATCGCTCAAATTCAAATCTCACAAACCCATCTGCAGGATGCAATAGCCTAACCGCCGAACTCTTTGAACCTGCAGAAAATGATCTGCCGAAATGCATACACTGCTACGAGGGCGGGTCAATGTAAAATTTTGTTGGAGGAACCCATGACCAATATATGGAATATCATCATCATTTGCCCGATGCTGAAGAAAGCAGATTCCTCAAACTCTACCGAGCATCGTAGACTTGTTGCCGAATTATTTAAACGTCTAATCCCGCCTGATATCAGCGTGTTTTTAGATCCAGTAAATCTACCATCATTCCTCCGTATGTCTTGGAAAAGTTACTTGTACAGTGACTGTAAAGACAACTAGAGCAGGATGTCGATGAAAAATACCCGTCGCTCCATTAAGAAGGAACATCACCAGACCTTCAAATGTGAAAAAAGGTCTAAGGCAGGTCATGATCAATGGAGTTCTCTTAATTCATTTTCCAAGAATTGAATGCAACTCCCAATCTAACACCAGAGGAACAATACTGACATAAAGGCGATAAGGGAACGCCAGTAAAGGCATCACCGCGGAGTTCAAGCAAAGGATAATTCTTGCCAACCTCTGTCTTATAAGCTACTCAATTAGCAAGGACTTATTCCGAGTAACGAAGAAGACGATACACAAAACAGTTATCATCCCTGTATACAACAAATACCATACGGACGTGGTATAGTGTCGATATGATTGAACATATTGTAGGTTCCGCCAGCGTTGACACAATGTAAAAGGGGCGATACAATGAAGAACCATACCAGCTGAATAGAGACATGTTGCTGAGCCTACAGCAAATATGAGGGGTAGTTCATATAGAAACGCCTGAACTTTAGTCTTCCAGCTAAAAGTATCTCCGAACCTATCCGAATGGAGCAGCATTATAAAGGAAAATATTAATTAAGGTAGCGCAAATTTGGAAGAGGACCAATTACCAACTCGACATGGGTAACTAGCTAAGAATTGATCTAGCTGGAGAGGCATATTGCTTATTACTTAGCAGAACTTCAACCGTCCGTAAGCTGCGACCTAAACTAAAGTCAGTATTAAGGTGCAGCATCGTTTTACTCGTAAGACATGAAAGACTGCCCTAACAGATCCCCGATCATGTCAACCGATCACGTCTTCTTCTATTTCTCTGAAACAGTTTATAGATCGATGTACTTAGTGATCAGAGATTTTTTCTAAGATTCTACGACAGACCACTACGGTCGACGAGCTATAATGAGAATTCTTTAAAGCCCCCTAATTTTAGCACCAGGATCTTGAGCTATTAAGAAAAGTCATGGCAAGCGATCGTCGCTCAGTGATCAACACTTAGCCTTGTGAATCTAGCAGTGAGCTATATTGGGAGATCTACTTTGGTTTTCTGTCACAGGGCCTAGGTTTCGCAGCCCGACACGAGCGAAATCTCGACAAAAACGAAGAAAACGCTCTGGGATGTCATTGCTATGCTGACAAAGATCTTTGCAGTAATGGTGACGCTTATATCCACTACATTAAAGGACGCATCAAATGGGTAATTAAGACGCGTATATGCAGTGGGTAAACGACGATGTCGAGTATATTGTTAATGACAACTTGATTGCAACGAGTACTCCTCTGGGACTTATCGTCGGCGATCGCTTTTCTCGTAGTTCCACTGTGTAAATGGGGTGCTGACACGACTCAATGAATCAACCTTTCCAATTACTTTAGAGATGGTTCAGAAGTAGTCCATCATTGAAGTATAAGAACTCGATACAAGTCGACTTGTGCTTCTTCACAACATTACTCGTATTCCAATTAGACAAACTCATTGCGGCCCTTTCAACACAATGTTGCGCACCCCTGCACAAATGATTGACGTATGAAACTATTTCAAATTCCACATGGTACAGCTAATGAGGTCGTTTAGTCTATTGTGGATATTTTGAAATAGAATACCAGTATCCATATCTGAAGTACCTAAAAACAGAGCCCAACTAACTTTGAATTATAGAGTAAACATTGAAATACAAAAAAAAAAAAATAAAACAAAACAAACTGAAGGCCCAAACATCTGTCCAAAGTCTGGAATAATGAGTTCTGACCTACATAGGCTCAAGCAAGCTCTTATTACCCAGATCTACTCAAACCATCCACCAGATACTTTGAAATCGTACATTAATTTCACAAATCGAACACAACTCTGCTCGACGAGTTTTTCTTTAATTTTTTTTTTGGAAAAAACAAAAAAAAAACATTCCCAAGCTCTTGCTGTTCGAAAAACTGAAACAAGTTTCCTATTTCTCAAAAACTGACTAGAAATTGCTGAACTTCCGTTCTGTCAGACAAGGATTGCCAGTGAATGATGTGCCAGTGGAAGCTTTAACGTCCAAAGGAATGACATAGTATCGCTGAAAGATTTTTGATCTTCAATGGTGATGAGAGGATCCCTTCAGAATTGAACATGAATGGCAGCCGACCATATATGGGGAGCTTCATTTAGAAAGATCACTCTAAAAGTAGTAAATATACATTCAGTTACTCATGCAGGAAGTATCATTTAGATCGTGTTAATTGAGTACTGTGTGCAGTTGCATGGCAAATGCATTTCGAGTTAGATTGACTTATTAATAGACTCTGCCGCGTGTATTCACTTCGATATCCCATAGATCAAACTAAAGGGTGTAGACTGACGAGTACAACGAGCAGAGTTCTATTTGCCGGCTGTCTGTGTTTACAAGGTTTTTTTTATTTTCGGTACCTGAATGCTAAAGCTAGGGTGTAGATACTACTGCAGTACTCCGCACCCGTGCCCGTACAATTCTTTAACAAAAAAAAAAAAAAAAACAAACCTAGACACCGATCTGGGTCAACGAAATGTGCAAAGTTGTAGAGAGAGAGAGAGAGAGCGAAACCAAAATGTCGTTGCGCTTTAATTTGCTGTGCAACAACTCACGAGTGTAAGTGTATCTTATATTCACAGTCGCAGTCGTTGTGGACTTAACCAAATCAATTGATAAGATATGCGTTTGCAACATTGTTTGAAAACCAGTCGCATTTGGCGACAACATTTTTACTATATCGAATTTTACGCGCGCAATTTACAATCCGATAAATGATGGCACTAGGAACGGCGGCACGCACTTTTATGATAGGATTTTCGTACAGCCTACAAAGTATTTGATTTGGAGCAAAGATTAAGTTTGAACGCATTTGTAATGAATTATCTTTTTTTTAATAATGCAGTAGCGATAGATCGGGGAAATAGTGTCGACTTGATTGAAGTACTTGACATTTTATGGGTCCTAACTAGGCAACTGGATCGCACCCGAGCCACTATCATAGTTTCGTGCTGTAAATCAACTGAAGTAAACCAGTATATGATCGAATGGTCTCACTACTAGAATGATGCTCGAGGAAACCGACGATCATTGATTTCTGGACGGGTGATGGTTCGTTTCTAAAGGCCAAAAGATCACTATTATGTTAAACAACTTGTCACTGTACCTTGAGTGATCTTGGCTAAACCTGAACTTTTGCAATGATCACCTCTTTATGACTGCCATTAGCAGCGTCAATAAGTCCATCTGGCATAGATGCACATGTGCAGTCATGAGCACTATGCGATAATCTGCCAAAAAGGTAGTCTACCACGATCGGTGAAATTCATGAATAAAATAATGGGAGACTGATCGCAATACCTACACTTAGGTATAGGCTTAATAAAGCCCAACGATCGTTTATGCTCTTCCATAAGTTCTGGCGCGATCGGTGATCCTTAGAGATCAGCAAAACGTTTGATGGAATATTTGTATTTATTTGCTAAGATAGCGTTCTTTATGCCATTACCGTTTTGATCAGTGATCTTCAAAGGGTAACAAGTGTGCTAAACAGTTAAACCTCGAACCATAGAAATCTTGAATAAGAAGTGGTTGATCAAGCCAAAAAAAAGCTGCACCTGATCATAGTTGCAGAACGATAGTCAACTTTTTGTGAAGGGTGTTCTTTTTTTAGAGGTATACAAATTCAATATGAAATAAAATATTTGAAGCTAATGTTTATGTCTATGATATTAGCTTCACCTAATAGATAATTTTTTGCCATTAGTGCTTAAATATGATATGGGGCATATGCGCGCCATGGCTAGCTCAAATGAAGCGCAACCGTGAAGTCCAATTTTCGACAACCTTATCGAGCAACTGGGGCCGTATATCAGCAATAACACGACGAATGTTGACTTCCAAATCATCCAACGTCTAGACTAGTGACTTCACATACCCCACATAGATGTGAGATCACAGGATTGTGGAGTTTAGTTCATTACGCGAAATTATGCGATCATCAAATTTTTCCTGCAATAAACTGATGGTGTCGAGCGTCGTGTGGTATGTTGCGCCATATTGTTGAAACCAAAGTTCTGCCACGTCAATGCCATTCAACTAAGGAACGAAGAAGTCCGAAATCATGTTTCTATACCGCTCTCCATTGACCAAAACATTCTGGCCGGCATCGTCCTTAAAGAAATTTGGGCCGATGATTCCACCAGCCCATAGAGCACACCAAACATTGAGTCTTAATGGTTGTAAAAGCGTCTCGACAAAGTTTCTGGGTTTTCTCCACTCTAAATTGTGCAATTTTGCTCGTTTATATATCTATTTAACCAAAAATTGGCCTCATCGGAGAGCAAAATGTTGCGTTGAAAATGAGGATCAAGCTGAACCATGTTTTCGGCCCATTCACCGAACCTACGACGCGTATAATGGTCACGCGGTTTCAACTCTTGCACAAGCTTGATCTTATAAGCTTTTAAGCCAAGATCTTTCCGCAAAACTTCCACAAAGTCGATGGGCATAGCTAAAATTGCTCTGCACGATGACGAATCGACTCATTCGGATTCTCCTCAACACTGCGCTCCACAACGGCCATAAATTCTTCTGTGCGCACTGTTTGTCATCTTTGGGGATGCGTATTATGCGTGTTGCGAAAACGATTCATCGTATTCCGAATAACTGGTTCAGATGGACGATTATGTCGACCGTAAAATGGACGAAGCGCACGATAAGTTTGGCGAAACGAACCATGGTTTTCAAGATAAGTTTGCACAATTTGCACGCGTTGTTCTGGCGTTAATCTATTCATCGTAAAACGGCAAAACGTACTAACCACAAATCAACTTTCAACTGTCAAACTGACAGCGACAAAATAGAAACAGTGTTGCCAGTTTAAAACCCAAACCTCTAAAAAGAAACCTTTATAAGCGCAAACATCTTTAGTTGGTTCAGTTCCATTCCAGCCCTCACAAAACCTTGTTATGTCATTGGCGAATTGGATACGCATTCATAAATAGAAGCGCGCTCTGTTTGCAACCTCGCTTCACAACAATTTATGTCCCAGGAATGCTAAATTGCTGTTTGAGGCTTTATTAGACATTCCTGTTACGTGGAGTTTAGAAAATAGCGTCTCGCGGAGTATTGAGTCAAAGTTTTCACGGAAATTGACAAACTAGGCATACAACTTCTTGCGTTGGTGAGAAGATTTGATCAAGAGTTGAATGTTTCCGAATAATTCCGAACAGCTTATCTCAAATATTTAAGAAATATGAGCCGCTGTAATTCCTTGGATCAATATAGTCTACTTTTTGCGCAATGGGGAAATTATTGCTCTTTTGAAAGTACTACGAGTAGGAACGTCCGCTGTTTCAAAAATGTGGTTGTATTCCGCAGTATGTGCTAAAAGGAATTCATTCCTGCAGTCTTTATAGAATACAACGGGGATGCGATCGTCTACCGGAGCTTTTCGAAGTTGCAAACCCTTGTTGATATGTAGCATCTCAGAAAGACACAACGGTGTAGAACGACATCGTCAATCAGCGAGGCCACATAATGAAAAGCTGGCCAAATTTGAATGCGGTTTTGAAATCTTCCCGTGGCCGTGGCTCAAGTGGTAGTGGACTGGCTTCCAAATCGAAAGGTTCGGTTTTCGAATCCCAGCCTCGCCCGAAAGACATATCATCCATTTTTTCAGTTAACGAAAATCAAGTAAGACGAGTAGTTGACTAGAAATCAAGATCAAGCCAACTTCCACTAAAAATTTAGTCTCCTCATTAAATGTTGGATGTCACCCATAGAGCGAAATAACCACTGAGCCCAAACATCTTTCTTTCTCTCTCTATCCCATTTTCCAAAAAACTGAACACATGCTGAGGCATTATAAGTGTATTCATGCCCACTTGAGTGTTCAGTTCTTTAGAAAAAAAACACATGCTGCCGACCGATTCGTCGACCACCGTCACCTAGACAGAACCTAACAATCGACAGCTATAATTTTGAGGCAGTGAAGGAGTTTATCTACCACGAGGCAGATATAAACTCCACAAATGACACCCTACCTAATGACATGCTACTTCGGTTTGTCCAAACAACTAAGGTCCAAACTCCTAACTCGAAGGTCCAAAATCATCATGCTCTACAAAACCCTGATCTTGCCAGTCTTGCTATATGGAGCTGAATGCTGGACGATAAGCAAGACAGCGGAGCAGATATTGGAATGCTTCGAAAAATAAATTCTACGTCGAATATTTGGTCCTGTCTACGAGGCGGGCGAATAGAGGAGAAGATATAACCGCGAACTCTACGAGCTGTATAAAGATATGGATGTAATCTGGAAGGCAAAAATCCATCGATTGCACTGCCGAGCGAATGGATGAAAATGCTCTTCGAAGCCACCTGGTTCAAGAAGAACGGGATGACCGAACTTCCGGTTTAAAGATCAAGAGCCTTGGTCTAGTAAACCGGAAGCAAACCGGGACGGTGAAGAATGGAAAGCGGCATTAGCTCAGGCTCAGATATTTAGGTAACTAAGCATATGCTGTCGACTATAAAGGACACCCAATACCCAGGACTTTGAGGTAGTAAACGATTGTCTACCAAGTCTTTGCTGTTACTGCAAAGGCATCATAATACAGATCAAGCGAATAATCACTCTTGCCAAAGGCTGTTTCTTTTGAATAAATAAGTCCCTCTTACAGACAACGAAGGAAGCACCGTATTTGTCCCAATTTTCCCAGTTATACTATAACGCGAGGGGCATGGGCTTCATAAAAGCTGGATTAAAATACCCTTGGTCGTTTCGAGAGAAAAGTTCTTCTAGTGTTTCTCGATTAAGGAAAAAGAAATCTCATCGAAATTACAGCTATCTAAATCCAATTCCAGGAAGCTATCATATTACTGAAAAATTTAAGATCAATTATGAAAACACCTCGTGATAAGTAAATTTGTCAACCTATCATATGAATGGATAGACTTATCAAAACTTAGTCTAAACCATGTATCTGGAGCCTATTATTTGGTTGAATTCAAACAATGCATAACACGATCAACAGCACAAGAGAGAAAGCCACCTTCTCACGGTCCTCTGCGCTCTAGGTTTCCCCTAAATATCTTATCATTTCTCTATCCAAAAAACCATCTTCTATCCCACAGTGGCTCCTACCCAATGGATTGTAAGCAATTTTCCCCATTTTAACCAGTGTTAGATACAAAACTGTAATCAAATGTAAACAATTCCTTCATGTTTAGCACTATGAACCCCAACTTAGTCTGAGCTTCTTCTGAGGAGAAGAAAAGCGTATTCCCACGGTTCTACGAAAAAAAAAAAAACTGCAGACGAAGTGTTCAAAACGAATTCGTTCCACCCTGAATCCGTTGTTTTGTTTTATTGACTTATTGTAATCAAATCAACATTTGATTACAATACAACAACATACCTCCAGCCATATCTCTATCTGAATTCCATAAAAGTTCCACCCTACTTCAGGTCAAGACCGCACCAAATCCATTAATCTGCACCGTCTGCATACTCGTACAAGACAAAAACCAAATAATCTACATTTCACACGTAATAAAAAGCTAAAGTGCTAACCTGTTGTTTTCACTACACTTCACACCGAGGTGAGAACTAAAGACTCAGCTCAGAACTCCGAGTACTCGTACCTCCATGACAGGTTGAACTCTAAAAAATTCCTAAGCAAACATTGGCGTATTTATGCATTCAAATCTTCAAACATTCAAAACCACGCGCGCTTTTCTCAAGACGGTTCCCGCACGTCAAACAAAACTTCTGTTCGAACTTTACCACCAAGTGTTGCCACATATCATCTCACTTTAGTTTTGTATTTCAATCCCTTTTTTTTTCTCACACGCGTCACCTGGGATACTCATGTTCGAGATTCATAGGTCATAAAATGTTTGAGGTTAAAAAACCGTGAAATTCGGAAGAAGTTATACATTGTGTTTTTGTCATGCGTGTAGGCCCTAATGGTGATCCATTTCACCGAGCTAATTATAGGGTTAATGTGCATTTTCTTTGATTGAAGATACTCGTACATCGTATTGTTCTTGTTTTTGAGGACCGGATAGGTGGCGTCATGTGAGGTCTCAAAATTGAAGTTTTTTATTAGCAAATAACAGTTTTAAAAAGTTTCAAAAATTTCCTCCAATTCCCAACGAACATCTGACACAAATGCAGCTGTGTTCTGTGGTCTTTGGCTGATGATCGATGCTCGATGATCGCTGCTCGACGATGATGGGGCGAGGGATTGTCACAAATTATTCGCATAATGGTTATGCGTGAGACATTTGTTGGTTTACGATTCGGTTGGATTAATTTTTGTGTCTTAATTATAGACGCAAGGAATTTCTGCTTTGTTTTTTGTAAAAATAAATAAATTTTCGGTTAATCCTCTGAATTTTCTCTATGACGAAAGCAAAGATGTGTAGGCGATTAAGTCTTTGGTGAAATACATATTTGTGACAGATTCTTTTCAAAATGCCATAAATTTGAGTAGATATTCGGTTAGAAATAGATGCGTAGATACAATTTGTCTAGGGGTAGACGGAATTAAGTTGGTTGGTGTTAAATTTAAATGCGAACAAATTAGAAGTGCTTCGAATGAATTTAATTTTAACTTAATGGCGTGCGGTGATATGCTTGTTCAAACGGCATTGTAGTAACAAATTCTGGTGTGATTCTTATATCACTAGACATATAAACCACACCTACCACAGGTTATCCAACATCTGTCAAACTAGAGAAGACATAAAATCTTTTAATTGCAATGCTTAAGTAATCCATTTAACGACTTGCATGTCACTTATAAAGATCCCCTATTTCTGTCAATCTCATTCTGTCAATCGTGGGACGCGACACAGTAAATATGACGTTTACATGACAGCTCAGGTTTGATGACTTCAGTACAAATTCTAGGCAGACCAAAACACAATGTGTGATCTGATTTGAATCCCCGAAATCTTTAAGATCTCTAGTCTGAATATTTTTCCTTGCATTGGGTCACTCAAGAGCTACAAATTGCAGAGCAACTTATTCGAAATGGCCCCCATTAGACTTCCAGTAATGACGAAGGCGATCTGGCTACTCATCGATTGTATTGCATTGCAAAATTCTCCACTGTGCGGACAAAAGCGGGCTTCAGAAACGCAATACCTGGATGTCGAGTAGCGCAAGCCATATCGAGGTCTGGGATACCAGATGGCCGATCATGTTTTGTCGTTTTTGCCCTATGAGCTGGAGTGAGTCTTGTTGAAAGATCCACGGATTATTTGCGAATAGCGTTTTGTTGAAGGGCTGCACAACGTCCTCGAAAACGTCCGTTTGACACACTATCGCAGAGATGGAGCTCGGTGACCCCACAGTAGGCGATTCCCCACCAAACCATCACAGAAGGTAGGTGGTTTCCACGTTGAATTCTCAGAACGAGTTCAGATGCATGTCGTGATGACAGAGCATACATTTTATCGGAGAAGATTTTCTTGTCAGCAAAAAGAATTCGTCTGTGATCGCTCTTCACGTATTCGCGAAACAAGGATTTCGATTTTGACCGGCGTTTCTATTTCAATGCTTCTGTGGATAAGCGGCCGGTGGTTTTTTTAAACGCTGAGTCCCAAATCACATTTTAAGATGCGCGTCATGCTGTCCTTGCTAATATCCATCTGTCGATACATGATTTTCTGCTTGCGCAGCGGATTTCGATAAATTCGATTCTCCACGGCTTTAACGACTTATGGCGTTCCCATAGTGCGCGGACGGTCGGACTATTCTATCAGTATCCTTACATAACTCCACAGTATGACACTCGTACACAAAGTTTCGTGTGATTTCGCATTTTTGAAGACCAATTACGACAACACGATTTTCGAGCGAGCCCCATTCCAAAATGACGTCAAAAACATTTTACGCGGGAACTTTGCATAAATGTCACTTGCCAAATAGGCATCAAATCGGAGTGGATGCGTTCATTGGTTCTTGAGAATGGAGGTGTTCATTTCGTGTACTAAAACACTTGCTAGTAAAGGGTCTTTCATTAAGCGCTTCCTATCTTTAAATTTTAATAAAACAAAGTATGTGTGAGATCTCATCGAAACTTTTTATTCGTTGTAAAGGCCTATCGATGCCATTATGTATGGAACATAGCATCATTCAAATCTCCGCCGCGACTTCTCTGTGTTTCGCGCATCCGAAATGTCCAATTTTCCATGAATCTGGCGCATAAATCAGGCTGGCTGAATTTTACCGATGACATGGGTTATGTTGGCTTTGTGGGCCGCTGTGATTTGTATCTTATTCGGTTGACCTGCGACTTCAGAAAACCCCACAAGAAAAAGTCTAACAGGGTCAAATCGCAGGATCTCGGTGGCCACTTCACATCACACCCACGAGAGATGAGAGATGATGTGGCGTGAACTGTATGGCACGTAGCGCCTTCCAGTTGAAACCAAATGCCGTTGGTATCCACATCATCCAATTCAGGCCAAAAGAAGCTGGTAGTCATCGACCTATAGCGCTCGCCGTTGACAGTGATTGCCTGGCAAATGTCGTTCTCAAAGAAATATGGACCGGTGTCATTGGTCCAGCCCAAAATCAAGTCACAAGCAGTGACTTTTTTGGGATGCATTGGACGCTTTTGGATCTCATGTGGATTGGTATCGTACCCAATTCGACAATTTTGTTTGTTGACGTACCATTTCAGCCTCATCGCTGAAGATGATTTTTCGATGAAGATTAGGGTCAGTTTCCAAACTGCTCCAGAGACCATTCAGCGAACACACATCGTTGTGTATGGTCGTTTACCTTCAGCTCCTGGGTCAGTTGAATTTTGTACGGGTGCAGGCCCAAGTCACAACGCAAAATTCGCCAAGTTGTGGTCTATGAAAAGCCGGAGGCGAAATCTGCAGCCTCGGGTTTACCTGCACACTCTCACGAACAGAAGCGATGATTTCGGCAGATCTTGCGTTTCGTCGACGCACGGGTGTTGGTGTATCGTTTACTGAACCAGGGGACTCAAATTTATCTACCACACTGCGAATAATCCTCTCGATAGGACGATTAAGGCGACCGTTAAATGGGCGAAGCGAGCGGAATGTTGCCCGAACAGAACATCCATTTTGATAAAACAATTATATCATTTGCACGTGGCAAAATAGACTGAATAAATGGCAGCCAATTTGACAGATGTAGCTTCAACAATATGGCCGCTTTTAACTGTCAAAGTTCGGAAGTCCTTATTGGAAGACCCTGTATTAGATATTTAAGGAATCATTGTTGCAACATTTTGCTCGCTCAACATATCCCTGAGTGCCACTTGAAAGTCTTTCAATCAATCCACCATCAAGCATCTGATTACGTCAAACGAGATGATCGATTAGTATTTTGGATAGTAACACTTCTTGATATGTGAACACTACCTCCTTCTTCAAATATGCATCCTCGCTTATACAGAGAAAAGAGGTTAATAGCGCCAAGTTTTTTTAGAGTAATTTTAGTCCAGGAAAGAGCATCCGCTTTGGTACTACAGCCACAAATTATCGCCTGCTTGACACTTCTTCTTCCATACTTCCGCCAATAAAGTAAATAACCACACTACGAGTAAGATGACCGTTAAATTTTCAGTGCAAGAATTAAAAGTGAAATAATTGGAACATGCCATATGTATCCTCTATTCTAGAAAGAAATGAACGAGCAAAAACGTGCAATGATTGCAGGGTAACGTTCCAAACTCAAGATCCCTGTTGATGATTTTGGTGCGAAAAGAGTAGAAGAAGCATACTCAAACGACTCTGCTCGAGACAAGCTTTAGTAATGCATATAAATCTTCATCACACGTCACACAAAATGATCAGAATTCGTAAAAATCTGAACGCTGGTCATTATCATAAGTAAGATGAGGGTAAGTCGACCATGAACCAGCCAGCATAATACCGAAACAATTTCAAATGGACTGGTCATCACGACACGGAGATTCACATGACAACTATTTGCAATAAAATTCCTCAGAAGCTTTGGTGGGCAAATGCTTCCAAATAAAAACCGGCCCGGGGAACTTCATGCTCTATGAGCACATGAAATGGAAAGAACTGATTGCACACTATGTAAAAGCCGTCTGCAAAAAGAAATGAGAATGAAGAAAGTGAAGAGACGCCCAAAAGCCTAAAAACGAGTATGTGGAGATCTCGCTATAGAATCATACATCACCACCTCCATGATCGCAGTAAGTAAGGTAATCAGAACACCGAGATGTTTCGAACAAGAGCAGTAAAATCGACAGCAGACTGAATGTACATACGAGTATCTTAGTATCAACCAGAAGGACGAACAAACCAATGCAATACAGGTGATAATCACAAAACATCTGAACAATTTTATAAGATTTTTACACATGTTTAATAATATCTCCTTGATTTTTGTAAACAGCCACACCAGAGACAAATAATTATTTGCTCAGCGATCATACTCGACGAGTTTCTTATCGATTAAATGAAGTAATAAGGCACTGGCTAGCAAATACTTCAAATTCATTTAAAACTTGTTAAAATGATATACATAGGTGTCCATGATTTCATCGATAAAATAGCAATTGGGACGACTCTAGTATGGCTACTCACTTTTTGATCGGAAGACATCGGCAGAATAATCAAATTCAAGAAATTTCAACGTACCGCATTGCAATGCTCACAAATAAGTATCTGTTTCCCTTTTATTGAATTTTACGAATCATTTACTATTTATCAGAACAAAATCAAATAAAATGCAAACAAGTACAACACTCAAACTTCACTCCTGTGGCACCCCACAACTGGAAAATGTTTTGATCACAACATTTACCCCCACTCATCTAAATTCATGGTTTTCTCTCCACTTTTGTTTATTTCTTTATTTTTAAACATTTGAAAAGTTTTAAATAAATATTTTCAGTCCGCAACAGACACATATTACATGACAGATTCATACCGCTAACATTCACAAACAGTTGTTTGTTGGAAATTCACTTTTTCTCTCTCTCTCTCTCTCTCCATGGTGACAGCTTTGTCAAATATTATTGTTTAAGGTCGAATTTAGTTTTTCTTTTATAGAAAAAAAATTAGGTTATCTCATGATATGCGTCGTACAGCATAATCATCTAGAAGATATGAGTTTAAGATGGTTAATGCTTAGAAGCTTACAGTGTAACTTTAACAATGTTTGACAGGTACAAGCAGGTGACCTACTTTGACAGCTTTTTCTATTATACATATGTACATACGAGTATATTACTCAACCCTTACTTATTAAGCAATTCGTTGTTGTAAGAAGAAAATGGTGCAAATTATAAAGAAAGATCTGGAAAGGTGACAAACTACTACATAGTATTACTAGTCACAGAGAAGTCATGTCACTTTTGACATTTAGCTTTTGATCAAATGTCAACTGTCAAAAAGTCAAACGCACGATTATTCCAATATGTCAAGTGATAAGTGCCACTTAGGAAGCAAACTCCCTATCTCAATGAACCGTTAAATTGATGACGTTTAAACGGAATCTCTCGGAATTTCAACAATTTCTTGAAATAATCTCCCCAATCCCATAATTATGTAGATCAATCGAAACACGTAGATAGTTTTCACCTCCAAATGAAAACATCAACCCAAAGTCGAACTCGTTTAACCTGTCAGTTAAGCTGCACGTCAAAATATCGACTGCACAAATGAAGCCATTTACACATGCCGTCAGTCACTAAGATGACCATCATAAATTAGCAGCCTCATGATGTTTTTATTTTTTATTTTTTTTTTTTTTTTTTTTTCATTTTTAAGGTGATAATATGCACTCCTGGAACTGTCAACAAGTTTCAATGCAAATTTATTCCCCCCGCGCACTCATTCACAACGAATGTAAACAACTTTTCCAAAATAAAAAACAAAACAATCTTAAACATGGGTGGTTACGAGTACGAGTATGTGTCAGTGGTGACAGAGTTTTGTCGTTATTGTGCCGTTGTCGCGACTGTCTTTTTCGCTTTCAATCATCTAATTACGTACGGATTTGGAATTTATTTGAATTATGTATGTACAGAGAGAAACCCACTGAACTTATGCATACATTTTCCACTTCGAATTGATTAGACCAACAACAACAAACTGAAACAAATATGAGCACAACTCGTACAGCACAAGTGCTCTATGGTGGCATGCATGGTCAGCATATAAGTTGCGTATGCACTTAGTGTAAAAAAAAAAACAAAAAATAGTGCAAAAGTGTCCGGTTGAACTCTATCAGTGCGTAACGAGGTATTGGATCACTTTTGAAACAAAACAAACGAGAAATATGGATACAAAGTTACAGAAACGAAGGCAGAGATGGAGACAATCTTGAGCTCGTTGGTCTTGCGCCACATTTTCCAGTTTCAGGTTGATAAGTTTGTGGAACACACTCTAGATTTTTATTTATTTACTTTTTTTTTTTTTTTTTTTCTAACTGACTATGATAAGCCATTTAGAGAAGATATTAGGGACGCCCTCATTGGTCTTCAGACGGCGATAGTATAAAGCAATCATGACATGGTAGAGGTTTATTTGGTCGAACTGTTGGTGTTCATTTACGGAGTAGATACACCTCCGCAATGTGGAGATTTTCGTCAATTCGGTTCATTTCCTGCTTCACATGTTTCAATGCACAAGTTTTTCTAATTGACAAATGAATAACATTAGCATTGTGATTATGGTTCCTAGGGCCATTAAAGCCACGGAAAGAATTTAAGCATTTGCGCATTTCACTACAATGGTGGTTTGTAGTGATTACGACAAGTGCAAGTCTGAGAAGCGAGTTAATAAAACTGACGCTGTCGCCAGAGGTAAGTGGGTTGTTCGTGCCTAAGGCGGCGATTTACTCCTTTCAATCGTCGAGTTGTGATTTACGTGAGAGCTTAGAATGAGTTATGGTGGTCACACTTATCAGTTTGACTGCATAATTCCCTCTTGTGGCTGAAGCATATTAATGAAAATTACTTCGCTTAGACACTACTCTATGAATTACTCTTTCAATTAGCATAACATGCTTTGAAGACATTGAATATCAAGCATGACATCGAGCATACAGCATGACGTCCAGCATAAATCATCTCTTCGAACATGAAGCCTGATTTCAAACTCCTGTATATAACAAATCCAGCACATAATATCGGCAACAAGCAAGACACCGAGCATAGAGTCTAATTTTGAACTCTAGTCTGTGATCGATCATCGATCACATAATACCATAGCTCAAGAATGAAACATAGTACAGAAAATGTAGCCGAAATAAGCTGTATATTAGGACCAAACATGATATGAAGCACCGAGCAGGAAATCGGGTATCAGCCCTGACATCGAGCTCCGGTCTTTGACCGATCATTAAGCACTTACATATCAAAATCAAGAATCAAACGTAGCACATGCCAGACATTATGCTTTAAAAATTACTGTACAAGAACGACTAAGAATTTACTCATAGATAACATCCAGCACCGAGCACGATATCAAGCGTCGCGCGTATGTATGATACTTTAGGCAAACCAGACTACATGTTAAATTTAAATATAGCATCAAGCATCAACCAGATAACGAGCACAAAGCCCAATATAGAGTTACAGTTTCTGCTCGATCATCAAACCCAGCAGAACAAAAATTAATACCAATATCAGCGACATAAAGGCGAGTAAGTCAGGAAATGATAGACTGTTAAATCGAGCAGTAGTTACAATGCGTAATATCAAGATTTTTCTAAACCGTCAAGCTTTGTGTATCATACAAGACACTGAACAGCTAGCATAACATCGAAGTTAGACATAGAAATGATCAAGCACGAGAATGAGCATAACAAAAGTCACTGAACAGCAAGCATAACATCAAATTTAAACATAACATAACAAAAGGAACTGAACAGGATAACATCAAATCTAAACATAGAAATGATCAAGTATAACAGCCAGCAAAAGAACGAGCATAACGTCAGGAAATTTCAAACATAGTCTGAGAAATACACATTGGACCAAAATTATTTCATAGATCGCCGGAAGTAGGATAGATCAGCAAGCCTGCTTAATATCGTATTCGCAACCACCTGCCGAAGCCGCGTATTTTCGAGAACGAAACAGATCAGAAAGTCTTAGTTAAACTCTAACAGAGCATGGAGTATTTTCGATGAAATTTAGGAACTTCTATGACTTATTTCGATACTTTAAATTTTATTTATGAAATCCCACTGATAGTGATAATATCTTAGGTTCCTTAAAATGGAATCTCATGAATGTCATGATCGCCTTATAGATGACTTGATTGTTTCTAGTCACAGCACGGTATTTTTTAATGTTCCTTCCAATTGAAAATAGAAATTTTTGAACTGAAATACAACCCTTTCGACAGTTTAATTAAGCTCAGTCATCAACATGATGCATCAAAGTCCATAGCCCTAGATATTTTGGTATCTTTAGCAGAAACGAACAAAAGCTTTACAGCAACTACAAGTCATGCCGAATCGATTAAAACTCGTTAATCTAATCTTTGACTACAAGTCACTTGATAACACGCAAACAACTATTGGATAACATCTCCTTCATGCCGCTGTCGGGCCTATGTTGATTTTTAATTATTCAATTCAACCACTTTTAACTCTCACTGATTTCTCATAAATCGTTCCTTATTTTCGTACGTCCAATACTCGAACATAAATAAAAAGAATCACAACACTAAAAGAGAGTTAAACATATTTAACACCATCCACCGTCCAAAAGGAAAATAACAGTTCGTCTGAAAGAGATAAATTTATTCGAACACGTACGTTTATTCATTGGCAATCTATTGGACAAGTGCACTTGTAAAAACGTCCCAATTGGAATTCGAGACCACCTCTATGCTGTATGACAGTGCCAGTGCCACCGGATCATTCTCTAAATTGAAACCAGCTCTAAAAGTACCAATTTCAAGACCGGTAGTCACTAAAATCACAACGGAAAAAAAAAATCACCGGCGACATGACGAGGACAGACACCGACCGGTGATAGTATCTCAATCCACTCTCATCTTGTTGCCAAACAGCAACGCATCAGTAAGCATGCCATATCATCAGCTGGAGTAGAGTGCGCATTGCCACCCGACGACCCATTATTAGGTCACAACCATCAGCGGTAGCACCAGTTCCCTCTGAATTCTCCTCCAAACATCTGACGACGTTACTCACATTGGGCTGAGTTGATTTCTGATTTCACTTCAACCAAGCGTCATCCATCCGTGTGCTCGGCGAGCAAAATAAAATGGAAGAAAAAAAAGAATTAAATCGAAGCGAAATGTATCTATGTATCTCTCTTAAGCTGTAAGAGTTTATTGAATCGAATCTGAATATGAAGTGAGCTCAAAACAATCGATACAAATGTCTGTCTACACTATGACCATACGTAGATACATTTTCATTTACTCAACGAGCATGGTACGCACAAGGAAATGAAGCACGGCGCAAAGAAGTAATTTAATCAGAGAGCTTGTCGTTAAATGACTGTCAACGCGCAGAGATACCACGATCTGATCTTTCTCATTCGCTTGAGGACTTGTTTCTTTTTCTTTTTTTTTTTGTGTATACCGAGATACATTAACATAACGTGATCGGTTGTGCTGGACTGATCATGCGAATTGGATACTGACAAGCTCGAAGTAACAGCAGCAGCAATATTACTTACCGTTAGTGATTCGATGGACAACTACAACGCACAGGTGATCGCCTTGATAGATTTTAAGCAAGTCGAGCAGTTGCTATGGGTACATTCAGATCCAGAAAGTGTGTTGCGGAGATATGGGTATTGAACGGACGAGAATTCCCATCAGAATATATATTCAAGTACTGTCAATTATTTCATGAATTATGCTCTTGAGAGCAAAGAATTGGGCAGCAATCGAAAAAGAAAAGAGGCTTACAATCTTGGTAAGGGATATTTAATTGAAAAATTAGCTCTACGATGGCTGATCATAGATTTGACCGTTGACTTTTAAAAAAACTTCATTCAAGCAAGAATGTCACGACTAGAAATGTTTTTTTTTTTTTTGTTAAGAATGTCAGCTTGAATTGTTTGACAAATGTGTTTCAAATGGATTTTCAGTTCGGCAGGAATATGTCGAAATTTTACTAAATTGGCTTCAGAGAAGCATTCTTGGATTTAAAGAAAATATCAAGTGGCAGTCATCATGCATGACATCGAGGTTGAAATCGACTTTGAGCTTGCAACTTCTAAATTAGAGAATTCAGTTCAACACCAGCCATAACAGGAAGCACCAATCACAACATCGAGCATCAGGACAACTTGATTTCAAATTGTAAAATTACCACAGAATTCACACAAATTTGCATCAAAATATAATCCATCACAAGACTCTAGTACAATCAAAAAACCGAGCAATAGGTCAGGCTTTAGTATTGTATCAAACTCTGCATTGTATCGACCTTAGTATGATGTAAGGATATTCTGAATTAATAATGAAGTCTGGGACATAAACAAAAACATTCTGTGGATCTTTGAAAATTTAAAACATCAAGCAAACGTCGAGCATAACATCGAGCAAACGGCGAGCAAACTATCGAACTCTAGCATAAAATTAGGCACCCAAAAACGCGAGGTGTATATTTACTAACAAAATATCTGACATGCGAATGTCGTTAACATCGGTCATCAAGCATGTCATCGAGCATTGGCATAACACATCAATCATAACATTGGGCTCTGGTGTAAACCAGCGAGCATGAAGGAAACTATAATACATTGATTCCCGTAGATTGCGTGTTTCCGAAAACTAAAGGATTAAGCACCACGTCTAGCATAAGCGTGGCATGAAGCACAAGCATTGCATCAAACATAAGACTGGCACGAACACAAGCGTACAATTGAGCTCCAGCATACAGTCGTCCTCAAGCATACCATTGTTACATAGCCAGATGATTACATAATCATTTCAGAAAGCTCTGACGCAATTTGAATTGAAAAGACAGTCGACACGATAACAGTGACCAGGAGACGCTGCAAGGATATCGATGTCGATAAATTTGCATTCGCTTTAAGCAGCCACAGGCACGACTTGAAGCTGTCAATGAAAACTCAAATAACCTAGGGTTCAACACAAATCAGAAACGTAAATCAGGTGTGCAGTACGTGCGTCGAAGGGATGACAGCTTCGTGTCATCAACTTTGAAAACCTTTCCCAATTGGGGAGAAACAAACAAAATGAAATCGGGATTCGGTCGTCAGGTAACTTATTGAGAGCTCAGTGGGTCACATGGAGAAGAAGCTCGATTTTTATCATTAGGTTTTGGAGCAGCGATGGAAGTCGTATGAGAAATCCTTGGGAGCTCGATGAAAACTCGTTGAATGCTCGTTGAGAAATCGTTGATTATCATTAAAAATATCTTCTATGGTTTTTTTTAAATAGATTTGTTTGGAGTGGTAGTAAGGCCAAGATAAGCACAATAGAGTTAACTTCATGACAGGGGCACTACAGCAACTTACAGCATTCTAATGAAATGTTTTGCGAGAAATATATGTAGTATTGCAAACTGTAGAAAAATCAAAGCTCCTTGAATGCGTATATTTGTCATGAAGTGATCTTCACAAGAACGTTCTATTCTGAGTGTCGCTGAGCGAGCTTGTGGATCAGAGCTACAAGGAGCCTCATTGAAATCGTTCAAGTCTAATAGATCCATCAATTGTTCGGTCAATGCGCTTCAATTTGCTCTAAACCTTACATTCGTGCAACCGCTGCTATTTACACTTTCGGGCCTAAAAATCAATGAAAACTAGTAAACCGGATCTTATAATCAATCTTCATCAATTTCATCGGCAACTCCACCCGAAATCCAGATCAAAAACAAAATCGGGGTCAGCATAGATACTCGTACGAGCAACGAACCTAGAGGTCCAAGAGATCGCTTGTCATCTACTTCTAGATAAAGTACAGCAATGAACAGGCGCTAATTATAGGTCTTAGCTCTAGGACTACTTGAAATTAAATCTGTTCCAACACCTGCCTACCGAAGCTCAAAGATTACATCACACCATTGTTTTACGGAAAATGATTTCCCCCTTCCCTTGCTCGACATCTTCCACTTTGAAGTTAATGCTCCAATTTGCTTCCCCTCCTCATTGGTAGTGGTATCTGTAATTTGATTTATTAACATTTCGGGCACCCCGAGTTTCGTTGAGATGTATTCCCCAGATACCCTCTAATGAATGTGTCATTTAATTAGCAACCAAGGGCGATCTCACTATCGGGGTGGGCCTGCTTCCAAAAACAAAAATACAAAGTTGCCACCGAAGACAACTAGAGAGGAGTTCACTGAATTTGTTTTCCACTTCGTATCTACTAGATCTGGTCATGTACGGAGTATTCGTATCTTACCATTTAAAGTCACGCGTAATTTACACACTTAAGTGGTGATGAATTTTCACCCAATGACTGTTATACAGTAGCGGCTTTCACACCGTCTATATGCAAATAAGATACGATTACCCGGGCCTCAGAAGCCAATGGAATAAATTTAAATTTTTGGTCGCATGGCAACTGAGGTTTTGGATTTTTTTCTTTATTTATCCGCCACAATTTGAAGGCTCAATTCGGTGGCGCATATGTAGATGCGAGTACTCCAAACAAAAGTAGATACGCGGAAAATATCGTGCAATGGAAAACGACTCACAGACATGGTAATGCATTGCACCTGGAAAATTAAAAGGGAAATCTCCGGCAATGCCTGGTCGATGTTTAGGCTTTTATGGGTATTTGAAGGCTTGAGGGCAAGTTTTTCTTTTCTTTTTTTTTGGATTTTTTGTATTCTGTTTATCCAGCGGTGTGATATATTATGTGGCGTGAAGTTGCGCAAAAAGATACATTATTCAATTGAAATGTTCAAATTGAACATCCGGTAAAGGAGTGAATGGAGAAATCCATTGGAATGTTGAAGGCTTCTCCGCCTTGGGGAGTTATAGTAGATGGTGCAGAGGCTTTAGATGATAAGCTGCACAGTTTTTCTCACATATGTTTATCACTTTAGGTGATGCGAAAAGAAGTAAAAGCGAAATGCCTATGTTGTTAAGTTATCTAAGAAATGTCGGTTGCGTTGGGTAGTTTGGGATCATCTAGTCAAAGATACCGGCGCGGCGGTAGTGTGAACGTTATGGGGATTAGCTTTTTAATGACTCTCGAAACTGCTTGAGGGTTTGGTATCAAGGCTAGGATCGAAGACATTGATTGACAGAGTCGGCTTCTAGATACAGTTTTTCTTACACATAAAATCTAAAAATAAAGGCCCTCAGTGTGTCCCCTTCGGGATATCAAAATTTATAAGAGAAGCATCGAATAAAAATTTCATTTTTCAGTCTTAAATCTGGCTGCTGATTTTCTAATTGCGGGAAGCTAATTGTCAAAAATGTAGAGTTGAACCACAGACGTTGGTATGGAAGGCCTGACCTAAAGCTGCATGCGAAATTATAGAGATGTTTCTGGGTTTAACAACTGATCAAACCGCGACCGTAGAAGCTTCAATCAAACTATTCAGGTAGTGCGGGCATATAAGCCAACGTACCATCGTATAAATGCTTAAAATCTCCTGACAAGAGCCCATAACTTGCATCTCTATGTAAAAGCTAAATGAACGTAGCGCCTAAGGAAATTCAAATCTGGGAAAGACCAGACGGAGAAGTTCGTCGAAAATAAAACTTTGCAAGGTCGGGGTAAAAACAACCTTGAAGTAAGAGCCGCCTAAAAAAAAGCAAGAAGACCTTGTAGTGCAGTCATATTCGGTGCTGAGAATATGGAAAAGCTTTTCTGTAGACTGTATAACGGCGAAGAACCCCAACATGAATTGACTTTGTGGAGAGCATGCATCAACTCACTTCTAAGATATAGCCAGAAGGTTGTATACCGGATGAATGGAATCTCGGCATCATTTGCTCGATCCTCAAAAAAATAAACCTCCTTAACTGCACAACTATAGTCTCGCATACAAGATCTTATCCGCCATATTGTGTGAGCGTTCATCAACGACTTGATTGACCACTATTAGTGCGGTTTCAGACCATCTTCAGACAGACTTTCCATCTTTTCATCGATTTTAAGACCGAGCGTATGATAGCATCCATAGAGACTAGCTATATACAGCCATGTCTAGTCTTAGCATCCCTGCCAAACTCATCCGTCTGTCCAAAATGAGGATTTAGAACGATCACTGCTCCGTCAAGGTCGATAACGACTTAATCGAGACCTTTGATGTCAAAAGAGGTTTTAGACAAAGTGACCCCCTGTCATGTGATTTGTTTAAGATCACACTTCATAGAACTGTGCGGAGCCCCCAAGGGAACACCGGAGGCACAATCTTTCTAAAGTCTGTCCAACTACTAGGTAAGCCGATCATATCGACTTAATTGGTAGAACTCAGCGGGCTGTCACTGGTGCGTTCGCTAGTATTGAAACGAAAACTGCCAAAATGGGTTCAGCGGTAAATGAGGGAAACACCAAGTATATGCTGTGAACAAGAAGTGACGCACAATATCGATCAATTGGATAAAAGCTCACAGTCAATAGCTATAATTTCGAGGTGGGAAGGGACTTTGTCTACCAGGGCTGTGCGATAAATTCTGCCAACAATACCCAGCAAATCGCTGTTTCTTTGGGCAATTGAGTTGTAAGGCCCTAATCTGAAAAAGTAAACAGACTCTATATAAGGCCTTAGTCATCGCAGTCCTACTTTATTGCGCAGAAGCATGGATCCTATCGAAAGCGGATGAAGATATCCTCAGAAAAAATTCAAGAACCTAGTTAGAAAGTCAAAAAGGGCTTCATGGCAGAAGTACTGCGAATCTATCGCGGTAACAGACGAGGCTTCGAGGTTACGCAAAATGCTTTCAGAGGAAGCGAGCGTTCCAAGCTACCTCAGAAAAAATTACGGAACCTAGGCTGAAAGAAGCCAAGAGGTTCCAGGATTCACAGTATCAGACGACCCTGGCATCCTACAGCACACTAAGAACATCGATCGCTGTCTCTCTCCGAAGAGGAAATAGGTGTTCTTATCAATAGGAAACAATTACGGTGGTCAATTCAGTCCTTTAAACCGTACAAATCTCCCAGTCCGGATGGTATTCCACCGACCAAAGATTCACATGAGGAACAGACCCAGTAATGACTTTTTGATTAAGTCGCAGCATGCATATATGAAAGGCAAATCTGCAGAAACCGCCCTGTACGAGCTGGTGAAAAAAATAGAGAACAGTCTACACTTCGGTGAGTTTGCGATGGCGGCCTCCCTCGATAGAGAAGGAGCCTTCAATAGCGTGGAGTGCACGGCCATTAAAAATGCTTTATCAGAGGCCATCATTGAACATGGCATTACAAACTGGGTGTGCAACATGCTTGCAAACAGGAAAATAAACTGTTCCATTGGGCCAAGCTCGGTCAGAATGCCCGTAACCAGGGGAACCCCTCAGCGTGGAGTCATATCCCCACTCCTGTGGGTGCTGGTTATCAATGACATCCTCAAAAAGCTTAGTACGATGGGTGTAAGTGTCACGGCATACGTAGAAGACGTGGTCATAATAGTGCAGGGATAATACTTAAATGTTTTAAGCGACACTATGCAGGGTGTCCTGAAGACGACTAGCACTAGGGCAAAAAGCTGTGGTCTCAATGTTAACCCTTCCAAAAGGGAACTGGTTCTTTTTACCAGAAAGTACAAGATACCGGAATTCAAATTCCCAAAACTCAACGGAGTGGAACTGTCCCTTTCGGACAGCGAGAAGTATCTGGGTGTGATTCTATTCATCTCCAAAGAACGCTTGGGAAAATTTGGGGCTTATGGTGTACCGGCTGTAACGGTGGTGGCAAGACCCATACTTACATATGTTACGTCGTACTAGTATGGTGGAAAGCAATAAACCACAAAACGATTTATGGAAAATTAGCGGCGGTTCAAAGAACTGCTTCCATATCCATTACCGGTGCGCTCCGTACCACCCCTACGACAGCATTGGACACCCATTTGCACCTAACACCGCTTGATTTACAGATCAAAAAACTTACTGGCAACAGTGCGATACGACTCACTAATCTGAGTTACTTCAAGAGCACTAGTTTCTTGATCCAAGCAGTGTCTTCCAATCAGAGATACGGGCTGTCCTCAGGGCGGTTGAGCTAATGCAATTCTGGTACAGTCAGGGGCTGTCGCACAGTGCTCAAGGCACTATGCAGCCAGAACCGGGTAAGACAGTGAAGGGTATCAGGACACTACGGTATTAAAGGAAATGAACAAGCGGACGAGCTTGCAAGAAAATGAGGGCTACTCGACAATAGTGAGGCTGTCAACATTAAACCACCCCTTTGCATAGTAAAGGGCACTATCAAGGAAAAAATCACAAAGACTGCCAACCTAAGGTGGTCAAGTCTTGAAGGACACAGGGTATCCAAGGCCCTTTGGCCGCTTTTTGACTTCAAAAGATCTAGGAAGTTAAACAGGGATAAGCTTAGGACAGTAATGGGATTCCGGACAGGACACTGCCTCCTGCGGCAATACGCAATGAGACTCAAATTGTCAGATACGGATATTTGCAGATTCTGCGGTGATCTGCAAGGTGTTGAGGATATAACACACATACTGTGTGAATGCGAGGCAATATCGCGTAGTTGAAGAAAATTTTGGGGGAAATACTTTTTCAAAAACCTAGAACAAATAGACGGCACGAACTTCAAAGGCCTTCTTGGCTTTTGCAAGGGAATTGGGTTTTTCACTAGGGCAATTGTCTAGGTTTTTACCATTTGAAGACAAATTCAACTGGTTCTACATGGATCGCGATGGGCCCGTTTTTGTGTCTGGTGTCTGTGTGATGGCATATCCATCATACTCCTGTTTAACCTAGCCTAACCTATCCTCAGCCGTTTCTAGAGAAAAATCGTTCAAAAAATATTCGGTCCCGTTTGCGTTAATGGGCTTTGAAGGAGTAGATTCAGAAAACTGCTCATCAGATGGCTGATGCACGTTGCCCGAGCGAATAGACACCAATGCGCTGTCCCGCAGAGTCTTCGAATGTAAGGCGGAGAGACGACGCAGTGGAGGAAGCACTCACCTTAGGTGGCAAGCACAAGTAGCATGGGACCTCAACCGACTTGGTGTGCGTAACTGGAAGTAGTTAGCTAAAGACCGGACTACCTGGAGAGGCTTGTTTGTTGAGGTCCTGGTACACTTCTCATAGTGCCTCTCGGAAGGGTGAGCTTTAGCACGTAGGCATATATCGGCTGACATTGTCAGGGTCCGGTATATGAATCGGACATAATCACATAGCACGGGCTATTGTATCTCGGGAAGATCACTCACACAAAAAATAAAACTGAAACGTCTGAATTGTGTATTATGTCTGGTATCTTGCAAAGCATCAGCTTAGTTTCTGAACAAAATAGATTGGATCTCTGAATTTTGCTTAAAGGATCCTGGCAATATAAATTTCATATTCAGGCAAAGAATATTTCTAAGTGAAAGAGCACAATTACAAAGATTGGCGAATACGCTGAAGTCTTAAGCAAATCACCTCTACAATCGTATGTAAGTTTAATCAAGAAGTTTCCTCCTCCAAACAGAGTCACATGGCCTCACAAATCAATGGCCATGAATGCACTTCACCCAACTCGAATTCGGAAACAAATCTGTCCAATTTAAACTGCTTACTAATTTGAACAAGATTCCAATCTCTCACAACTACTCCATTCGTCATTTTCTAATCCACAGATACTTGTACGAGTATTAAAATTCTTATGTCGCTCACAGAAATTCTGTTTATCAGGCTTTCCATGCCACTAATCAGTGAAAAATTACACGCTCCCCCTCTGTATGGGTGTAATTAATTCATTAAATAGTACCAAGAGATACTTTGTATTTATTCGAATCACATTCCGTTTTTTTGTTGCACACGAATCACAGAAAAGAAAATTTAAAGAAACACAAATCGCAAGTCAACCTTTGGCTTATGGTCAAACAAACAGTGACTGTGACGGTGATTTTAGTTCTGACTTACTCTCCAACTTAGACTGAGATTGATGTGATAAATTTCTGCTAGTTATACTCGATACAGTGTCTTAGCTTTGCATATGCAATATCGTGCGCATTTGTCGCTGTTTGAAGAAAACAAATGTGCGGTCGGTCTATCTCAAGGACAACACCAGAACATAACAGTGATTGGTGAGCAGAGTAGGCTTTTCATTGCTCACGTGGTAATCAACAAACATGGAATTTGGATAAGTGCGTTAAAGGCTATCGGGAATTGGCAACCTTTGAACAGGTTTAAGGTTCGAACACCATCAAATCAGACCTTAAAATTACACATTTTTGATAGAAAAACTTTAAAAAAGGAACAACCCAAAAGGAGTTGTCTCTAAACCTGAAAGCTGGATGCCTCAGAGAACTCCAATTTTGACTGCAAGAGGCGTGCTGTACGATCAAATGGAGCAAACAGGGAAGTGACTTATCTTTTTCAAATTTGTCAAAATTGGGGATCTAGGCGTAAAAATGATTGTGGCTAAGACTAGAGGCTTCAAGGAACCCCAGTATGAAATTCGAAAACTGATCGATGGAAGAAATTAACGAGAAAAACTCGGAGAGGACGTAATCACTTTTCGTCATTAGCCCGTACCACCTGAGAGAGTGTTTAAGTTTATGAAAACTCGGAGATGAAAACTCGGAGTGATTCTTTCTGAGATTGGAGCAAAGTTTGAACGTAAACTTTCGAAAACATGCCCTTTGATCGCACCAAAAGAGAGAGGACGACGATCGAAAAGACACCTGGAGAACTGGCAAACGATAAGTGCAGGCTATTTGAAATTTGTAATCAGCATCGGGGGAGTTTCATCTGTAACCCAGGATCCCGTAATTCGCCAACAATTCAGGGACTATGTCAGCTTAGAAGTGGCAACGATCGCCAAATGTGAGCTAACAACTGTGAATGAACACTGGATATCTGTGAAAAATGTTTTCAGATTCGGAGGGCAGGGGTTTACGTGTAAAAGGCAAACCACAGTACTTGATTATCAACTCTCTCCTGGAGACGGATCGAGGAGCCTATTCCACTCAAGGTTCAGCTTGCATCAACCACAGCAGCAGAGAAAACTTAACTTGCAGCCCAGTACCGGTTGAAAGGAAAGGAAGTACAGTGTATTGTAAGGAGCACAACCAGATAAATGCGCTAGCTGCACAGAGCGAAGAGGCAGCAAACCGGTGCAACAATAGCACCGTTTACACTTTTACATTGCTACCAACGAGCTTACAGAGGGACGCAACACCAAACAGAATCCTGTAAAAAATTGTGGACGGTTCCCTACTTAACATATAGCGGATACGGACCAGTTCAGAGAATGGTGGCAGCGCTTCGCGATGGTACTTAACCCTATAGAAGACAGCGCGAGTGTTCCGAAGCAAAAGGAACCATACGAAGTAGAAAACTCCAGAATTCGCACAGGCCCCCCAAGCGGGCTCCCGCCTAATTAGCAAGGTTTCACCCAATAATGACGTAGTCTAGTAAAAAGTGATGTTTTTTTTTTTTGTACCCTTAAAATGTTCGTACACAGCACGGGCGAAGGAAATTTAGGAACTAAGAAAAGACAGGTGCTGATGTACATTGTTTTTGAATGTTTGTAAATTATAACGACCAGGAAACACAGAGATCGGCAGGGCATTCCATAAGCGAGTTGTACGGCTTAGGAAAGAATCACGATATTTTAGAGTACGTCCGAAAATGGGCTTGAGGGTATACTGATGAGCATTCATAGCGAGACAGGTGTTACGGTTGAAAGTTTGGATGGGAGGAATGCTACTGAAGTACGCTTTTGTTCCACTTTTCGGTGAGACATGCCATCAGATCACTAGTGGACCTGTTGCTACGAAAACCGTACTGCCGGTCATTATTTCGTGTTTCGAGGATATTTCATGAGCTGACGGTTTATCAGTGTTTCCATGACCTTGAAAAGAAGGGACATAAGTGCAATGGGTCTGTAGGAGGAGAGAGAAGAAGATGCGCCTTTTTTAGGGACGGGCTGGACAAATGCTGTTTTCCATCTGCTCGAAAAGAGTCCTAAGGAGTAGGATTGATGAAAAAGCTTACGCAGTGGTTTTGCCAGCGTGGAAGAACACCTCTTCAGAAGGAGGGGAGATATACCATCTCGGCCAGCGGATTTATGCATGTTGAGATCTTTAAGTACTCTTGCTACTACATGAGTGCGAAAGTGGATTCATCCCATTGAAGATTCGACGCACTCAAGTGTAAGCGAAAACAAAGCACAATCTGGGAGTGTTGAGCTGGCCGCAAAATGTGCAGCAAGCAGATTGGCCTTGTCCAAAGCTGGAATGTCACTGTAAATGAGCGTTTACAGAATTTCTAATGTTTTTGACGAATGGCCAACAATTTTTACTGCCTTTTCGACAATGCAGTATTTTTGCCCCAGTTTTTGGTCCGACGAGCCTAGAGGGGAGAGCACATCAACGGTGTGCTTGTCAGGGTTGGAAGTTAAAAACAAGTCCAGGGTGTTGGCGATATGACTATTAACGTCTGATATTCGTGTGGGCTAATTTACAAGCTGAATTAAATTATTTTCCGCAGCGAAGATCGCAACACAGAATGTCTGTCCAGAATGTTGAAGCCACCCTAAATTGTGTGAATTGAAATTGCCCGTAATCACGATTTCAGTATGAGGATGCAGGGATACAATGCGTTGAATAGAGTCAGACAGCGCATCAAACTCGTTAAAGGTCGAGTTGCTGTCCAGGTTGGGGCTTCTGTAAATAAAGCAGTAGTGGATAATTTGCTTACTGAGATGGAATTTTAACCACATAAAATTGACTTCCGGATTTGAACAGGGACTACATTGTGGTGGAATTTGGTAAGCTACATCACTAAGCACATAGATGGCGAGATCGCGATGGGGAAAGAATAGTGGCACTAGTTCGTAGCCAGGTAGCTTCAGATCAGAGTGATCTGAGAGGTGTGGGCGGGGATCTACCTGTGTTTCAATAAGTGCCAAAACAGCTGGTCGGAACTTACAGACGTTGACGTAGGCAGAAAAGTGATTACTTTTTAGCCCGCGTATATTGTCTACGTCCACCCTGAATTCCCTAGTCATAATTACAAACAAACACCGACGATACTATGATCTTCAATATTCAGATCCCATAGTTTTTATTTAATGAAAAGGGTAACTTGTTTCACTGCATAAAGGCGCCACGAAAAACTGTAAAAATTACCAATCAAAGTTAATGAAATCTAATTGGAATCGCTGACACTATAACATAATTAGCATTTAGTTCTGTTCGAAAATATCTGACTACCAAAACACAATAAACCGCTTTTTCAAGTGCACATATCGAGCAAAAGAGTTTCTCAAACTAGAGAGTTCACGAAATACAAATGCGAAAAAGAAAATCCAAAAGAAATTCCCATTACAAATGTCAACATTGACACATTGCACTGAGAAAAACAATAAACAATTCTTCGACCACCTGTCAAAATTTATCTTAGGAAAGCAAATAGCGACAGCTGTCAATTTGGAGAATAAATGCATCTCAAGGCCTGTACTTAAGATTTCGACAAACGCAGTTGTTTTTGGCTACTATTTCGATAAATATATTTCAAAAAATCATTGACAGCTGTCAAAACAACTGTCAAACTAAGAAACTACGAAAACTAAAGCCCCCATCCATTTGGAAAATTTGTTAAAAATATTAAAAACTAAAATTTCTACTTACTGTAATCACTTAGATCATCCTGAGTTCCATTTACCGTACCGTCGGGCATCAGTTGTATAAACCGATTTTTAATGTATAATTGAATTTTTCTTCCCGGTCCCGATATATGCGATATCGTAGATCTTTCATTACGATCTAAATTACTACTATTACTATTCGTGTGATTATTATTTCTATAGATATGATTTTTATTATGATTTTTCAGTCTCCTAGATTTAATGGTACCTCCTTCTAATTCAGCAGTTTGTCCACCATTATGTCGACTGCTTAGACCTCGCTGTCCATCTGGTATACCACGTTTTCTATGCACACTACGATCTGTACGTGATAATACCGGTAATTCTGTATATGTTATTGGTGATTGTGTTGTTGTAATTATTGATGTAGATGTTAATGTTAATGTTGGTGTTGATGTTGATGTTGATGTTTCGATGACATTAGTTGGTGTTGTGTCAAAAGTGACATTAGCATCATTATTTGACATTTGTTCTGAATTCCATGTATCTGATGTTAAATCGAAATCATAAACCGGTGTTGTCGTTGAGAATTGATAATTCCATTCTTCATTTGTTTGAGTTGATGTAACATCACTTTTGTCACTGTCACTGTCACTGTCACTGTTATTATAACTGTCATCGTCATCATCTAAACTTCTGTCACTTATGTCACTTTTTCGCGTTCGTTTTATTTGGCTTTGATGATGCCGACTGATGATGACTGATGTTGGTGTAACTTCATCACTACTATTAACACTTAAACTACTACCACTACTACTATAATTGCTTAAATTTAGAAAATTATCATCATCATCATCACTAATACTAGCACTTGACAGATATGTTGTATTAGCGATGTCATCTTCTTCATGTAATTCATTAGCGTAATCGTTGGTTTTCTTTCGTTTACGTTTATTATAAATTATTAGGGATTCTCTGACGCGACGCGAATTCGATACATTACCGTCATCGAGTGATTTCATTATTTTGTACAATGGATCGATATCACTGCGATCGTGCGTTGTTAGATGCTCTTCATCTTCGTTATTTTCACTTATGTCAGTTAAGTTGACATTTAATTGTAGTAGATTATTACCATAATCACTGTAATCACTTGATTCACTGTTGTTATTATTATTTTGTTCACTATTATTATTGTAATAACTGTCAGTTCGTATTATAGTACCATTTGGTGTTGTTACTGTCGTATAATTAATTGACGTTAAATTTGACAACAAGCCTTCTACGAATAATGGTGTTGATGTTGGCGTTGGTGTTGGTGACGGTTGAGATGGTTGAGATGGTTGGGATGGTTGGGATGGTTGCGATGGTAGCTTTGTATTGATGGTGCTATTATTACTTGTCGAAGCTGTTGATGTAGATGTACGTGCTTTTAACATTGGCATTGATAAGACAGTTGGCCATACGATAATAACCGACAGGAGGGCACCTAGCACAGCCAGGGCCCTCCAATTAGGACTTTGGTTTATTCGCATTAACAAACGCCACGAATTTTATCCCGAGTATCTTCTCGCTGGGCAAAATCACTGTGGATTGCATTCAAATGCGGTGGATTTATCTATCCTGGGAAAGTAAAGAAATGGTTTCGTTTATATGTACTCGTATTCTGCTCTTACTTTCTCTTTCTTTTCTTTCTGATTTCAACTTGTTGTTTTTTTTATGTTTTCTTCTGTTTTGTCTTTGACAGCTGTCACCGATGACGTTTACAATAATTCGAAATTGATCTACAGTTGTATTTGTACAAAATTTTTATATTTAAATAAATAGAAAAACCAGATTCATTTGATTTACTAAATTTCGAGATTTATAGATTACATTAGAACAACAAAAACAAAAAAAAAAAACCAAAAAAAAAATTAATAATTCTGACAGAACTAGAGTACGTTCGTGTATCGCGACGTCAAACGCGCCCGAGAATTCACATGTATCTTACGTCTAAGGGGTGTGTTCAGGTGTTGTTTGTAAAGGTTCATTTAAACATTTCATTTTTACAAAGTCGGTTTTTATGCAATTCAAGTGACCATATTGTCTTTCTCCTCGTCGTCGTCACCGTCATTCAAGTGATGATTCTTATTTTTGCTGGTAGTTGATTTTTTTGCCATTTCGCATATTTTAACTGTCAAAAACTTATCTAGGAGAGGTTTCTTTATTTTTATTTTATTATTTTTTTTTTTTTTGTAATGTTTTGCCTAAGCTGCTTTGATTGTCCTTACAATCTTAACTATAAGCTTTAGTAAGACCATAAAGCTATCTAAAGATTGCCAATTAATAAATTTAATTTTGACGTTTAATCATCTGTCAAACGTTTCACTTGTCAATTGATGAGTTGAGGAGCTTATATTCAACTGGATGTTGTCGCTGAAAGAGAAAAGAAAACAAATAACGGTTGGAATGAATTTAGTTTGCAGTGCATCCCTAATTTAACTTATGGACTAAATACTTTTGTTGAAGTTTACTGGTGCTATTAATATAAGTACCACACATACAATGAATAATGAACAAGGTATTTTTCTTTTTCTTTTTCTAAGTGACATTTCTTGACTGTGGCTGTGTTCGTTGAGAGTGATTCTATTTCTTTGCTTTTTTCTACTCTGTTCTATGTGGCGATGGTTATTTTTATCACTTCATAGTTGATGCATAATGACCCAGATTCAGTCCTTGCGACGAAGAGAGATTAGATAATAAGTCTGCTAAGTGAGGAATGCAATTGGAGGAGGTGAATAGAGGTAGATGGTTGTGTGGAACGGGTGGAAGTTGTAAAAAAGAAGAAGAAAAAAAAAAAAAAAGGGCGGTGTAAGAGATGAAAATATACCAAACTAAATATGAGATTTGGTTAAAAGTTAAAAGGGGAAAGGTGGAATGAGTTGTAGTATTCTTTTACGAGTGCGGTTTCACAGTCAGATGCATGGTGTGAGGATAAGATGTAGAAATAGTGTAAGACTTAATGTTCTTTTGGTTGAAAATGTGGTAATCGGATTCTAATTGTGAAATTGTGAAATGTGGCGTGTCATTTACTGACGTGTTCTGTGATCTAAAAATGAAACCGCAAAGAGAATATGACGTGCAACATATGCTGTATTGGTTAAAATTATTTCCGGCTTTGTTTTATCTCCTCAAGCAAGGGTGAATGAACTTGGGGCTTTTGGTCCTTCGAGCGAAATAACAATAAACCATGTCGTAGCATTTCATCCGAAAATAATTCAAAATTTCCCCATCATACACACTAAGATACATCTCATAGAGCACGCATTAAGATGTCCCCGTTCTTACTTTTGTACTAGAACAGAAAAAAGAAAAATTCCTTTATATGAAGGACAAGTTTGTGAGACAGATAAAACTCTTCCAACGTCACACTCATAAATCTTATCCCTATCAGCGTCATCTAATTAGTGTCTGGCACTGCAGATAATTCGAACAATACTGTCAGGTCTATCGTTGCATCTAAATAGCCTATTATACGGTTGTTCTTCTTACTTTCTGGCCCACATTTTACTCGTATAGTAGCGTAAAATTGTATTTATGTTGGAATGCCATACGTTGTTATCTGCTAAGTGGGAGGCAATAAAAAAAAAAAGCTTTTTACACCTTTTCTAGATACTTTGGGTCTTAATGAATCAACCATATAGGCTTTTGTTGATCCATTGATATACCATATACACGCAACGTAACAAAACGTTGTAAAAGATAAGACTGAACATAATTCATAAGAGACACAGTCAGAACTATGTTTGTGATTGGAGTTTGTTTATTTTGAAATTTTCTTAAGATCGCTTAGAGGGTGAAAGATTAGTGCATTAGTGAGGTGAAATATAATTTGATCTCGTAGCGATGTTAGTGAAATTTTACCAAATAAATGCTAGTAATTCTGCGTTAAAGATAAGTCTAGGAATGTAGTCTGCTCTGTTAAGAGCAAATAATGAGTTTCATTCAACCTACGTTATAGATGTATCTTTTACCAGAAGAAGTTGATCAAGCAGACTAAATGGAGTTCAAAAATAGACTGCACCCTCGTAATTCTTCGGAAATGATCAGTTCTTACTGTGAATCTGGTATGGGACTTCATATAATAGAAAAGTTCAACCAATTTCGGAGCCGAATCTCTCTTCGGACTTCCTCCAATCTGTGATCAAAACGTCTATAGCGTCATTCAATTAAGACCATTGGATTGAGTAATCGATTGTAATCCTGGAAATGTCTGTAACTTTACCTTTGTCTAATGATCCGACGTTATTTTCGACTTCCAAACTAAAATGTCTACAAAAGCTTGATCTTTTCACCAGGAATACAGCCTCTTTTACTTGATATGTGAGGTTGCTTTGGAGAGTGCCACTTTGCCACTCAAAGTGCTTTCCAAATTATATGAACAATTCGAAGAGGTTCTAGTGGTTGCACTCTACGGTGGACGTGGTCTTAGAGTCCAGCTTCTTGTGATCTTTTCGCCTATGAGCCGGAAAATATAAAATTCCTTCAACGAAAGAGATTTTGGCTGGGGGAGGAAATGTTCCATCCGAAATACAGCTGATGGCAGTGAGGTTGAAATGTTGTTTTACTTCGTATTAAGCGGGAGCCCCCATTTTCTGAAGGCAGAACCTCCACCGTCTTTCTTTTTTCCCTAATCCTGGCTTAAAAGACTTGCTGTCCTCGAAGAATATGATACAACCCTACGTAACTAGTTGACAAGTATCTGACAGCAGTTATGAAGGCAAATGAGGCCATCAACTGCTGTGATGCGTTCTTAGACGGCTTCAAATCGCCTCCCATCGATGACAAAATGTTATAGACCAGCTGCTGCCAACTTTGAAGAGAATTAACATTGCCAATTTGGTGCTGCCTATAAACTAGGTCTCTGGCGAACAGTGATTATAGGTTTTATACCGAAAAGCTCCATTTATGCTGTGTGTCGGAAAATGTCTAGCGGCTGTTTGCATTAAGATGGCGGCAGGCCTAGACCTAATCAATGAGTGATATAGATGTCCCCAGTGTTTAAGATAGGTACCTGCAGTTTACGCTCAATCCTACGGTACGTATTCCTACGAGAAATTACAACAATGCCTTGATAAACGCTCTTCGAGTAGGGTAAGTACCACCTCCAGTATCAGATTCAAAGTCGTATGTAAGACACGAACTTCCCCTTTGGTGAAGGTCGAGGCGTATCTAATACCTCACTCATTCTATGGGTCATGGCACCCGGTTGCAGTGCAACTCCACATCGAGCAGAACGTTCTGTCCCATAGCCATCAAATGGTTTAACACAAGCCGTAGCACGACACAACATATGTTGAACCATGAGTCGTTCAAGCTCCAGTCGGTCTGCCCTCTCCGCGATTTTGGATTTAATCTACAGCCATTACGATATCCGCACAAGCGGGGCAATTGCTAGGTCAGGCTGGAAGAAAGTTCCAGGGGCCCCTGACCTCCCGTGGTACCAACCTTGCGGCCACTTCCAGTTAGGCCTTTAGTCCAAACTTGAATTAGCGTGTAATTGCCATCTACTTATCCTGTCTAGAATGGAAGAACGGAAGATCTCATTTGCGAAGCTATGAGTTGTTTCGGATTTCACTCTGTCAAGTACAACAACGCTAACATCACAGATCACATCATCCGATCACTCATCGTCTCTGGTTTTTTTAACGTAAGCCACCTGTCGTGTAGACTTATGTTTACAAGATGCCCATACATCCATGGGAGCAAAGATACGCCTTGCCATCGCTCTCCGTCAATCCTTTGATACCAATTCGGAACTGTGTTGGAGGTACAAGTTCCACCCTTGGTATGAGTCGAGGCCGATCAAAAAGCTCTTACTGTTCTTAGGCTCACAGCACCCAGTACTTATTTGCTACTCTACAATGGGGCAAACCAACAGGAAGACCCTACCCGCGATTTGGGTTTAAGCCACAGCCACCATGACGCTCCCATAAGGGGGCCTACCTCAACAAGTCAAGCCCAGACCAAAATCGGGGAGGCTCTTGACTCCCATGGTACCGTGACTTAAGTCCTGGTAGGAACTACCGGTGGTCTTGCCGCCAACAAGACCTATGACCGGCAACTTGTAACTGGTCAAATCGAAGCAACCTTCAGAGGCGTCATCTGAAGATGTTTACGATAAGACCAGTAATATGCTCTGCCCGCGATTTATATTAGACAACGTCATTGATGGGCGAAGCCTTGGTAATTGGGCGAGGGCCCAAATGACTGGTACACCAGAAATCGGCTTAAGTTAACCCTTTTAAAACGGTAGTCGCTCTCCTTATAAGTAGGAGCTGACTACAAGCGCTTAAATCTGTCGTCATCGTCTTTTCCAACGGAGCTAAGTATCAGAATGTTATCCTGGATACCAAGCTTCTTTAGACAAAACATATCGTCTCGAAAACTCCCCAAGCATTGTCGACTATGCTTAAGGGAGTTTTTGGAGAGACATGGTTCTTCTTATCGAGGAAAGTCTTCTGGATCAACATGTCCGTGATAACACCGATTCTATCTTATGCGTCCGTTGTGTGATGGAACGCTTTGTCTAAGCTACTTGGCATGCCGGTTAACGCAATAATATTAGAACACCAGTTACTGTGAGAAAACGAAAGCGATTCTTCCTATACCAAGAACTGGCAGTTCAGACAACTACACCAGCGCTGAGATCAAATGAAGAATAACTCTTGCCAATCGCTGCTTCTTTAAGCTAAGAAGTCAGTTGACTAGCAAAGTCCTCTCTCTATGCCGCAGAGACATGCACTTTATCGGAACTGGATGAGGGTGCTCTTGGCTGTTTTGAGACGAAGAGGTGAGTAGAGGAGGAGATATACCGACGAACACCAACATCGACTTAGCCAGACGAGTGAAGATCCAACCACTGACATTGCCAGGTCATGTAGAGCGGATGAACATCAATGCTCCGTTCCGAAAAGTCTGCGAATACGCCCTTGAGGTACAGCGCGACTAAGGTGACGCACACAAGTCGAAGTGGACCTCAGTCAACTTAGCGTGAGAAACTGGGGGCAGCTAGCTGAAGATCGAGCTTGCCTGAGACGATTGTTGGTTGAGGCCCATTTCCACCTTAGACTGTAGAGCCACCTTAAGTAAGTAAGTAAAGACTGGGTTCGGCCAGAATCTGAATCCAAGAAAGGAATGTAATCGGTTGCTGAACTATACTGTGAATAACAGCGTCTTTAACGTCTTGTCTTGGTCTCAGGTCACATTGGGATCGTTGGAATTGAGATCACTGATGAATTTGCTAAATACTCAGAGGAGCACTTTTTAAGGCCCGAACCCACGTTGGGATTACCTGTGTCCTTGCTTACGGCTTTCACTGTCAGTTGGACCTCTTATTAACACAACCGTAGGTGGCTGAATATTACAGTTTGCAGGCATACCAAACGAAGCTACTGGACGTATCTAAAAATCAGCGACTTCACTGATGTCTACCGACAGAAAAGGCTGTAGGCCTCTTAGAAATGCTCAACTTACGCTCGCTTTAGGTTGCAAGAAATAGGCGGTGATGTGTCGGTGCTCTGACTGAGACTGAACCAGTTCATTAAAAGGATCATAAAAGTAGTACGGTACTCTAGTTCTGCGTATAAATGGTCTTTTCCAAATATTGCTTGGCAGTTTGACAATCAGGCCAGGTCTCTGCTTCTCACTGCATTTTAAGCAGCTACGAGCTTTTCTAACCGCTACTAGTTTCTTTTTTCTGAAAGGCTATTCGTATCGAGTGTTTAGCAGTCTCAGAGTGCTACGAGTCTTTAAACCTCATACTTCACGCAGGCTCCTTAGACTTTTTCAAAGCTGTTGAGGAATCCCTCCTTAATACGGGGCTTTTCAGCTCCGTATATCGGAGCGTTCCTGGCTTGCGATAAGGATTTGGTGTTGAATCTTTGAATCCACCCCTCGTCTTTCGTCCTGTAGATAAAAAGGAACCCATCAGCAGTACAAGAAAGCCAAACCAACTTTCCGAGGATACAGATTTATCAGTTTGGAATGGCTCATAGAATCTGGCCCTTGCCCCCTAAAGTTTGCTTAACCATTCTGCTTCTAGAGTTCTTAAACGAAAGCCAAACGTTTCATTAGCTGCATTGTCTCAACAGTCAAATTGTTTCGTTACTTAAAAGCTTTCATTCATCATTAACATCAGCTCAAACAATGTTCCGCTTTTCCCCAAACGCAACGATTCAGTCTCATTCAAATTATCACCAAAAATACTTCCTGTCACTCCCAACTTGACGGCTTCCGCTATGTCCAAGATGAACAAAGATGTTACGCATCGTGTGTTCATTCATCTGTTTACGGTAAGGCAGTTTTTTGAAAAACTCTGCACAGTGACTTATGTAAATTTCTTGACACAAGATAGTCATAGATGTCACGCATCATAGACTCGTCCATGATGCCATTCACCGATTCGGTAAACAATTGTGTGACACTGAATATACTTGATCTTTGAAATCTTTCATAGTAGTTCACGAATACATGTCAGTTGTCACCTGTGATTATTGAACGCATCCCAAATGGTAATACCGCTAACAACGAATAAATTCATTGTTAGAAGCAGATTTAGTTGACAGTTAGATGACATATGTCAAAGCAAAGCATATGTCATGGAGATATTTGTCCAGTAGAAGGGTTAGAAAGCAGTTTCATCTGTCATTCAACTGAAGAACAGATGCCAACTGTCAAATGTCAAAACAAAAGCCATCGTCAATGGAAATCGTTCATAGAGATACATAAGTTTGAACTACTAATCGCTTGTTTCCGAGTTTGCTTTCCTTCAATTTGTTTACATGAGATAAGATCTGGCCTGATCATCACGTCATATTGTCAAACATAAATAAAAAATAAAAAGTTCTTCTCCGAAAATGCTGAATGATTCAGCCTTAAATAGCACTTGCTCACGTTTGTTTGTCGAATTTTTTTGCTTAAAACCCCAAGCACGTTTATCTAAGAGATTTATCAAACTCATGCTTGGTTCCACCAATTTTATATGTCAAATAAAATTTAAACAATTGCTCCGAATTGACGGCTTTATATCGTGCAAAGTTCGATAAATTTTTTTATTGTTTAACTTGTCTACAGAATATAACATCCCCTATTGATCGAGTAAGCTATACGTTGCCACACATGTATCTCAGCTGTCTCCTTTGTTTCACTAAAGAAAAAACGAACAAACGAAACAACAAACTAACGTTAACGTAACAACTTTAAGTGTATCTTTTATAAAAAAAAAGCAAAAAGTAAAGAAAAAACTCAAACACATGATACTGCGCTTAACACCGCCAATGTATCGTACCATACAAACTATTTGAGTTTTAATTGTAGAACGGGGGAGAGCCTAAAAATAATTCCCCAAACAATTTACACTTGTGCAGCTTTAATGGCGTTCTATAAAGACAATTTAAAAGTCTCTTAAATATACATAAAACTCCTCATCACCGCACAACTAACACAAACTGCCAACAAAAAAAACAAAAAAAAAAGAAACAACCTTTTCCTTGTGTATACACCTTCAAGTACGAGTACACGCGTAATCAAGTTCGATGGGAGACATTTGTTTACATTTTGTTGTATAGGCCCTGCTGTGCATTTAGACTGGTCCTATGATCAACCAGTCCACCTGTCAAAAACTCTGTGTGTAGATGAATATAGAAATTGAACTGAGAGTGATGGCAACAGTAGTCTTAGACAAAAGATACATTTTGAGCAAAGGTTCAACCAAAGGCTTAACTGAAGCAAATGTCAGAACTGGACGAAATGCTTCCTCAAATTTCTTCAATGGACAAGAGGATTTTGGAAATGTATCCATCCATCCTATAGATTGGTCCAGAAGCGTAACAATCAAGTTCGTAGCAAAATGCTTGACTTACCTCTCAAGGTACTCGGTAATTGCATGAGTAACGCCTTACGCATGCCGGCTAATATGACAAGGGCATGCCCGACCAATTAACCAACGCCACCATACGAAAGAGGTTAAAAAGATGTGACGAACCAACTAATGGCCTGGGAAAAAAATACGCTCACCATTGACGACCTGAGTAAACGTTTAAAGGACAACGACCTTCGGATCTGCACCTGAAGTGTTTGGACCCTTAACAGGCCACATGCAGCTGAACAATTAGCAGATCCCTTGACTGCAATCACGCAGATATCACTGCCATCCCAGAAGTGCGGTTTGATGGAGCGATGGTAATTCCTTAAGGGAAAAGAAATCGGAAGCAGATTTGCAATATTCGGCAGACTTCGGCAAGAGGTTTTAAGCTTCTAACACGTGAGCGAGCAACTGGTGATAATTGGTATTCGAAAACATTAGCCGCATAGTCCATGCCCCTACAGCAGACAAAGACGACGCCATCAGAGAATGCTCCTACAAGCTCCTCGACAAGACATATGAGCAATGTCCGAAGTATAGGAAAGGATAGGAAGGAAGGTCATCCCTGTTAGGACAGTTGGTAAGCATAGCCTATATATCACCACGTCTGGCAACGAACTTAAGCTTATTGACTTTGCGCCGGGACGTCATATCACTATAGCAAGCACACGGTTTCCTCATCTAAATATACCTAAGGAGACATGGCGGTATTCGGATCACGAAACGCTAAATCAAATTGATAGACGAAAGGCATGCCTCTAGTATTTTGACCTCCGAACGTTCCAGCAGCCAGAATTGACTCGGATCACTGCATTCTTATTTCCCAAGCGGCACAACAAAGAA
The DNA here is from genome assembly GCA_963966105.1 of Volucella zonaria. Taxonomy (NCBI): domain Eukaryota; kingdom Metazoa; phylum Arthropoda; class Insecta; order Diptera; family Syrphidae; genus Volucella; species Volucella zonaria. The sequence continues at coordinate 30,949,974 of OZ014530.1, read as the reverse complement.
GAACTACTGTGAGAAGATATAGCGTAGAAAAGCTGCTATCGCAAGAAGCCCTCTAAACATTCCCTATTCTGCCAGCATCAAGTCCGAAAGCCAGTCGCAATGCAGCCAACCTGACATCAGAGACGCCGCAACCTATGTTCAGGGTTTCACTCGATCACCACCGGGAAATCCCTGGTTTGATGAAGAATGCCAGCAAGCACATCCAGCTAACCAAGAAGCATACAAAGCGACGCTGCTATGAGCGACGAGAAGAACATGGGATCATGCAGAAGAAGCGGTCGATCGTAGATATTGAGATACGGAAGTTTTACCAAAAGGTAAAAGGTTCTAAGAATATAGAAAAACTGTTGGTACAAACTGTATAATCGCGAAAAATTCCAACATCCCGACGTCAGAATAGAGCATTCAACATGGACGATGACAGCCAAAACTTCCGTCCACTTGACCAAAACGAAGTAAGGATAGCAATACCCAAGCTAAAATCGAATAAAGTATCTGAACCCAACGGCTTATCTGCTGAAAATGACTTTGTGAAGAGTATGTACCGAATCATTTATCACATCTGGTCAGAAGAGTGTATGCCTGATGAATGGAGTCTCAGCACCGTATGCTCGATCCACAAGCAAGGTCTGCGCCAACTATAGAGGTATAAGTCAACATTGGATGCAAGATCTTATCTACGCCAATATGTGAGCTTCTTGAAACCCTTCGTCAACAACCTGATTGACCCCTATCAGGTTTCAGTCCAGGAAAGCCCACAATCGACCAAATCTTCATACTCCGCACATCCTGGAAAAACCTCAAAAGTTCAGATCGATCTTAAGGACGCAGATGAGCTATCTAGCATCCCTGTCATATTCGTCCGTCTGTGCGGAATGCCTATTGAGAAAGCTCGCTGCTCCGTCAAGGTCGGTAACGACTTAAGCGAGACCATTGATGTCCAAAAGGTTTCGTAAAGAGTGACGCGCTGGGAACACCAAAGCCACAATCTTTCGAAAGGCTGTGCAACTACTAACATACGCTGGAGATATCGACATAATTGTCAGAAATCAGCGGGCGGCCACATGGGTTTAGCAGTAAATGAAGGCAAAACCAAGTAGGGACGTCAACGAATTGAAAGGAACGTCACAGTCCCCTGCTATAATTTCGAGGTAGTAACGGGCTTTGTCTACCTAGCCCCTGCTATAAATTCTGAAACAACACCTCAGCAGAAATACAATGAAAAATCACTCTTGCCAATCGCTATTTCTTTGGGCAACTGAGTAGTAGGAGGAGGCTCTATATAAGAACTTGATCGTGCTAGTGCTACTTTATTGCGCTGAAGCATGGACTATATCGAAAGTGGAGGAAGATACTCTCAGTCATTTCGAGAAATATTCAATGACGAACTGTATGAGCTGTGCAGGGACAACAATGCTCCGGCAGAGTCTTTGAATTTAATCGCAGTAGAGGAAGACCTCACCTTAGGTGGCGCGCACAAGTACAAAGTAGGGAAAGGTAATGTTGTAATCTGCCAGCTGTCATTGTACTTTGACATTTATATTGTAGGCAGATTAAGAATTAGTTGACGACCAGGAACTGAGCGATACACGACAGAAGATCGCGGAATTATTTGACCAATTTCCGATCTGTTGTGTTAACGCACCGTGAATTTTGTCTTCATTTTCCTCATCGTCCTGCACCATATGCGCGAACAATTAAGCGTTTGACTCAGCGTCTCATGTAAATTGGATCTACTAAAGAAGTGGCCGGCCCCGATCAAGAATATCACTACTGTGGCCGTGGACGTCGGAGAGAGTCCACAATAATCGACGAGACAACGATGCGTACAATTTGGCATCAACAGACACTCGTTACGTCGAATTTTGGTGAAAGAACTGAAGATGTTGCCTTATAAAGTGCAAACCAGTCACCAACTCCTGTCTGCTGTCTGGTTAAACCTGGTGCAAGAGCAGGATATTTCCACTTAAGTGGTTATGGGAATAAACAATTCACACGAAATGCACGAAGAGCCATTGCATACCCTCAACGTGACTGTTTGATTCACCCTTATTTTTTAAGGACGTCGACGGCACCACCGTAACCGTAACTGGTGAGCACTACAAACAGATGTTAAACGTGTTTTTTGCCGGAAGTTGCTGAAATGGGTCTCAAACACTGTTGGTTCCTGCAGGATGAAGCAACCGCTCATATAGCTCGTTTTGAATAACCAATTTCCAGGCCGTGTGATCTCCCGTTCTGGCGATTTGAACCGGCCAGCCAGATCGCCAGATCATCAGATCTGACGGCACTAGACTTCTTCTTTTGCGGCTTTTTGAAATCTCGCTTTTACCACAACAAACCGCAAACCTTGCAAGTCTTGACAGCTAACATTGAAGAAGAGATCACCAATTTGGAGCCAGATGCATCAACATCAGGAGGTGGTCATTTGACCGACAATTTTTTTCATTTCTAACAAAATGGCTGCCAATTCACATTATGAAATTACTTTTGCCCCACCTTCTAAAAGTTCACCTCAACAGACTTGGAGTGCGCAAATGGAGGCAGTTAGCTAAAGACCGGACTAACTAGACGGGTTTGTTAGTTAAGACCCAAGTTCAAACCGAATTTTAGCGCCACCTATGTATGTAGAATAAATATTCATCTGTGTTTTGTGTATGTCGATGGAAAATGAATCAGTTACAAAGTCCTCCAGGCTTGCCATTAATTAATTTACTTCTCTCACTGCTTTTTGTAATTGCAAATGGCAGTCAATTAGGTGTCAAACTTTTGTACGAATTCCGATCCCGGTCGTACTTTACCCACGAAAGCAAAGGGCAATATGGGTAAAGGACACAAACCGCTTGAATTCGCACATTTAGGTACGTACACGTACGTAGCCTTTTGCCTATTATGGTTCTGCCTTCACGATTTTTAGTATGCTATATCCTTTTCGTACCCACAGACAGCAAATGTCAAAGAAGTTCATTGACATTTGACAGGTTCAAAAATCCATAAAAAAAAAAAACAACAACGACTCTGGAAGGAATGAAAGATTCCTCATGAATCTGCAGAAAATCTCCTGAGGGAGCTTTGTGTCCTCATTTACCAAAAACGTATTCGAGTATATCCGTTTATCCGTTGTATCCTTCTTACGAATACCTTCTCTGACTGAGCCTACCCGTTGACGTTTAAATACTTAATTTCCGCTTCATAATGAAAGCTCTCGACGAAAATCACACACATTATCCGCAATACGGCAAACAAACCCCGAAAAACCCTTAGGTAAACGTGTAATTTGCCCTTTAAGCGGCACGACAGTCCTCTTCAGGTTTTATGTATTTTTCTTTTTTATGATCTCTCTCAGTCTCTCGGTGTATCTTTGTGTGTTTGCGAGTATCTAACGTGTATCTTTGGGTATATTTAGGCATCCCTATGTATTTTTTGACATCGGTGTGTATGCCTAATCCTCGTACTTCAAACGACAGACAGAGTAGAATGCCTCAAGTATATTAGGGTAAGCAAAAATAAAGTAAAGAAGGGTCTTTAAGTTAAGTACCTTTTGCCTTTGCCTTTGCCTTTGCCTTTTTGCCATTGAAATCGATAACTTTTCGGCGTTACTTTGTATGTCAATAACCCTATTACCTCCAGCTGTTGATTTAAGCCGCCCTAAGTAGGCTCGAGATGCACTTGTTTCGTGTGTATATGGGTGCTCTTTTTTATTTTTTTGTTTTTGAAGACTCGACATTGAATTATGCGAGGATAATACCAACAATCATCACCATCATCATCATTATCATGATCGTCAAGTTCAGGCAGCACGCACAGCGCATCAAAAAAAGAAAAACACGACAAAACAATGAGTGAGTGGGCCAAAATTAAAGGTATCCCCCCGCCTTCCAACAATGAACAGAGCAACAAAACGGAGTGTAATTGAATGATGTTGAATTAAAAAGATGACAAGAGAGCAACCAGAGAGGAACTAGTTTATTAATTTATGGTAATGGGAGAGGGTCACCGTATAGAACCTCCAAAACTTGGAGTGGTCCTATTGAAATTGGCTTGACTACTAAAGACTGATTACTATGACCAGAAGAGGGTGAGGAATATTGTTTCTTTATTTTTCGGTTTCGTTTTGGACGTGCTTAAATGTGGGCCACTTCCGATAGCCGAAATCGAGGGGAACTAATTGGATTTCAATTGGTTTGCACGATGTTTTTTCAGAAAATATTTTCGAAGTGAATTGCGAATGTTTTTGAAGAGATTTGAATAAGCCAGACGACAAGTTGATGGGCAGATGATGGGAAAATAAATTGAAGAACATCCTTGGTTTCACTGGGTTCGATAAGCTGTCAGAAGTGGACTTGAGTGATGAGTGTGTCGAGGTATGGTATTGTTTCTGCTTTGAACGTATCAGGCATTACGACATATGAAAACAACAAGCACCAGAACGTGCGTCATTCTTCCCTGCTCGGGCTATACTCTAATAGCTTGAAAAGAACAACCACACCTGTTGACGATGTTGCTATTTTCTTTGAAGCTACTCTCTGCACCACCTGAAAGTTAAACATGCAGCTGTCACTGTATTGGAGTTTATAGGGTCCTCTAACTCACTGAGTTTTCGGTGTAAAAACAGTGATACGTGCCAAAGAGAGTGATCCGACTTTATCTGGCTAGAAACCTTTGGCATATGATGGCCCAGCTAAACTAGAAGAAGCAGACCACCAATATTGACAGCCGATAGATATGAAAGTGCTCACGAAATAAGGATCTTCGATAGAATACCTCCAAGGATCTTAGACGCAAGATTTAAAAAGTGTTAAAGTGTTAAACAGTGCAGTCGGCATAGCAAAGGCCGTGGATTAACCTCAACTGCAGTGAAAACTTAACCTGTGTCCGGGCGGCAGCGGACAAATTCTATGGATGGAATCAACGGTATCGTCCACAGTTCCAGTTAGGTCGAACTAGTGCTATATCTATAAGAGCTGCTTGAACGTACTTAAATACCAGGTCTATAGGGATCTCCAACGCTAAGTCAAGATGTTAGAAAAGAGTTGGTGGCAGATGAGCCAACAGCAGCTCTCACCTCCCCGAAGCGGGTTACTGGCCCCGCAATTTGGTCCGGCCCCTTTTGTTTTAGAGGTCCCAAAAAGGGCCTGGCCCTCTAGGTTAATAATTAATTGTTACGAAGCGACCAATATGCTAGGATAAGGACGGATTCACTGCTGACGACCCTGAAAAACTAACAAAGGACAACGGCTTTCGGATCTGTACGTGCAGCCGAACAATTAGCGGAGGCCCTAGCCTGCTATAAAGCAGATATCACCGGCATCCAGAAAATGGGATGGGATGGGCCGGGCAAAAGAACGATGCACAACTGTGATGTTTACTACGGTGATTGCTATAGGGAACGTAAGCAGCGTCTATTTGGATGCGGGTTTGTGGTAGGCAGCAGACTTAGGCAAAAAGGCAAAAGTTTTCGACACGTTAGTGACCGCTAAATTCGCTAACATCAGCCTTATATGCGCTCACGCCCCATCAGAGGAAAAGGACGATGCTAACAAAGAAAATTTCTAAGAGCTCTTCGACAAAACCTACGAGCAATGTTCGGTATATGACGTTAAAATCGTCCTAGGCGACTTTAATGCCGAAATTGGAAAGGAGTACATCTTTGGTAGTAGAATCTGAATACATAGCCTACACTACACCACGTTTGGAAAGGGATTTAGGCTAATCGATTTCGCTGCGGGACGTAACGTTACTATAGCAAGCACACGGTTTCCTCACCTCCATATTCACAAGGGAACATGGCCGACACCAGATCAGCAAATTGTCAACCAGATTGATCATGTTGCGATTGACATAAGGTATTCTTCAAGTATGTATTTTAGGTGTCCGAACATTTTACTATCTAGTTGCAGCCAAGGTACATCTACGGATATCTCAGATGCCACAACAACGGGGAAATACTGTGAGGAGATTTAACGTTGAACGGTTGCAATCGCAACAAGCCGCCAGAACCCTTGCCGATCGCGTATCTGTCAACCTCTCGAGAAGTCCTTAGGAGGCAACATCAAGTGCTGAAGACCAGTGGCTTAGATACCGAGCAGCCGTCAGAAATGATTCCGCAACTGATGTGCTGAGTTTCACCCGCCCATCACCTCGGAATCCCTGGTTTGATGAAGAGTGCCAGCGAGCACATGCAGCAAAACAACATGCCTACAAAGCGGAGCTGCATAAAAGGACAAGAGCGGCTCATGAGCTCTACCAGCAAAAGAGGAGGGAAGAACCTCGGCTTTTCCGGAGAAAAAAGAAAGGGCATGAGAAAATAGAGAGGTGCTACTCCCAGGATAATGTTGGGAAGTTTTACCAAAATATAAAGAGATCGTGTCAGGAATATAAGACCCGAACGGAAACCTGTAGGGATGAACAAGAAAATCTTATAGTAGAGTCACAGTCGGTCCTGAGGACATGAAAAAACGATTTCTTCGGACTGCTAAACGACGAGGACGACACAAATTCCGCTGTCAGGCAGAGCGTACCAATCAACCTTGACGATGCAAGTCAAGAGCTCCGTTCACCCGATCAAAATGAAGTGAGGATAGCAATATCTGAACTGCAGTCGAACAAGGCTGCCGGCCTGGACGGCCTACCCGCCGAACTATTTAAGGCAGCAGGAGATGACTTGGTAGAGAGCATACACAAACTTATTTCCGAGATTTGGTCGTATGAATGTATGTCTGATGAATGGAACCTCAACATCATTTGCCCGGTTCACAAGAAAGAAGGCAATAACTTTGAGGTGGTAAGGGACTTTGTTTACCTCGGATCTGCTGCCACATCTCAAAACGACATCTCTTCAGAAATCAAACGAAGAATAATGCTTGCCAGTCGCTGTTTCTTTGGGCTAAGAAGACAACTGTGTAGCAAGGCCCTCTCTCGAACCAAAGAAGCTCTATATAGGACCCTACTAATACCAGTCCTACTCTATGGTTCCGAAACATGAACCCTTTCTAAAGCGGATGAAGATATCCTTGGTCTTTTTGAAACTGAGCCGGATTTTTTAGAGCGAGTTCTAATGAATCATTTCACCCTCTCTGGCGGAGTAAACAATCAAAATTATCGCTTGTGGGGAACCGATAATCCTCACATAATCCATGAAACCCTATTGCATGATGAGAAAATGACTTTTTGGGCCCGTATTTTCTCCAAAACCATCATTGGGTCATTTTTCTTTAAAGTTGGATAGATTGTCGATGGCAATCGGTTTCGGTGGATTTTGGCGCACTTTGTGTATCCTGGTTCGACAAGACAGCCCTCCATTCTACACTGCAAACAAACCTTTTGAAGCAAAAATTTCCGGGACGTGTGGTGTCGAAAAATTGTGACATGGACTGGCCTCCAAGATCTCCAGATTTGACTCCTCCGGACTTCTTTCTGCGGGGTTATTTAAAAAGCTAAATTTTATTCCAACAAGCCGAAGTCTCTAAATGAACTCAAAAACAACATTCAAGACGAAATAGCCGTGATATCACATGTGACGTTGGCCAATGTCTCAGAAAAAGAGCTCAACTTTGAATCAGCAATGAAGGCGAATATCGATTAAGTAATTGTGAAGGACCAAACTGAATAAAAACTCGCGACATTACCAAATCTACTGTTTGTTTCTTAAAGTTATACAACATTTCCATACCGAAGCTCCAGATGGCGCACCCTGTATTTGCATATGCTGATGACATTGCCATCATTGTCAATACGCAGCAAGCTGTGACTAGTGCTTTTGTTGTTTTTAAAGAAAGTGTCATCTATCCGGTAAAAAGGTGTGCATTTCTCTCCTAAAATGGCCAATTCTTTTACCACGAATTAAAAGCAACGCTGAGTCTTTGATTCTTAATCTGGTGATGACCCAGTAAAGGAAGACCTCGCTTTGGATGACCTGCGCAAGTTGAGGTAGAACTCAGCCATCTTGTGGCAGTTGGTAAATTACCGCTCTAACTGAAGTGGTTCATTTGTTAACTTCCAGGTTAATCCAGGGCTGTAGCGCCAGGTTTTCAATATGTAAGCCTGTTCTGTAGTAGTCTAAACAATAGGTTGTGAGAGAATCCAAAGTAAGAAGAGTTGTAAAATTTTGTGTGAAGTGATCACAGATATTTGTGGTCTATTGGGTCTATAACTTAAGTACGGTTTGCAAAGAGATGGCGTAACTTGTATTATTCCATTGTTATTATTCCATTGGAACATGCGTTGGAAAGCTACTGTAATTGTACGTCATTTCAGTATATGTCATTCATTTGAAGCGTAAGCAACAATAATTTTTTTTCACTCAAATACGTCGAACTTTGTGCCTGAAAAAGTGTTTTTGCCTGGAGTTCTTCTTCATTACTTTAAAATGGAGAAAACTGCTGCCGAAAGTCATCGTATTTTGGTGGAAGTTTATGGTGAACATGCGCTAGCTGAGCGAACGTGCCAAAAGTGATTTGCACGATTTAAAAGTGGTGATTTTGGCTTGGAAGACGATGAACGTCCTGGGCAGCCAAAAAAGTTTGAAGATGAAGAACTGGAAGAGAACTCGCAGAATCTTTCCGTGTCACTCAAGCAGCCATTTCAAAAGGTTTGAAAGCAGCTGGATATATTCAAAAGCAAGGAAATTGGGTTCCACATGAACTCAAGCCGAGAGACGTCTAAAGGCGGTTTTGCATGTCCGAAATTCTGCTGGAACGCCACAAAAGGAAGTCATTTTTGCATCGGATTGTTACTGGTGAAAATGTTGATAAATGGATCCATTACGACAACCAAAAGCGCAAAAAATCATATGTGAAACCCGGCCAACCAGCCAAATCAACGGCAAAGCCGAATATCCATGGCGCGAAGGTAATGCTCTGTATTTGGTGGGATCAGATGGGTGTGCTGTATTATGAGCTGCTAAAACCGGGTGAAACCATCAATGGACAACGCTACCGAACACAATTAATCCATTTGAAGAGAGCAGTGGCCAAAAAACGCCCGGAATATGCGACCAGACACGAGGCAATAATTTTCCATCATGACAACGCTCGGCCCCACGTTGCTATTCCGGTTAAGAACTATTTGGAAAACAGTGGATGGGAAGTCTTACCCCACCCGCCTTATAGCCCAGACCTTGCCCCTTCTGACTACCATTTGTTCCGGTCGATGCAGAACGCCCTCACTGAAATACGGTTCACATCAGAGCAGAATATCAAAAATTGGCTTGATTCATTCTTTGCTGCCAAGCCGGCGCAATTCTTTTGGGATAGGATCCACAAATTGCCAGAAAGATGGGAAAAAGTCATAGCTTCAGATGGGCAATACTTTGAATAATACTATTGTACATGTTTTTCTTAAATAAACGTTCAATTTTTGAAAAAAACACCGCACGAAATAAATTATATACCCAATACTATTGCATTGATGTCAAGCAATGCCTTTTCGTTGGTTTACTCTTATAATTTCTGGCCTCCATCAGCTATCAGAAACAAAGCTTAAGTCTACAAAATTGTTTCCCTATTTCCTATTGAAACTGAAGAGCTTATTCATCGGCATTTCTGACATGTCCAAGTTGACGTAATCACAGATTGGTTTCAAAAACGTCTCCCATCTCTCTAGCTGTCAATTAGAGTCAGCATTTCATCACCATTTGCCTCTCTTTGTCATCCAGGACGACACCGTTGCCGGAAGTCGAAAATCATTGTGTCTTGACAATGAATATGAACTTGTCAAAATTCTACACATATGAAGTTAATGGCACTTCGATTTTACGAGTACTACGCAGCGCCATCTCTCGACAAAACGAACGAAATTTTATTATTTGCTGCGTAACATTGGAAATTTTTGATTGTAGTCACTTCATACGTCATGTACGTCATTTCATTCGCCTTTCATTTCTATGCAGAAGCTCACTTTATATGTATGCACTCAAAATAATTCAAAAACGTCAATTCGACTTTGACATTTGTGAAGTAAACGGATACAAAATACACGTCAAGAAGACATCAATCGCTATACTCCTAAAGAACGCTGAATAATTGTTATGATTTTTTTTGCGGAATAATTCATCGATGGTGTTCGTACAGAGTGAATTTCGGCGCAGATTTCCCGGTCATCCGACACCAACTGTGCAAACACTAAGACGTTTAGCCGCTCGCCTAGAAGAGTTTTTGACAACACGAGAATCTGCCAAATCTGATCGACTCAGGAGCAGCAGTTTTCCTGAAAAAATCGCAGCTGTGGTTGAAGATGTCGCAGAGGGCCCCGGAGTATCGATCAGATGACGTGCCACGCAATTGGGCATCAATCGGCGGTCTTTACAGAGAATTTTGGTGAAAGACTGTAAAATGTTCCCTTACAAAGTGCAGATAGTGCATCAGCTGTTAGCTGTTGACCGCCAAGCGCGTGTAACCTACGCTCAAACCAACCTGAATCTCTATCACGAGGGAGACAATTTTTCATCGAAAATCATCATGAGCGACGAGGCCCGTTTCCATCTCTGGATACGTGATAAAGCAAAATTTTCATATCTGCGTATGACCCACGAAGAGCCATTACACTCGCTCAAAGTTACTGCCTGGTGTGCTGTTTACGCCGGAGGCGACATCGGGCCTTATTTTTCCGAAAACGCCTCGGGCAAACGTCTACTGGGGACGGCGAGCGCTACAGAGTCATGCTCAACGACTTTTTCCTTCAATTGGACGAATTTGGACTGGAGAACATGTGGTTCGAACAGGATGGAGCAACGGCGCATACTGCAGGAGCCACAGCCAAAATTATGAGGACTGCAATTTCCGAGTCGCCTAATCTCTCGTTTGGGAGATTTACACTGGCCGACAAGATCGCCTGATTTAATCGTTCTAGACCTCTTTTTGTGGGGTTTTTTGAAGTCACGAGTCTATGGCAACAAACCTCAGAGTTTTAAAGCTCTCAAAGAGAACATGCGTTAAGAATGCGAGTGCTGGGGGCCGAATGGCGGCCACTTAGCCGATATCATTTTCTCGACTCAATGGAAAAAAATTTGAGGCATAATCCGGAAGCAGAACCAAAGTTTTTAATTCACCAAAAAAAAATTACAGCCAAAGAGCATCGGGTGACAACTTTTGCTTATTAGCAAAAGCTTATTTGGAAAGACAAATGAGAAATGAACTTTTCTGGTCATTCTACTGATTCAGTCAAAGTGAGAGAATACAACATTTTGCCAAATAACTTTTGACATCCAAAGGAGATTTTGAAAAATGACCCTTGAAATGACATTTCTACAGTGGTCAACTGTCAAAACTTAAACAGCAAGTACTTGTGTTTGAAAAGGAAAACATTCGGCCTGTCAAGTTCAAGGCAGATAAATGGATTTCTCGAGACTAATTTGTTCTTTCAGGGGCAATCAACAACAACACGGAAAGACAGATTACACTCCAATTGGCATAGCTGTCACTTTAATTTCTATTCAAAGAAACAGAAAAAAGCTGGTTTTTCTTAATAGCCATCATTTTTGAAGTTCCCACCACAAGACAGTGATAAATGGTGAAATCAGCAATATCAACGTCGTATCTTCAACAAATCACATCGATTTGTCTCACTTAAACTTGCTTCAGGTAGCCCAAAATTCCTCTCAACAATGCAACCGGAATCTACCTTCAAACAAAAACCAGATGAAAGAGAAACCCAAAAATATTTAATTAATTAACTCGTTTTTTTTTTAATGCGATAACACGCAATGACTTTATTTCCCAATCTGCATCACGGTATATCTCAAGTAAACAACAACACAAGGAAAAGTGTTACCAAATCGCCGAAAAACTGAAAATCTGAACCACCAACCCATTTTACTCGATTTTACGTTGACACTTCTTCTGCGTGCACCTATCTCATGCATCACTCTTATGAAACGCAATCAATATTTTGATTTTCATTTCGTTTTGCATTTATGTGCAATAAAGATATGTTTGTGTCTATTTTCGTTCAGCCCTTTTGTGAAAATGCTCATTTTCAAATTAATGACTCACGGCCGAAAGTAAAATGCAAATGAAAAAGAAAATGAAAATAAAATTGTTGAGAAAAGAGGTCATTGCTCTTGACTTTCTCAAAAATTGAGCCCAAAAAAAAAAAAAAACAAAAACAATCCCAAAAGTCCATTAATTTTTTCGACGAGGAAAACGACCAAAAAAAATCGGCCATTTGCCAGAAATTCGCTTTTCTGACTTTTCTTTTCGTTTTTTTTTTTTTTTGTCACCAGTCACCAACAACAAAAGAAATAGAAAAAAGGAAGAATTTTGATGAAATTTAAACGTCAGATGATCTAACAGTTTGACATAATGTCACGCAAACATTTTAAGTGCTCAATTGCAGAGCACCGCACATCACAAAGAGTCTCCTCGAGATCGTGAAATTCCTTTGGGTTGCCTTGTCGACACTTGACAAAATTCGCAAAAAAAAATTTTATTGTCCCACTCAGCAAACAAGGGGACCAAATGAAATTTACTCGTACATCAAAATTCCTTCTTTTGATTTTGTTAGCCGAGTCAGGCCATCGTTGGCATCACTGATGAAATGTCAAACCTAAGGAGCATGTTCAGTGAGTGCAATTGGGTAGATACAGAGAGATGGTTTGGATTTTGTATTTCTTTTCGTTTTCGAATCTGAATTTGAAATTAAATTGGAACGCACAGCATAGTTTCGTGTGTCACACATCAAGTTCGTCACAATTCATAGAAATACTTCTAAAATTAAAAATAATATTCTTAAGGGAAACCGACCGGCGTTATTTATGTATTTTTGGTAAATCCTAGTCGCATAGGGGGTTTCTATTGACGATGGACGCGTTTGAAGACGCGCCACGGACGGACCACAACTACGACGACAACGACAACGACAACGACATTTTTCCGTCAGCACAGAGAAAGCACAGTTTATAAGGAAGCATCAAATGGCAGAGCACATGAGAATCACATCCCAGATTAAAAGTAAAAATATCCACCACCATCACATCACACCGGCTAGTGAGAGTGAGTTCCGTGCTGAGTGCGAGCATAGAGCATCTAGAATACCGAGTATCGAGCATCAAGCACCGATCATAGAGCTGAGCATAGATGTAGCCATTTGCGGCGCATAGGGTCATTGGCATAAATTTTAAATTTAACAAAACTATTGAGGCGTCATTGTGTGCGTGCTTTCCTCAGTTTTTTTTTTTTTTTTTTTCTCTTTTTTTATGTACAAAATTTCACTTACTAATTGTGGTTACATAGTTTGGGATTGCGGATGGTACAACTGACTACATGATGCATGATTATCGTGATCTGCTCGATGAAAGGTGTAGATCGGAGGGGTGATAGATACGAGTACATGCAATCTAGCAATTAGGATCGGAATTGCAATTGGAATTGGAATCCTTTTAATGATGAATTCATTTTTGTTTTGCTCTGTGTGCTGTCTCTGCCGTAGGAAACGTCACATTGTTCGTTACGTGTTGTCGTCCCATTTTCGATTTATTTAATTGAATTGGTCACTAAAATTAAACACTAATTATGCGACAGGGAAAGTATTCTATTTTTTTTTTCATTTTGGTCTTGTGATTGTTCCTACATTTCAGATTTTTAACTTCTTCTGATGTATGAATGAAGTGAACACGAATAGAAATTGGAAATTTTGACATCTTGCCAACGTCAAAAAAGCCACTCGAGAGAGCAGCAACCGAAACAGAAAATCGGTTGGTGGTTGGACGGGTTTTACTTTTCTTCTTGTTTTTTTTTTGGAGAGCAAAACAGTCATCACATTATTTGTATCGGTGGATGATAAATTTTGCGGTACATCGATTTGGCCACCCTCTTTGGTATCTGTATCTTTTTGTAGCTCTCTTGGGGTATTTTTGTTTTAAGAAATTTGAAATGAATTCCCTCGTGATGCATTATGAAGTGTTACATAAAGAATTCCATGTCGTTTAGGTGTTGAAGATATTTCAAGATGTCAAATTGATGTCTCGTGAATTTGAATTTTTTAGCAGGGGTGTATTCCGTATTCCGTATTCCGTATTCCGTATACTGGGTCTGTCTTCTGTGCTCTGTCTTATTTTATCAACGGAATGAGATCAGATTAGATTTGAATTTATTGGCAAAGGTGTTTATTTAATAAAGAGAGTACGCTTTTAATTGTCACATGAGTGTTCATTTAATTTGAAGGAAATATGGGCCACATGTAGTATTCATACTTAATGAGTTGCATGACCTAGGCCAACGATAGCACTCCTCGTATATGATCGTATGCAGAAATATTTATACATCTCCCGTGGAGCTGGTTTCAACGATATATGATGCCTCTGATGGCAATTACAACATCAAATAGTTTATTCACGGTTTATTTGTCGCAACGGATACGTACGATTTTTATGTTATAGAGCTTGTATGCTGTCAAGCACGGACATGTGGACTGTAGTCATTATGGTTTTTTTTTTTTTCTGCAAATATTTACCGACAGACAGACGTCTTGTTAGTGGAATTCCATTAACATTGCCAGTGAAATTGAACATTTGGTGTGTGCAGTGCGTATGTGGAACATTTTTTTTTTTTCTTTTTTAATGGAAGAGCTTCATCACACTTTAAGACTGCGGTTCGTTTAGTGCAGTCTGTTTGCGAGATTTTAGATTTTCATCGCATTGGAAAATGACGATGACTCGTAAAAACAGTGACACATATTACAGCTTAGTTATCAGATCTTTGAAAGCCTTGGATTTGAGCAAGTACATCATCACATCACTCTGATGAAATCTCTACATAACAAACTACAAATTGCAATCTGTAGTCTTTTAGTTTTACCAACATGCAGTGCTCGTTGATCACTCATCAATGTTCTAAGCAACAGTTGTTCAACCCTGAAGACTAACTTATAAAAGAACTCATTTTAGTTTCCTCATTCCATGCTTCAGAAGGGATTGGATGTTGGGAAATATGTCGTTACATCAGAGCAATATTATGAGAGTATGGACCTTCATTTTGCCATGCAAGCTCCGAATTATTCACAAGCTCCGAAGCATTCACTTGTCATTTTGGTGTCATTTTAAATTTCAAGCCACTGTTGAAATGTCAACATTTAACTATTAACATATCATATTTAACATATCCTCGGATATGTAAGAGATATGAAGATTCCCACTCATCTTCATCCGGCAAGGTCAGCTGAAAATGTCGCCGCCGTAGCTGAGAGTGTGACTGAAGACCCACGTGCAGCAATTTCGAGACGATCATAGGGATTGGGCATATCTGCAACCACTTTGGAGCTTGGCCTATATGCTTATAAGGTCCAGTTGACGCGAGAATTGAAGCCAAGAGACCGCACTTTCACTGATAGGGTGCTGGATATGAATGAACAGGGCCCCCGCCCTATTACCAAGGCTTCGCCCATCAATGACGTTGTCTAACAAAAAGCGGGGGCAGAGCATATTACTGGTCGTATCGTAAACATCTTCAGATGACGCCACCGAAGGTTGCTACGATTTAACCAGTTACAAGTTGCCGGTCGTAGGTCTTTTTGGCGGCAAGACCACCGGTAGTCCCTACCAGGACTTAAATCACGGTACCATGGGAGGCAGGATCCCCATATTTCAGTCCGGGCCTGACTTGTTGAGGTAGGCCCCCTTGTGGGAGCTTCATGGCTGTAGTTTAAATCCAAATCGTGGGTAGGGTCTTCCTGTTGGTTTGACCCCTTGTAGAGTAGCAAATAAGTACTGGGTGCTGTAACCCTAAGAGCAGCAAGAGGTTTTAGATCGGCCTCGACCCATACCAGGGGTGGGTTCTGCTTTGGTATTATACTATTAATGTATTTAAGCGATGGCAAGGCGTATCCTTGCTGCCATGGATGTATGTGCATCCCGTACACACGACAGGCGGTTTACGTTAAAAACCAGAGACTATATGAATGATCAAGGTCATGAACATTATTCTGAATTATGAGGCTCATTTCCATTTGGCTGGGTACGTAAATAACCAAAACTGTCACATATGGGACTCCGAAAACCCAAGAGAAATGGCGGAACAACCTCTCCATCCACAACGACTGACAGTTTGGTGCGGGGTTTTTTTTTTATAAACTGCGCGCTTTCAAGGATTTTGAGTACCCTTGAAATAAAAAAGAGGTACGAATGAACGTTGGTTTTAAATGTTTGGAAGTTATAATGACTAGGAAATAAAGAGCTCGGGAGGTCATTTTGCACCGGCGGCGTCATTGGGCCATATTTTTTTTCGAAAATAATGCTGGTGCGACCGTTTTATTGAACCGGTTGTGTTATTGAACGATGTTGAATGAGATTTTTTTTTGTCAGAAATTTATGAAATTGGACATTTTCAACAGGACGGCGCCACATACCACACACCATGTAGAGCAATGGCTCTATTCGTTGACAAACTACAGGGTCTTCCAATAGGGACCCAGTTGATAGCGGCCATATTGTTGAAGCTACAATACATTTGTCAAATTGGCTGTCATTTACTCAGTCTGTTTTGCCAAATCACCATGGACGGACAAAGCGTTTAACAACACGGGTAAATGATAAAATTGTTTTATCAAAATGGGTGCTCTGTTCGGGCAACGTTCCGCGCACTTCACCCATTTTATGGTCGCCATAATCGTCCTACCGAGAGGACTATTCGCAGTGTGGTGTAAAATTTGAGTCTACAGGTTCAGTAAACGATAAACCAACACCAGTACGTCAACGAAACGCAAGATCTGCCGAAAACATCGCCGCTGTCCATGAGAGTGTGCATGAGAATCCGGGGCAGTCGATTTCGCGTCGCTCACAAGAACTCGGCTGTTCGCAGACCACAACTTGGCGAATTTTGCGTCCTGACTTGGGCCGACACCCGTACACAATTCAACTGACCCAGGAGCTGAAGGTAAGCGACCATAGACAACGACGTGTATTCGCTGAATGGGCTCTGGAGCAGTTGGAAACTGATCCTAATTTTCATCGAAAAATAAATTTCAGCGATGAGGCCCATTCCTGGAAGAATGCAAGAATTGTAGAATTTAGGACGATACCAATCCACATGACATCCAACAGCGTCCAATGCATCTCGAAAAAGTCACTGTTTGGTGTGGATTTTGGGCTAGCGGCGTAATCAGCCCATATGTCTTTGAGAATGATGTTGGCTAGGCCATTACCGTCAACGGCGAGCGGTATAGATCGATGATTACCAACTTCTTTTGGCCTGAACTGGATAATATGGACACCAACGACATGTGGTTTCAACAGAACGGTGCTACGTGTCACACAGCTCACGCCACATTGGAAATTCTGCACGAGCGATTGGAGGGCATGGTCATCTCACGTGGACGTGATGTGAACTGGCCACCGGATCGTGCGATTTGACCTCGTTAGATTTTTTCTTGTGGGGTTTTCCGAAGTCGCAGGTCCATGCGAAAAAGCCACAAACCACAGCGGCCCCCAAAGCAAACATAATCCATGCCATCGGTCAAATTCAGCACGGTTTATGCGTCAGAGTCATGGAAAATTTAACATGTCGGATGCGCGCAACCCAGAAAAGCCCGGCGGACATTTGAACGATGTTATATTCCATACATAATGCCATCGTTTGGCCTTTCAAACGAATGAAAAATTGCGGTGATATCTCACACATACTTTGTTTTATTTAAATTTAAAGATAGGAAGCGCTTAATGAACGTGTGATTTCCCGAAATAGAGACACCAATTGGGCGCCAAGATCGTGCGATTTAACACCAATTAACTCGAGAACGGCACAGGGTTCTGTTTTTTTGCGATTTTAGACCGAAAATGCCTATCGTTTCTCAAATGGGATAAACTGCACAAATCTGTGCTTTGCTCTTTTATTAGTTAGTGCAAAATTTAATAGAGTAAAACCCTGGCTTCTCAGCAAAAATCGGCATAAAATACAAATGACTCCGATGTCAGAAATCAAAGAGACCCAAAACAAGCAGTCAGATAAAAGCAATGCATGTCCTCATACTAAGATGGTAAAATGATCGTTAGACCATTTTCTATCCAATTCCGATTTGTTATTCCGATTACAAAGGCGTTAAATCAAAAGGAGACATGTCTGCAATATCCTCATACTCCAACTGAAATGAACAATGTCATCACATCTACGAACTTATCGACCATGGTGTCGTGGCGCAGAGTTTAAGTTCGTCGTTTACTACACAAGAGGGTCTGGGTTCAAATCTCAGCCCATACCGCAAAGCAGAAAGATTTATTTATTTTTCGGTGAACTATGACAAAAATCGTAGGAATTCTCTCTCTGTGCACGAAATTACAAGTCAAAAAACCAATATAGTGAATGAAGGACACTAGGCCTTGATCCACCTCAGACTGTCGCGCCAACAATTTAACTGTTTTATTTATCGACCAATTTTGAAATACGAATTTGAGGTCGTACTTAGAAATATCGACCCAGCCCCCATCTGATCGAAAAACTGTCAACCAGATCAGGGGCACTACAATAGACTGTAAGCACAGATCCAACACAATTCCGGATATCTGAATGGGGAACGATGATGCTACGATAAGATCAAACAACTTTAAAATTGTATTCCTGGGCTTCATCGCTGCCCTCATAATACCCATTTAGTTCCAATCCAGTTGAATGTCTCAAAAGTATGAATTTCGTCAAACATTCTTCTGGGGATATTTAATCCAGTTTGGGTAAACTGATTTTGAGTAAAAGATAGAACGACCCCAAGAGGTGTCTGATTTTATCAGCTTAAATGCCTAGGACATCTTGAATAAATGACGAATAGCGCGAAGTGTGTAAAGTGTAAAGGAATTTCAACGTACTTGAGTTACACAATAAGAGACGGCATAGCCACCATTAAGCTGGGACTTAGGTACGAGTATGTAGCTCCATATCATAGTAAGGCTACGGGCGACATCGAAAAATGACCTATATCCACTCGAAGTTTGAATGTGGTCATAGTTGAATCTTTCCAATTTTGGGCCCTATAGAGTTGCGCTTGTCATGTTAATGAAATACTGGAAGTCACATTAACTCGTTTGTTACATTTAACATATGACAGCAGTGTGACCGAATTTTTGCTTTTCCCAGCTCCTCTGAGAGGGATCAAACAGTGACATTTATGGCATCAACAGGCTTCCGAAGTCAAGAATTCATCGAAAAAATTCTAAAAGAATTGACGTCATAAAGCAGTTTCACTTACGAACCAAATGATCATTAGAAAGTAAACCGTCTGCAAGGACACCGTACACATCTGAAAGCAAAAATTCCGAAGGTCAATGGACCCAAAATTATTAAAACTTGAAAGTCTTCTATTTTCAAAATATCTGATATGATTCACTTGACTAAGCCATCGTTTGATTGTCTCGTTTTTTTTTTTTTTTTCAAAATATCTTCTGATCAAATCTTGTTTCAAGTCAATCAACAGACGACGTGACAAATCAACTGTAACCCATTTTTAAACCGGACTTTATTTTGACTCTAGTTGATTGACCGCATGACTCTAATTATCATCAAAATTTAGCCAGACATTCTAACAGAAGGAAGTCCATAACTTATTCTGAAATCCAGTTTTGACTAAACTCGTGAATTACTCTTATGTCAGCTACTTGCTGTAAAGAGTTTGCCTTGAAACTGTCCAGTTCCCATCCTCACCAGCTCATAAACTACACAAGTTTATTCGAAATCATTTTTCTTAGTCGTCATATTGTAATTTTTATAACTACTCCTCACCGATATCTGATATATGTATGTATGTATACAGTTGACACTAATCCAATTTCATTCCCCCAATAAGAATGCCAATACTCGTAACTCCTCATTCGAATTGAAATTCCAATTTCGAATTCAAAATTCGAACTTAAACGTCAAAATTTCAACAATCATTGTTGGATAAAATAAATGCCCGTTTAGTAATTTTTACTATTTTTGTAATTTATTATTATTACATTGAAAAACCGAAAATTAGAATAAATAATTATGCCACAGACAAAAAACCTATTTGGGTTAACTGATGACATTTGAATACATCTTCGAATGTTAGCAAGACTTTGGCAGCTGAACCAAGTTGGAGCTGTTCACAAAATTAATTAGCCCTGACATTTGACGGAAAAATTTGAATTTCAAAGACAAACAAAGCATCCGACTATTTTAAATACGTGTAATTAGTGTTAGTTACGAAAAATTACATGGAATCCACAGGGGCTTTTGTTATTTTTGGTTGCTGTTGTGTAGTTATGGGTCTTCCTCCATTTCCGTTTTGAAGTTGGGTGTGATTTGGAAATTTTTCATCTCAAATTTTGTCGGAAATTATGGTTTTCTTTGTTGGTTAACGAGCTCTTGAAGTTTTGCATTTAAAAATTGTATACAATAAATTGCCAGATGCTTTTTGGACATTGTCCATGACAGCAATGGTATGTGGTGGTGCGGTGTGTTCGAAAAATCAATTTCGAAATGATCGTGTTGCAGGGAAATTTGGGACGGCTTACTATTAGAAATCTTTCTGGGTATACGAGTATATGTGAAAGGGGTTTAAGACATACTAAACAGAACTAAACACATCAACCAAAGAGCAAAATGTCAACATGACGTAAGTAGATGGATTGAAAACTTCGAAGAAATGTGTGCCACTATTGGATGGAATGACTTGCAAAAACTACTTTACGCTAAGAGGTTATTAACGGGCGCAGCTAAACAATACGTATCTCCAAAGCACATAACCAACTGGGCATCATTAAAGAAGGCTTTAGAAGAAGAGTTCAGCTCTAAGATCACCAGCGGCGAAGTCCACCGCCAAATGCAACGTCGATCAATGCGATCGTCCGAATCTTACAGAGAATATGGCAGAACTTGCGGAGCAAGGAGATATTGAAGAGGCTTCATTGTGCGAATACATAATCGACGGTATTAGAGATATTATCGACATAAACAAAGTAAGTCTGTACGAAATCGGTGACCTCACAAAATTAAACAAAAGAAGGCGAATTCCGCAGGTCAAATGAGCTGTCCGCTATTTTGACTGTGGCGTATCATCAATCAAAGGATTACCCAGATAAATTTAAAGGACCAAAATGCTTCAAATGCAACACCTATGGGCACATAAGTAACCTTTGCGAGGAAAGTACAGTCAGCTACGTGGAGAATGCATCTACATTTCAGGTATTAATAAATCAGATAGAAATACTAACGCTTTTCGATTCAGGTAGTCAGTACAACTTGATTAATGAAGAAACCCTCAAAGTCATCGGGTCACCGGAGTTCGGTCCATCAGCAAAATCCTTCACGGTACTAGGGGGTAAAATAGTCCAAGCCATTGGTACCGTACCACTTTGCCTAACAATTAACCAAGACGTCTACGTTCCTGTTGTGTTTTTCATCCTACCGAAGAATACCTCGGTGGCTGGCATAATCCTAGAACGATGTTTCCTTGAATTAGCGGACATACGAGTAAACCTCACAATTGATGGAATTAAATGCACGAAGAAAACAAAAAGTAATCCAGGTACAAACAACGACGGCTGTGAAGTTTTTCTGTCTATAGCAGTCGATGACGAAGTGACTGTGAACGCCTCCATTTAAGTACCATAACAGAGTTCGAAATATGATTTAGGGATACAAAGTAAAGAAAAAACCAATCACTTCCACTCGCACAAAATATCTCTTACGGATAAAAAACCAGTCTACCACCGATCACGAAGATTCACACCGAAAGAAAAGGACTTTATTGACATACAAATCAAAGATTGGTTAACTGAAGGCATAATTAGACCCAGTCGAAGCAAATTTTCTAGCCACATTGTTCTCACTAAGAAAAAGGACGGTTCATTGCGACTTTGCGTGGTTTACAGGGATCTTAACAAAAGAATAGTAAAAGATCGATTTCCAATGCCATCCATGGAAGAACAACTGGACGACCTAGCGGGTGCGTTAGTCTTCACTACCATCTGCCTCATCCTACATCTCAACGCTCATTTACAATGACATTCCAGCTGTCAGCTCTTCATCTTCAATGCGACAAATCCACTTTCGCACTCGTGTAGTAGTAAGAGTACTTAAAGATCTCAACATACATAAATCCGCTGGTCCAGATGGTATATCTCCCCATCTTCTGAAGAGGTGTTCTTCCACGCTGGCAAAACGACTGCGTAAGCTTTTTCATCAATCCTACTCTTTAGGACTCTTTCCGAGCAGATGGAAAACCGCATTTGTCCAGCCCGTCCCTAAAAAGGGCGAATCTTCTTCTCTCACCTCCTACAGGACCATTGCACTTACGCCACTTCTTTCCAAGGTCATAGAAACGCTGATAAACCGTCAGCTCATGACATATCTCGAAACCGGCAGTACGGTTTTCGTAGCAGCAGGTCCACTGGTGATTTGATGGCATGTCTCACCGAAAAGTGGAATCAAATCGTACATCAATCTGGCGAAAGCAAGTGAAGTGAAAGCAAGATAGTTGCACTTGATATTTCTAAGGCATTTGACAGAGTTCGGCATCACGCTCTTTTGCCGAAAATGCATGCTTTTGGGATCGATGATTCTCTTCTTCAATGGATTAGAAATTACCTTTCGGAACGTTCAATTCAAGTTGTCTTGGACGGTTTCAAGTCTGATATTCACAAAATAAATGCTGGTGTACCCCAGAGTTCCGTGCTGTCTCCGACACTCTTTTTAATTTTCATTAATGAGCTCTTGTCTGGTACTTCTAATCCAATATATTCCTTTGCTGACGACAGTACTCTCTGCTTTTCATATTCGTTCCCGACTCACAACCGTGCTCTTCGGCTGTAGAACGGAAACGCCAGCGTATAATTGGGGAACCACTAACAGAGTGTAATTCAATGCTTTTAAAACACAATACTGTCTGCTGTCGTTAAAACGAAATTTAAACACCCAGCCATTATCCATGAATGGCACTTGCATTGTAGAAACCGATAAACTTTCCATTCTCGGTATTTGTGTCAGTGACGACTTACGTTGGAATGACCACATATTCGATATCATCAAAAATGCTACGAAATGTCTAGGTTTCCTCAAGCGATGTAAGAAATATTTTACCCCCTCTGATCAGACCACAATATATAAGGCATTCATCCGCCCAAAATTGGAGTGCAATGCCCACATCTGGTCAGGTGCTGCTAAAACATCTGTGCACCTGCTAGATAGCATTCAAAACCGTGCGATAAAACTCATAGGTGATACTAATATCAGTCAGTCAATGGACACTGTCTCACTCTATTTTATTGCCATTTGCACCAACAGTGCTCCATAGAAATCGCCAGTAGCATTTCGCCCCTTCAAACCTTCAACTGTGACACCCGTCTCACTATGAATGCCCATCAGTATACCCTCAATCTCATTTTCGGACGTACATTGAAATATCGTTATGCTTTCCTAAGCCGTACAACTCGCTTATGGAATGCCCTGCCGATGTCTGTGTTTCCTGGTCGTTATAACTTACAAACATTTAAAAACAATGTACATCGGTACCTGTCTTGTCTTCCTCCCTAAATTTCCTTCGTTCGTACACAGGAACATTTTAAGGGTACAAAAACCCCTTGAGCGCGCGCTCAATATAAAAAAAAAAAAGACCTTAAGAATTCATTTTTCCACGTCCCACTGGAGGAATCAAGTTGTCAATATACGGCATTTGCAGCAGAGGTCATTATGAGTTTTTAAGGACGCCATTTGGTCTCTGCCTGAGTTCAGCTAGCTTTGCCCGCTTTATTGAGGAAGTTTTTCGACAGCAACTATTTGCATACGTAGACGATTTAATAGTGCCATCAACAAACGAAGATGAAAACTTCATGCGAGTAGAGGAAACCGTAAAGATTGCAGCTGAGATTGGTATTCAAATTGACTGGAAAAAATGTCAATTTTATCAGAGAAGAATTGAGTCCCTTGGGCATATAATAACCGACGGCCGCATAACGCCATCCACAGAGAAAATCGAAGCAGTCAAGCGATTTTCTGTTCCACGGAACTTTAAAGACGTTCAGCGTTTTCTAGGATTGTCGGGATACTTTCGGAAGTTTATCCCCAATTACTCATTAGTGTCTAGACCACTTGTCAAGCTACTTTCACATCATTCTAAATTCGAATTCGACGAGCAAGGTCAAGAATGCTTTGAAGTACTTAAGCGATACTTAACGACATACCCTGTGTTGGGTATATACAACCGAAACGCATAAACGGAGCTTCACACGGACGCCTCAAAACACGCCTGGGCTGATGTGCTTCTTCAAAAGGACATCAATGGCCAATTTCATCCAGTGTACTACGTGAGTAAAAAAACATTTCGAACTGAGGAAAACTACAGCCGTCATTGAGTCAGTCAAACGCCTACGGCACTACCTGAACGGATTAAAATTTAAAATTATAACCGACTGCTATACCTCGAATATCAAGGTGGGCGCTCTACATGGAAGGAAGACTTTGACTACGAGTACGTTGTAGAACACCGTTCGGATAATAGGATGAAACACGCCGATGCGCTTAGCAGAGCACCTGTTTTAGTCAGCACTAATCAGCTATACGAAGTGATAGCAGCAAAAGCAGATGAAGACGGTCGTTTGCAAGCTATCAAAAAGATTTTGGAAAAGGAAGCTTATGGAGACTACTTTCTACGAAACAAAGTGCTTATGGTGCGGAAAAATTGCGGCAACAGATTGTGTGTTCCACGTTCAATGGAGAAAGAGGTCATATGCCGAGTGCAAGAAACAGGTCATTTGGCAGCGGATAAATTAGAAGAAAAAATAAGCAAAGAGTTTGATAACCCCAGACTGAAAGAAAAGATTATGCACTGCATCAGTTGTTGTATTCCATGTATTTTGGCACTGCCTCATTTTGGAAGCGCAGTTTTTAGATGACAGTCGTTTGAGTGAGTCGATGTGAGTGTTTTTTGTGAAAATGCAAAAAATTGAGCATCGAGCTGTTATTAAATTTTTGGGTTTTGGAAGGCAATACGCCTACGCAAATCCAAAATGAGTTGGACTCTGTATATGGGGACTCTGCACCATCATTTACCACAGTGCAATTTTGGACAGCTGAATTTAAACGTGGCCGTAAGAGCTTGGGACGTCCACAAACTGCAACCACTGACGATAACATTGCTAAAGTTCACCAAATGGTGTTAGACGACCGCCGAATTAAAGTGAGAGAGATAGTAGAGGTTATGAAAATGTCCAAAGAATGTGTTTGTTTAAATCAAGATTTAGGCATGAGAAAGCTGTCCGCGCGTTGGGTGCCGCGTTTGCTTACGTTAGACCAAAAACGTGTTCGAATGAACATTTCCAACGCTCTGTTGGCGCAGTTCAGGCGCAATAAATCCGAGTTTTGGCGCCGATTAATTATAGTAGATGAAACTTGGATCCACCATTATGCGCCCGAAACAAAAATTCAGTCAAAACAGTGGACAGCAAAGGGCGAGCCGGCTCCAAAAAAATCAAAAACTGTTTTTTCGGCTGGGAAAGTGATGGCGACTGTTTTTTGGGATAGTAAAGGAGTTATCTTAATCGATTATCTTCAAAAGGGAAAAACCATTACAGGAGCATACTACGCACCATTACTTGCCAAGCTGAAGGCAGAAATTGCGGAAAAACGACCACATTTGCAGAAAAAAAAAACCTGTTTCACCAAGACAATGTGCCGTCTCACACCTCAGCGGTTGCCATGCTTGACCATCCGCCTTATTCACCAGATCTAGCCCCAAGCAAAAAGAAGTTGTTCCCTCATCTAAAAACGGCGCCCGGAGGACAGAAATTTTCGCCAAATGAGGAGACAATCACTTTCGTGAACAATTATTTTGCAGAGAAAAACGCCAAGTACTATTTGGACGGGTTAGAGAGATGATGGGAACATCGCTGGGAGAAGTGTATAGAGTTACAAGGAGATTGTGTAGAAAAATAAAAAAAGAAATTGAGAAAAAATATTTTGTATCTTTTCAGACAACCCTCGTATATGTAATTTTTTGTATAAATTTTAAAACAGAAGAGTATGGATGTCGATAACCATCACTTAACTCGTCAAATGCGTAGCTTCATCCTCAAACTCAAATGAAAGTCAATCAGAAAATAACGAAGCGTCCGAAGACAAGAAAATTTCCGAAACTGAATCATCTGACTCCAATTCGTCATCGTCATCTAATTTATCCGATTCTAACTCGTTGGACTCGAAAACCTCATCTAATGAAGAGGAAAATATTTCCGGAGAAGATTCATCTATAGAAGCTGTTGTAGATATTTCCAAAGAAGCATCTGTTGAGGGAAGATTTAGTCAAGAAAATGTAACCACGCCGACAGGAAAGGAGACAGAATCAAAAGGAGTTGAAACAACTCCAACACCAATAATTGCGCCTATGACGGATACTTCCTTGGAGTCGTCCACTGTCAATTACATTAGTTCTGAAAGTGTCGATCCAATTTAGATAGAAGAGGTCACTGAATCCACTGGAGAAGATTTAAATGAAAGTGAAGTGACACCTGACGACGGAAAACACATCATTATAAGGAAGCCCGGAGTCAATGATGAGACTTCTTCAAATTCCACTGAAAGTGTACTCTTAGAGAACGATGTTGCTGATCCCATCAACGTGGATGATGAACATATGGTATATTTAGATCCAGTTGAACGTGAAGTCATCGCCAGCATGCGATCCAATTCGCCAGTGGCTGATAATGAAGGCTATGTATCCACACCCCTAGAATTACATGGCGATACAAATTTGTTCATTAAGGGTTCGGAAGACAAGTTGGTAACGGAGAATCATTTACTAGACACAGAAATCCCAGAAAATCTACACGGTGTGGAAAAACCCGAAATCACTGATGTCCACCCGTTGGACACAGATACTATCTTGGACAATTCACCTAAAACTCTAACCAAAAGTGACGATGGACAGGTGTTAGTAACTGAAAAGAAAGAAATTTTGGCACTAGAGCCCAAACAGCAATTCGACGAAACCCCAGCGCCTGAAGTTATTTACGAAAATGTTGAGAGAGCCAGTAAATCGATTTTGTTGACTGAGAAGGGCCCTACAAATCGGTCCAATTCACTGAATTCGACCTCCTCTGATATGACGAACAGTGATACTCAAGCTTCAGCTTCACAAACGAACCGTAGTCTTACATTGAAAAAGAAAGGTCCCATCAGACTCCTTCTGCTGAGAATACTTCCACATCCTGAGACATCAGGAATAATACTCCCATTCTAAAGAATACGAAACTGAATCCAATCGTTGATGAAGAAACCAAATCTCCTAATGCAAATGAAATATCTAAATTCGATGATGAAATGCAAACACATTTGCCAGCCGAAAGCTTGGCTTCGCATGAAACATCTACAGAAAGTCCCTTGCCACGGAACGATGATGAACTGACAACTTCTGCGTTAGTCAACACTCTAATTGAAGCAGCCGAACTAACAACTGAATTTACACGACAAGTAGAATCCTTTCGTACTACTAGGGACGAGACTGCTGCGATTTCTGACGAAACTGTATCTTCTGCTGCTGCGGGACGGACTTTTAATGCGATCGTTGCTGAAGGTTTGGGCAAACCTCTACCAATTCGTAGTGTAGGAGATAAACCTTCCACCCCTTCCTTTAATAGTCCTCTGCACTGCTTCCGCCGTGATATTTATTTCATTCTCAGTTGCGATATACCTGATAACATTTCAGCGACAGCATGGTACACTTGACATAGAAATGCAGGAGCAACACTGCGGAAAGGATGGCTTGGAAAACGATGAAGATTCAGAAACCAGAGTTACTCTACTAAATCAACTTCCACCGGTTGATAGTGATGAAAATAGTTTCGACTGACTCTCATAAAGGACTCGTGTACCCTTGAATTAGCTTTTCTTTTGTTTCATTTTCATTTAACTTTGCATTCTTTATTTCTAATTTTATTCGATCTAACTTGTGAAAAGTCGAGAGATACTTTTGCAAGAATCTATGTCCTAGCACTAGTACAACGGTAGCATTAAAAATTAAGTTGACCCAATTGTCGCCATTGATGCTTATGAATATTTCATACTGCCCTATGCCATTTACTAAAAAGGAGTTACGAATCTCTTTTTAGTTTTAAGAAATGTCTTTAAAACTTATAACAAAAAGAAGTTGCAAACTATAACGAATAAATATGGGGAAGTGATGCGAAATTCGACTCTTTTTCAAAGCGATTTAATGGTCTGCTAAATCAGGAGGCTTGGCAGAATTCGGATTCCGGCTTATACATCAGTCTTCTCACTTTCCATCCAAACTGTAGATAAAGCAACTTAAATCACCTGTGTGTAGGAATTTTATAGAACACCAACGACGATCGAAAATAGATTAATCAACACGTTGACAAGTTGTATTTTCAACTGATGATAATAAATCAAGTTATATTCACATTCCAAGGAACGATCACCTTCACACATCTGCTTAGATATGGATAGTGTGTGATTAGTGATTAGCAAATTGCAATGTTAATTTCAGACGTATAGAATTTCCGTGTCAACGATATTCGTAAATATTGCATTTTAGTATCTTATTATACAGTGCTTTAATATTCTTTAGAGAATGTAAATAGCATTTGTCCACTAAGTCTAACTTATTTGTGTTTACTATTTTGCATTCTTGTGCCTATATTTAACATGATTAAATACTCAATAGAATGCGTTTCCCGACACATTACAAGTAGATGTGTTGGCTTAAACAGATTTACGATAATCCTGTCGCTTGGAATTGCTAATACCTGGACATCGAGTTTTTTTAATTTATTTAAATCGAAAAGGGGTGCCACGAGGTTCCCGTGTAGGGCCACGTCTTTTTATACATACAGCATCACTTATCGTTTGCATGTTAGAATTTATCGATCATAAATCAGTTATTAAGCTTTCGTTTATTTATTCAAAAATGGAGCAATAATTCCAATCTATAGAATGTCATAAGACCCCTTAGGATGTATCTGCAATGATAAACCAATAGAAATTACGACCAGCATTAGAATTTCTCGACACCTTCGGTAAACTGGAATATCATCAAGCTGGAGATTAAAACAAAATGCTCTATGTACCCAGCAAGATGGTGAAAACGAGCCATTTATCAGAGGTATGCAGAAAATGTTATTCGTAAGGTCTAAACTTGTCATTTTCATAAATACGCGGTCTTTCAGACAGATCACGAGTTTAGAAATCTCTGCACGATTCCAAACACAGCTGTTACATCTGATCTTTTGATCAACGCAATATATTTTTGGCAGATCACCGATCAGCCCTCCCTAAATCACTCAAAGAATCCTACAGCAGATAGTACATTAAAAGAGACCTTAAAAAGCGCAACAATCGACATATTGTTCCACAGTCAGATTTTAAAACGAGAAGGTCAAGTTGCACATAAAGCGGCGCTGCAAAATAAAGAACCAAATCAGTTCGAGAGCTCAATGAGCAAAAAAAAACAGGGAAAACTTAAGCTTCTCCGAAAAACCAGTAGAGAGTGGACGGAAAACAACGATTTCTTCATTTGAAAACCGTCTATGGGGCCATTCATTATACGTAACCATATTAAGCTTTGGTAACATGTCTATCTCAGTCGTCGAGACAAGATAAGTTCGGATAATTGTCGGTTTCTTTGATATCAGAAAGGTGTGTATAGGGAAAAGATAGTGCGCTGTCGTGTAACTTTTACAAAAAAATAAAAATCACAAACACAAGACATAATCTGCACAATTGTTTGCATGCGCCGGAAATATTGACACAATTGTGCAAACTCAGACTGCTGTTTAGAAGCTGAAGACCAGCATCATATGAGTTTAATCGATAGAGTGGAATCTTATCACTGCCTCCTCAGACTGCCTTCGTATAATCAGACCAACGCATACCTTATAGAACTACATTCTGCAACATATTCAATTCTCACGTGTATAAGAATTTTTAATAGATCATCGGGGTTTTGCCGCAAAAGGATTCATTTAATGAGCGTTGGTCAAACTGCAGACTTATTCCACTACGTGCTGTTCAAAGAAACCCATACCTCCGAGTGCCAAGTCTAATTGTTTTCGTCTTGCCGCTCAATTTCAAAACTAGCAAACAAACGACCCCCGCCATAAAAAAATACGGGCCAGTTGGGCCCCTAGGCTACTATGGAATCCTGAAACCCTCCGGAGTGCCTCCACCACTAAAAAAACGCCAATAAACATTGGATCCAACCACGCACGATCACCGTAAAGAACTGGCATTGATGGATTAATGCAACGAAAAAGTAGAGAAACGGAAATATAGTACCGGTCCAGGAGTAGGGAAAAAAGTTAGTTTAACCTTCCCCATGATCACAAGATCTCAGCTTAATGAAGCCACAATAGAAAGACCATCCGAATTTTTTATAAAAAAAAAACAACTAATAGCTGTGGGAAAGATCTTAACGGCTGCTCTGCCCTTACTTGAAATAGCAAGATTATGGTCTACAAAACCTTTATATTGACAGTTCTACTTCACTGTACTGAGTGTAGAACGTAGCTTAACCTGTCCAAGAGAGAGAGCTAATGGAGAAAGAGCAACACCGAATCATAGCAGCAGATACGAAGACTTAATTAGTCAAATCAGCCACAACAAATAAGTGGACGTCAAAACTTCAAAGTCTTTGAATCTTAGCTGATGGTTGGGTACTGTAGAAATAGGGTAGGTACTGAGAGGTGTCAACCTGGCGATATCCAGTGTTGTATCTGTTTCTACACATCAATTGTGCTTATTTTATCCCCAAGTAGTAACCAGCGGGTACTGGCCGATGTCCATCCGGACTCTACTTCCCAAACTTATAAGCGCGTGTGCTGGCCAGCAGGCGAAAATAGCAGCAATAAAAACGGGACAGCGGATGAATTCCCCAGATTGAATTAACGGTGAAGGAAAATCCCAGAAAAAATCAAATAAGACCTTATCATAGCTATTCCGATACAGTTGGAGCTCAAGCCGGTAAGGATTTCCGAGACTAAGCCAGGGTCTTGGAAAAGAGATGGTAGCGGATGAACCTTAATGGTTCCGAACGGTTACTGGCTTTGGTCTAACCGATCCATTGTCCTTGGTGTATCTACAATGGAACATGCATTCCAGATTGGGGGTTGTGCCGACGAGGTAACTCCCTGCGCATGGAAAATATGGTTAAGTTACAAACCAACAACAAGCCCTGGATGGATCTACTTTCGACAATGTCGATAACCCCTACAAATGAACTTCGGATCTGCACGTCAACTGTTAAATCCCTTAGAAGCCCACGGGCAGCAGAACAACTAGCGGAGGCCCTAGACATTGAAAAGCAGATATGCAAGCAGGGATGAAAAGCGATTATTGTCGGCGGCAAAAGCCGGATACGGATTTGTTTTTAGACCCAGACTTGGACACGAAGTCTTGAGTTTCCGACATGTGAACGAGCGCCTCGTAAAAATCCGCCTTTATGCTCGCACGCTCCCACAGATGAGAAAGATGACGACACAAAAGAAAGCTTCTACGAGCTCTTGGACAAGATCTATGAGCAGTGCCCTAGCTATGACATTAAAATTGTCCTTGGCGATTTTAATGCGAAACTAGGAAGAGAGCGCATTTTTGGTGTGGCGAAACATTTTCGTAGCAACCACGCGGTTCCCACAGCTCTATATTAATAAGGAGAACTCCTGATCAATCAATCATCAACCAGGTTAACCACATTGGGATCGATGTTCGAACGTTTCGAGGGGCAAACACCAACTCGACCTTGTTCTAGCTAAGATATGGTTGCGGATATCCCGAACATGGCAAAGACCAGCTAAAACGGTGAAGAAGTTTGACGTCGGACGGCTGCAATCCCAAGAGATTGCCAAATCCTTTTCCGATCGAGTCTCTCTTAATCATTTAGGACGTCTTATGCCGCCAGCATAAAGTGTTGAAGACCAGTGGCGATATTGAAAAAAGGCCATCAGAGATGCCGCCTCTGATGTACTGGGCTTCACTCGGCCACCACAACGAAACACCTGGTTTGACGACAAGTGCCGGCAAGCACATGCAGCTAAGTAAGATGCATACAAAGTATCTGCTCACGAGCTCTACGAGCAGAAGAGGAGAGATGAACACCGACTTCTGAGGAGAAAAAGAACGAATATGCGAAGCGCACGGTCGAGGAAATTGAGAGATTAAGAAGGGAACATAGTAACACAGTCGCAATCGATGCTGAGGATTTGGAAAGATGACAAATAAACTACCGCTGTCAGGTAGAAGGACCTTTCAACCTGGACGATGGAGACCAACAATTTCGTCCACCTATCCTGGATAGCCATATCTAAGCTTAGGTCCAACAAAGCAGACGGCTTGACTGACGAGCTCTTCAAAGTGGCAGGCGAAGACTTGATAAGGAGCATACACCAACTCATCTGTAAAATATGCCCGATGACTGGAACTTCAGCATTATTTGTCCGATCCTCAAGAAAGGAGACACTCAGAGCTACGCCAACCACAGATGCATCAGTCTTCTTAAACCGGCTACAAGATCATATCTGAGTGAATGCCGGAAACCGTTCGTCAACAGCCTGGTTTTAAGGTTTTAAGCCAGGAAAGACCACCACCGACCAAATATTCGCACTATGACAGAGCTTGGAAAGGAGCCATGAGCTCTAAATCAATATACAACGCCTATTTATCGATTTTGAGGTCGGGTATGGAAGCATCTATAGAGGCATGTCTACTTTTGCATCCCTGCTAAACTTGTCCGCTTATGCAGGATGACGATGGAGAATGCACGCTGCTACATCAAGGTCGGTAAAGAACTCACCGAGACCTTTTATGCCAAAAAAGGATTTAGACAAGGCGATGCGCTTTTTTGTAACATCATTCCTGAAAGAAGAGTTTAAAACTCATGCGCCAACGCAATAGGCACAATCTTTCCAAAAACCCGTCCAATTACTCGCACATGCCGAAGATATCGATTTAATCGGACGAAAGTAGCATGATGTCAGTGGCACTTTCGTGAATATGGATTCGAAAGCAGCGAAGATGAGTTTAATGGTCAATGGGAGCAAAACCAAGGATATGTTGTCAACCAGAAAAGACAACCAACACCGACGTCCCGGGCAGAATGTCACCCTCGACAGATACAACTTTAAGCTGCATGAGTAGTTTGTCGACTTAAGCACCGCTATCAGTTCAAACCACGACAACAGCGCTAAGATCAAAAACGAAGAATAACTCTTGCCGGTCGCTGTTTCTTTTGGCTAAGATAGCAAAGCCCACTCTCGAACATCAAAAGTGACCTCATATGAGATCTAAATAATCCCAGTCCTGTCCTATGGTGCAGAGGCATGGACTTTATCAAAACTGAATGAGGGTGCTCTTGACGGCTTTGACAGGAAAATTCTTCGGGTGATTTTCGGTCCCGTCTGCAAAGACAGTGAGTGGAGGAGGTGATACAACGACGAACTTTACGAGCTGTACAGCATCATCGACTAGCCGGAAGAATGAAGTCCAATGACTGAGGTGGCTGGGTCATATAGACTAGATGGACACCAACGCTGCCTAAAGAGGGCATCAACCAACTTGGCGTGCGAAGTCGCCTGGTCTCAACCAACCAGGTCCATCCCGGACTGTGGCGCCACTTTAACTAAGTAAGCTAAATCTTAGCTCACAGATGCGAGAAGTAGGGGAAGACCGAGTCTTAATTCAAGGATCAAGCAGTAGCGTATGTTATGGAGCTTGATTTAGCAAATTGGAAGCTGTGCGCCCGGGTTTAAGAAGGCTGAGAATTGCCAACATATATCTTAAACAGAGATCTATTACGTGTGAGAGGCCC
This sequence comes from Volucella zonaria, assembly GCA_963966105.1. NCBI lineage: Eukaryota > Metazoa > Arthropoda > Insecta > Diptera > Syrphidae > Volucella > Volucella zonaria. The sequence goes on along the minus strand of OZ014530.1, from coordinate 30,916,230 downwards.
ATTAGAAGTACAGAAACATCGACCGCCAAAATAATTCAGTTTTAGGCTGAACCTCTGTAGTTCAAGAGGAAGCTTACTTCCTTATTTGTTCCTTGAACTCAATAGGTTTATCAACACGTGGACAAGCTGACTTAGATAATGAATAGCGACAAGTTGTTTCTAAGGCATGCCATGCTCTTAGAGTGCATAGAGTTGCTGCAAATCATAAAAAATGTGTGTGAGTTCTTCGGAAAGCACTTTATGGACAATCTTTGTGAAGTTCGGATCACCGAATGCATTATTCATGCAGGCTCATTACAAAATAGTGGAAGCTATCTAAATAAATGGTTTCAACCGGCTAAGATACGTCAGATATTGGGCCCACTGAATAGTACTTCATCTAGACGAAAAACACTATGCTGCTCGAGCTTCAACCCCATCTTCTTTGCTCTATCGCAAAGACTATTGGGAGAGTGATGTTCAGTTAAAATTGAAGAATAAACCGATCAAGCAACTTCAAACGTGCAAAGACAAATAGGATACGTTCCGCTTGTGTTTTCGGCATGAAGATGTATGACATCTTGTCGGCTCCAAGCATACGAAGATTTGTCACATTTAGTTTTGCTCCAAATTTAAGGAGCCTAGCGTTAAATGTGTCGGAAACACGGATCAATCAGAAACCAATACGAGTATGTCGCCATCGGAGTTCCAATAAAAAAAAAAACAAAACAGCCTTGATACTTTGGACAACACTCATAATCTCTCTAGAAAAATGCTCCTTAGTGCACAATATTTTGTCCCGAACTACTGATAGATACTCTTGATACCATCAATATTCTTAAATGTAGTTCACGTACGTCACAGCACAAGTAATCTGCACTCGCATCCAACGCCGGTATTTAAGTGCGCTATCTCGTCAGTCTGCCTCCACTCTATCCTTTCACCACGGAACATATGCACATTACGACTATATACTTAGCCGCAATTGCCGGGTCGACCTCTGTAGCCGCACCAATTCAATATTTCAGGCATACCATAAAGTTTCACCACCACGTGAGCTGCAAATTGTCTCAATACGATTTTTTTATGGTCTAAATGACCTAAATCAATTCAAAGTTTAATCTCAACTCATCTCAACATGATGTAGCCGAGTCGTTCTAATAAAGTTTTTTTTTGCACGCAGACTCATAACCCGATGGAGAAGCAGAACATAATTTGGCATTTGCCTCATAATCTCATCAAGCTCCTGCACTTATTTTTTAAACTTTGCCACCCATTACTGATAAATACGACTAATCGCACCAAACTTAGTAAAAAAAAAAATAATAAAAAAAATTACTCAAACCTCATATATACGCGTAATTCCGCGCAAAGTTATTGAACTTTATTTTACGCATACTCGATTGCTGCAACGCAGGAGGTAAAGTTCTTTGACGTGAATTTTGCGAATTCCTGGAGACCGATCCAGTCCTTATGGAGACTCTGGCAGTCTTAAAACGAGTTTACATGAGTCCCCAATTAATCTCTAACAACAGGTTGGAATAATCTCGATAAGAATTACCAACCACCGAGATATGAAAGTCGAAGGAAATAAATTAGGCGACTCAAAAGCAAAACACTGTTAAGCGCCATTTGACACCTTTTTAGTGTGACTATCGAGATAAGACCGCCGGCGATAGATACGCATTTTTCTTCCAATTGTTTTTGTTTTTATTTCGCATGAAACACACAGATACACAGTGTTTGACTTTGTTTAAAGTTTGTGTTATCGGCCTGGGGACAAACAAAACAATTCATAGATACAAGTGCAGACATAGTTACAGACGTCACGGTGATGATCGATCAAGAAAATTGTCGGGTAAATTGTTAAAAATTGGCGTAGATACGTGTGGATACTAAGCATCACGTAGGTCATACAAAATTAATTAACCTCCAGCAATTTAGATGCGCTTCTGTAACAAGTATCTACGACATACAAATTTAGATACATTCGTACTCAAGCCAGTGCGTGATGGTTGATTATCTTTTAAAGACTCGTAGCCAGTTGCAGTAACTTGCTTAACCCACTGACTGACAGCGGGCTCATCTCATCTAAACAAAACCACTTTGGGGTCTTAAAACACAAAAAAAAAAAACTAAGACTCGCCGCGGCGGCGTGAAAAATGATTGATGATCCAGAAGATGATGCAGAAAAGAGAGAACTGAAAAGATACATTTGACAACATGATCATCATCGAATCGAGTTAGATACTCGATCTCACATGTACATGCGAATATGAGTGCCGAGCATTAGCATAGTTTTAGTCGCCCCGCTGTGGAGTTTGTAGTGTTGAGTAAATAGTCAAAGGCATCGTCAACTTATTAATCAACTAATGAAAGTTTTATGTAAACCTGATATGAATATTTACGCATCTTAGTTTTCTGTTTTGCGGTTCATGTTTTGTTGTTGTCGTTGTCGTCTTGGATGAATGCTGAAAGCAACCAAATCACCTCGTAAATCTTGTAAATTTTTCATATTTCTTTTTTTTTTTGTTCCGCAACATTTTCTTTGAGGTTAATAACTTGTTAGACTTCGGGTGGCTTGGGGGGAATGGCAATTTCTTAATGGAAGCCGAGTTAAAACAGTTTACACGCATAATATCGCAGATACTCGTACAGTCAGCGAAAGAGGCATAGATCTGTTGTGATGTTGCTTATTCGTTGCAACATTTTTGAAAGAATGATCTCTGAAAAATTTAACAGTGGATAAGGTGCTTTTAAGCCTCAACATTGGACCGACAGATGTCATGATTGGGAGGAGAACGGCACCGATTTCGAGGATCCAAAATGACAGCAGTGAATCAGATGCCTTTACTCTTTTTCTTACCAGTTTTTGACCCAGCTCGGGGGTATAGCATTTTCCATGACTTTCCGCAAGATTTCCGATGATAACTGTTCGCATTCCTGTCGGATATTCTCCTTAAGGGCTGCGATCGTCTAAGGCCTGTTGGTATAAGCCCGCGACTTCAAGTAACCCCAAAGAAAGAAGTCCGGGATGGTTAAATCGGGCGATCTTGCTGGCCATGCTAAATCGCCAAAACGGGAAATTACGGGACCAGGAAACGCTTCTTTCACAATATCCATTGTGGCTCATGCTCTGTGTGCGGTTGCACCGTCTTGTTGAAACCACATGTTCACCAAGCCCCGCTCATCCAATTCCGGCAGTAAGAAGTCATTTATCATGGCCCTGTAGCGTTCGCCAGTAACAGTGACCGTATTGCCGATGGCGTTCTCAAAAAAATACGTCCCAATCACTCCTTCCCGCGTAAACGCGGCACCTCACTGTGGCTTTGAGTGGATTTAATGTCTCTTCGTGCATCACACACGGATTTTCAGTGCCCCAGAAACGAAGATTTTGCTTATTGACGGAAATGCGCCTCGTCCCTCATGATGATTTTCGACATAAAATCGTCCTCTTAAGATTGAGGATGGCTTTAAAATAATTCCCACGCGACTGACGGTCAGGACGCATTAACTGATGCACCGTTTGCACTTTGTAGGGGAACATGTGTCAGTCATTCACTAAAATTCGCTGTAGGGTCCGTCTGGTGATGCCCAATTACATGGCCCATCGCGTCGTCTGGTTGATGTTTCTTCGTTCTCAGCGACATCGGCAGCCACAACCGCGATATTCCCGGCCGAACGACCAGTCTTCTGTGGTTCAACTCTGTTCGAGTCGAGTAGCTAAGCGCCGTAATGTTTGGATATAAGTTGGCCGTGGAGAAGGTAAATTCGGGGAGGAGACTTGTTAAGAAGGTGATCGATTGACATTTGGTGACATTGAGTTCTAAGCAGTTCTTGATGGACCAGGTGGAAAAACTATTTATAGCTATTTGAAGGAGGCTGGAGTCATGTTATGACGAAATGGTATCGTCAGCATAGAGAAAAAGCGCTGAGTGTTGAATGACCCTTTCCAGATCATTAATAGTTAGGATGAAGAGAAGTGGACCTAGGTGACTACCTTGAGGAACACCTGAAGTGGCCAACAAAGGGGCCGAAAGGACAGTCCTGAAACGAACACTGTAAAAACGATTATCCAGGTAAGAAGATATCCACTTTAGTAAAATGGGCTCAAAGCCCAGTAGTTAACGAATTGGTAGAAAGACTTAGGATCGTTTATAAGCTTTGTTTGCGCACTATCAAGGTATTGCTTGTAGAGAACGTTATAAAGCTGGGTGAATTGAAGGTATGAGCCGAGATAGTTGGAATAGTTAGCAAAAGAATTGGTTCGAAGGTAAACCGTCCAAAATTTGTTTCTCTTGTTACGTAAAAAGCGAAGGGTACAATTATACCACGGGGGCTCATAGAAGGGGTCTTATTGTGCGAAAAGCGGACATAGAGAAAAATAGAATTGAATAATTCTCTGTAGAAAATAGAGAGCGCACTTTTAAGAGACATATTGGCGAAATCAAAAGAACACTTACTAAGACTCGCTGTATAAAAGTCGCAAGAAGAGGCAGCTGCAGATAGGATGGGGTGGACTGGATAGGAAAGTGGTAGAAAAGAAAAAGAAGAAGTGGTGGGTGAAAGTTATCAATGGTCGATAGTGAAAGGGGACAGAGCAAGACAGAGGATTTTATGGGGTCAGTGGTGAAAATGAGGTCTAATTGCCTAACCATATAGTTGGAGACCCCACTAACTTGACATAAGCTAGAGTCTATAAGCTTATCCAAGAACAGGCGTTCTTTACTCGAGTTAGAGTTTGCGATAAAAAAAGATTCATCTTCTGATTGAGTGCAGTTGAGGTAGATTGAAATCGCCGAATACGATAATATCATCAAGAGGATCAGATGAGTCCATTATTTGAGCAATTGCATCGATAGCGAGTTGGTAGCATTCGATAGGTTGCCCCGATAGGATATAACAACACATAACATACAGCGACCAGCAGGGGAGTGTTATCTTTGTTCAAACGTAATCATGGTTAAAAGAAGTAGAAACAGCGATTGGAGAAGAGTTTGGGTTATTGTGGACGGCCAGTTGGAAACCTCGATAAGGAGAATCATCTTTTGAACGGGTAAGATCGTCGTCTCGAAAAACATTGAAACTAGGGGGGAATAATTCCTGATTCTTTATATTTCGGTCAGAGCGTAGACCTGAAATGAGAGGGCGTGAGATTTGCGCAAGAAAGCACGGGGTATAGATCGCAGTCCTCTTACGTTTAGATGATAGAAGGTAAGACGAAGGTTATTTCGAGAGGGCAAGGTCGTCTGAAACTTTTTGGGGAGACATATTGAAAATCTCGTGGAACTTGATATACAAGTTCCTCAGATTTGCAGGTGCTGCTGCATGGAGACCATGACGCTTGTTTTAGTTTTTCCCTCATAGCAAACTGAGTCGGATTTGTCATGGAGATCCGCTAGAAGGAGACGTATATTCTCGTAAGCCTTTGTCAATTTTTGCTTTATAATTTACGCCCGCTCAAGGGATTTTTAGTACCCTTCAAATGCGAAGGCATTCAGCGCGGGCGAAGGCAAATCATGGAGGATAGAAAGAGAGGTACCGGTGAACGTTGGTTTTAAATGTTTGAAGATTATAATGAAATAAAGAGCTAGGCAGGGCATTCCATAAGCAAGTTGTACGGCTTGAGGTTGCTACGGTTAAAAGTTTGAATAGGCAGAATGTTACTGGCGATTTCTATGGAACACTGGTGGTGAAAATACCGATAAAACAAAGTGAGCCACGAGACATTTCGTCGGGGCTCAAGGGTGTCAATTGACTGATTGATATTAGCATCACCTATGAGTTTCATCGCACTGTTTTGAATCCTATTTAGCAGGTGCAGTGAAGTTTTAGCAGCACCTGACCAGATGTGAACATTGTACTCCGATTGTGCCTTACACATATATTGAGACCTGATCAGAGGGGGTAAAATATTTCTCACATCGCTTGAGGAAAAGTAGACATTTCGCAGCATTTTTGACGACATCGAATATGTGGTCATTCTAACGTAAGTTGTCATTGACACAAATACAGGGAACGGAAAGTTTATCGGTTTCGACGATGTAAGTGCCATTCATGGATAACGGCTGGGGGTTTAAATTTCGCTTTAACGACAGCAGACAGTATTGTGTTTTGGAAGCATTAAATTACACTCTGTTAGTGGTTCCCCAATTATACGCTGGCGTTTCCGTTCTACAGCCGAAGAGCACGGACGTGAGTCCGGGAACGAATATGAAAAGCAGAGAGTACTGTCGTCAGCAAAGGAATATATTGGATTAGAAGTAGCAGACAAGAGATTGTTGATGAAAATGAAAAAGAGTGTCGGAGACAAAACGGGCACACCAGCACTTATTTTGTGAATATCAGACTTGAAATAGTCCAACACAACTTGAATTGAACATTCCGAAAGGTAATTTCTAATCCACTGGAGAAGAGAGTCGTCGTTCCCAAAAGCAGGCATTTTCGACAAAAGAGCCTGATGCCAAACTCCGTCAAATGACTTAGAAATATCAAGTGCAACTATCTTGCTTTCGCTAGATTGATTTACGATTTGGTTCCACTTTTCGGTGAGACATGGCATCAAATCGCCAGTACTGCAGCTCATGAGCTGACGGTTTAGCAGCGTTTCCATGACCTTGGAAAGGATGGACGTACGTGCAATGAGCCTGTGGAAGGAGAAAGAAGAACATTCGCCTTTTTTAAGGGACGGGCTGGACAAATGCTTTTTCATCTGCTCCGGAAGGGTCTTAAGCAGTAGGATTGATGAAAAAGCTTACGCAGTAATTTTGCCAGCGAGGAAGAACACCTCTTCAGAACGAGGGGAAATATACCATCTGGACCAGCGGATTTGTGAATATTAAGATCTTTAAGAACTATTGCTACCATACGAGTGCGAAAGTGGATTTTTCCCATTGAAGATTAGACGCACTCAAGTGTAGGCGAAGACAAAGCACAATCTGAGAGTGTTGAGCTAGCCGCAAAGTGTGCAGCAAGCAGATTGGCCTCGTCCAAAGAGCTGACAGCGGGAATGTCATTGGAATGGAGGATGAGGCAGGATTTCTAATATTTTTGACAAACGACCAAAAATTGTTACTATCTTTGGGGCAATGTAGCATACGTCATAGGTTGTCTATTTTGACTGCACTGTATAAATCAGACCGAGTTCAGGGTATTGTTTGAACCCTCAGCATCACTAATTGAAGTAATAGGTATGAAAATAAAAGCACAAAAGATCATCGATCGCGGCGAATCTGTTCTGAGGACAAACTGTTTGGCTAACGCGTGCGTTTGAAAAGACTCAATCTAGTCAAAATGATGATCAGTGATCGTATTCGACTCTTAAGAATATTTCACAGAAAGTGACTCGTGAACTTTTGAAAGAGAGAAGTTTTACAGACTCAATATACAGTGCTTCCCAGCACTCCCCATTAAACCAGGCGGTCGGATGAGACCCAATACATCAAATGTGGTATCTCTGACAACAAGTTGACAAAGTTCAGCCTATTGTGATTGAAAGCCAAAGAAACCACAGTACAAGGAAAATGTAAACACCCATGAGGACATCATCAGGAGTATCCGGACTTTAGAAAACTGTATGAGAGGTTAGTAGGTCCAAGAGCCTTGACAGAATAAACCGGCGCAAAATCAAAGTCACATAGAGTTCCCCTGCAAATTGATCATTTATGGAAAGCCAAGGTTTCCGTAGATATGATGTATCTTACGTAAGCGTTCATAAGAGTCACAGCATTGTTAACATCATCTGAAAGCAGCTCGCCGAGAAAACGCAGGATAAGAAGAAGCATTACAAAAATACGCTGCCCCATGCAAACTAAAAAATTTAGCCAGTAAGCCATTTCAATCACTTAAACTACCGAAAAGCTCCTCAAACCCACTACATTTGCCAGAAACCCCAACGGCTTTTCGGACTTTTCTTTGACTAGGGCACATGATCGATAAGATAAAAAATGTCATTGTGAAATTAAATATATATAAACCGATCTCATTTATAAAACGTTAGTTATTTGTTTATATAAGCCCAAAAAAAAAAAATCGATAACCTAATAGATAAAATTGATAAAACAAAAACACCACCACACCGGCAAAAGCAGGTTAAAAAATATATTTTTATCGCAAACTAACACGATTAACTCGTATGTTACACTATTTAGAACAAATCACACGTCTGAATTGCTGGCGAGATAAAAACAAACTCAGATCTCTAAATATTTTTGCAGCTAATTAAATATTAAATAGCACACATTTGACAACATATTTAAAAATACAAATTTGTTGTTTAATTATTTAAATTTTTTTTAGCACGACTTACGGTATGCGAACGTGAATGATATCGAATCGAACTTAGTTTGGATTTTCACGTGACAGAGAGCAGATCACACTTGGAAAGGAAACTAATTGAATAGCTATGGAATACAGATACAGTAGGGTGAAAAGTTGCGTGTTTTGTAGCATATAGACCTTTAAATCACCCCATGAATCCTATAGGTGTTCTGGATATCGTTCTAAGGGTATCCACATTTTGAACTCTGCTGTTCTTAATTTCTTAACAGAAAAAAAAAATGACTCATGACATTGCCGCACAACTGTCACTAAAATATTTGCTATTATGCTTCGCATAACTAATTTGCATACTATCGAGAATGATGAACGTAAATTTAAGTTACTTTAAGTAAATTCAAAGACGATAGATACTCAGTTGTTTATCACATCAAAAAGATACCCCATTTCGTAGTTATCTCGACTTTTTATTACCAATAGTTTCGCCAAGCATTTTTATGACCGAAAACAACGCATAAACAACAATATAAAAAGAAAATAACTTTCTATCTAAATTCAATTATTAAGGCTTCTCGATATACGAGTATATGCTTACTTAGAGAGTTCATCGACCTCAACAAATTAAATCAAATCATAGGTAGACCTCTTCCTTTTTTTTGTTTTGCGTTTCGATAGATCCTCGTAGATTTTAACACTTTAGTTTGTGTTAGTATGACTAACTAATAAGACGTCATTTAAGCACATCACAAGATACGACTTTGTTTAGGTAACAATGTTCTACCTACAACGAGTAACATGTAGAAAATATTTCCTAAGTTTTTCTATTTTTTTATAATTTTTTTTTATATTTTTCGATCTACAAATTTTGAAGGCCATTTTGTCAGAGTCACATGAACAGTGTGCAAACTCGTAAATAATAAACAATTTCGCGCACCCAAAGGATGAAGAAAGAAAACACGTATTTTCTTACCCCTCTGTGTCTATGTTAAATATAAAAATAAATTTCTAAATTGTTATTAACAAAAACAGACAGGAGAAATATATTTAAATAACTAAATGTACGAATATGACTTTCTAGGTATTCTTAGATTGTTATGCAATTTTTAGTCGCAATATCTTTTTAAACTCAAGTGACATTCAATGGAATTTTCTTACACACGTGTCGCTAATACAGATTGTTAGTTTTTTTCGCTTTTTTTAACACTTTTTAGACCGGAAATAACTGCTAAAGTTCACTGAACTTTAAGGAGAATGTCACCAAAATATGAAATAAATCTTTTGAGCCATTCCTCGTCTGTTAAATATTTCGTGTTTTATTTTCATTATTAAACATAATTTATTGCCGATGTATCTAAAAAAATATTTTAGTGAAGCACAACCATACGAATTAAGAAATAGAGGCGATTTTGCAATGATTACAAAATTATCAGGCACACTTAAACCAGAATAGTATTGACTAATCCAAGAACCTTGGCCTATTGAGGGAACGATTTTTGACGCCAATGAGATTTTAGACCGAGGGCTGCTTTACTGATCAGTTCTAAAATTGAATATCTTCTCATTTCAGTATACAACACCAGAGACCTAGTGGCAGCAATAACCGAACTACCTCAGGCGAATGGATTTGCAAGAGTTCATATGCGGCTTCGCCTATTTCCCCGGAGATATAGATGCGATTTCTGGTGTTCTTATACAGTACTACGTTGCAATTTACAACTCGTTCTGAGATGCAATACCACCGCTCACAACAACATCTGGGGTGTAGCAGCGAAAACAACAAAAGGGGTGAGCTACTTTCAGATTATATTTTAAGCAACATTCTGCAGCGTTTTTATCAATCCGATAAGGGCAGAGGTACTTGACCTTACCATTTTGTCTCCATTTCTTGACACATTTATCAGAAACTGTCCGATGAGGCATCCCTATCGGTACCATATGCCCATATAGGATTTCAATATCAAAAGACAAATCGAAAGGAAACTCCAAAAATGCTACTTAAAATTCTTTTCCCAAATACGGCCCTTTCACGGTATGTCAATTCTGAAGCCTCAAGCCTTTCCTGCAATATCCAATTCAGCCTGAATGATGCTCCTCCCAGCCAACTAGCATTCCGGAATTATTGGAAAACTGATTGGCCAAAATACAGAGGAATACTGTCAGACACAATATCCTCTGAACTTTCAAGTCCCCCGCGTGACACCAATGAGCTTGACATGGAAGTCAGGAAATTCACCCAGGCTCTCAATCAGGCCATGGCGAATCGAATCCCAGAACTGAGGAAGGCAAAGCAACAATCCTGGAGGTCATTCTCTGACAAAATCACGGAAACCTCTGAGGCATACGTCTAAGAAAAATCCTCTCTACGAATTCTATGATGCCTAGCTGTTTGAAATAAACCGATGGCTCTTGGACAACCTCAAGTAATGAATCGCTCAACCTGCTACATGACACCCACTTTCCAGGTAGCTCTCAATTCGCGGCCAGTAGCAATCCAAACAGGATTGCTCTCCTGGGCATAGACGGTGGCTTTAACAACGTCAGCAATCACGACTGCGCTGTCAACTCTGTAGGTAGACGACTCACTTGGGGAGTTGATCAGTCTTATGCTAAACAGCAGAATAAACAACTGCAAACTGGGTGGGTCTTCTTCTAAAAGATGTGTCATCAGAGGTGCGGCGTACCTTTCTCCCTTTTCTGGAACTTAGTGGTTAATGAACTGCTGATATTCCCAGAAGCAGATGGTAGCAGGGTGATTGCCTCTGCGGATGATGTTGCTATAGCCGTCTAAGGTAAGATGTCTCTTGTGTTTTACGTGTACCTGCCGTGAGGACTTAAGCCTACGGTGCGTCTTCGCACAAGATATCAAAACAATGCGTTGATAACCGTCCTTCGGGTAGTACAAGTACCACGAACAAGGCACGAACTTCCCCTTTGGTGAAGGGTCGAGGCCTATCTAATACCTCAGCCATTCTGTGGGTCATGGCACCCGGTTGCAATGCAACTCCACATCGAGCAGACCAATTGGTTCCACAGCAATCCCATGGTTTAGCACAGGTCGTAGTAGACTACACATATGCTAAGCCATGAGATGTCCAAGCACAAACCTACAGCCACCACGATACTTCCACAAGGGGGCCAACTCCTAGGTCAGGTCGGAACCATAGTTCCGGGGGCTCCTGACGTCCCGTGGTACCAGAATATAGCTTCGGTCGAGCTTCGCAACCTTGAGGTTACTTCCAGTTGGGCACCTCACTGCCCAGGACTGGCTACCTTTCAACTATTTGGACAATGAATTTATAATCTACCCGCTAGCTGCCTACTACGTCTTCTATAAAATACCTCTTTTGCAAAACTACGGGTTCTTTCGAACCGTACGGTATCAGTGATAATTCCACTGACATCGTAGGTCTCACCATTAAAGGTGATGCCCATAGCCTTCAAGTTCCTTATGTCAGCGTAATTGGGACACTCACATAGGACATGAAGCCAGTCCTCATAAGTGGCTCCACATGAGCAGCTCGTAACCCCGCTAAGCCCCCTCTTATGCAAGAATGCATTAAGAGAGCCATGCCCGGTCAACAAAAGGCCCAGACTGAGGTTAAAGTTCCGTTTAGGAAAAATTCTCATGGTTAGCACATCCCTTAGGAAGCCGTAAGTAACCCTGCCATTTTTGCTAGCATCCCATCTAGATTGCCATGCGTGTAGCAAGGTTTTACGCTGCTTCAGGGATAGGCCATCCACTTCTTCCGGGGAAACCCAATCGCGCCCATTTAGAAGGAGACCTTTTCTGATCTTGGAAGCAATACCACGACGTATCACTTCCAGATCCAGAGGTGGCACTCCAAGCAACACCTACATTGCCTCTGTGGAGACAGTGTGGCAAACCAGTAAACATCCAAGCAATGCCATCTAAGGTAAGCATCTCAATGCCATTAAAGAACTCTTAAAGCAAAATCTTAGCAGATTAACCCGTTGGACGGATCGCTGTGAATTGAGAGTAAGCCGCCATAAAACTGATCTTGCCCTCTTTTCCAGGAAATAAAAAATTCCAATTACAGACCCTCCCTCAATAAACGGTACCAGTTTAGTCTTTTTCGATACAGCAAAACATCTGGGTCTCATTTTTGACAGAAAACCTAACATTCAAGTAAGAGTTAAGAAAGAAAGCTGCAGTAGCTATGTAATCTTGCAAAAAAGCCATTGGGAACCAATGAGGCCTTCAACCTCTCATAACCCAGTGGCTATACATCTCGGTCATAAGACCGATACTGATCTACGGGGTTGCTGTCTGGTGGACGGCCTTAGACAATGCAGTCAACTGCAGTAAACTAAGCAGAGTCCAAAGAACAGCATGTCTATGGATAAGCGAAGCCTTAAGGACTACTCCCTCTGCGGCATTAGACATTCTGTTTCATTTGACACCCCTCGGTATTTTCAGCAGGCAAGTAGCTGTAACTGCAGGTTAAAGTCGCCTTACAGCGACTACATAGTGGACAAATAATTCATACCATACCTGAAGTTTGGTTTGACAAAGACTTCCATGTAACCTTCCCCTCTAGATCCTTCTCGGAGGAAGATGCTTTCCTGGGGACAAGTCAATCCAATTCTGCACAGATGGATCTAAACCCGATAGCGGGATTGGTGGCGGTATTTTCTCAGATAAGCTACTCGTAAATCTAAGCCTCCCTTTCCGTCTTCCAAATCACTGTAGCGCGTTGCAGGCGAAAATTTTTACGATTAAAGAAGCTCTGTCCTGGCTGAAGAAAAGCGTGATATCTGTAAAGGATATCCGGAGTCAGTCTCACTAAATTCGAAAACCGTCTTGAATGCCGATCATCTCTTATAGAGATAGCAGAGCAGTGGATACATCCCACAAGCCTGAAGGGAGGCAAACGTAGTTTTTATCCCCAAACCAGATGCCTAGTGAATTACCTAAATCTTATCGACCCTTATCTTTCCGAAAACCAGATTTGCACATAAGAGACATCCTCAGCAGAAATCCACCTCTGCGCCTTCACTAATAAGAAAGATCCACGGAAGGCGGTCTACTAAATCTTATAATACAGGTTAAAGAGGTCTACCGATAAAATGAGATTAGATATTGAAGGTGCCTCAAAGGTTGTCCACTTAAAGGTGTTCCCTCACCGCTCTTGTGGTCACTGATCATTGATGACCTACTTGTAAAACTTAATAATATGGGCCTAAAAATGTTAACTATACGATGCAGACTGCTCTAAAGATAGTATACGACTGTGTTGTAGAATATCCCTCAATCGACCCCAGTAAAGCCATACTTGTCTCCTTCCTAAACCTTGACCAAATCTCACATTACGTGTACTCCAACGAAGTAAGATATCTGAGAATCGTTCTTGTTAAAAAAAAACTAATTTGGAACTCACATACAAGGTGCGTTCCAAAGTAAACAGGACTTTTTAAAAATAGCCCCACCCGACTCAATATAGCGATTTGCACGGTCTAAAAGCATGCCGAATGAGTAATTTAGATCATCGACCGACCTGTCCTTTAGGATGTCCGCCTAAGCCTTTTGGATTACTTCTACGACCACAAAATGATTTCCTTTCATTGACGAATAGGTCTTTCCGAAAAGGTAAAAGTTGCACGGTGCCAAATCAGGCGATTGCAGGGTTGACAGTTAAAATGCGATTTTCAGCCAAAAAATCGGTCAGAAGTGTCGGTCAAAAAGGTGGCGCATAATCGTGCAACAAATGTCAACTTCCTTCTACGCGATATTCTGAGCGAATACGAGGAATACGATACTCCAAACGCTTCAAAATACCGAGATAGAATTGCGCACTAGGAGTTTGGCCCGGTGGAATGAGCTCTTTGTGGAGAATGCTTTGGACAGCAAAACATTGGTGCTCAGAATTGAGGCATGGGTATCCAGGTCGGACTAACGAAAACGATTAAAGAAGTAATCTGGCTCTTGAGTCTGAATAAGGTTATACAGAAGACATAGCGTAGACTAAGGAACCAGCGAAAATATTAGAATGGTGTTAAAACGCATGATAGCGGAGGCTAATTGATGAACGCTCGCCGTGAGATGGCCCGGTCGCCAAATTTCTCCTCCACAGCTTCGAACGTTGCATCGCTTGTATGGTATGCAGTGACGTCTTGTTGGAAATACAGCTCAGATATGTCGATATTGTCGAGCTCGGACCACAGAAAGACAGTTTACATCGCTCTATACCTGAGACCATTGACGGTGTCTCCTTCCTCATTTCGAAAGAAATAAGGTCCAATGATACTGGCATGCCATAACCCGCATTGATGCTTGGCTAAACACTTGTGGATTGTGTTCGCTCCGATAATGGCAATTTTTCATGTTGTCATAGCCGCAGAGCCAAAAATGCACCTCGTCCGAGAAGATGATTTTTGTGGCGAACTTTTCCAGCGCCCAATTACCGAACTCACGGAATTTTCTATGGTCGCCCAGCTTCAATTATTGCATCATACGGATGAAAGTCGAAAATCATCCGCAAAATAAGCCGGGTTAACTCTCTAGCGATGCCTAATTCAACTGATCGACTCGGATCGACATTTCTAAGTCTTCTTCGATACTGGCCGCTACGGCGGCTATGTTTTCTTCATTTCGCACCAATCTTAAGATCTAAAAGATTGTACACACGCTCAAACTTTTCCACGGTGCGACGAATTGCCTGCACACTGAAACCATGATAACGACCGCCCTCACGACGAAATTCACGTTGCGTATTTACAGCTGACCCGGAATTCCGATATTTTATAATAATTTTCGCAAGTTCGGCCAGCGTGAAACGATGCACGATGAAATGGCAAGCCCTACTGAATATTTTGGCACCTGGATGTCATTGGTAAATTTGACAGCTACTGAAACATAACAATTGGAAAAACTATCATTGCTATCTGGTCACCCATTATAAGGAGAAGAGTGTAGGTTAAAGGATCGATCCCTGTGGCATTCCATTCTGTACGCTTAAAAAATTCGAACTATTCTCACAAATGCAAGCACATTGTTTCCGTCCATTTAAATTAGACTTGATAAGAGCTACGGACAGAGCAGAAAAATAGAAACAGTCTTTAGGCTTACTGCAAATGACCGCTCGGTAGAGGGTGTCAAATGCTTTTGAAAAGTCGAGGAATAATACGGGCGCCGGATCGTTCTTGCAAATCTCCGCGGCGCGGTTGAATGTGTCAAATTCTTTTGAACAGTCGACCAATGTTAAGAGTACCGGATTTGTTTTAGTGCTAAGTTTTTAAAGGCCTTTGACAAGTAAGGCAGAATAGCGATTGGCCTGTATTGAACCGTATTCCTCCTTCTATTCTTAGGGACCGGGACTATGTAGTGAATATACTATTAAAGAGGTGAGGAAGTACATATATGAATAAAGCAGCAGCAGTTTTATAAACTTTAGATTTAGGCAGTCGAGACTAGTAGCATTGGATTTGGAGTGCTTCAACAACATCTACTTCGGTAACTCTATTAAAACAAATAGCGTGTTCAGTGTCAGACTCAGGAGGATGGAGACTGCAAGAAGGATTGAATATGAGGAAATTAAATCCAAATAACATCAGTGGGGACTAAGATGTTTTTCTTACCGATGCCTAGGTCGCGAAATTTATTCCACACAGAATTTCCCAAGGTAGACGGATTACAATTATCTTTATCAGATCTGATTATCGAAACACCTCGAACGATATTCATTTAGAAATTCATTGATACGAAATATTGTCCATTTCCGATAGACAGTGTCACGTTGTACCATAACGTAAACCATTGAGGGGACTCCGAAGTGCGTACTATGGCTTAGAGGGATGTTGTTCTCATATAGATGCAATACCTGTTGCTATAGAAACATTATTTAGTCGTCTACACTGGTCATGTAGTAAATGCTATCCCAGCATATTCGATTAGCGTCGGAAAGTAGTGTAATATAGTCTGGAGTGCTGCTAGGTAACTCCATATTAGGTGATAGATATATCAAATCGCACCTAGAAAACCCTAGAACAGAAAGTTGGTCGTAAAAAAGTAGGTTAGAGATGTCGCCAATGAAGAAAACATCAAGAAGAGAAGATGAGTCCTGGAAAAAGTGAGTGGGAATGCATGAGTTTACCACGGCAAAATAAAGCGATTTTTGCTGATAAAGGAAGCTGATTCAGACTTAGGTTGCAGTTTAGGCCACCACAGATATCTACATTTGGGGAAATATATGAAATATATTGAGCAACATTTATCCTGTTGTTTGGCAATATATGTAGTCAATAGGATACCCAGAAATAATTTGTATATGACCTTGCCCCTTAGTGGTTTTCGTAGATATATAGCGACGCCGCCAAGAGTGCGGCCAACTCAGTTAGCTTGAAACATTTCATTGCCATCAAGACTCCTTTTTTCACATTACTGTGCTGGCAAGTTTTGGACACAGGTACTGCATCGGGACAAGAATTAACAAAGATATGTCTAATGGAGTCATACGCAAGATTTAATTTTCCTTATAACAATTGACCCACAAAATTCTAATTGTATATATGTATTGTATATATTTTTTCTATTAAGAATTTTTATAAATAAATTATAAATAGCAGAATCTGTTAAATAAATAAATGAAATAAAAAATCAAATTGTTCAATTCCGTAAACATTCTATGCGAATATCCGAATCTGGCGTATCACTTTTGTTTCTGGCCAATCGATCGATAAAATTTTAATTATCAGCAATTGATATGATTAACAAATGTTATCGTTGAATGGTCCGGGAGCTGACATGCCCAATAAGTTGAAAAAGATAATCGAGTTAGCACCTCGGGAGCTAAACAAACTCACCAATCCTGACGCGATAGGTGGAGCAAAAAAAATGCCTATCATACGACACGTGCGTAGATACAGGTATGTCATCATTTTCATAATAAACTGTTCTATGGAAATCTGATTATGTACATTGACGTATCAATTCTATGACAGCCTTCTGGTAAAGCAAAACTGAAATAAGCCGCTCTATTCGAAAGAGTTTTGCCCTATAAAAAGTCACATTTCGATTGCAGACGACAGGTCAAATGTTGTCAAAAAGAAAATGTTCTCCAAAATTTTTAAATATATCTTTGACTTACTTGGCAACTTTGACAGTGGCCTTGTTATGGACATAAGAGCTGATCCAAAAATTTGCTATCTTTCTAAAGCAGAGACTACATCGCAAATGTGCGTGCTATAACCTATATATGCTCCGGAATTTGTAGCCAAAGCTAACTTCCAAATGACTACAGAAATGCTGAACGATCAAGAATTACATGTCGGGAAGCACAGTATAGGATTTAAACTCTACATAAGAACTTGAGTGTGATTTAAGATCTAAAACACAATTATACAGGCTGAATGACTCTAACTCCAACTTTTTAAAATGCTATAATTTTTTTTATTTTTTGATAAATCTTATTGTGCCAAAGCAAAAAATGTTGGAAAATACATCAATTTTCATATTGTATCGGTAGTTCTCAATATGTCCACCTTTGACGCGAATAATGGCCTTGAGACGGCCGAAGAAAGCATCGCACGCTGCACGCAAGTGGCTCGCGGCAAACTGCTTGTTTGAGGTGGTCCAAACTTTGGTATTTTTTAGTGCCAACCTTCGCCTTCAAAATACCCCAGACAGAGAAATCCAACGCATTTGCATCTCCGGAGAATTTGCAATCCATTGTGTCGAAGAATTGAAGTGTGGAACATTGTTTTTTAACCAATCTTGGTGGACGCGCGCTTTGTGAGACGGTGCCGAGTCTTGTTAAATGTCCACGGTCTCTGACCGTAATGATTGTTTGCCGAAGGCTTCAATACTGCCTCCAAAACAGTTTCACGGTATACGATCGCATTAATTTTGACGCCACGGTCCAAAAATACGAGCGGAAAGCGACCATCAGCAGTTATGGTGGCCCAAACCATCACCATCGGTGCTGCCTACTTTCTGGTGGCCGTCCGAAGGTGTAAATTTTCGAAGGACCTCTCTGGCAAATAAACTCGGCGGTCATTTTGTTTGTTGACATATTGCTCGATAACAAATGGCGACTCATCGAAAAAAACCAAATTCGGCAACCCACAACTTTCGTGCAAGCGTAGCAACTCTTTCGCTCTTTCGACTCTAACTTTTCTCTATTGCGGTGTAAAATCGTGTGTTTTTTGGAACTTTAATGGCTTGAGCCCAAGGTCATTTTTCAGTAGGTGTTGCATCCGTTCCAACGATATGTTGAGCTCACGAGCCATTTTCCTTCCACTTCAATGCGGATTTCGATCAATTCGAGCCTTCACTTTCCGAACCATTTCTGCCGATGTTGCTGTCTTTTTATGACCACCTTTTTTTATGACCAGTATCACGGTAACGAGCTATGGTTCGAGACACAAATGATTTATTCACGTTGAGGTGCTGGAGAGCTCTAACGATAGCTACTTGTGGTTTTCCAGCCAAATATAAAGCAATCACACTATCACGTTTGATGATCATGTGTCAAAATTTGAGCTCACTGTCATAAACGGTTTGGAAATTATAACAGTCTGAAGTTGGTTGCAGTTCGAGTCATTCAGGGTGTACATAGATGCCACTCGAGAAGTAGCAGCTATATTAAATTTAATGTCAAATACTGGGAGACCTAGATAATGTGTTTAACACAAATCTGGCAAGCGATGGTTAAAAATTCCGTGCTTGCTCACAAATCAGATGAAAATCGAATGTTAGTAGCGATTGGCCGATAAGCTTATCACCTCTACTTTCCATGTAACAGTACAACTGCATGTTTGGGTTAGAATAAGCGTTCGATTCGCTTTCTTTGTACAACTCAATTGATTGCATTTTATTTCAACTGAATACGCTCCAGCGCAACAGAAACTGTTTCGCCATTTTCGAGTAAGGGCATGATGCCAACCTCTGTGCTTTTTGTTGAAAAACTTAATCAAGTGATTTTCACAGACTTGGAGTCAGCCTGATCCCATTCAGAGAAATCTGTGGAGCAAGTGATAAATATGCACGGTGGGCGTATAAAATCTTCCCTTCGCGATTGCTGACAATTCATTAAAAAAGTGTCTAGTCGAGCGCTGTCGTGATGTAACATAACACTTTTCCTATTGGTCAATCCGGGCACGTATTATTTGAATTGCCTAGAGTATTCCCTCGAGTTATTAAGAGTTTGACCATTCGGGCGATTTCCTTACAGGTTCACCAGGCACACAGCATCACCTTCCGCGCAGTCAATCTTGGCTTCGTAAAGACATGTAATGACATCAACGTACTTATAATGCTTGCTTTTCTCGTATGGGACCCATTTTTCATCATCTGATACGTGTCGGCTTAGATCTGGCTGAAATTCTTCGCGTTTTAACAACGTATCGCAAATGTTAACTCTGTCCATCATGTTCTCGCTTTCAATTCATGAGGAATCCATACATCGAGCTTGTTTATATGTACTAGGTGGCGCTGAAGTCATCATCCTATCGGAAGATAGGCGGCAGATGTCAATTCTACTCTGACATTTATAAAGTAAACAAATAAAAAAGAAACACGTCAACAAAACATGAATCGCTATACTCCTAAAGAAGCCATCCTGAATCTCGACCACGAGGGAGACAACTTTTCACCAAAAATTACCATGATCGACGAGGCCCATTTCCACGAAGAGCCATTACACCCGCTCAAAATTACTGCATGGTGTGCAGTATACGCTGGAGGCATCATCGAGCCTTATTTTTTCGAAAACGCCACGGGCCATGCTGAACGACTTTTCCTTCCTCAATTGGATGAACTGAGACTAAAGAATATGTGGTTCCAACAGGACAGAACAATGGCGCATACTGCACGAGCCACAACCGAAATTCTGAGGGCTACACTTCCGGGTCGCCTAATCTCTCGTTCTGACGATTTGCACTAGCCGGCAAGATCGCTTTATTTAACCGTTCTTTTTGTTGGATTTTTTGAAGTCACGAGTCTATGTCAACAAGCATCAGACTCTTGAAGTCCTCAAAGAGAATATTCGTAAAGAACGCGAGGACCTATCGTCGTAAGTTCTGGGAAGAATGATGGAAAATGCCACAAATCGGGCCCAATTGGTCATAAATTCTGGCCACTTAGCCGATATAATTTTCTAGTCTTATTGGAAAAAAATTTAACACGCCAGCGTATGTTAAATTCATTAAATTCTGATATTAGCAGCATAACTAATTTGAGAACCTCTAACAGAGTAGAATTTAATACTTCCAAAACACAATGCTCTCTGCTGTCCTCAAAGCAAAATCTAACCACCTAGCCATTATCCAGCCGTTCTCGTTATGTGTGTGAATGACGACCTGCGTTGGAATGACCACGTATTCGATGTTGCCTAAATTGCTGCGAAATGTTTAGGTTTCCTTAAAAGAAATATTTCACCACCTATGATCTGGCTTCAATATATAGCGCATTTATTCGCCCAAAATTTGAGTAAATCTGGTCAGGTGCTCCTAAAGCGTATCCGAACCTGCTAGATAGGATTCAAAACTGTGCGAAAAAACTCGTATGTGATGCTAATACCACCCAATCAATTGAAAACCTCGAAAACTGACGAAATGTCTTCTGTCTCATCTTGTTCCATCGATATTTTCACCAGTGCTCCATTGAAATTGCCAGTAGCAATTCTCTCTAATCGTAACACTCGTCCCGCAATGAATGCTCATCAGTTTACTCTCAAGCCCACTTACGGACATATATTGAAATATCGTGATTCTTTCGTTATGATACTATCCCCTGCCGAGCTCTTTATTTCCAAGGCATTATAACCTTCAAACATTCAAAACCAACGTACTTATATCGGTATCTCACGTTCTTTCCTCCCTAGCTTTCCTTCACCCGGGCTATGTGCAAAACATTTTCAAGGTACGCCTAATCCCTTGAAGGTATTTATGGTCTGACTTTTTATCTCTTCCTGATAGTGCTAGCGTATCGATGCAACAAATGTCGGTTTGGAATCATGATTGCTGGTAGAGAGGCCTGAAAGTATCGCGCCTAGGACACTATTTCCTCTTATGGTACATTTGCATCGCACCATAACGGGTGGACTATTTAAACCCTCGGGATGTTTTTGATAATACAGACTGCGGCAAAGCCAGTTGAGCAGTTTTGAAGAGTTATAAAAAAAAAAACCGGAGTATATGCAGTACTTAGTATCTAACTGAAAGAGATACATCTTCCTCGCGACGCAGGAAGAAAATGCCCATCTCTTGATGCAACTGTATCAAAAAGTAATCTGTATGACTTAATTAATATTGATTTTCGATTAATTGTAGTCCGAACCACACGCCGAAAAACAAATTTCCACTCAAAGTGCAATCACTAGTTGACCTACTGATAGTGACTGGCGCTTGCATCCAACGAAATGTAAATAACCTTTTCCACGAAAACAGACTTGTAATGGTCATGCCTATTTCAATAAGTCTATCAGTCAAGAATTATGATTTTCAAATTTATTCTGATAACGTTATTATGACAACACAAAGAGACCAAAGCGAAGAAAAAAAGCTCGATTTCGCGATAAGGACGTATGGAAGGAATTTTAAAAGCAATCAAATTGACACATGACACAGATTTAGCGTCACAACGAACAAAGGTTACCGAATTGTTATGTCAAAAATGACAAGCCTATAAGTTATTTATATTTTTTGGAAAATTTATATAAGAGCTGATGTACGAGTATGTAAATAATTATTTGGGAAGAACGCCACCAAATAGTCGTTCAAACATTCGTTTCCATTTTCGAAGCGATCAATTTTCTTGGGTTAGATCAGATGTCAGCAATATCGCGCCGTTAAAGCGGTCGATTTTAGGATATGCAGACGAATTTTTATCGAAGGGAAACGTTTATTTTGCCTTTATAGTGCATTTGAAGTGTCTTTATAGAGTCATATGTAATAGTGTTTTTAATGTGCATTTATAGTATCTTCAAAGTGCCTTTATAGTGCCGTGTGCATTGCCTTTTGGGGTATCTTTGTAGTGTCAATATAATGCATTTATAAATCCTTTACAGTGCCTTTATAGAGCATTTTTAAGCGCCGTTTGCAGTGCCTTTACAATAAGTACTGCATTTTGTTTGTAATAGTAATTCACAACGCCAGTGTATTCGTACGTCTTCGAACAACGAAAAGTATCTTCGATATATTGACTATAGTGGAGCTTATGAGATTCGAGGACAACAAGATTGGGAAATAACTAAAATACAGAGCTACTGCTTTAGTTTTGTTCATCTAGTAGTTGTAAGCGTTGCACTACAGAGGCACAACTTTATTTGGAACTGTTCCCATTCCTGCAAAGCGAAAATTCGCATGCTCGAACCATGAGCAAACAACGCGCAACCACATAACTAACGAAAGCTCTAGACTAGCTTTCCAGGAAAAAGAATACTCTGACATTTACTACGATGACTGTAGCAGAGAACAGAAGGGTTCACTGATGTGAGGATTTCCAGTAAGCGACTGAATTTTCTAAAAAGTCAAAGGCTAAATTTGCCAACATAATCCTGATACACGCTCATGCCCAGATGAATAAATAGACGAATAAACTTATACCACTATCTACTGCTGAAGATCTGTAGAATAGATGTCAAGAAGCAAGGTAGGAGCAGAGCCGCGGCGAATGAGAGCGCCTCGTGTTTTCTATGAGCACAATACGAGACAAGAACATCGGCTTTTCTGGAACACCATGGGATGTGGGCAATCGAGGAAAGGAAAATATTTCTAAAATTTTACCAAAGGGTCAAGAAATCATTTCCTTTATGCTTTACAGGATCCGAATAGAGGTCCTGTAAAGCAATGAAATTTAGTATCATTCATAGTCGTTGCCGAGCATAGGGAAAAACTCTTTCTGCAGATTAAACGGCGGGCACAACCTGGTTTCCGTTGTCCAAGAGAATAAACCAGATTATTTGGATGATGAGATCCAATATTTCCGTTCACCCGACCGAAACTTAAGAACGTAAAAGCCACCAGATAGAAAAGCCAAGCTGCACAGTTGTTTATGGAAGTTGGAGATACGAGTAACTCGGAGGAGTCACTATCAAACATAATTAACCAGCTCGTGTTTCCCAGTTGGAAGAAAGTACGCCTGTTGAATGGAATAACATTAACACTGTTTAGAGGCATCAGCCCCCTTTATATCGCGCACGATATCTTGTCCGTCTAGGTCTGGCAAGTCCATAATTGATCAAACATTCACACTAGGGCAGATTCTAGAGAAAGCACTAGCAGTGCTGACCGATTCGCATCAGCTCCTTATCGATTTAAAGGCTGCATTGCATACCTGTCCTGTCAGATTGCGCGATGAAAAATCTTCGGTACTCTGTCAAAGTCGGAGGCAACCTCATTGAGACCTTTGGTGACAAGTTGACGCGTTTTCAAATATTGAAACAAAGGCGGCAAAAATAGGTTTGACCGTGAACGGTGGCAAACTCAAGCACTCAACAGAGGCATCAGACAGGTATTGCAATACTTTGATGTGATTAGGTATTCTGCCTCGGCTCCGCTATTAACTCTGATAAAGACACCTCGTTAGAAATCTTAGAAAGCCATTGAATTATAAGACCAAGAAACAATTGGGAGAATATATGTATAAGATCCTAATCCTCCTAGCCCCACTCTTTGGCGGAGAAGCATGGTCTTTACCGAAGGCGGATGAAGATATCCTTCGAATGATTTTTGGTCCCGTTTATGTCGACGGGCTTTGAAAGAAAAGATGGAACAGCGAGCTCTAGGAGTTGTATAGCGACCTGGTCAGAGAGGTGGTCATAAGTCACGTGAGTTGGATAGGACATATACAGCGAATCAATATTAACCCGCCGAAGACCTAGCTTTCTGTACCTAAGTGAAATCTTATTTGTGCAACT
Organism: Volucella zonaria; assembly: GCA_963966105.1. Lineage (NCBI taxonomy): Eukaryota > Metazoa > Arthropoda > Insecta > Diptera > Syrphidae > Volucella > Volucella zonaria. The sequence continues at coordinate 30,892,099 of OZ014530.1, read as the reverse complement.
GGTGAGAGTTACCTAAAGACCACCATTACTTCAGTTTGTTAGAGGGCCAGATGGTTGGGTGCAGTAGAAATAGGGCAGACACTGAGAGATGTCAACTTGCTGATGACCTGTGTTGTAACAGTTTCTACAATACACATCAATTGTGCTTGTTTTACAAGTAACCAGGTAACCAGTACCCGATGATCGATGTCCTTCCAGACTCGACTTGCTGGACTTGCTCGACTTAATAAGCGCGAGTGCTGACCAGCAGACAAAAATAGTAGCACTATAAACGGGACAGCGGATGAATTCCCCAGATTGAAAAGATGGCTAGATAAAATTCCGGGAAAAAAACAAATAAGAATTTATCCGTGCCACTCCGACATATTTGGAGCTTAGGCCGGTAAGGATTTCCGAGACTAAGTCAGGCTCTTCGAAAAAGATGGTGGCCCACGGGCGCGCTCACATCCCCGAACGGGTTACTGACTTCGACCCCTCGTCGGTATTTGCGTATCGGTTGTGCCACCGGGGTAACTGTCCGACAATGGAAAGAAAACGTAAGTTACGAAGCAACAACAAGCCTCGGATACGAACGGATATACTGTTCAAAACCCTTGCAAACTAAACAAAAACAACGATCTTCGGATCTGCACATTGAATGTTAAGTCTCTTAACAGTCCACCTACAGCCGAACAACTAGCGAAGGCGCTGCGCTGCTGCAAAGCAGATGCTAGCGCCATTGTCAGAGGCAGACTCAGGCAAGAAATCTTAAGTTTCCGGCATGTTAACGAGCGCCTCGTAACAATCCGTACTAAGGTTAAATTTGTCAACATTAGCCGTTTATGCGCGTACGGCCCTAGAGGAGAAATATGACGACACCAAAGATAGCTTCTACGAGCTCTTGGACAAGACCTATAAGCAGTTCCCTAGCTATGATTTTAAAATTGTCCTCGGCGATTTTAATGCGAAGCCAGGAAGAGAGGGCATCTTTAGTAATACCACCGGAAAATATAACCTGCACGACACCACCTTCGATAACGGGACGTAACATTATCGTAGCTAGCACACATCTTGATATTCGTAAATGGACTTGGATCAGGAGTTCCTGATCTATCAACCGTCAACCAGAATGATCACATTGCGATCGACGCAAGGCACTCCTCTAGTTTTATGGATGTCCAAGCGTTCCGAGGGCTCAGCATCGACGCGGACTATTACCTTATTGTAATGCAAGCTAATACTATGAGAAAGTTTTACATCGGACTTCTACAATCCTTTTCCGATTAAGTCTCCCTCAATCCCCTAGGTGGTCCTATGCTGCCAGCATCAAGTATCGAGGACCAGTGGCAAGATTGCCAAAAAGCCATCTGAAATGCCGCCTCTGATGTGTTATGCTTTACTCGGCCACAACAACGAAAGTTCTGATTTGACGACGAGTGCAGGCGAGCACATGCAGCTAAGCAAGAGACATTCAAAGCGGCCCTGCATAGAAGTACTAGAGTTCACGAGCCCTACGAGCAGAAAAGCAGAGACGAACACCGGCTCCTCAGGAAAAAAAATAAGAAGCATGAGAAGCGGTCGAAGAAATTGAGAGAAGCTACTCCAGGGATGAGATTCGGAAGCTTACCAAAAGGCAAAAAATACATGTGACGGACCAAAACCCCTTAGACCCTGTAGAGACGAACTAGAGAACATAGTAGCCGGTGCCGAAGATTTGGAAAGACCATTTCTGTAGACTGTATAGCAGCGATGACGAACCAAATACCGCTTTCAGACAGAATGAACATTACAACTTGGGCGATGTAGACCAACATTTCCGTCCACCCGACCTGGATGAAGTGAAGATGGCCATATTTAAGCTTAAGTCTAAAAAAGCTGCTGGTGCTGGAGTGGACGGCCTGACTGCCGAGCTCTTCGAAGCGGCAGGCGATGACTTGTTAAAGAGCATATGCCAACTCATCTGTAAAATATAACCGGACGAAAGTATATCCGGTGAACTTCAAGAAAAGAGACCCTCTTAACTGCGTCAACTACAGAGGCATCAGTCTTCTAAATATCGCCCTACAAAATCCTATCTGCCGTATTGTGTAAACGCCTGAACCGGTTCCTCAATGATTTGATAGGTACATATCAGTGTGGCTTTAGGCCAGGAAAATCGGCCAAATATTCACACTACGGCAGTTCTTAGAAGAGACCCACGATCTCGAAGTATGACATGTATGACAGCAGCTATAGAGATGAGCTATATAGAGAAACGTCTAGTTTTGGCATCCCTGACAAGCTCGTCCGTTTGTACACCGACTTAGCCAGAAGAGTGAAGGTCCAACGACCGAGGTGGCTGGGTCATGTAGAGCGTAATGACAGCAATGCCCGGTTCGAAAGGTATTCAAATGCACCTCGCAGTAGAGGAAAACCGCACGGGAGTAGATGGGGACCTCAAAAAACTGGGACATCAAACTGCAGCTAGGTAAAGATAGAGCTGGCTGGAGACTCTTGTTGCTTGAGGCCCAGGTCCACCCGGGACTGTAGCGCTACTTTAAGTAAGTAAGTAAGATGATCAGGTCCAACCCATTACAATAGCCGCTTCTAACCAAGTAAGAGTAAGATAAGACTCTTAAGACTTCGTTTGATTTTAAATTACTAGTTGAAGGAAGAGAAGATACGAATTTCTTAAGATGTTTCTAGATTCGAATTTGGAAAAGGAATTGGTCGAGAAATGATGCCAAGGCTTCTTTGGTGAAACTGGTCCTCTACTGTACCCGTCCGTTTGGTGTGTGAACCTATATTTGGTAGTAGAGATGAAATGGTGGCTGACCAGTCTCTCGATAATGTAAAAACAGCAACCTGGTAGTCTATTCTATCAATTGAACCTTGTAATCTATCCTATGTGCTGTCGGTTGGTTTCTTTTATTAAATTCCTGTGATTCAAGAGATACCTCTATTCGAAAGGCCACCATCTGCCATATCCTACAGTCTTATTCAGGACATAAAGATAAAGATGCAGTACATTAGATCTCGTGGTCAACATTTCAAACGCATCAGCTTAATTAAACACAATGGATGATGGAGAAGAATTGGGGATAAATATAAAGAACTCAGCACTGCTCATAAAAAGTGTCCAAGGTACTTCGGATAGCTGGGGATCTCCCATTACTTACTGATGGTCATTGTGGTAACCTCTTTTAAGAGGAGTAAGCTGTTGCGGGAAACTTGTTTCCTCCAGAGGAAGTGGTAAAAAGAATGAATGACTTGCTCGGATAAGTCTTTTCTATAAGCCAGTAAGTGATTCTGTGATTCACACTGACGGTTTGGAGGCTTCACTTAGGGTTTATGGAGGTTAGAGGAACTCTTTTTTTTTTTTTTTCAACGTTGCATGGTAGCCCACTAAGTGTTGGTGGGCGAACATCTGCCAGAGAGATTTCTGATAGCTGGAAGGAAGTGGCCTTAACCTAACGAAGAATAGTTGCAATGGAAATTTCATTGGCTTTCACATAATTACCCGGTTACAAAAACCGACCAACACCTCCAGACGTTATCATATCAAACTTCACGTGTTTTTTTCTAATCACTTCATTCACAATTCGAAGGTAATCAAATGACACACTACAATGGAGTCAATAACTCAATCGAACTCAATATCTAAATCTCATTATTCATCACAATGCGGTACATGCACGTAAGTATGCATACTCGTACTAGAAGGAAGGTTTAAGTACAATAACAGCCCGCAAAAATAACCCAGAAATTAATTACCATTTCCATCCCCCAGAACTCATAACTCAATCATCGTCAAAAAAAGATAAAAAGTCCAATGTACGAGTACGAGTACGAGTATTGGTATTGTACGAGTAGATACATTCGCACAAATACTCGTACTATTGCCAGAAGGGTGAATTGTTAGAATTACGTATGAGCTCGTAAGAAATTTTTATTGTTGATTGCGAAATTTTTTCAAGAAAATTCAAATCCAAAAAAAAAACGGATACTTCAAAAGCTTCACTACAAAGGCTAGACGTGCGAAAGCGCACAAACTCAAACACGAGTATCTATAAAGTTGCCCCCAAAAAAAAAAAAACGAAATAGATTTTTATTTATATTTTTGTTTAATTTGATAAACAAGTTGTTAACTCGGCTGAGAGGAACTCTTCTATTTAATTTGGTGTTAAATGCTCTAAATGATTTCTTTCTATCTCTTTGTATAGATTGAATGGAATTATGTTGAGTTGTGCGACGATTAAAAGGTGGGTTCTTGGCAAATTTTGAATAAGATACATAAATTGTAGAAGGATATACTTTTTGAATCGTGGAAAAAAAAATGTTCTTTTATCCGAAAGATGTACGAGTATTTTTATAGCCAGAGATTAGTTGAAGGAATGTTTGTATTGAGGTCGTTTACCGAAATTGAAAGTCTTTCTGGCCAGTGATGTCATGTTCTAGACTTTCGCCTGTGGCTATGACAAACGGCCGGTTTATGTAATATATTGTCTCTAAATTAATAATTTTTTCTTTATAGGGTTTCCACTTTACTGGACCTAATAAAAAGAATACATAGATAAACTCTTGAAAAGAGAAAGAGCATATTTCTGGACCCACTTCGATACGATATTGGAATTAAGCCGCTTAAAGTCATCTTGAGATTTTTTTTTTTGTTTTTTTCCAGTCAACTAAGCAGTTTCGGTAGAAAAATTCTCAGAACTACAACGGTAACTCAGGTTATGTGTAAATTTGAATATAAAATGGAAAGCTATGATGTCAGTAAGCGAACTTTGACAAACAGAAATCATTAAAGAAACTGTTAAAATAATATCTAAACTCTGTTAATTTGACGTTACAATCTTCAAACATTTAAAACCAATGCTCAGTGGTGCCTCGTGCTTTGACAGTTAATTAACATTTATTAATAATAGATTCTAAATAATAAACTTCTGAAACTACACGTTAAGGGTCTGCTCCTCGTACGCTAAGCTCATTGAATTCCGATATTAAGGACTGAAACTAATAAAATCTGTAAATTTTAATACGGGCTATACTTCCAATGCGTAAAAATTGCAATCCCTTTTTGTACCCAAATTAGCCTGTATATTCTCTAGTTTCAGTTTGTTATTGATTTTCGTGTCCAAACCATTTCATCGCAAAAAATTTAAACATAGCAGTACAGTGGATTCTGTTATTAAAAGATATTTGGAGACGTTGACAGTAAAGCGAAAACAGAAAAGTGGAGCACATGATACAAATTTGGACAGAAAAATAGTGGGTACCATCGTAAAAAACCGGACTATGTCATCCAGAGATGTTGCTCGAAAATGTAATACCAACCAAACAATGGTACAAAGATCTAAAAAACGTAACGGCCTAAAAACACGAAAAAAACAAAAAATACCAAAAGTTACTGAAAAGCAAAAAAAGTCATAAAAACATGAGCCCGAAAGCTATACGAGTTGATCGGCAACAAGAAAGCGTGCTTGGTTTTAGATAACGAAACATATGTCAAAGCCGACTTTACTACTCTTCCAGGTGCGCAGTTTTACAACTCGTTTGAAGCTGAGATTCTTCCGCAATCAACAACATCGATTGGGATGGAAAAATTCTACTCAAAATATCTCGTTTGGCAGGCCATTTGCCACTGTGGACACAGAAGCTCATCATTTATTACAACGGGAACAATTAACGGAGAAGTGTACATTAACGAGTGCCTAAAAAAACGGTTGATTCCTTTCTTAAACACGAGGGTTCAACATTATTTTGGCCAGATTTAGCTTCAGCTCACTATGCTCATGCGACGTTGAGCTTTCTTGTTGCTAAAAATGTCGACTTTGTCCCAAAAGACATGAATCCACCCAATGTTCCACAGTGCCGTCCCATTGAAAGGTATTGGGCTTTGGTCAAAGCTAAATTGAGGAAAAGTGAGCAGCGCGCAAAGGACGTAAAAGATTTTAGTGCTAAATGGAAAAGAGCGTCCAAAAAGATGACGGATGTAACTGTCACCAACCTTATGAAGGACATTCGAAAAAGTTGAGGAAAGAATGGGAACTCAAATAATTTTTTTTATTTTTTGTAATTGTGAATGAATTTAATAAAGCAGCAAAAAAGCAAATAAAAAAAATTTACATGAATTGTGAAAATATATTTTTTTTTTATTTTGAAGTTTCCAAATTTTATTCGTTTCAGTCCTTAATACTCTTTGTTTACTGTCTGGCCTTCTGGCAAAAATTCAGGATACACTACACCGTTGTAATCCATGGAAACCGTGAGCATTGCCTTCTTTTTTGACTGAAAACGACGTGTTTTTTTTTGGTCTCGGCTCATTTGGTGAACGCCATTCACTTGCCTGATGTCTGGATTGCGTGTCGTACTCATAAACCCACGTCTCGTCTCCAGTAATGATCCTTTTGATGAATGTGGGATCGGATTCAGCCTCGCAAATCATCTCTTTTGCGACGTCAACACGGTCTCTTTTTTGCATGAAATTGAGGTCTTTTGGCACCAACTTTGCTGCTACACGACGGAAACCCAAATCATTAACCAAAATGTCTTGGACGGATCCATAGGCACTGTTCAAATCCTCCGCTATCTCTCTGATGGTTCATTTGCGGTTATTGACCAACATTTCTTTTACTCGTACTTCATCAATATTTTCGTCGGTTTTCGATGTCGATGGTCTGCCACTGCGTTCATCATCTTCGATTGACTCACGAGAACTTTTGAACCGCTCGTGCCACTGGTAAACGACCGTTTTCTTTAGAGAATCATTGCCGAAACACTTTTCGAACATTTCCAACGTTCACGCACCATTAAATCCGTTTTAATACTCGCACAAATTCGTTGTTGCAAATTTAAATCTATTTCTAAAATTGTAAAAAATCGCCAACACACACAGAGATAGATGTACTCTTGACTTTTGCAATATGTCAAGCTATGACGCTAACAAAAGAAAAACAAAACTCAAACCAGAACAACGGGAGCGCCACACGGTGGTGTCCCCCGGGAACATTTTGATCAAGGTGGTATGTCTAACTACCGTTGATGGAAAAGAAATGTTTAAACTTTTTTAAATCAGCCGTACGGAAGGAAATATCAGAGATCCCAGGGACTTTGACTGCCAGCAGTGCAGTCAACAATACTCGCCACCAAGAAGACGAGTTTTTCGATTTTAGTTCCGACTCTGGCAGCGGTACCAGTTGATACTAAAGAGAGAGCGGATATCATAATTTCAAATTTTTTTTGCCGATGGAAGCCACGAGAGCTTGTACAAAGTTATCCTATTTTTTATTGAATACAACACACCAATGCCGTCCTCTGGCTCAGTAGAAAGAATGTTTTCTTATGCAACCATGTTAAATAAACCTAGGTGACACCAACTGTCTGACGATTTACTAGATGGAGTGAAAAGTGACCTCCTTGACCGCCAGAATGCGCTGCTACTGCAAAAAAGGTTATGGTCCCTTGAAGTCCGTTTATATTTAGGCAGACATGTCAAATTTCAGCGCGATACTGTCTTTAGTTTTGTTTTGACAGCTGATTGTTGTTGACGTGTTTGGCATCATGTTGAGTATGGACAAAAACGATTTTCGTTCTCTCATAAAACATTATTTTTTGAGAGGCAAAACGGCGAAGGAAACAAAAGAAAAATTGGATAAATATTATGGGGCTAATGCTCCGTCAGATTACACCGTCAAATATTGGTTTCGAGAGTTTCGTGGTGGCCGTAACTCCACCTCCGATGCGGTTACAGAGGACAATGTCAAAAAAATACATGAAATGGTGTTGGCTGACTGGAAAGTGAAGGTGCGCCAGCTAGCAGATACCACAAAGATTAGTACAGAGCGCACACGCCATATTTTGGGCAATATTCTGCATATGAAAAAGTTATCCTGCCGCTGGGTGCCGCGCATGCTCACTCCTGACCAAAAACAAGAGCATCGCAACAACGGCTAAAATCAATGACTTACGGCTCCAATTGCTGTCACATCCACCGTATTCGCCCGATTTGGCTCCCTCGGACTATTATCTCTTCCCAAACCTCAAAAGATGGTTCATCAATAAATAAAATACTTGGTTCTCGGTAGACCTATCTGCCTACTTAATAAAATACTTCTTTTCTGAGAAGAGCGTCCTAAATCAGCACTGGGCTTATTTGAGTCAAGTCGGCACGGCGATCTAAAGTACGAGGGTTGTCTGAAAAGTTTAGGTAAAGATAGCGGCACTCGTCAATAAAAGCTAGTGAATGCTAGTTGTGCATCTTTTGACAGTTCCTTACCGAAGTTTCAGTCATTTCGGACGCGCAGTTTTTAGTTGACAGTCGTTTGAGTGAGTCGATGTGAGTGTTTTTTTGTGAAAATGCAAAAAATTGAGCATCGAGCTTTTATTAAATTCTGGTTTTTGAAAGGCAATACGCCTACGCGAATCAAAAATGAGTTGGACTCTGTAAATGGGGACTCTGCACCATTATTTACCACAGTGAAATTTTGGGCAGCTGAATTTAAACGTGGTTGTAAGAGCTTGGGAGATGATGAACGTTCGGGACGTCCAAAAACTGCAACCACTGACGATAACATTGCTAAAGTTCGCCAAATGGTGTTAGACGACCGCCGAATTAAAGTGAGAGAGATAGTAGAGGTTATGAAAATGTCCAAAGAACGTGTTTGTTACATATTAAATCAAGATTTAGGCATGAGAAAGCTGTCTTTCGCGTTGGGTGCCGCGTTTGCTTACGTTAGACCAAAAACGTGTTCGAATGAACATTTCCAACGCTCTGTTGGCGCAGTTCAGGCGCAATAAATCCGAGTTTTGGCGCCGATTAATTACAGTAGATGAAACTTGGATCCACCATTATGCGCCCGAAACAAAAATTCAGTCAAAACAGTGGACAGCAAAGGGCGAGCTGGCTCCAAAAAACGCAAAATGCTGGGAAAGTGATGGCGACGGTTTTTTGGGATAGTAAAGGAGTTATCTTAATTGATTATCTTCAAAAAGGAAAAAGTATTACAGGAGCATACTACGCATCATTACTTGTCAAGCTGAATGCAGAAATTGCGGAAAAACGGCCACATTTGTAGGAAAAGAAAATCCTGTTTCACCAAATCCATGAATTACGGTTTGAACTGCTTGACCATCCGCCTTATTCAGCAGATCTAGCCCCAAGCGACTTCTTTTTGTTCCCTCATCTAAAAACTGCGCTGGGAAGATAGAGATTTTCGTGAAATGAGGAGAAAAACCCCAAGTACTATTTGGACGGGTTAGAGAGATGGAAGCATCGCTGGGAGAAGTCTGTAGAGTTACAAGGTGACTATGTAGAAAAATAAAAAAAAAAAACTTTGAGAAAAAATGTTTTGTATCATTGTTCCGGCGGAAACTTTTCAGACAACCCTCGTATTCCTGGTAAAATGAAAACTAGATGCGCGACAAGTAGGATAATGCTTAAAAGATTAAATAGGTATGATTTATGGAATATTCATTCCTCATTATAGAAATTCAAGTAGAAAATTAAGAATTCTATTGTTAGATGTCGAAAAGCATCATTTGGCCTGAGGTAATCCATAGTCTAATTGCCTGAATAAGACATTTACTGTACTGCAGATTGACTCTGTTAATATTTAGAGATCTCTTAAAAATCCCATTGTCAAACAATTCCATATACCAGACATAGATAGATAGATCTTTATTTCGTATAAAAATTTTTACAAAGAATAGTTACCACACATTTTACATTACAGAGATATGATATTACTTATATCTTTCTACTGAAACATTGTTTTTTTTTTGTTTTTTGTTTTGTAAAGTATTGTTATAATTCAAAAAAAAAACAAAATTCAATTAAATTTGGGGGAAAATACGATAAAAACCTCCAACCTAAGTAAAAAAAAAATAATAAAAATAAATAAATAACACAAAGAATTAATCAATAAATAGATAATTACAAAAATATATATAAAATAATAAATAAATAAATAAATATAAATCTACATGTATACAAAATATAAACTGACATATAAACGAATAGATATATGAATAAACTACTATAGCAATTCAACATTCGCTCTTCTATGGCGTTTTGAAGTAGAATGGTGCCATGGAAGGTTAACTTCCACAACTTCCCCACACCGGGGACCCATAAAGGAGTATCGATTGGAAAATCACTTTGTTTCCCTTAGACAGAGTTGATTTTCTGTTTATAAAAGGATATAACATCCTTATCGCTATATTGACCTTTTGTAGGGTTCTCGAAATATGCTCATGAAATGTAAGTTTGCTGTCAAGATACATATCTAAGTATTTTACACAATTGGACCAGATTATGGTCAATCCATGCAATTGCAGTTGGCTGTTCGGGAGATAGCAAGGTTCTCTTTTTTGGATAAAAAAAAATAGCTTGCATTTTTTCACCGTTCAGCTTAATTTTCCACCTATTGTAATAGTGTTCGATTACTACCATCGCATTGCGAAGATTAGTCTCAATACTGAGAGCAAATTCGTGCAAACATTGCAACTTCACAGTTGGTTAAATTGGGAAAATCAAACGTAAACAAACTGTACAAAATTGGACCCAGAACAGAACCTTGCGGCACACCCGACTCAAAACATATCAGACTTGAAACGCTACCATTGATTTGGATTTTAAAAGAACGACCTGACAAAAATCTTTGGACTATCTTACACAGAAACGGAGGAAAGCTGTACATAATCATTTTATATAAAAGACCATCATGCCAAAAGGAATCGAATGCTTTTTCGATGTCCAAAAGCATCATCCCGGTTGATTTTCCTTATTGGTGGTTTTTTTTGACAAAATTACAAATTCGAAGAGCCTGGTGGGAGGTACTATGCTGGGGTCAAAAGCCGAACTGCACGTCAGGATATATGCTACATTCTGTAACTAACTGTTGCATTTGATATTTTTTTCTTTGAGAATTTTTTCATATATTTTGCCTACACTGCTAAGCAAACTTATCGGCCTATAGCTTTCGGGGCTTACAGGGGGTTTTCCAACTTTTAAAATTGGAACCACCTTGGCTATTTTCCAAGTATTGGGGAAATATTTAATTTTCAGACATGCATTTACAGGGTGAATGACTCTAACTCCAACTTTTTAAAATGCTATAATTTTTTTATTTTTTGATAAATCTTATTGTGCTAAAGCAAAAAATGTTGGAAAATACATCAATTTTCATATTGTATTGGTAGTTTTCAATATGGCCACCTTTGACGCGAATAATGGCCTTGAGACGGCCGAAGAAAGCATCGCATTCTGCACGCAAGTGACTCTGGGGTATTTTGGCCCATTGCCGGCGAAGCGCTTGTTTGAGGTGGTGCAAATTTTGATATTTTTTAGTGCCAACCTTCGCCTTTAAAATGCCCCAGACAGAGAAATCCAACGGATTTGCATCCGGAGAATTTGCAATCCATTGTGTCGAAGAAATGAAGTGTGGAATATTGTTTTTTAACCAATCTTGGTGGACGCGCGCTTTGTGAGATGATGCCGAGTCTTGTTGAAATGTCCACGGTCTACGACTAAAATGATTGTTTGCCTAAGGCTTCAATACTGTCTCTAAGACAGTTTCACGGTATACGATCGCATTCATTTTGACGATACGGTTCAAAATTACGAGCGGAGAACGACGAGCGGCAGTTATGGCGGCCCAAACCATCACCATCGGTGCTGCCTGCTTTCTGGTGGCCATCCGAAAGTGTAAATTTTTGAAGAACCTCTCTGGCAAGTAAACTCGGTCATTTTGTTTGTTAACATATTGCTTGATAACAAATGGCGGCTCATCGGAAAAAACCAAATTCGGCAACCGTAGCAACTCTTTCGCTCTTTCGACTCTACCTTTTCTCTGTTGCGGTGTAAAATCGTGTGTTTTTTGGAACTTTAATGGCTTGAGCCCAAGGTCATTTTTCAGTATGTGTTGCATCCGTTCCAACGATATGTTGAGCTCACGAGCCATTTTTCTTCCACTTCGACGTGGATTTCGCTCAATTCGAGCCTTCACTTTCCGAATCATTTCTGCCGATGTTGCTGTTGTTTTCTTATGATCACCTCCATGGCTATGGAGCTAGCGAGCTATGGTTCGAGACACAAATGATTTATTCACGTTGAGGTGCTGGAGGGCTCTAACGATAGCTACTTGTGGTTTTCCAGCCAAATATAAAGCAATCACACTATCACGTTTGAATTCCATTGCGGATAAAAATTTTTCAACACAACTGAGACGCAAATCGTTTAAAAGGCTTGTAAATAATAAAATTATCTGTCATGTGTCAAAATTTGAGCTCACTGTCATGAACGGTTTGGAGATTATAGCAGTCTGAAATTGCTTGCAGTTGTCAGTTAAAAATTTCACTCCAGTTTTCGGCAAATGCTTGAGATACAAATTTTTTATAAGGTCGAACCCGCCGGACTTTCTTATACAGTAATGTCTCGCTAATCCGAATATCGCGCTAATCCGAACGTCTACTTTTTTTCATTATGTATTCTACAATCCGAACCTATCCTGATTTTTGTATGCTGTAGTCCGAATTCCAACTAAAAAACATACGAACGCACTGGTTTTCACAGTAATGTTAGTTTTTACCGTAATTTTGTACAGCGACCACAATTCTGAATGCATAGGTTAACACCACCTAAGTAAATAAACAATAATTGTCCATGGTCGGCAAACCAAAGACCGATATCCTTCCGTCAAAGCACTAATCATCACCATCTGTAAGATAAAAAATACATCGTCTGCGGAAGTGGATCGCAATAAACAAAGAACCGTCGTCATCTTCAACGCCGCTTATTACATAGAGTAGGTAGGTTACTTGTAAACCAGGGATAATTGAAAAAGGCATTCTTAAGTTGTACGTCGTTGAGAGCATATCGAAATTGTTATTCGAAAATAAAGTTTAAAATAAAAACCCTGTCCAATTTATTAACTAAGATTATATTGATTTATAAGATTTATTGTTGCTTCCCTGCATGCACGTGCTAAATAGTTTTGTTGAGTTCAATTTTGTTTAAAAATGGCAAATAAGAGGAAGCACACAACACTAACATTGAAACAAAAATGTGGGATCATTGAGAAACTCGAAAACGATGTTTGTGGGAAAAAACTAGCTCGAGACTATGATGTTGGCGCTTCAACAATATCAGATATTAAGCGCAATAAGGAAAACATTTTGAGGTAAGGTACACATGCCTTAATTAGAAACTGAGGATTATGTACCTAATTTTGTTTCTGTTTTTTATAGATTTATGTCATCAGGTGGTGGAAAGATTTTAAAAATCTGCAGAATATCCAGAAATGGAGAAGAGGTTCCACGAATAGTTTCTTAAACAAATAGGAAAAATGCTATTGTCTCTGAAGCCTTGTTGAAAATGAAGTACAAAATTATTTTCAAAGACGTTTATGGTGCAGAAGGTTCTTTCAATGCAAGCCGAGGATGGATTGCAAAATTCAGAAAACATTTTGGAATTCGAAATCTAAAAATTTTGCGGAGAAAAACTTTCTGCTAATTTAGAAGCCGCAACCGAATTTCGGGACAAGTTCTCCGAAAAAGTAAGAGAGTTAGACCTTTCACTGTGCCAGATTTACAATGCTGATGAGAGCGGCCTATATTGGAAATTTTTGCCAGAGAGAACACTTGTAAGCTCCACGGAAAAAACTGTTCTTGGACGAAAAATGAGCAAAGAGCGTTTCATTTTCCTGGCCTGCACAAATTCAACAGGGTCGCATCAGTTTAAAATGTTTGTGGTTGGCAAATCAAAGAAGCCACGTTCCTTTGGTACAGCGAATTTGCCTGTAGATTACGACTCTACTGTAAGCGCCTGGATGACATCTACAGTTTTCAAGAAGTGGTTTTTCAACTCATTCGTACCCCAGGTAAGAAAGTTTATGCGTTCTGGTGGGCTGCCCGAAAAAGCATTGCTGTTATTGGATAATGCGTCATGCCACCCACAGCACATAATCTTACAACTGAAGACGGCATGATAACAACATTCTTCTTACCACCTAACTGCCACTGTCACTGATCCAACCCATGGATCAGAATATTATTGTTATCGCAAGTCATGAGCCAAAATGCTGAAATAACCAGTGTTTTGAAAAGCATGACGCTAAAGGACGCAGTTTTTTTCTGGGCTAGTGCTTGGGAAGGGCTTTCACAGAAAATGATGAAAAACTGTTGGAAAGTTTTCTTATCCTTCACCGAGTCAGATGAATGGAATCTTGAAGACGATTAATGAACCAAGCAAATTGTATCCCAACTTCTAACATAGCAAATTTTGCGGAAACTATCGAAGGTATATCAGGAATTCAACTGACTGATAATGAAATTATCGACTGGATGAACGACAACAACATTCAGGAGAGTACACAGCCGGATAGCGAAGAAGAAAAACCAATACTTCAGCAACAAGGGAAGGTTAAACATGAAGATGCAATAACAGCGTTTTCTGTTTCTACAAAATGGGCGCTGGAGAATGAAGCATCTGCTTCTGATATATTAGTGGGCAAAAGAAAAAACAAACGCTTATTACTGATTTCACGCTCCAAACTGTATGAGCTATATTAACACAATCGAATATGTTATGAATTTTTTTTTAAGTTTTTTTTTTTTTAATTTTTATTATTATTGCAATTTTTGGTTTTAAGCAGCAATAAACATGAATTTTCTTTCATTAAATAACACCTCTTTTCTTTGCCTTTTCCTGTACTCGTTAGTCCGAATAATTCGATAATCCGAATACCCCCTTGCAATAATTGATTCGGATTAGCGAGACATTACTGTATTTAAATTATCGATGTGAAATTTTACGTCGTCTTCTGTAAGAAGTGCATTTAGGGGGGTGACAGGACCAGACATACACTTCCGGTCATAAAAACCGCACCACCTAATGAGTTCTCAAAAAATGCCTAATTACATCAGATCGTAAGGGTTTTTCCCATAGCGGAGTTCGGCCTCGTATTCAGTGCAAAAAAAAATCAGTTTGAATTGAGTTGTGACGCTTACAAGTAAAAAAAAAGTGAAATGTCTGGTAAATATCATCAACTGACTCGGGACGAAAAACTTCAAATATTGATTTTAGTCGAAGAAGGGCTTGGCTATCGTGAGATTGCGGTTAAAATAGGATGCTGTCATGAAGAAAAAAGAAAATTTGGATCCACTGGAAAGGAAAAAAGGCTCGGGACGAAAACGTAAAACAACCCAGAAGACGGACAATGTATTACAACGAATTAGCATGAAAGATCACTTTAAAAGTGCTGTCCATATAAGATCATGTGCCGTGCGTGCCCCATGTTTTATAAGAAATAATGACCTGCATCGAGACCTCGGAGTTCCTTTCGTGGAAGATGAAGTCAGGAACTGCGCACGAAAACATAAAGTCCGGTTAAGCGGCCATATCAACAATACAGTCCTAGAAGTCTTGGACGAACGAAACATACTACGCCGTCTTCAACGAACTAAACCGTTGGACCTTGCGCGATAAATTGAAACCGCATTAAGAAAGCGGAATATGTAGGGTCTTCCATTGGAAAGTGTCCTACCAATCGTGACTAACTTATGAAATAAAAACTGCTTGATAAGTTCTACTTAGTTGCGGTATTAAAATCAACAATGAAGGGAGGTGTTTTTAGTGAGTAAGAATCTCACACTACTATGAGCACGCGCTTCTGATCCTCATAGTGTCTGATGGAAGATTTTCACCTGCCCTCGCCGGAAAAAAAAAAAAAAAAAAAAAAATATAAGAGCAGAGCTGAGTGAATTTCATCAAGTTGATCTAAGCGCCGAAACCATACGCCGACGCCTACGGGAGATAGGTTTATATGGAAGACGACCAGCGAAAAAACCTCTCCTAACCACAAAAATGAAAAAAGCTCGCTTGACGTGGGCAAAAAAGTACGAAGATTGGACGCAGGATGATTGGCGATGTGTGATATGGTCCGATGAAAGTAAATTTAATTTGTTGTGTGACGACAATTTGCCATACGTACGACGGTCAGCAGATGGAAGGTTCAAGGACGAGTGCATAGTCAAAACAGTGAAGTTTCCTCAAAGCCAGATGGTTTGGGGATGTTTTTCTTTTTACGTTTTGAGCCCTTTGCACTTTGTTAATGGAACTATGAACGCTCAAAAGTATGGAGAAGTAGTAAGGGAGTTTTTGGTACCAGCAATTGAACAGCATCATTCGTATACTGACAAGTGCATTTTTCAAGATGATTCTGTACCTTGCCACCACGCCAAATCTGTAAGTGAAGTATTATAAATCAACTTCTAGATGTCTACTTTAAAAATAATAAACAGACAAGTAACTAGAGTCTTTCAATAATTTTCCGCTCAAGACAACGTTTGATGACCTCGGAATTACTGACCAGCTAATTCGCCCGATTTAAACCCAATCGAACACTTGTGGCATGTAATGAAACGTAAGGTGGCTGAACATAAACCAGAGAGTAAAAAAAAGCTAAATAAAGTTCTGGAACATGTATGGAATACTGAAATTTCAAGGGACTTTACTGAACTTTTAGTAAACTCGATGATTTCTAGAATAAAAGCGGTTATAACCGCCAAAGGAGGAGCAACTCAGTATTAATAATTTTTTGGTAAAAGCGGCATATCTAAACATCTTATATACACATACATAAAAAATGAATCGTTTGATTTTGTTAACCAGTGACTGTATTAAAATATTTTAAAAAAATAAGAAAATTACCTGGTTTTTCTTTCTTTGTTAATATCTTTTTTCAAACATTCAATAAACAGATGGAAATTAGATAGAAGTACTTATAAACTACTGCGGAGTACTCAATAAAAATTTCATTTCATTATAATAATTATTATCGTAGTTATTAACAATTTTTCAATCATTTTGATATGGTGCGGTTTTTATGACCGCAAGTGTATACTCCTACCTCACGGGATTAATAATTCATTTATGAAGCCAATAAGAATGAATATGTTTTCGGGTTTAAATCAAAAAGAAATCCCCCAAACTTGAGTGCTCTCTGTGAAAAAAAAATATTTTCACAGGACGAAATCCATTGTGAATAAATTTTATATGTTGGTGTTCTTTCAAAATTTAAGCCGCATCGTCATAAATCCTCATTTAAATGACGAGTTCGACGAATAAGACTACTTAAAGCCGAAAAACTCAAAACCAAGCCAAAAATGAAAACAATGAACACCTCATCACTTCTGGGTACAGATACAGTGTACTTTGTTTTTACACAAACATTATGCATCAACCAATAAAGTCGTTAAAAAGTGAAAAAAAAAAAAAATAAATAAATAAAATCAGAAACTAAATAACGAGAGTAAAAAATGTTTAAGTATAAATTTATCACCAGTAACATACCATAAATAACGTGAACAATAGCACCAGTAAAGCACAAATCAAGCAAAAAAGGATTTTTCTTCGTTTTTTTTTTCAACAAAAAAAATTATATATATTTGAAATATATATACATATACAAATTGGTGAGAATATATATGTATGTATATTTTTTTTGGAATTATTTGTTGTTTATGTCAAAATTTATTAAGCAATAATAAATTTGATTTGATTTTTTTTTTTTTTGCAAATTTCTTTCGAAGATGATGGTGTGCGGTAGTCGTTTGTTTTCGATTTTTTTTTTTTTTTGTAAGAATATTACAATATTCCTTTTATTCCGGTCACATGGTTTGCACTGTATTTTTTCTTTATTCAAATTTATTTCTATCCATTCAAGGATGTGTATTAAATATATTTGATTTGATTTTTTTTTTTTATTAGAAAAAAAAAGAAATTTAAAAAAAATTCACTATAACTTCACTGTTGTGTAACATATTATTTTATTTTGACTTTTTCAAATATTTCTTTCACTTCACACACAATCTATGAATTAATTCTTATTTTTTTTATTTTTTTGATTAGAAAAAAAAAATCCTTCTTCCAAAGGTTAGTTACAGATGAGGACAAAAAGCAGAAGAAAAAAACAATTTTTTTTTTTTTTTTATATTAATTGATAGATAACAAAAATATTTACATTTGTTGCATCAATCTCACAATCCCGAGAACCGCATCAATATATATCCGTGTGCGCAATAAAATTCAACAAGAAGAACTCCCTAAACCGGAAGCAATTGTATAACTATTTCAGATATTTAGTTCACTCTCGAAGACAGAATTAAACGAAAAAAAAAAAAAGGAAAATTAAAAAATAAAAAAATAAATAAAATCTCATTCTCATTATGTAAAAAAAAACACCGACAAGAAAGAACCGAAGAATCAAACAAAAAAGCTATCTGAGAAAAAAGTCAACGCGAATTTTTTTTAAAAAAAAAAAAAAACCAAAAACTCACAACCGATAGAAGTCTAAATAGAAAATCTATCTATCGTTTCTACATCGGTTTTTGGTACTTTTTCATCATGTGTATCTTACGAGTATATCTGCCATACGGTGTGTGTAGTGAAGATAGAACTGAGCAATAAGTAAATCCATCTACACATTCATTAAAATCGAAAAAAACTGGTAGGTACTCGTATGAAGAAAAAAAAAATAAAAAAATAGATCTCCCTCTCCTAATCACTGCAATGGTAGCGTTTCAGATGCGTGCACGACTGCGAATTACGCGTACGCGTACCATGACGACGAACGACAACTACTTCGACACTACCTATGATTATGATCACGACTACGACTACGACTACAACGATAAGTATGAGTACGGCAACGAATCGTACAGCTACAATTTCGTACGGAATCCGACGACGGTGGTGCGCTAGCTACTCGTACTACTGCGGTGTTCTCAATTATTGTATGCCACACGAAAATAAATTTAAATCTAATCTGCATTAGATACAAACGAGTATGAGTACAACTACGACTACGAGTACTACGCTTAGTACTCTGAACCACAAATCACCGCAAAACAAAAGAACAAACAAGACTAGATAGGTACTTGGTATGTTTTTTTCGAGTGGTCCCGTACTCTTATCTAAATCTTCAATCTCAATCTCAATCTCAATCTAAATTTTATGTGACAGAAATGTTTTTTGTTTTTTTTTTGTTTTTGTTTTGGTTTTTCCCCTGTGACAAAAGTCTTCAAAACCATAACGATTTCAGGTGTTCTGGGAGACCCAAGACCGAGCACGCGACCAACAGCATACATATGTATCTTAGCTACACCTAACAATCTATCTCAAACTCATTACACATTTTGGATAATAAATCCACATCAAAGAGCACCAATAACAAAATTAGATACTCAAATACTGAGATAGTACCTATGTACATACGTACGAGTACACCCTCTTCATCATGGCTTTATCAATCTTCACCAGCGTGCGAGTTCCATTCACTCCTCACACAGGTGAAAGAACGACAAACGTACAAAAGGTAAAAAAAAAGAAGAAAAAACTAGGAAAACATAAATTCAAAAAATTCAAAAAATTCAAAAAATTCATAAAAAAAAAAAGCTTTCGCTATCTAAACCCCCCAGTGGCATAGTAACTAACACGCGTCAACGGCAAATAGAAATCTAAACAAAATTCGCGTAGATAATCCCAGTCGACCTCAGCAATTATGTAGGGTTGACTAATAGCCTCTTCAATCCGGCAACTCGTCAATCCACACACCGGCAAATTACACAGTCGATACACTGAATCCAATGTATCCAATAAATGCAACAAATTCACTAAAAAAAAAAAAAAAGAAATCACCCGCAGATACACTTTTCTCGGAGGACACAACCGGACGATGCGACAACGCACTTTTTACTCGAGCGCCCTGCAGCATTTAACATAGTCCGCCGTCCACATTGTATTCTTCTCGTATTCGTTATTCGTTATTCGTTATTCGTGTTGAGCGCGAAATTTGATTGCATAATTCAAAAAAAAGAATAAAAATTTGAAAAGAAAATTCCCCAAAAAATATTACGAGTTAACGAGTAGATATTACCGAAAGAATCATTATCCCCTAGACATCGAAAAGATACATTTTTTTTTTTTTTGCTGTCAGATCATTTTCGATATCTTCGGCGAGTATTTTCTTTCAAAAAGTTTCAACAAATAACTGTTTTCGACTATGATAGAAAAAAAAAAACAAAAAACTATTTTGAAAAAAATTGAAAGTACAATTAATTTTTTGTCGTGTATTTTATCGGCGAGATACGAGTAAAGTTGCGGCGTTGCGTTGCGATTCCGGAGCAACTACTTGCTCCGAGATGAGACCGATTACGATTAATCCCACAGTTCTTGCTGGGTGATTGAGCGTTATTGAGAGAGAGAGTATCTTTTTCAAAATTCAAAAAAAATACAAAAAATATACAAAAAAAATTTCTTTTTAATTGAAATTTTGGCCGCGAAGCGTGTCGAAGCGACCAAACAACCAATATCGCGGTCGAAAACTAACTAAACGTTGTTCCTCCACATTGGTGTAGTAAAGTGCTGTTGCGGCAGCACACATTGAGCACTGAACTGGGTATAGTAGACGGTGGCTCGTCGTAGTAGAGAATACACATCGGATGGGCGCTGCGGTATGAATGGGAAAAAATTGTGATTTGTGGTGAATTTAGCCGGAATATTGAGGTGAATGTATCTGTGACTTGTGAGTTATTTATTGTTGAAAGGATGTTGAGTGCGGGGGTTGTTTTTTCAGTGTGAATTCGCCGGAGAAAACATTTGGTTTTCCCTTTCGTTTGAGAAGAGGGTTTTACAAATACGTCAGGGGCATACATACTTTTGTACGAGGGCTGGTAGCCTACGTCATGGTTAAGTGGCGCACGAGGAGAATCTTGTAGAGTTCTATGACCCTATCGGGTATGGAAGGTGTGTAAGTGAGGGAAATTGGCGTGATACCTTCTTGTAGTGAGATAAGAAACTTTTCAAAATGTTGGGAGAAGTATCTTATCAGTAAACATATGGCTGAGAACGTTTTTCTGTATTTTTTTTTTGATGCTATAAATCAATTTGATGACCGTGGAGAATGCTCGCTGATAAATGAGCGTTTGGATGCTAGCTCCTGAAGCGAGTAAGTCAGACTGGCACGAGGGTTTGAAGGTGGATGGATGATAAGAATTGAAGCGGTATCGCCAAGTTCAAAATTCAGATATTATCAGTGAAGCGAAATGGTTCTCTTAAGATTTTGAAGAGATTGCGCGTATAACAGTTTTGAATTTAAGAGAATGATTTTTTATTGAATGTTTTTCTCTTTGAATGTCATAGGGTATGTACGGTGAAAACTATATCAAAACCGCATATTGCAGTAGGGATGACTGCAACACAACAATAACGCCACCAATAAATCTGAACAGACTGCGAGGGTGGATCAAACATACACGCTGCTGCCTAGGCTAACGCACCTTTTGTCGTAATGGGTACGTGCGTTGCGGGACGAACGCTGAAGATCCTTGCAGTGAATGTGAATTCACTGATTAGGTTCGAACGACGAGCCGCACTATTTAAGTTGCTTAAAGACCAAGCCCCCGATATGCTTTTGGTTGGCGAAACTAAGCTTATTAAAAGACACAAAATGAGGCACAGAAGATATGAAATATTACGAAGAAACCGACCCAATTCCATTCAAGGAGGAGGGGACTGCATTTCAAAAGAGTATACAGTCGTGTAGTACGTAGGTATCCAGGTGCTGGAAGCATGCGTCATGTACATTCCTCTCCGTAGTGGAAAGCGGCTATACATGGTGTCTGTCTACGCAATTAAGGCTGCTCTGGTGGATTACCTTATTCATCTCAGAGCTCGATACACTTTTTCGATTCCTGAGGCTGGAATTGGGAGACAACTATTTTATTATCGGCGGAGACTTCAACGCCAAATATAGAGATTCGGGAAGTAATACACCAAATACTAGAGGGAACCTACTATTCAATTGGTTTGGTCAGCACAGTATAACGTATCGACTCGGGCTTAAGGCAACGGATCCGTCGTTTCCCAGACATGGGTTCTATTTGAATTTCCTGCGGTTCGACTCACGAATACAACTGACGTGCACTAACCAACAAACTACAAACTGTCTACGCACTTTCGTATATGACAGTGACCATTGCGGTCTCAGCACCGAAATAACTGTTCCCAACGAAATTGCGGAATTGGATGAGTTTGTGCAAAGGCATTCCTGCAATTATAGTAGGGTGCGCTGGACACACTTCACCAGAACACTGACTAGAGCACTCTCCTCGAATTCGCTCTACCCAACGTTCAACAGAAATCTATCAAACGAGGAGATTGACAGATATCTAAGACTAATGGATGAGACAATCAAACGAATAATGGACAAAACGATACTTCGGTATCAACACACTGACGACGAAGACTTATTCCGCAACGCAAGTATTGACGCACTGCACCGACAAAAAAGTAGGCTGCTGTCAAGATTAAAAACCTTGTACAGACAGTTTACCGACAGACATAACCCGGAGATCATGACACTGAAGTCGTCGATTAAAAACCTCCAAACATTAATAAAGGAAAATTACAGAAACTCTGTAAGTTTGTATTGGAACAATAAAATTCGGGCTGTAAACACCAGCAACCCGAATATGTTCCCGCAAATAAATAAAATATTTCGGAGAAATAATAAAAAACGACCTTCCATATCTCAAAATCGCCCGAACGGCGAACAACAAACAAATATTTATAGCAGCAGGCATAGATCCAAATGAGGCCGTCGATGATGACAACTTCTTTGTGATCGAGGATCCGCAGAAGAAAGTAGAGGCTATAGGAGCGACTTTCCAGGAAGTGTACAAGGCGAATGACATCATTGGCCCGAACCACGACCTGGAAAGTCGAGTCCTTGTGCACAATTTCTACCTTCGAAATGAAATAGCGAAATGGCGATTCGAGAGCTCGGGTTTTACCGAGTTCAGTGACGAGAATATGGCAAATAATGTCATCACCAACGAAAGGGTATTACCACCGTTCATTTCGAAGGAATAGCTCCAAACGATCTTCGAATCCCTTAGAAGTAAGATATCAGTGGGAACCGATGAAATACCGAACATTGCGGTTCGACATCTCCCACTAGAAGCGGTGGAAATTTACACCACCCTTTTTAATAATGCGATGAATAATGCACACTATCCAGTGCATTGGAAAACGGCGGTGGTACATCCCATCCCCAAAAGGGATAAAGATACTTTCAATCTGGCGAATCTCCGCTCGATCAGTCTTCTTCCAAACATCAGTAAAGTTTTCGAGAAGGTGATCAATAGAGTCCTGACTAAGTGGATTGAGGACAAATATATAGTTCCGGATAATCAATTCGGTTCCAACGCGGGGCATGATATCATTCATGTCGCGTCAAAACTGGTTTCTGATATCCAATGGGCTTATCTGAAAAAACACCACCACCGATCCAAGTATCCGTGTTGAAATGGATTGACTTTTCATCCGAAAAAGAATCTTCCTCCTAGAAGGATCTAGACGATACGCTTAGATAAAGGTCCTTGTCAAACCAATGTTGGGGTATAGTGTAATCGATTTTCTCTGGATGGATTTATAGTGTTTTGGGAATATTAGAATTGCAAAATAATTTAGTTGTCCACTGTGTAGTTGCTATAAGTAAAGTGGGGTGTCAAGTGAAACAGAATATCTAATGCCGCGGAGGAATTAGAACGTATGGCTCCGCTTAAGCATAGACTCTTTGGACTCTGCTTAGTTTGCTGCATTGTCTAAGGCCGTCCATCAGACAACAACCCGAGACGTAAAGCCAGTGTGTTATGCGAGGTTGAAAACCCCATTTGATCCCAATGGCAAGAGAATAAAGCTACTGTAGCTATCTTGACTCTTTCTTGAATGCTAGGTTTCCAGTTTAGTTCCCTGTCAAAAATGAGACCCAGATATTTTGCAGTATCGGAAAAGACAAAACTGGTACCGTTTATCGAGGGAAAGTCTATAATTGGGATTTTATATTTCCTTCAAAAGAGGACAAGAGACGGCTATAGCAACGTCATCCGCATAGGCAATCAACTTGCTACCACCCGCTTCCAGGTATATCAGCAGTTCACTAACCACTAAGTTCCAGAGAAGGGGAGTAAGGACACCGCCTTGCGGCGTACCTCTGCTGAAACATACTTTATCAGAAACCCCACCCAGTTTGGAGTTGATTATTCTGCTATTTAGTATAAGACTTATCAACTCCCCAAGTGAGTCGTCTACCTGCAGAGTAGACAGCGCAGTCGTGATTGCGTTGTTAAAGTCACCGTCTATGTCCAGGAAAGCAACCGCTGTGTACTCTCTATATTGTAGAGATCGTTCGATGTGGCTAGGCAGTGAATGCAGAGCCGTTCCCACCGACTTTCCTTTACAGTAGGCATGGTGAGCCGTTGACACAAGTCTAGGATCAATTTTAGCTCGTATATGGATATCAATCAGTCGTTCTAGAGTTTTCAGAAGGAAAGATGATAGACTTATAGGTCTGAGGTCCTTTGGGACAATATGAGAACATTTTCCGTCTTTGGGAATGAAAACTACATTGGCTTCTCTCCATGACAGTGGAATGTGGATCAGTTCTACGAGTGTTCTCACTAATCAATTAATTTGTTAATCAATTAATTTTTTGGTCAATTAATTAATCTGATTAATTTTAATTTTAATCAGATTAAATAAATCGTGATTAAAAAAACTATGATTAAAAAAGTAATCGTAATCATAATTATTGACGTTAATCATTAATCAATAATCATTAATCGATTAACTTGATTATAAACTAATCAATGTTGTCAACAGGAGTGTAGCGAAAGTATCAACCGTGGGGAGATTTTTGTAGAAATGCCAAGTCTCCTTAGAAATTTGCCAATTGCAAAACGCCTTAGATCATGGAAAAATGCGCTAGAGAGAAACAGGTTAAAATAAATCGTTCAAAGACGGAGCATTTGACGTACCCATTTGCTGATCTTTGCGATCTGTTGCGGACATAATGTTAAACGGAATAATTCTTTCGAAAAGCACTATCTTAAAATACTTAGGATTAATCGTTAATATGAAAGTGAAATGTATGACGACGTAAACCGAAAAGTTCCACTTAAAATGATGAGGAAACTCTACACCACGGTGGTTCGACCAGCTCTTATGTGTGGTTCACAGTGTCTACTGGAGTCACGAAACACGATGCATTACATATACGCATATAAGAGGAAGTCTACAAATAAAGAATTTGGTAATCGAACAATTGGAGTCAAATAGAAAATTCCGTAAAAAAGGCAATACCACCACTCAACCTCTAACACACACGCCTTTCCCTAATTTCGACCTCAGAACTGGAGCTAAGTATCCTAATTTCATCAGTTCTCACATTTTAAACCCTATTTTAGAAATCCCATCCGTTGCGACACCAAACTCATTAACCACTCCCTCTTCGCCACCCACTGTTAAATTAACGCAGCAAACTAGCGATACCACCGAATGTCGCTATGCGCTCTCTAGGCTTAGAGATAAAAAGACATATGAGAATATACGTCTATATCTCGCTTATCTGCACGATAAATCCGACTCGGTGTGCTACGAGGGTAAAACAAAAACAAGCGTCATGGTTTCTATCTAGCAGGAAGGCCTTCCTACCGATGTTAGCAGTCTCAGGAAACTTTATATAAAGTATCCACGAGATTTTCAATACGCCCCCCACAAAAAGTTGCAGACGATCTTGCCGCTCTTCGCCACTATATACACTCTAAAAGAGTCGCAGTCGACTTGACCACGATAAATTTTTTCGACCCTAAAAAGTCATGCAAAAACCTCTCTCTCACCTTCTATTACCAGAACGTAAGAGGACTGCGTTCTAAAACCCACGCCGATTTCCGCCAATCTCATGCTCTCCAATTTGATATCTACGCTCTGACCGAAACTAATCTTATCCCCAACATAAAAAACCAGGAGTTATTCCCTCTTTCTTTTAATGTTTTTCGGAATGATGATCGCACACCTCCCTTGATTGAATCTCCTTGTCGAGGTGTCCTACTGGCTATTCACAACAGCTTGGACTCCTCTCTTGCAACGTCATCCTCTCCTAAGCTCGACTCGGTGTCGGTTAAAATAACCCTCACTCGTAGATGCTTGTACGTTATGTGTTGTTACATTCTTCCGGCGCAACCTATCGAATCCTACCAACTTGCTATTGCAGCAATTGACAATTTGATCGACTTATCAGAATCGCTTGATGATATCATTATCTTCGGCGATTTTAATCTGCCTCAGCTGAAGTGGACTCCATCTGAGGACCTATCTTTTTTCATCGCTTCCAATCCCATTTCTATTAAGGAATGCCTCTTCTTAGATCGGCTAACAGACTCTAGTCTATGCCAAGTCAGTGGCGTTTCCAACTATATGGAAAGGCAATTGGACCTCATCTTCACAACTGATCCCATCAACTCCTCAGTATCGTGTTGTCCCCTATCTCTTTCAACTATTGATAACTTTCATCCTCCACTTCTTCTCTCATTTTTCCACAACTCTCCCCTTCAGTCGCCTCCCCCCGCAGTTCTATTTTCTTACAATTTTCTCAAAGCTAATAGGTAAATAGGTAAAATCAATACCTATCTAAGCAGGGCTTCTTTTGAGTTTACCAATCTATCTCTGGTTGCTGCCCTCTCCATTTTTTACAGAGAAATATTCAAATCCATCTCCCTTTATGTGGCTTAGTCCCGCCATAAAACTTCTTCTACATCCCCCCCTTGGTATAATGGTAGACTTCGCTCTCTACGAAACAAAAGAAACAAGTTATGGGCGGTATTCCTTCGCACCCAACTATTCAAATTATCTAGGTACAAATCTTCATTTCATGAACTCTATAACTCTCTCTATCAGCGCTACCTGAATAGAGCGCAAACCAATCTCATAAATGACCCCAAGTCCTTTTTTCAATTTGTCAATTGCAAAAGTAAGACTGATGGTTATCCGTTTTCCCTCGCTTTCGAAACCAAATCTTCAAGTGATCCTCCTACCATCGCCAACTTTTTTGCTACATTTTTCAAACAATCATTTGCCAACAACTCCTTCGTACCAGATCCCTCTTACTTCAATGATCTACCAAATTTCTCTATTGGTCCCTTTCTCACTCAAAATTTCGATCCTGCAGTTATTGAAGAAAAGTTACAAAATCTTAGGGATGAATTTGTACCTGGCCCAGACGGACTCCCCGCCATGTTTCTTAAGAAATGCTCTTCCAACCTGTCTCTACCCCTTTCCTACCTTTTTCGTCTATCGCTTACACAGGGTGAATTTCCCCAGATTTGGAAGACCTCTTTTATAATCCCGATACACAAAAAGGGATCTAAGCATGAAGTTACCAATTATCGTCCCATTGCTAAACTCTCTCATATACCCAAACTCTTTGAAAGCATTTTATACGAAGCGTTAAGCTTCAAATGTATGCCTTTTATTTCACCCCGACAACATGGTTTTCTAAAAGGTAGATCAACTACCACAAATCTAGTTGAATTCGTGTCTTTTGCTCTCTCAGCCTTAGAAAATGGCAAAGAAATCGATGTTATCGCAACTGATTTCACTAAAGCATTTGGTAAGATATCTCATAAATTGATCCTTTTCAAATTGTCTGCTCTCGGCTTTGAGCCTCTCTTTTTAAAATGGATTTCTTCTTACCTGGTAAACCGATATTGTAGTGTTCGGTTTAGATCAGCCCTTTCTGTTCCATTCCTGGCCTCATCTGAAGTTCCACAAGGCAGTCATCTTGGCCCTCTTCTCTTCATTCTTACTATTAACGATGTTGAGAGTGTCATTAAGCACTCCTCCCTCTCCCTTTACGCTGACGATACAAACATTTTTAAATCTATTTCAACTCCCCAGGACTCTGCCCTTCTTCAAGAAGACCTTAATCGGTTTTCAATCTGGTGCCTCAAAAACTGCGTAGAACTTAATATAGCCAAATGTCAATCTATAACCTTCTCACGTAAATGCAACCCGTCTTCTCCCCAACTTTATTTTCTCCATGGTCAACCAATTCCCCTTGTTCAGTCTCTGCAAGACCTTGGCATATTATTCGACTGTGAGCTTAATTTCCGTTCGCATATCGATAAGATGATCCTCAAAGCTAACTCATCACTCGGCTTTATTAAACGGTGGTCCAAGGAATTTTCCAACCCGTATGTAACCAGATCTCTCTATGTTACCTTTGTTCGCCCCCTGCTTGAGTATGCCAGTCAAGCTTGGTCCCCTTTTCACCGGGTTCATGTTTCCCGAATTGAGGGTATTCAACGTCGATTCCTCCGATTTCCTGTCCGTGGTCTGCCGTGGAACGACCTTTAATCTTACCTCCCTATCAGGACCAAACTTCTAAATATGAATTCGTTAGAAGAACGTAGGAATACGCGTACTGCTGACATTCTTTTCATTCATTGACTTCTCTCAGGTTCCATCGACTGTGGATCCATTTTGAACTCCATTTCCTTCAATACTAACCCCACCAATCTACGTTATCCTCGTCTCTTCTATCTACCGGTCCACCGCACCTCTTATGGCTCCAACGAACCAATCTCCCGAATACTCCGAACGGTCAACTCAAACCTCTCCCTTTTTGATTTCCACCTGAGCACTCCTCGTCTCAAATAAGATCTCCTCCATCACTTCCTTGGTCCCTAGCTCTTAAGCCTTTCTGTTAGTTGTTAGTCCTAGTTTTTAAGTTAGATTAAGCTTGTATTAATTAAGCCAATAAATGGGGGCCCCAGTCCCCAGCAAAATTACGGTCCTACACACGTTAGGAAAACGAGGTATTAAACAGAATTCCTGGATTGCTCAGATGGCAAATGCGCCTGGGGCTAACCACTGCAGTGGTATGTGTAGTATGCAGACGCGTTCTGCGACCTGTGACATTAGCCAACCCCATAAGCGGAGGCAACAACGATGCCGTAAAAATGGGAAACTTTTTATGCATAAGGTCGTGTAACGAGGAAAGGGCTAGTAAAAGAATAAAAAGAAGAAGAAGCATGCATGCAGCTTGTATCTTGAGCCAAAAACGGGCCGGAATTTCTCCTCATACGAGTAGATCATCAAAGTCCGACACCTACAGCTTTTCTCAAAATTTTTTTTTATTTTTCTACATAGTCTCCATGTAACTCTACACACTTCTCCCAGCGATGCTCCCATCTCTCTAACCCGTCCAAATAGTATTTGGCGTTTTTCTCTGCAAAATAATTGTTCACGATGGTGATTGCCTCCTCATTTCGCGAAAATCTCTGTCCTCCCAGCGCAGTTTTTAGATGAGGGAACAAAAAGAAGTCGCTTGGGGCTAGATCTGCTGAATAAGGCGGATGGTCAAGCAGTTCAAACCGTAATTCATGGATTTTCGTCATGGCAACCGCAGGGGTGTGAGACGGCGCGTTATCTTGGTGAAACAGGATCTTCTTTTTCTGCAAATGTGGCCGTTTTTCCGCAATTTTTGCTTTCAGCTTGACAAGTAATGATGCGTAGTATGCTCCTGTAATACTTTTTCGTTTTTGAAGATAATCGATTAAGATAACTCCTTTACTATCCCAAAAAACAGTCGCCATCACTTTCCCAGCATTTTGCGGTTTTTGGAGCCGGCTCGCCCTTTGCTGTCCACTGTTTTGACAGAATTTTTGTTTAGGGCGTATAATGGTGTATCCAAGTTTCATCTCCTAAACTGTGCCAACAGAGAGTTGGAAATGTTCATTCGAACACGTTTTTGGTCTAACGTAAGCAAACGCGGCACCCAACGCGCTGACAGCTTTCTCATGCCTAAATCTTGATTTAATATGTAACAAACACGTTCTTTGGACATTTTCATAACCTCTGCTATCTCTCTCACTTTAATTCGGCGGTCGTCTAACACCGTTTGATGAACTTTAGCAATGTTATCGTCAGTGGTTGCAGTTTTTGGACGTCCCAAACGTTCATCATCTCCCAAGCTCTTACGGCCACGTTTAAATTCAGCTGCCCAAAATTTCACTGTGGTAAATGATGGTGCAGAGTCCCCATTTACAGAGTCCAACTCATTTTTGATTCGCGTAGGCGTATTGCCTTTCAAAAACCAGAATTTAATAAAAGCTCGATGCTCAATTTTTTGCATTTTCACAAAAAAACACTCACATCGACTCACTCAAACGACTGTTAACTAAAAACTGCGCGTCCAAAATGACTGAAACTTCGATAAGTAACCGTCAAGATGCACAACTAACATTCACTAGCTTTTATTGACGAGTGCCGCTATCTTTACGTTGCGGTCTTTTCAGACAAAGCCTCGTAGATGATATTACATTTCAACCGTATGTCAAAGTTTAATTTATTTAAATTTAATAATAACTTTTATATTAAACTAAATTAATAGATTTTAAATTACCACCTTGATCAAAAAGTTCCCGGGGGACACCACCGTGTAGCGCTCCCATTGTTTCGATTTGGGTTCTGTTTTTTTTTTTGTTAAGTTGGTAAATCTGTTGTTGACATTCTCTCTAAATCTTAGCATCATAGCTTGACATTTGCAAAAGTTACGTAGCCAAGAGTACATCTATCTCTGTGTGTGTTGGTGATTTTTTACAATTTTAGAAATGGATTGAAATTTGCAACAACGAACTTGTACGAAAGTTGGAAATGTTGAAGTGTTTCGGCAACGATTTTCTAAAGAAAACGGTCATTTGCCATTGGCACGAGCGGTTCAAAAGTGCTCGTGAGTCAATTGAAGATGATAAACGCAGTGGCAGACCATCTACATTGAAAACCGACGAAAACATTGATGAAGTACGAGTAAAAGAAATGTTAGTCAATAACCGAAAATTAACCATCAGAGAGATAGTGGAGAACTTGAACATTTTTCATGGATCCGTCCAAGACATTTTGGTTAATGATTTGGGTTTCCGTCGTGTAGCAGAAAAGTTGGTGGCAAAAGACCTCAATTTCATGCAAAAAAGAGACCGTGTTGACGTCGCAAAAGAGATGATTTGCGAGGCTGACTCCGATCCCACATTCATCAAAAGGATCATTACTGGAGACGAGACGTGGGTTTACGAGTACGACACGCAATCCAGACATCAGGCAAGTGAATGTCGTTCACCAAATGAGCCGAGACCGAAAAAACCACGTCGTTTTCAGTCAAAAAAGAAGGCAATGCTCACGGTTTTCATGGATTACAACGGTGTAGTGTATCCTGAATTTTTGCCATAAGGCCAGACAGTAAACAAAGAGTATTAAGGACTGAAACGAATAAAATTTGGAAACTTCAAAATAAAAAAAAAAAAAATTTCATAATTCATGTAAATTTTTTTTATTTGCTTTAAAACACTGTTTTTATGAAATTCATTCACAATTACAAAAAATAAAAAAAATTATTTGGGTTCCCCTTCTTTCGTCAACTTCTTTCGAATGTCCTTCATAAGGTTGGTGACAGTTACATCCGTGATCTTTTTGGACGCTCTTTTCCATTTAGCACTAAAATCTTTTACGTCCTTTGCGCGCTGCTCACTTTTCCTCAATTTAGCTTTGACCAAAGCCCAATACCTTTCAATGGGACGGCACTGTGGAACATTGGGTGGATTCATGTCTTTTGGGACAAAGTCGACATTTTTAGCAACAAGAAAGCTCAACGTCGCATGAGCATAGTGAGCTGAAGCTAAATCTGGCCAAAATAATGTTGAACCCTCGTATTTAAGAAAGGAATCAACCGTTTTTTTAGGCACTCGTTAATGTACACTTCTCCGTTAATTGTTCCCGTTGTAATAAACGATGAGCTTCTGTGTCCACAGTGGCAAATGGCCTGCCAAACGAGATATTTTGACCCGAATTCTTCCATCCCAATCGATGTTGTTGATTGCGGAAGAATCTCAGCTTCAAACGAGTTGTAAAACTGCGCACCTGGAAGAGTAGTAAAGTCGGCTTTGACATAAGTTTCGTTATCCAAAACCAAGCACGGTTTCTTGTTGCCGATCAACTCGTGTAGCTTTCGGGCTCGTGTTTTTGACTTTTTTTTGCTTTTCAGTAACTTTTGGTATTTTTTGTTTTTTTCGTGTTTTTAGGCCGTTACGTTTTTTCGATCTTTGTACCATTGTTTGGTTGGAATTACATCACCGAGCACCATCTCTGGATGACATAGTCCGGTTTTTTACGATGGTACCCACTATTTTTCTGTCCAAATTTGTATCATGTGCTCCGCTTCTAGCTCCACTTTTCTGTTTTCGCTTAACCGTCAATGTCTCCAAATATCGCTTAATAACAGAATCCACTGTACTGCGTGCTATGTTTAAATTTTTGCGATGAAATGGTTTGGACACGAAGTATTTTCGAGCCATTTATCGATGATCTTTTTACGGCGTTCTTCTTGACTCATATTTTATAAATATTTTAAACCGCACCGAACTAAAATCAATAACAAACTGAAACTAGAGAATATACAGGCTAATTTGGGTACAAAATGGGATTGCAATTTTTACGCATTGGAAGTATAGCCCGTATTAAAATTTACAGATTTTATTAGTTTCAATCCTTATTACTAACAAAGCTAATTCTTCACTGGCACTCGTTAAGCAATGGTACAAGGAATTCTCTAAACCTTACGCCACTAAATTTCTGTAAGGTAAATTCGTTAGGGCCATACTAGATATGCTGGCCAAGTTTTGTCCCCACCTACCACGAAAGCCACTCTAGCCGAATTGAAGCTATTCAACACAGATTTATTCGACTTGCATTACCTTGAGCAGATATCTATAACTTGCCTCCTTGTAATGATCGTTTAAAGCTAATAAATTTTCAGACCCGAAAACAACATCGAGGAGTTTATTTTTATTTTTTTATTATTTATTTTATTTATTTATACGTACATAAAACAATCAATCAATATCAATAAAAGGAAAAGAATCTGTAATCTATAGTTCATAAGGAACTAGAGGCGAAAACAGGTAGAAAAAACAACAGAATGAGTGGGGTCCTTAAAAACTTTATGACACAAATGTAAATTAAGAATGTTACTAAAACAAAACACGAAGCAGGTCAAGAATATCTTTATAATTGAATTCTAGCAGCCAAGATTTGACTTTCTTGAGGAAAATGGATTCATTTCGAGTACATCGTATGCTATAAAGTAATTTATTAAAAAGTCTTGGAGCAATTGAAGAAAAAAATTGAAAAAATATTTGCAGATTGTGGTAAGGAACTAGCACAAGATTTTGTTCACTTACTCTAAAAAATATTTTTAAAACTTTAAAACAAAATAAATGTTTCAAGGGTAGAATATTGAGATTTTTAAATAACGAAAAGCTGTCATATCGTCGATTTTTGCAGCAAATAAGTCTAATAACATATTTTTGAGACACAAGAAGAGGGAAGATTTTGTTGTAATGAGTGCCACCCCAAACAATTAAGCCATATTCGAGCTTTGAATGTATTAAGCCATAATAAATGCTCTTTAGAAGATCCTGTGAGCAACAGGATTT
This sequence comes from Volucella zonaria, assembly GCA_963966105.1. Lineage (NCBI taxonomy): Eukaryota > Metazoa > Arthropoda > Insecta > Diptera > Syrphidae > Volucella > Volucella zonaria. The sequence continues at coordinate 30,858,754 of OZ014530.1, read as the reverse complement.
TAAAAAATAGAATTGCCTAGTAGTTGACAGAAGATATTTTTTTAGTGCATTCGAGTGGGCAGACCAATTCATCATCCAGTCCAGAGTAACACCAAGGTACTTAAATTCTCTTACCTGATCAATACAAAAACATTTGTTCGAACGCGAAAGTTGATCGAAAAAAATCTGAGTATATTTATTTGAGCTGCAAATAGCCGCACTATGTTTAAATCTGGGGCAGTTCCCACAGTGAAAAGAGAAAGATCCATAGTCTACTTTTTTGCCATTAGAACTAAAAAACATAATCTTGGTTTTGTCACTTATAACCATTTTGTGGATTTTGAACCAATGACTAAGAACTTCAAGGTCATGATTCAAAACAGAAGCACTAGTAAAAGCACATGCCATACGAGTATCATCAGCAAAAGCTGTAAGTTTACTATGATAGTTTTGCCCAAAGAGAGAATTAATAAAGATTAAAAACAATAATGGACCCAGCACAGAACCCTGTGGAACACCTATAGATACAGTTCTATGAGAACTTAACACCTCATCAGTTTTCACTCTTTGAGATCTATTCGATAAATATGAATGAAGACAGTTGTGAAATTTACCCCTAAAATCACATTTGAACAACTTATCTAAGAGTATAGTATGATCCTCCGTATCGAATGCTTTTGTTATGTCCACAAAGAGTGCAGCAGTGTGGTATTTATTATTGAAGCTGTTGTAGATATCAGAACAAAAATTTAATAATGCACTCTCGGTGGAACGATCTGATCGAAACCCAAATTGGCAATCTTTTTCTAAAAACTTGACCATTCTTATCGTTAATGCTTTTTCAAAAACTTTCGAGAATATTGAAAGCAAGGAAATAGGCCTGTAATTATTAATTAAGTTATTATCTCCTTTCTTGAACAAAGGAATAACTTCAGCAACTTTTAAACAATCAGGAAAAACACCACATGCAACGCTTTTATTGAAAATGAAACATAAAATATCACAGATATTAAAAGCTATCTTTTTTTTTATAAAGTTATTTAAAAAACTCTCAGTTATTTGTGAGTTAGAGTTTTTAAGAGACAAGATAATTTCATGTAGTTCAAATAACGATATGGGATTAAAGAAGAAACTTTGAGAACGCGACACTTCATCAACTAAACAGTTACCATCACAACATAAAACGGAACTACGAGGGGCGTTCAATATATTCTCGGTATCGATATGAAGGAAAATGCGAATTCAATTTAAATTGTTTTTATTTTTCAATGTAATCTCCCCTAACATCAATGCATTTGTTACATCTTGAGATAAGCTTTTTTAAACCCTCAAAAAAATAAATTTCCTCTTTCTCTGCAAAATACCGACTTGAGTTCTTCATCATCCGAAAATATTTTTCCACGAAGACATTTTTTCAGATCCGGAAACAGGAAATAGTCACTAGGGGCAAGGTCTGGACTATAGGGTGGGTGTTGGATTTCTTCGAAACCACAATCTCGCGCAGCAGCCTTGGAAACTCGCGCCGTGTGAACAGGAGCGTTGTCATGAAGAAGCAACACACCCGCTGCGAGTTTACCCCGTCTTTTCTTTTTAATTTCCTCCCGCAAATTATGCAAAGTGGAAGCGTAGGATGTGGCGTTGATGGTTTCACCTTTTTTTTTTGTACTCAATGAGCAAGATTCCCTTTGAGTCCCAAAAAACTGTGGCCATGAGCTTTCCGGCAGACGGAGTGACTTTGAACTTCTTCGGGGGGTCTGTTCCTTTTTTATGCCACTGCATGGACTCTTGTTTGCTTTCAGGGTCATAGTGGTGGACCCATGTTTCGTCCCCAGTAACAATTCGATCCATAACACCGTCCGCGTTCTCACTACACATCTCCAAAAGCTCTCTACAGCATGCGATTCTCACTTTTTATCTGAGGCGCTGTGAGCATTCGTGGCACCCACCTTGCACTGACCTTTGAAAGGTTAAGATAGTCATGAAGAATGGTGTGAATGGTACCAATTGAAAGCTTGGTGATCTCTGCCATCATTTTCACCTTTATTCGGGCATCCTCAAGAACAAGTTTTTCGACTTCTTTGATGCTTTCTCCCGTACAAGCAGTAGCCGGGGCGCCGGAGCGGGGGTCGTCCTCAATGCTCTCTCTGCCTCTCTTGAACTCACTTGACCACTTTTGCACAGTTGATAATGAAGGTGCGGAACCCTGGTAAACAGCCACCATCTCTTCATGAATAGTTTTTTGACTTTTTCCTTGCTTAGTGAGAAATTTAATTACAGCGCGATGCTCAATTTTCACCATCATCGTCTCAGTTGCCATTATGATTCTGTTTAACTAGAGATAAAACGCGAATTAATAATCACATTTATATGAAGTTTTACATGAATGCACTAAAATAATAGTATTACTTGATAAATAAGTCAATTTATATATACAACCACAGCTTCACCCCGATATCGAGAATATGTTGAACGCCCCTCGTAGTAATTATTTTTGCACGAAGAAACTTGTTTTAAAATATCTTTGCATAATTGTTTGTAAGCAGAATTTACATTATTGTTATTGGGATGTTTCTTCTTTTTTTTTTGAACAATTTATTTTTTTCTTTGATTTTCTTAAGTAACTCACATCATATCGACGGTTTAAGTTTTTTCGATTTATCATTACTTTTAACTTTTTTTTGTGTACATTTTAAGACATAGTTATTAAGTATTTTATTAAACTTAGAGAAAGCTGTAGAAGGATCATTTTCATTATATACACATTCCCAACATTCGAAACGAAGAAGATTATTAAGAGTAACAAAGTCAGTTTTAACACAGGAACAATTGGACAACAATGGCTTCACGGTAGAAGGACAAGAAGATTTTAGGCTAAGACACGTCATACAGTGATCGGATACTAGCAAATTGACAACAGAGTTATAGATTTGAGTTGTTCGAGAGTTAGAAAAACGTACCATAATATGGTCAATACAAGTTCTAGATGAGAAGCGAGTAGGTCTATTTATGCATAATTCACATCCAAATGAAGATAAAAGAAACAAATATTTATCTACAAAATTAGAATTATGTAAGATGTCTAAATTGACATCACCCAAAAGGATAGTATCATTTGTTTCGCCTGACAATAAATTTTTCAAGTCCTCATAAAACATGTTATTAGACAAGGTTGGCTCATTAAATCTATATAAACAGAAAAAAGTCAACTTTAAATTATTGGGTCTACAAGTAAGTTTCCAGCGTTTGTCAGAGATGGCGCCAACAGTGGATCCCGGGCAGAAATGTCAGACCCCATGTGTTTTATTTGTAGGTTTTGTATCTGTCAACAACTTTGCAGCGAGCAAAATCATGGCAAGTTTCCAGCCAAATAAACGTCATTTGCGGGAAGCGCTGCTTTTATTCTTTAATATGAAGAAAAGTGCGGCTGAGGCCTATCGTTTGCTTTCGGAAACTTATGGGGCGGAATGTATTGGTGAATCGATGTGCCGCGAGTGGTTTAAACGGTTCAAAAGTGATGATTTTGGAGTTGAAGACAAAGATCGCCCCGGAAAGCCAAAAAGTTTTGAAGACGAGGAATTGGACGCTTTACTGGATGAGGATCCGTGTCAGATTCAAGAAGAACTTGCTGCATCATTGGGCGTCACGCAACAAGCCGTTTCCCTGCGCCTAAAAGCACTGGGATTCATTCAAAAGGTTAGAAACTGGGTGCCGTACGAATTGAAGGCAAGAGGCGTCGAACGGCGATTTTGCATGTCCGAAATGTTACTGCAGCGGTATGAAAATAAATCATTTTTGCATCGTATTGTCACTGGTGATGAGAAATGGATTTATTATGATAATCCTAAACGCAGAAATTCGTATACAAAGCCCGGTGAGCCCGCCCAATCGACGCCGAAACGAAATATTCACGTGAATAAGGTCATGCTCTGCATAGGGTGTCGTATACTAGGTACTGCTTCCGAGTGGTGAAACCATCAAAGGACCATTATATTGAACCCAACTAATTCGTTTGAAGCGGGCATTAAAAGAAAAACGGCCAGAATATGAGACCAGCCATGAGTCCGTCATTTTTCATCACGACAACGCTCGGCCACATGTTGCGGTTTCGGTGAAAAACTATTTGGAAAATAGTGGATGGGAAATTCAGCCTCACCCGCCTTATAGTCCAGACTTGGCACCATCTGACTACCACTTGTTTCGTTCGATGCAGAACGCTCTTACGGGAATACGCTTCAGCTCAGTAGAGGAAATCAAAAATTGGCTCGATACGTTCTTGGACTCGAAAGACGAGAAATTTTTTTGGTCCGGAATTCATAAATTGCCAGAAAGATGGGGGAAAGTTGTAGCTTCCGATGGACGATACTTTGAATAAAGCATTGTAACTATGTTTTCATAATAAAACTTCAAATTTTGGAAAAAAAACGCTGGAAACTTACTTGTAGACCCAATAACAATTCGAATTTTTAAAACGTCACAGCTATTTAAGTTGAAATCGTTATCTTCAAAGCAACACCGCCAGATATTGGTTGGTACCCTTCTATGTCAAAAAATGATTTTTCCTCTTCATAAATCCAAATTTCTGATAAGAAAATCAGACTGATTTTTAAAAGAATTTAAATGTGCAAGGAAGCTACGAGTATCAAAATTTTTTCGCATGCTTCTAATGTACAATGAGTAAATTGGATAAGTATGTTTGGTTAAAAAAGAGATCGAGATCATCAACATCAATACAGTTGATAGAGGGGACATTTATATCATTACTATGAGATTCTTTCATATTACTTAAGGACTAGAAGATCCTCACTAGAATTTATAACAATTAAGTTATCATTACCCCCTTTCTCATGTACGCTCTCCCGTTTTTCACCCAAGCATACTTGTACATCTTTTCTTTTTTAATATTTTGTGCAGCATAACACTTACTTGCTGATATACTCTTTAGACATCAACTACTAACTGGTTGTATTGACTGCCCACCCCGCTCCAAATGATATCCATAAAAACCAATCCACGCAACCTTAAGCGCCCTGTAAACGCTAAAACCTGGTACTAGTAACATTTAAAACAAACCAAGTTTTAGTTGATGTTGATCGTCTGCGGGCTGGTACGCTTACCAATTTTTTGGTCTCACCAATATCAGAATTTGGTCTCACTAAAACCAAAAGTGGTTCGATTTTTGTAGGCGGAGTTTTGTGTTGCTGATACTATGTTTTAGTGTCTGCGCTCTCATCTGTCAACATTTACTCGAGCAAGCCATTTTTATCAGTGAATTTCGTTGTTGTGAGCACACAAAATAATCGGGAAAAAATCGCGAAGATTCCAAATACTGATGTTTGGAAAGACTTTTTCGAGTGTTTTCACAGTCTACCATCTATGTTGGAGTGAATTGGTCTCAGCGTCTGCGGGTTTTAGTTGTACCATGTTTTAGCGTTTAGGTCTGTACCCCTCTTTCACATCAACTTTTACCGAACCGATTACGCCTGTAACGAATCTTTGACTAGAATGCTGCGAACTGCGTGCAACGTGGTTAATGGGTTCGATTTTAACATCAGCAAAACCATTCTCTCTCTAAACCCTCTTACAAGCTCCATGAGCCCTTGCCATCCCCGTAGTTTTTAAGTCATATTAATGTCAGTTTTAAGTTTTGTTTTATATATTTGTGTTTATCAGCATTAATAAACTGACCGGGGTTGATCCGAGCAATCAAATATGCCTCACGTTCAATACCCCAAACCCAATCCAATCCCACTCCATAGGACTTAGCTAAATTGCTAGTTCTTAAGCCTAGTATTTAAGTTTACGCTTATTTTAAGCGCAAAAAGGCTGTCCGGCGTTGACAACTTTTATATGAATTTTTACAAATACAATAGTCTACACGCTTTAAACTTAGTTCAACTGCAAACTTCCTTTTTCTTGTAAGTTACACTTCAAAAGCATCAATTAACGCATGCACAATAGGAACTAATTAAAATTAATTCCCGTATCATTGTGAGAAAAAAATGCGGTTTAACTGCATTCATTAACTTCTCACACTAATCCCAGTGTTGATCAATAAATTTATTCCCCAAAATGCATAACTAATCCCGGTGATATGACCAGAAATAGAGTTCTCATCTCACATTGTCACGTTTTACAAAGCCTGCGATTTGTTTTTCTAATCAAAGGCCAACTAATTTGATTATTTTCTTTTAATTAATTACCCACATTCAGTTAGCTTGTGCAGCAAAACGAATTCATAATCGGAATCACTTAGCGAAATTAACTTTTTCACTGTTTTTTTTTTTGTATTTTCAATGGTGAGATCGATCTTTGAGTGGACTTAAATGCTGTGAATTAGAGATTTCTTGTTAGAAACACTTGCGTGTTACAATTTCTTGGTAACCGAAACATTCCTGACATTTTCGACTTGCCACTGAAATGAAAAGTGAAAGAGAATGCGCTTGACGAGCAAAAAAACGAAGGGGAATAGCTTACCATTTAGCTTATGATTTAGTTACACATATTAGAACTCATAAGAAACCAATCTTCTTGTCAGATTATTAAAAATATATTTTCTTTCATTTTTATGTCGGCTATTTTTCAGACACTTCATTCCCTAACAATACAACAAGTCACGCATTGTCGCCTCTTCTTGCTCTACATACATACACCACTATTCCGTATGCTACTTCTCTTCTCTTCTCTTCTCTTCTCTTATTAGCTAAATAATGGAATTTATCTAAGGTTATTTCACAATTGATTAGATTTGTTCATTCTTAACTAAGTTCGATCTTAACGAACATGACCATGTCCATGGCCAAAGTTGGGTCTAATTGTTGATCCGCCAGCGGTCTCTTTAGTTGATACACCTGCTTTCTCAGTCTCATTATCAGTACTACCTCCGTTAGCGTCCAAATTTTGTAATTGCTGATTCCACATGTCAGCATAGACACCTTCACTCTTTTGCACCAAATCATCGTGACGGCCACGTTCCACGATACTGCCATCTTTTAGTACAAGAATCTCATCAGCATGAATTATAGTAGACAGCCGATGAGCGATAATGATAGTTGTTCTATTTGCACAGACTTTTGCCAGTGCCGATTGGATATTGCGTTCTGTGTGGGTGTCCAGTGCACTGGTGGCCTCATCAAGAAGCACAATCACTGGAGCTTTAAGAAGAGTTCTTGCAATGGCGACACGTTGTTTCTCACCTCCACTCAAACGAAGACCACGCTCACCGACTTTAGATTCATATCGATCGGGGAAAGAGAGAATTCGTTCGTGAATATCAGCATTACGTGCAGCTTCGAAGACTTCATCTGCTGACGATCCAATTTTGCCGTATTCGATGTTGTAGAAGATTGTGTTATTGAACAGCACCGTATCTTGAGGAACTACTCCGATGTATTTTCGTAGAGACTTTTGTTGGACGAGTTTGATGTTTTGCCCATCAACAAGAATACCTCCATGCATTACATCGTAAAACCGGAACAAGAGACGGACGATGGTACTCTTACCAGCACCAGATGGACCAACAATAGCTACTGTCTTACCACTGTTGACTGTGAAACTGATATTACGAAGGACAATCTTCTCTGGTGAGTAGCCGAATGTCACGTTGGAGAATTCAATCTTTCCTCCGGAACAGAGTAGGTTTGCGGCACCTGGAGCATCGAAAATTTCCTCTTCTTCTTTCAGCAAATCAAACATATTCTCCATGTCGACAAAGTTCTTTTGGATGGCACGATAATAAGTTCCAAACCAATTAAGCGGCATGTATAGATCCATCAGATAGGTGAAGAAGAGCACATAATCACCAACCGTGAGAACATTATGGTTTGCTACGAGGTATACACAGAGCAGAGATCCAGATAGGAGGCCAAAGCAAAGGATTAGGTTTTGCGAAGTGTTAAGAATGTTTAGAGTGAGCAGCGAACGGAATTCTTCTTTCTGAAAATAAAAAATTAAGAACGTTAATAAAAGGTTTACACAAAAAGCGTGCACATGATAAGTATTTTTACGGCCTAACGGAAGTGCAATCTGGCGACGGTATTGGTTCTCTAAAACCGAGAAGAAGAAATCTCTCCAGCTAACAAAATAGTACGGCTTTGTTGTCCCTAAATCACACATCTTGACAGTTTATACAGGAAGTTAAGTTAAGAAATCGAATGACAATACATACGTTAACCAACTCCAAAGTGGGGGTTGTGCCGCCGGGGTAACTACCCGGCCATTGAAATAATCTTAAGTTACGAAGCAACAACGAGCCTCGGATATGGACGGAACTACTGTTGACAACCTTTGCAACGAAATAAGGACAACGAACTTCGGATTTGGAAGTGGAATGTTAGCTCCCGTAATAGGCCACGTGCAGTCGAGCAACTAGCAGAGACCCTGGACTGCTGCCAATCCGATGTTACAGCCATCCAAGAAATGCGATGGGATGGCCCGGACAAATAGACGATGAAAAATTGCAACATCTACGAGGGCGGGTCAATAAGTCCGTGACTTTTGGATTAAAACCGATTTTTTGATAAAAAAATAATTTTATTTTTCAACGTAGTCTCCCTTGAGCTCTATACACTTTGTCCAACGCTTCTCCAATTTTTTTATCCCTTCCAAAAAAAATGATTTGTCGAGGTCCTCAAAATGACGAGATGACTTCATCATTGGAGTCAAATCTTTTTCCACCAAGCCATTTCTTCAGGTTTGGGAACAAGAAGTAGTCGCTCGGAGCCAAATCTGGAGAATAGGGTGTATGAGGGAGCAATTCATAGCCCAATTCATGGATTTTTGCCATGGCAACTGCACATGTGTGCACCCTTGCATTGTCTTGGTGGAAAAGAACTTTTTTCTTGGCCAAATGAGGTCGTTTTTTTTTTCAAATCGTCATTGAATCGGTCCAATAAGTTGGCATAATATTCCCCATTGATTGTTCTTCCCTTTTGAAGGTAGTCAATGTGGATTATCCCGCGTGCATCCCAAAAAACAGTCGCCATAACTTTATTGGCTGACAAACCCACCTTGGCCTTCTTTGGCGCCGATTCACCCTTAGAAACCCACTGTTTTGACTGTTGTTTGTTCTCTGGTGTGTTGTGATGGATCCATGTTTCGCCCACGGTTACAAAACGGCGCAAAAACTCCTCCATATTGCGATTAAACAACGCCAAACCTTCCTGTGAAGTTGTTACACGATTGCGTTTGTGGTCGACTGTGAGCAAACGCGGCACCCATCTTGCGGAAAGCTTTCTCATGCCCAAGTGATCATTCAAAATTGAAACCACTGAGCCATGCGAGATCCCTACGGCTTCCACAATCTCTCGCACTTTCAATCTTCGGTCGGCCAACACCATATCGTGAATTTTTTCAATTGTTTCGGGTGTAGAGACCTCAACTGGGCGTCCAGGAGGTTCGGCATCTTCAGTGCTTGTACGGCCACAACGAAATTCAGTAAACCACTTTTTTACCATTGAAATCGATGGTGCAGGGTCCCCATAGTATTTATCAAGCTTAGCCTTGGTCTCGGTAATGGTTTTTTTTCGCAAGAAATAATGCTTAATAAGCACACGAAATTCACTTTTTTCCATTTTCTCCTCAAATTAGTGAGTAGTCTGATAAAAATAGCTGTCAAACACAAACTAACTGACGCAGCAAGTTTAAATTTTGACAGGAGTCAACTGACAAATGCCTGTTGACAGGAGCAGTGTTGCTGTTTCAGTAAAGAGGTCAGAAATTCAAAAATGCACGGAATAATTGACCCGCCCTCGTACTACGGGGATTGTTATCGACTGCGAAAGCAGCGCCTATTTGGATGCAGATTTATTATTAGACGCAGACTCAGGCATGAAATCTTGAGTTTCCAGCGTGTTAACGAGAGTCAGAGGAGAAAAATGACGACACCAACGATAACTTCTGCGAGCTCATGGACTAGACTTACGTGCAGTGCCCTAGCTATGACATATAAATTGTCCTCGGCGATTTTAATGCAAAGCTAGAAAAAGAGGGCGCATCTTTGGTAGTACTGCCGGTTAGTATAGCCTGCACGGCACCACCCCCGATAACGAATTGAATCGATTGAGAACTCCTGATCAATCAGCCGTCGACCAAGTTGACCAGATTGCGGTTGACGCAAGGCACTCCTCCAACATCGACTCGGACCGGTAGCTTGTTGTAGCCAACGTACAGTTGCGTATATCTCCAACATCGCAAAGACAAGCTAATACTGTGAGAAAGTTTAACGTCAGACGGCTACAATCGCAAGAGCTCGCCAAATTCTTTTCCGATCGAGTTTTTCGCAATATCTTAAGAGGTTCTATGCCGCCAGCATCAAGTATTGAAGTAGCAACACTCATAGCGATGCTATCATAGATGCCGCCTCTGATTTGTTGGGTTTCACTCGACCACCACAAGGAAACCCCTGGTTTGACGACGAGTGAAGGCAAGCACATGCAGTTAAGCAAGAAGCATACAAAGCGGCGTTACATAAAAGGACTAGAGCTCATCATGAGCTCTACCAGCAAAAGAGGAGACGTGAACACCGGCTTCACAGGAGGAAAAGGAAGAAGCATGAGAAGCGCGGGGTCGAAGAAATTGAGAGATACTACTCCAGGAACGAGTTTCGGAAATTTTACCAAAAGTTAACGGAGACGAGCAAGGGTGGTAGTAGAGTCGCAGTCAATGCTGAGCATTTGGAAAGGGCCAAATGCCTGGAAGATGTAGAGGAATATTTCAGTCCACCCGATCTGGATGAAGAGAAGATAGTCATATCTGAGCTCAAGTCCAACAAATCTACTGGAGCTCTTCAAAGCACACACACCAACTCATCTGTAAAATATCGTCGGACGAACATATGCCCAATGATGAATGGAACCTCAGCATAATTTCTCCAATCCTCAAGAATGGAGATCCTCTGAATTGCCTCAACTACAGAGGCTCTTAACATCACCTAGAAAATCCTATCCGCCTCAAGCCATTCGTCAACAACCTGATTGGTCCATATCAGTGTGGCTTCAGGGCAGGAAAGTCCACCATCGACAAAACCTTCACGTTCACGATACTACGGCAGACCGTGGCAAAAACCCATGGGCTCCAAATCGGTACATACAATCTATAGAGACTAGCTATACAGAGCAATGTCTAGTTTTGGCATACCTGGCAAACTCGCCCGTTTGTATAGGATGACGATGCAGAATGCACGCTTCTCCATTAAGGTCCGAAAAGAACTCACCGATACCTTTGAAGTCAAAAGAGGATTTAGACAGGGCGGTGCGCTGTCATGCAATTTCTTTAACATCATTCTTGTAAAATAGTGCAAAACTCTTTGAAAAGTCCGTCCAATCATTCGCATACGCCGATGATATTGACATAATCGGAAGAAAGCTTTGTGATGTCAGTGGCGCTTTCGAGAGTATGCGGGCATGACCAAGAAAGTGCACTCAACACCGTCGTCTCGACTGAACGCCGCTCTCGACAGATATAACTTTGAGATAGTTAAGGACTTTGTCCACCTAAGCTCCCCTGTCAATTTAGACAACGAGACCAACGCTGAGATCAAACGAAGAATAACTCTTGGCAATCGCTAGTTCTTTCGGCTAAGAAGGCAATTGACTAGGAAAGAACTATTTCGAACAACAAAAGTTACCCTATGGCGCAGAGGCATTGACTTTATCAAAAATGGATATGGTTACTCTTGGCTGCTTTGAGAGGAAAATTCTTCGGGGTCCCATCTGCCTCCGTGGAGAGGCAGATACAATGACGAACTGTACGAGATGTACAGCGCCCTCGATTTAGACAGCAGATTAAAGGCCCAACGACTGAGTTGGCTGGGTCATGTAGAGCAGATGGACGCCAATACTCCGGTCCGAAAAGTCTTCAAATCCGCTCAAGAAGGACAGCGTAGCAGATAAAAACCGTGACTAAGGTGGCGCAGACAAGAGGAAGGAGACCTTAGCCAACCTAGCGTGTGAAACTGGAGGCAGCTAGCTAAAGCTCAAGCTGGCTGGAGACGCTTGTTGGTTGAGGCACAGGTCCACATTTAAGTAAGTAAGTAACTTTCTACCGTACAACTTTACCGCTCAACTTTCGGTGCTTACGATTTAATGTCTGTGATATTGCAATAATGATTGGAAATTTAAATCCGAACGAGAAGATTGAAAGTGACAATATCAAGCTTGTAATTCCTTATGACAAAAATTCACGCGGTTTTTGATAAAAATTTCAATTAGCTCTTCATCGAAAGCAAACTACAAATTTAAAATTAAGACCTCCAACAAGTTCAAAAGTTTTCAATCTGAATTGGAAAAATGTCTTCGCGACAAACCGCACTTCATCAGTGATGTTGTGTTCTTATAAGATGAAACCTTTTCTTTCGCTCCTTTATAAAACAAATCCCTTTGTCTCTGAGAATAAGCCGTTTACTAAGCCCCTAAAAAACGAACTTGGTCAGTTGCAGTGAAGTGCATTCAAATTTACTCAGATATCTGGCGTCCGATATTTGAGACTTGAGACAGCATTTGTCATCATGATAGCAACGGAACAGTATTTATCTTGATGAGAAATAGAATTTGAGTATAAGAACAGGCCTTTGCCAGGTTCGAAGGAAATGACAGCCATGTAAGAGTGCTATTGAATGTCCATACCCTCCGTTTTGTGGCCAATTTTCATAAATACATGACATTACTTAAAGAACAAGATGGTTCATCCCACTGGAGCCCTTAAAAATGATGATATCGTTTTAATTGTTGGTTTAAACAGTGCATAACCGAGGCTAACTTGGCTGAGAATGGACAAATAAAGAGAATCAACATTCCTACATTACCAGACATTTATCAAAGAGCAGCAGTAAAGCCGGTAGGCAGGCAGCGTACGAGTAACATCTGTTCATAGCAATCACATAGACCGTAATGAATGAGCAGATTTTAATCCAGACGCTCTCTGATCCTGTCAAGTGACCTACTAGGTCTAACGAACTTGACAAGCATATCCAGTATTCAGGAAGCGTCTGGAGGATTTAAAACACCACGTTCCCCTCTTCGCTCTGACATTCTAGACACGCCGGCCAACTATCGTACTCAAATCTATGGAGACAGTTTCGATAGCTGCTGCACCCGGATAGGAACAGTGAAAGGCGGTAGTTACAGTCTCCACTTTCCTTCGTTTCCCACAATTCGATGAGGGGAATTAATTTGTGTGTCCATCTGCCTTCTGTGGAGCCGTTACACCTGTCTTGCTACATCGCTACCAAAGTTGCCCTTCTTTTTTTTGTATAATGAGCGCGCGCTCAAGGGGTTTTTGTACCCTTAAAATGTTCGTACACAGCTCGGGCGAAGGAAATTTAGGGAGGAAGAAAAGACAGGTACCGATGTACATTGTTTTTAAATGTTTGTAAGTTATAACGACCAGGAAATACAGAGATCGGCAGGGCATTCCATAAGCGAGTTGTACGGCTTAGGAAAGAATCACGATATTTTAGAGTACGTCCGAAAATGGGCTTGAGGGTATACTGATGAGCATTCAAAGCGAGACGGGTGTTACGGTTGACAGTTTGAATGGGCGGAATGCTACTGGCGATTTCAATGGAGCACTGGTGGTGGAAAGAGATAAAACAAAGTGAGACAGGAGACATTACGTCGGTGTTCGAGGGTGTCCATTGCCTGAGTGATATTGGTATCGTCTGAGTTTTATCGCACGGTTTTGAATCCTATCTAGCAGGTGCAGAGATGTTTTGGGCGCACCCCACCAGATATGGGAATTGTACTCCAATTTCGGGCGGATAAACGCCTTATATATTGAGGCCAGATCAGAAGGGGTGAAGTATTTCTTACATCGCTTGAGGAAACTTAGACATCTCGCAGAATTTTGTGGTTATTCCAACGTAAGTTGTCATTGACACACATTTCGACGATGTAAGTGCCATTCATAGATAACGGCTGGATGTTTAAATTTCGCTTTAATGACAGCAGACAGCATTGAGTTTTGGAAGCATTCAATTCCGCTCGGTTGATAGTTCCCTAATTGGTTATGCTGTTAATATTGAAATTTAATGAGCTTAACATACGCTGCCGTTCCCGTTCTACAGCCGAAGAGCAGGGGCGTGAGTCCGAGAAAGAATATGAAAAGCAGAGAGTACTGTCATCGTATATTGGATTAGAAGTAGCAGACAAGAGATCATTAATGAAAATTAAAAAAAATGTCGGAGACAAAGCAGAGCCCTGGTTCGCACCAGCATTTATTTTGTGAATATCAGACTCGAAACCGTCGAAGACAACATGAATTGAACGTTCCGAAAGGTAGTTTGTCCATTGAAGAGAGTCATCGATTCCGAAAGCACGCATTTTCGACAAAAGAGCCTGATGCCAAACTCTGTCAAATGCCATAGAAATATCAAGTGCAACTATCTTGCTTTCGCCAGATTGATGTACGCTTTGGTTCCAATTTTCGGCGAGACATGCCATCAAATCACCAGTGGACCTGTTGCTACGAAAACCATATTGCCGGTCATAGAGAAGCTTTCGTGTTTCGAGATATTTCATGAGCTGACAGTTAATCGGCGTTTCCATGACCTTGGAAAGAAGGGACGTAAGTGCAATGGGTTTGTAGGAGGAGAGAGAAGATTCGCCTTTTTTGGGGACGGGCTGGACAAATGCTATTTTCTATCTGCTCGGAAAGAGTACTAAAGAGTAGGATTGATGAAAAAGCTTACGCAGTGGTTTTGCCAGTGTGGAAGAACACCTCTTCACAAGAATGGGTGATATACCATCTGGACCAGCGGATTTATGTATGTTGAGATCTTTAAGTACACTTGCTACTACACGAGTGCGAAAGTGGATTCGTCCCATTGAAGATGCGACGCACTCTAGTGTAGGCAGATACAAAGCACAATCCGGTAGTGTTGAGCTATCCGCAAAGTGAGCAGCAAGCAAATTGGCCTTGTCCAAAGAGCTGACAGCTGGAATGTCATTGTAAATGAGCGTTGGGATGGAGGATGAGGCAGAATTTCTAATGTTTTGGACGAACGACCAACAATTTTACTGCCTTTGGGACATTGCAGTATGTTTTGCCTCAGTTTTTGGCCGTATTGGAATTCCACAGGCTTTAGAAAGACGTTGCAATCATTTCTTGCTCGTTTAAACTTTTTTCGGTTTTCCTCTGTCGGGTTGGTCTTGTAGGACCGAAAAAACATTTCTCTAACCCTAACAGCCTCTTTACAGCTCGAGTCGTTCGTACCACGCCTTTTCTGTTGGTTAAGGCATTTGGTTGGATAAGGGATAAAGCATTTCATTCCAAAGAGAATAGTTTCTGTGATCATGTCAGCAGCCGCATCCACGTCGTTATCGAGGAAACATAACGACCAGTTAAAATTCCTAAAGAAGTTGTTAAGTCCGTTCCAATTGGTTTTCTCGTATTGGCATACGGTTCTTTTAGGAATCTTTTCTCTAACTGTGTTGTGGGTGTACGAGAATTTAGCTGATATGACACAATGGTCCGACGAGCCTAGAGGCAGGGTGAGAAGTTAAAAATGAGTCCAGGGTGTTGGCGGTATGACTATCAACGCCTGGTATTCGTGTGGGCTCATTTACAAGCTTGGTTAAATTATTTTTCGCAGCGAGGATCTCAACACACCGTCCTTCGGGTGTTGTCTGTCCAGAACATTGAGAGGTGTGGGCGGGGATCTACCTGTGTTTCACTAAGTGCCAAAACAGCTGGTCTGTACTTACAGACGTGGACGTACGCAGAAAAGTGATTACTCTTTAGCCTCCGTACATTGGCTACGTTCACCCTAAATTGTCTGGTCATAATTACAAACAAACACAATAAACACAAACACAACCCGCTATCCATCAGTTGTTACATACACTCAGTCACTGCCCGTACCGTAAATACAGTAACCGCGGTGACCGAGTGCAAGCAACAGTACTACGACCAGAAGGTGAGATACCCGCACTGTGTGATTTTTGTTTTTTTTAATTGCACTGCACGTTAATTTTTTTTTTGCACACGCGCGCGGTGGTTTGGTTGTTTGGTTTTTTTTGTTTTGTTTTTACACTGCGCGGGGTTTGCTTTTTTTTCCGGTGTGGAGCACAGGAGAAATTACGAGTGCACTGGGAAACGTGTGCACTCGTCGGTGGTCGACACGGCCCTTATTTC
Source organism: Volucella zonaria (assembly GCA_963966105.1). NCBI lineage: Eukaryota > Metazoa > Arthropoda > Insecta > Diptera > Syrphidae > Volucella > Volucella zonaria. The sequence goes on along the minus strand of OZ014530.1, from coordinate 30,842,647 downwards.
TCTTTCACCATTTTGACCTCCTGCCGATTTTAGGGGATATCGGCGGGGATCATGCCGGCTAACATACAGGCTGTTCGAAAGCCAATGATAATATCGATTACACAGAGCCTGTATGCTGACGACAGCTTTTTTTTAAACTCTTTCACCGATAGTGCAACCGTCCTTACGCGCAGCATATTGTAGGATCCAACTGACCACTCTGGACAGCAGAATCCTATGGGTGTATCTAGGCCCGACGATGTTCGAGAGCATCGAAGAACTTATCATAGAGGAGTGTTGCAGTTGCTTATCATTGTATTGTAGCTTCATATCACCAACGCATAGCTCTAGTACCTAGACCATCATAGCCCGACCTTCAGAGCCACTTTGCACGCAGTCCAATCTGAATAAACGATGAATGATAGAGAAGATATCGTGACGAATTGTATCTGCATATAAAGTAAATAGATTGCGAGTCAAACTTATAAAAAGAGATTAGGTGTAATTGTTATGAAACAGCTCTACGAAACAAAAGATAAAGGATATCACCAATACTTTGCTTGTCATTCCGAACACACTACATGAAGTCATTAAAGATAACTTATCTATGACTATTCGCATTCATAACCGAGTGGGATTCATATCTGAGACAGTCGAGAGATAATACATCGACCACTAGTAAAAATTAGATAACATTCTGAACATACCTGATATTTCAGTATAGCTTCTCTGTATGCATCCACCTCATATTGTTCAGCGCCATAATACTTTACAGTCTCAAAATTGAGTAACGAGTCTACACTACGTGTGCGTTGTTCATTATCAGCTAAATTCATCTGCCTTTGGAATTTTGTTCGCCACTCCGTTATAACAATTGTAGACACTGTAAACACATAAAAATTAATTCAAAATAAACACTCTACTCCATCGCCCACAGAGATTACTTACAAATATAGAAGAACATAGTTAAAAATACAATTAGACCAAACCACCAATTAAACGCATACACAAAGTAAATCACAGCCACAAGGATGTCTACAATCGTCGGAGCAATCGAGAAGATGATATAGTTTAAGAGATTGTTAATCGAATCAGTTCCACGATCCATTACGCGAAGCACTTCGCCTGTTTTTCGTTGCAAATGCCACCGAAGTGATAGGTTGTGCAAATGTTTGAACAGATCAACTTCGATTTCTCGAGTTGTGTATTGTTGTACAGGAATCCATAAGAACGAGCGGAGATTATTGAATAGACCCATTGTGCCAGCGCCGCCGCCTTGCAAAAATGAGAGTGCCACGTAAATTAGCACAAAGTCCCATCGGAATGAAATTGGTTCCACCGTCAAACTATCCACTAGAAGTAAACGGAAAAACATTTCTATTAATCTGAATCTGAGAGGTCAAGGTGATGTCAGAAAATTACCCAATTTCTTCCTGTAAATGGGAAGGAACAATTTAATAACACGGCCACCGATTAATAAAGTAATGCACACTATTACAGCAAACTGCAGGAGGACGTCCTTCTTCGGCCAGAGGTAGGGGAAAAGTTTTCGTAGTTTCTTCCATGCATTGTGGAACGCTGAACGATTACTACCTGGTTGCAATGGTTCTGCATCACTGTGCTGATTGTACTGATTGTAGGGCCACATCAATCCGGGTGCTTTAAGACCCAATACAAATATCAACAACGAACAGAGGTAACGGCAAACAAATAATCCCATTTCGAGTTTGTCTTTTGAACTAGAAACACAAAAAGAACTGTAAACAAGGAGTTTTGGCCATGCAAATCAATTACCTCTTCAAATTAAACCACCAGTCCTCTTGCCGCAGATTAATGAAAGCTAAACTTTCATTGATAAATGCCAATGTCCAGAAGAGCAGTAGAACCAAACCATGACCACGAGTCGGCACTGAAGGCAGTTGATACAGTCGCTCTTTAATAACCAGCCATATTGAGTAAGGATACGCAAAACAGGTCAATATAAGTGAAAGGATCTACATACAAAAACAAATAAGTCCTGGATTTAGATTAATTTAGAAGAGAACTACTCACCATATAGCCATAAACAGCGCCATTATCGTACACCGCAGCCATTAATATAAACCGAATCAGTGCCAACAGGGGAAAAAATCCCAACAGGAGCAGCTGAAGACCATAGAGTCGTGATTTTGATATTTGTGTTGGATCTGTTATTCGTGTGGCATACTTATTGTACATAATCAGTTGTATGGTACCAAAAAGTAGGATAAAGCCAGCCGCAATTGAGGTGCCGACTGTGTCCATAAAGCAGTGTGACATCCCATGGTTTACCCATATTTGGGATAAAGTTACATTGGGCGGACAATAGAGCATTTTTATTTATTTTTATCTGCAATGAAAAAATACAAGTTAATCTATAAATCGCTTGCTAATCTGAGCGAAAATTATATGTCGAGTGGCACTGGTTGCAGCAGGGGTCGCTTCGAAGAGACACGGGAAGTGCTTCTGATAGGAATTCTCCGAACTCCCCGCATTTTGACAGACAGTCATCTTTGTGTTCCATATTATCTAAAGGTACACTCTTCACCTTTACAAAATTCGCTGTCAGTTAGAACTACGTTATGTGTAGTACTCCCAATTTTCGGCCATTAGCATCGTCCCGAACTGTAGATCTGTGTTGCCGGACAACTGCTGCCTGTCCCATAACTTGGATTGAGCCAGCAGCGCAACAATCGAATTCGCACCGAAGTGCTTCTTACTTCCCAATGGTGGTCCATGGTGGCCGGTAATAATGGCTACGGGATGATTGGCCAGTAGCATGATACTGTCTTACGCCATCCTAGGACTCACAATATTAGACGAAAGAGATTAAAAAAAATGTGATGAACCAACTAATGGCCTTGGATAGAAATATACTCACAGTTGACCCTAGCAAACGTCTAAGGGGCAACAACCTTCCGATTTGCAAGTCGAGTATTCGGCCCCTTAACAGGCCACTTGCAGCTGAGAAATTAGCAGACGTCCTTGACTGCTATCACGAAGATATCACAGCCATACAGAAAGTGCGACGGGATGGGCCGAACATAAAGAGGATGAACAACTGTGATACTCCTATATGTATGTATACTATGACATGCCTCCAGTATTGTGGACGTTCGAAACTTCAGGGCAGCCAACATTGTTGCTACCAATGTACGAATGCGGATTTCCAAAACGCCACAACAAAGAGGAACTACTGTGAGAAGATAAAACGTAGAAAAGCCACAAGCGCACAAGACCGCCAGAATCTTTGCCGGACGCGTATCCCGAAATCCCTCGGCAAGCCCTATGCCGCCAGCATTAAGTACCGAAGTCCAGTAGAAAAACTGCCAATGTGCCATCAGAGACGCCGCAACCAATGTGCAAAGTTTCATCCGACCACCATAAAGAAATCCCTGTTTTGAACGCCCGAAAGCACATGCAGCCAAACAAGAAGCACCCAAAGCGGTGCTGCAACGAAGGACGGGACCGCTCGTGAGCTCTACACAAAAAGAGACGGGAAGAACATCCTTCTCCAGAAAGAGAAAAAAGAGCACGAGGAGCGCCCGATCATAGATATTAAGAGGTTGCACTCTAGGAATAACGTACGGAAGTTTTAGGAACAGGTACAAAGAGCGTGTCAAGACATGAAGACAGCACAGAAACTTATAGAGATGAAGAAAGAAACCTTGTAGTCGGTCACAGTCGGTCACAGTCGGTCACAGTCGGTCACAGTCGGTCACAGTCGGTCACAGTCGGTCACAGTCGGTCACAGTCGGTCACAGTCGGTCACAGTCGGTCACAGTCGGTCACAGCCGGTCACAGTCGGTCCTGAGAATATGGAAAAACTTTTTCTGCAGATTGTATAACGGCGAAGATGCCCAACATCTCGCAGAGTAGACTAGTCAACTTAGACAATGATAGTCAAAACTTCCGTCCACCTGATCAAAACGAAGTAGGGGCAACAATGTCTGAGATGAAATCCAACAAAGCAGCTGGACCTGAGGGCTTACCGGCCGAAGTATTCAAAGCGGGTGGAAATAATTTTGTGGAGAGGATGCACCAACTCATTTCTCAGATCTAGTCAGAAGAGTGTATGCCTAAGAAGACACCCTCAACTGCGCCAACTATAGAGGTGTCAGTCTCCTCAACATCGAATACAAGATCTTATCTGCCATATTGTGTGAAGGTCTGAAACCCTTCGGCAACAACTTAACTGGTCCCTATCAGTCCGGTTATGACCAAATCTTCACACTGCGACAGATCCCGGAAAAAACTCACGAAGTCCAAATCGATACCCACCGTCTTTCCACTGATTTGAAGCCCGCATACGACAACATTTAAAGAGACGAGCTGTATAGAGCCATGTCTAGTTTTGGCATCCTTCCCAAACTTGTCCGTCTGTGCAGAATGGCGATTGGCATAACCGAGACAAGGTGACGCGCTGTCATGTGACTTGTTTAACGTCATACTTGAATGAATTGTGCGGAACTCACAAGTGAACACTGGAAGCACAATTTTTAAAAAGTCTGGGCAACTACCACCGTACACCCATGATATCGACATAATTGGGAGAACTCAGCGGGCTGTCATCGGTGCGCTCGCTAGTATTGAAGCGCTAGTATGTTGTCAACAAGGAGGGACACACAACATCGACGAATTTGACAGAACGTCACAGTCGGCAGCTATCAATTCGAAGTCGTAAGCGACTTTGTCTATCTCGGCTCTGGTATGAATTCTGCCAACAACACCTCAGCAGAAATAAAACGAAAAATCTCTCTGGCCAATCGGCTTAGAAGGCAATTGAGTGGTAAGGCCCTATTCCGCAAAATTAAACAGACTCTATACAAGACCTTCACCATCCCAGTCCTACTTTATGGCGCGGAAGCATGGACTGAAAATATATAGAAAAATTCTTCAAAAAAATAGTCGGCCCCATTTGCATTGACGAGCTTTGAATGAGAATATTCAAAGGCGACCTATAGTAGTTGTAGAGCGACATCGACCTAGTCAGAAAACTACGCAGCAATCGCCTGGGATGGCTATGACATCTAGAGCGAATGGACACCAATCCTCCGGAGGGACAACGTAGTAGAAGAATATCTCACCTAAGGTGACGCGCGCAAGTAGAAGGGGACCTCAACTGACTTTGCACAACTGGAGGCAGTTAGCTAAAGACCGGGCTAATCCGGTAAGTAAGTCGTACAAGATACCAAGTTCGAAAAGAGATTGAACCAGGTGTTGACTGTGGAGAAGATAAAGTCAGAAAGAAGACTAATTGCCCTCACTTGATAAGTTACTTGGCATTGACAATTTTCAGTTCTAAACAATTTTTGAGGCATCAAATAGAAAACATACCGAGATCTTGAAGGAGTGTGAAGTCTTGGGGTAAAGAAATAACTTTAAAAATTTGGTACAGTTAGCGTAGCGAGAGAGAAGTGTTTATTGAACATCTCAAGATCGATTATAGTCAGTGTGAAAATAGGCCCAAGTTGCCTTTTTTCCAACATCAGAGGTGGCAAAAAAAAAATGGATCTGCACAGGCACACCTAAAGGAACACGTAACAAAAATTCGACACGTTCAAAGCCGATGGCAGACAATTTGAAAAGGGTCAATTGATGAGATATCTTACAAAAAGCTCAATTTCAATTCCCTTTTCTTGTTGGGTTAGATAAATATGAGACTTGCACTTGCAAGAGACTTCGTTCGAAATACTTTCCAAGTGTCTGAATATGAAAAAGTTCAGCAAGGCGACCACAATTTTCTATGCGAGGGATAGGTAAGAGTACCCCCAACAAGGTTAAATTAATACTTTTTAAAAAATACGCAGGGAGACTATCTGAGCCGGGTTAGAGTTCATCATTATGTTTTTGTAAACTTTTTTCGATAAGAGTAGGACCAAAAGTTTGAGGTAGAAAGTGGCCTGCGGAGGATTTGAGTAGGTAATTGAATTCGGAGGAGTCATTTCATACTAGCAAGATAGCTTTATCATTGTAAGAAGGATACATAGAACCTTCAATGTCGCGCTTGCGAATATTGTAGGTAGTTAGAGACTTGTATTTTGTAGCTCTACGGTGGATTCGAAGGACGTGTAGAATAGATCTGAACGAACAATTGGCTTAAAAACACAATTGTAAGAATGCATATCGAACAACTAAAGTGGTGTCTAATGGTATTAGACTTTAACCATATCAGCCCTACTCTGCGAAGCAGAAGCTCAAACACTTACAAAAGTAAATGAGAAACCACTTGCTTGTTTTGCGAAAAAGATTTGTAGTCAGCTTTCATCCCGTTCGCATTGACAGTAAACGAATGAATCTACATTTTTACGACTACTGAGGTGTTACCAACTTCTCCGCTGTTACTCTCGAAATATAGTACCCTGATCAAAAAGTTCCCGGAATGCATTCCGAGAATTTCAAATACAAGTTTATTCATCTAAATCTATATTTTCCCCTTCAGAGTAATACCCATTGACTGCAACACACTTATGCCAGCGCTTGATCCAATCCTTGACACATTTTTTATATTCGGTTTTCGGTATGTCCATCAGTGCTTCATGCGATTTTTCCATTACTTCCTCTCGGCTGCTGAAACGCGTTCCCCGTAGTGTTTTTTTAGCTCGATTGAACAGAAAGAGGCCACAGGGAGCCAAATCAGGTGAATCCGGTGGCTGTTGGATAGTATTTGTTGCATTTTTCGTCAAAAAATTACGAATAATGATGGCACTGTGCGACGGTGCGTTATTATGGTGCACTCGTGCAAATACACGAGTTTTCTGCCCACAATTCTGGTCTCTCGCAAACGTCTCATAACACCCAAATAATACTCTTTGTAAGTCTGGCCTTCTGGCAAAAATTCATGTCGCACTACACCGTTGTAATCCATGAAAACCGTGAGCATTGCCTTCTTTTTTGACTGGAAACGACGTGGTTTTTTTGGTCTCGGCTCATTTGGTGAATGCCATTCACTTGACTGATGTCTGGATTGCATGTCGTACTCATAAACCCATGTCTCGTCTCCAGTAATGATCCTTTTGATGAATGTGGGATCGGATTCAGCCTCGCAAATCATCTCTTTTGCGACGTCAACACGGTCTCTTTTTTGCATGAAATTGAGGTCTTTTGGCACCAACTTTGCTGCTACACGACGGAAACCCAAATCATTAACCAAAATGTCTTGGATGGATCCATAGGCATGTTCAAGTCCTCCGCTATCTCTCTGATGGTTAATTTGTGGTTATTGACCAACATTTCTTTTACTCGTACTTCATCAATGTTTTCGTCGGTTTTCGATGTCGATGGTCTGCCACTGCGTTCATCATCTTCGATTGACTCACGAGCACTTTTGAACCGCTCGTGCCACTGGTAAACGACCGTTTTCTTTAGAGAATCGTTGCCGAAACACTTTTCCAACATTTCCAACGTTCACGCACCATTAAATCCGTTTTTTACGCAAAATTTAATATGAGTACAAGTTCGTTGTTGCAAATTTAAATCCATTTCTATTCGTAAAATTGTAAAAATCGCCAACACACACAGAGATAGGTGTACTCTTGGCTACGTAACTTCTGCAAATGTCTAGCTATGACGCTAAAATTTAGAGGGAATGTCAACAACAGACTTACCAACTTAATAAAAAAAAAAACAGAACGCAAATCGTATGAATGGGAGGGCCACACGGTGGTTTCCCCCGGGAACTTTTTGATGTAAGACAGCGCGCTGAAATTTTGACAACAGGTACTTCAATTCATTGTTGACAAGCAGTTTACTCTTGCGCTTCATTCGGCTGGAAAATCGCTATTCGGCTATCCCTTGTGAAAATGGTTGTGATTCGCACCATAACACCTTTCAACGATAACGACAGCAATGTAAAACGTTACTAGAGTGATCGGAAAATGAATGCAACTCAACCCGCAATGGGGCAAAAAGTGGAGAACGACAATTGAACAGAATCCGCGATAGAGCGTAAGAAAAATGGCAAAAGAGCTGCACGTAGCGGACCGGAACATTCGACGCATACTGAAAAATGAATGCCAGGTCACCCCATACAAGCTAAAAGAGTTACATGATCTCAGTGTTAACCAGAAGAAGCAGAATTTGAAAGAGCTATGGTATTGAAGCGCTTTGCCGTGAGTGCTGGAAAAAGCATTGAAATTTGGGCATGTAAACGATTAATTTGACACGTTCATGCTAGCCTGCACCATCTGACAAAGCTAAAGTATACCCAGAATGGCTGAAAAAGAACGTTCAACAACCTCATTTCGGTCGAACAATGGCTCGCGAGCTTAACAGTCCCAAATCTTTATTTGGAGTGTATTGGAGGCGAGCACTAAAATACAAAATATACGAAAGTGTGAACGCGCTGTGAGCCGATCCCCCTGGGAGGGGCCACAAAATATCACAAGCAATTGCACAAGGTACAATTCTTTCATGGACTTTCTTGAAATAAGAAGTCAGCGACTGGAAGTGCAGAGGAACAAGATAGCAGTAACGCCATTCAAATTTTTTTGGAACCAAGGTAACTTAGTTTTCGAATCATTTGGAAGGGGCCTCTTGTTTAACCCTGAGCTCTCTAGTGTCACTTAGGCAAGATGACTGTCATGCAATCATAAAAGATGAATCAAGAGAGATTCGTAAAAAGTATTGTTTTTCGACCAGTGGTCCTCCATTCGAGACCGAATTCAAAAAGGACTACAGTAAAAGGAAGATGTGTGAAATCTTCTTCAAATATTTTGCTGATTTGGTTGATTAGTTTGTTTTTCTTGGATGAGAGTGCTTTGTACTGTAGCATTCGCATTACTAAAAATCATTGATGCTCTTGCTCAGCAAATGTAAAACACAACAACTACGCCCCTAGGAAGTCATTATAGAGCAATTACACAAATGTTCTGAATAGCACTCGTGCAAAATAATCGTTCCTTTGGGCCTAATGACTCAATACACCTATCTCCTAATTTATTGGTCACAAATCTATTTTCCGCAACTGAATACTTTTTATCAGTCACATAGAGCAATTATCTTTCCAAAAAAAAATGTAAAAGGTGAGTCTCCTTGCGCTGATAACCAATTGAAACCGGTATAAGCCCAGTAGCTCTCACTTTCAATCGACCATAAAGAACTGCCAAAGTCCAACCACAACATCGTGACCCGACTATGATCTACGGCAAACCAAAGCGCAACCCAGGAAGACTTATCTCTTATCTGTGTAGGAAAATTAGGTTCAATTGCCGGAGCACACAAAAATGTGCAAAATAAACGCAAATCCGTCCGCTCAAACTGTAATCTAATTCACACCGCCCATTTACTGAAAAATGTATCAATGAAGTCCGGCAACCGCCGGGGACATACCGTAAAGGTAAGGGGATTAATTGCCTTATCAATTTACAATGACATCTAGGCGCGTTATTTCGCGAGCTCACTACAAAACTGGCAACTTCCACAATCAACCACAAATAAGACCAATTAAGAAATTCGATCGTTAACAAACAAATTCAAGACATCTTGTCGTCACCAAAGGTTAGCCAGTCTCAACACAATTTTATTGCGCAATTATGTTGATAGATTTGTTGTCCATTTTATATAAGCCCCAACTAAAAGCAAGAAGAGAAAAGTGAACAAAAACAGCGGAAAGCAAAGCCTGAAAGATAATAAAGTTGCTCACCCCACGAAATTACCAAAAAGGATTACAAGTGCGCGACGCAGCCAATTATCTAATTCTTCTCACCTTCTTTCTTTTGTTAACAGTTAATTCTTCGACAAACAGCAGACATCAATATTTCCTAAAAACAAAAAATACAAACGATATTTGTTTAAAGTTGTTTTTTTTTATGATTATCACATAATCGCACTAATTACCTTTTTCCAAAACAATTTGCACGAAGAATTTCTGGCAGAGCGATACCCAAACAATGCGCACGCAACGTCAGTGTGGAGCTTAATTCATATTTAGCTGCACAAAATTCGAATACTCACTATTTAAAACATGAATAGGCAAAAATTGGAAAATTGGATTCCGCCAGCTAGGCGGATAATAATTGAATTTGCAAAAATAAAAAGAAAACTTCGCACGGTAAGTACAACGAACAGCGGCTACGGATACGACGGCGGTGGTGAAACGCAAATCTCTTTATGCTCGTCAGAGTTCGGATTTGAGTAAAAAGTTCGAAGAGCAAGTGCGTCCAGCTGATTCGATTTCGAAATTCGAATGATAGCTCGGTTGCGGTGAAATGTCAAGTTGCTTCGTGATATGATGACGTCAGTGAAGGTCTGTTAATAGTTCTGTTTTATTTGTCATGCGAAATTATATTGAAACGGTATAGGGCTGTTGTGAAATTTTTAAGGCAGAGCCTTATATGTACTCGTATATTACATTTGTTATATACTCGTTCATATTTATTTTCTTTTCCACCGATTTATAGCGATGATATCACTTCCTTTTTGAAGAACTGAATTGTTATTCCCGCTTCGATGAACCTGCTAATTGGGACACTTTTTTTGGGTTTACCGACGGGTGCCTAGGTGCTGTTAGGGTAATCAGTGATTTTGGTAGGTTGAGCCCCCATTTAATTGACTTAATAAAAGCTTCATACTAAGAGATAAAAACTAACAAAAAGACTTAAGAGCTAGGAATTTAGGTAATAATAGAGCAGATCTAGTTTGAGACGAGGAGTCCTCAGGTTAAAATTAACCTTCCGTAACCATAAGAGGTGCGGAGGACCGGTAGAAAGAAGGACGTGGAGGACATCGCAAATTACGTGGATTGGTGTTGGCGGAAATAGAGTTGTAAGTCGATGGATGAAAAGGATGTCAGCTATTATATATTCCTACGTTCTTCTAAGGAAATCAAATTGATAAGTTTGAGGCGGCTCTGGTAGATAGGTGAAGTTAAAATGTCGTTCGAGGGCAGACCACGGAGAGCAAATCGAAGGAATCAACGTTGAATACATTCGATTCGGGAAACCTGAACTCGCTGAAACGGGAAGTGACGTCGGCTGGCATACTCAAGCCGGGATCGAACAAAGGTAGCATAGAGAGATCTGGTTGCGTACGGGTTGGAAAATTCCTTGGACCACGGTTTAATAAAACCAAGTGATGAGTTGACTTTAAGGTTCATCTTATTGATATGCGAACGATAAGTAAACTGGTTTTCGAATAATGTGTTAAGCCCTTAAAAAGATTGAGCCAAAGTAATAGATTGACCATAGAGAAAATAAAGTCGGGGAGGAGACAGATTGCATTTATATGAGAGGTTTATAGATTGACAGTTGGCGATATTTAGTTCTAAGCAGCTTTTGAGGCACAAGATCGAGGTATCTTGAAGAAGGGTGGAGTTAAGGCTCCGGCTCATAGAATCCGTTGCGTCCGTTACGATGCCGGATAGGTTGACGTTGATGTATTTGACGGAAATGACAGTCCCATAGAATGCGTGGCATACGGATACAGCAGAATACAGCCGATGACGTTTTGTTATTGTTGAGAGTGTTTTCTCTTCAAGCTGTTCTCCGAAAAATTTGTTCTCATTCTCTCAATGTCTCCACCAATGAAAGTGCTTACTCGCAATTTATGAATGCGTGAACCTCAATATATGAAAGTATGGTCCTCCATGTGTGAATGTGTGAACTACCAACGGATCGAAAAGTAGAAAGTAAATCTACTTTATCCGTTCGTTCCGTCATATCCTTTGTTTATGGGCCTGCTTCCATAACAAAGTGTATATTCTATCCAGCTGTCAATCGATAACGTTGGGACGAAATAAACGACTTGCACTTAAACCTTAAGGCTTCGTCTAAAATGCCTTCAAAGGCTTTAGGAATTTGAGAGAGTTTAGCCATAGGACGATCATTAGTACCTTCATTACTTGATACCTTTTGTGTATGGGGATTATAAGAGGTCTTCCACATCTGGGAAAACTCTCCCTGCGTAAAGATCTGTGAAGGTTTGTTGTTGAAGGGAAGGGAGGAATGAGGAAGGAAAGTGAACGGTGTCAGCCTAGCAATGCTGTAACTATCCCTAGACATCGATTATACTTATTTTATCTCGTGATAGTTATCGGGTAAGGGTCTAGTCCAATCGGATTTGGCATGTTATGCATGAAAGCGCGTGTATGGAGCAAGAAGGAAATAACAACGGTGTGAACTCTGTCAGAAATCACTTACCCTCAAAAGAGGGTACGGCAGGCAAATTCACGCAGTGGCGTCAGCAATCAAAATGCTAGATACTTTATGAGAGTCAATACAACGTACTTCTAAGCTGAGCTCAGAAAAAATGTAGGGTTGTTCGAAAAAAAAAGTGAGGAGTGTCTTCTTCCAGGCGGCAGCAGACGAATTCTCTAGATGGAATCAACGGTGTTGTATACAGTTCTAGTTAGGCCAAACTTACTAAGTGTAATCCCTATATGAGCTGCTTCGACATATCTGGACACTAGGTCTATAGGGATCTCCAATACTGAGCTAGGGTGTGGGAAAAGAGTTGGTGGCGGATGAGCCTTTAATGGGTCAACGGCAGCGCTCATAACTCCAAGTGGGTTAGTGGCACCGGAATATCCGGTCTGCTGTCCTAAGGACAAAACAAGGGCCTGGCCCTCCAGGTTGGTGGTTGTTCCGTCGGGGTCAAAAAAATTTAGTTATGAGAGAGACACAACCAGATAATGAATCTCCTTAAACCGCAACTAGACCCGGAACGTCAATGGACTACGATTTGAGAGTATACATTTGGAATGTACGAACAATGTACACGCCAGGTGCTACTCAAAAGCTTGAACCTGTCCTCACGTGGTACAGGGCAGATATTACCGCAATCCAGGAGATACGATGGATAGGATCAGATAAGATTACAGCTGTCATAAAAAAAATACGGGCTTCTAATATGGTGATAAGTAGCACTAGGTTCCCAAGGCTAAGGATCCACACAGAAATCTGGCCGCCAAACAAATCGACTATGTGTTAATCGATGCGAGGTACGCACCTAACATCCTCGACGTGCACACATGACCATTTTCTTATTGCGGCTAAATTCAGAGCTCGACTGCCCAACGGCAAGCTGCGAACTACTCAGAAGAAGAAATTCGACGTAGGACGCCTAAGCACACCTGGAGTAGACAGAGTCTACAGAGAGCGCCTGAGCGAGAAGCTCTGCAGTTACCCACTGCCAATGCCAACAATCAGTGGTGCCAATAACTCGAAATCATTAAGGAGATAGCCGAAACCACTGTAGGGTACCAGCCACCCCAGAGAGAGAGCCCGTAATATGAGAATGAATGCGTATACCGGAAAAAGGTGACAGAAGATGCACATAAGAAAACGCTGCAGCGCAAAACCAGGGCAGCGAGGGAAGGGTATCGACCCAGGAGAAGAGAGTGGAAGAAGATATTACGTTGAAAGTAGACGGCCTACGCTGCCTCCCAGCTCAAGGAGATTAAAGAGTCTCGGAATCGAAACAACATCCGGAGGTCTTACTAGAAGGCCAAGCAATTAGCGGCTGGCTTCAAGATCGGAACTGCGAAAAAAACCTAGTCACCGAAGCACAGGCAATAGTAAATGTATTTAAAGAGCATTTCCTAGAGTGATAGGGCAAGAAGAGAACCCACTGGTCAATGAAGGACCAGTTCCACCATCCAGTATAGAAAAAGTCAGCTTAGTTATAAAAAAGCTTAAGAACAACAATGCTCTGACGGCCTGCCAGCGAAGCTTTTCTAATACGGTGGTGATGCTTTGGTAAGGCCCATGCACCAAATCATCGACCAAGTATGGGTGGAAGAAAGTATTCCCGATGACAGGACTATCGGCACCATATGCACCATCTACAAAAAAGGCGATCCTATATCTTGCAAGAACTATCGAGGCATATCCCTGCTTAATGCCGCATTTAAGATCTTATCCAGCATACTGTGTGAACATCTCATACCATTCTTCAACACACCAATCAGCACGTACTAGTGTAGCTTCCGGTCCGGTAGAACGACTATAGACCAAATTTTCATACTGAGACACATCCTGGAAAAGACCAACGAATTTCAGGTAAAGACTCACCACCTATTTGTCGACGTCATCATCAGGAGCTCTATAGGGCAATGGCTGAATTCGGGATCCAGGCAAAACTGATCCAGATGTGTCGCGTGACGCTGAAAAACATGCGCTGCAATGTGCAATTTAAAAGTAGCCTCTCCGAACTATTTCAAACGTTCACCGGATTTCGACAAGGAGATGCGCTATCATGTGGCTTATTCAATCTCGTTCTGGAGCAGATAGTGCGCAGGGCAGGTGTCAACACGGAAGGCACTATCTTCAATATGTTCTTTCAGCTACTGGGATATGCGAACGATATTGACTTCATCGGTCGTTCCAAGCATGCCATGATAGATTCTTTCACGGGAATTGAAAAACAGGCTAAATTTGTTGGCCTTGAAGTAAACGAGGACAAGACTAAGTACATGCTATCAACAAACAAGCCAGCATCTGTCAACCGCCTAAGACAAAACGTCACTATTGATAGGAAAAATTTCGAGTTAGTTAATTAGTTCACCTATCTCGGAGTAAATGTGAACTCCACTAATGACACGTTAGTGGAGATCCGAGGAAGAATTACCCTAGGAAACCGTTGCTACCTCAATCTGGCAAAACAATTAGCTTTGAAAACTCCTTGAATTAGAATTTGTATTGAACATATTAAAGCTTCACTAGTTTATAAGATAATTATATGTCTTAATGTGATTGCAAAACAAAAACTAAACTAAACTAAAACTCCTAACTCGAAGGACGAAGAGTATGCATTACAAAACCCTTATCCTGCCAGTTCTGCTGTATGGCGTCGAGTGCTAGACGATAAGCAGGAAGGGAGAACTGATACTGGGCTCCTTCGAAAGAAAAATTCTTCGGCGGATTTTTGGTCCTGTGTGCCAGGAGGACGAATGGAGACGAACACCCCTATTGTGAGAGTAAAAAAATAAACGATAAACGATAAATATCAAAAAATTTGAGTAGTTCGTATTGCGATTGTCAATTTGTAACATATTTCCATTTGAATGGGGCCAAAGTGAAACAACAAACAAACGGAATTTTCTGATGCTAGTTTGGCAACAAAAGTCATGTCTCATTCACAATAGTCAATTTATTCACAATAGCCACAAATTGTATCAATGAGTTACACAATACCGACAATTGTTTTCATTGATAAATTTGTCAGTCGTCAATTGGTTGATAATTGACACTCGCAATACGGGTGAAAGATACAACCTCTTTCGCTGACAGGTAATACTCTTGGGATTGGATATCAGGTCACAGTTAAACAGAGGCGTCACGATGAAGCAGAAATCCAAGAATTGGCTGCTAAGACGGTGGAAACACAAAAGGCAAATATGGCCAAACAACAGGCTGTCCAAATGCAGAATCGTGCAATGTCTGGCGGGGGTGTAGAACCACCCATGGACAGGAAAATATATTGAACTACATATTTTACCACGGGCAAGGGCATGACGCCGATACCAGAAAGCCACACCGCAATTGCTATCGCCACCCCGCTGCCACCGCTAATGGTCAAACAAATGGTAATCCAAAAAATTCCACAACGAATGGCAATGGATCTGCGGCACCGGCGGAAAAGGTCATTTTGGATGGGTGAAGTTCGGTAAAATCTTCATACCGTACATCTTTTGCTGTTCCCACAAAGATCATCACGACCAAATAATTCAGTTAACTGGACACGACAGCCATCGATGCCAGCACCGAAGAATATCACACCTGCGGTAGCAAATAAACAATCTCAGCAACAGCAACAGCAACAGCAACAGCAACAGCAACAGCAACAGCAACAGCAGCAGCAGCAGCTACAGCAACAACAGCAACAACACCAATCACAACAAATGGCAGCGAAACGTGGGGCTGCCTACTCCAAATAGTGCTGCAACGGCACAGAGGCTACATGCTGCCTCCTTAGCGGCCGCTATACAGGCACTAAATGGCGCGTTGATGGTAAGTCGCAAAATAGTATCCCGATGATGCATGCACAAATGCTGGCCACACAACAACAGAATCATCCAGCAGTACGGCCCGGTTATCATGGCCCAGCAGATAATCTTATACTCACCAACCGCCAACCGTATACCTACAATACACCAGATGTCAAATTGTACTAGTATCGAGCAAGCAATGCAGCAAAAACGTGCCAATATAATAAATCACTCATCACCACCATCAACTCGTTTACATCTCCCCCTCTGCCTATTCCCCAACACAAGCTTCTTCACCCGCAATAGCTTCAATGGCCTCTCAATCTATGTCAAATTTTCATTCGGCCTACCAGCAAGCGCATCAACCGCAGCACCAGCAACAACAACAGCAGCCGCATCAAAATGGTAGAGGCAATCAGGCTAATGGAGGAAGCAATTCAGCTACAATGCACCTGCGAAGACACGCTGCCGCAGTTGCAGCAGTTCTAGCAGTTCAACAGGGATCAGTGGTTGGAAAGGATCCTTCAAATCGACTGCATATCATTTTAGAAATATCCTCCGGTAGTGTTCATCTCCCGACGTATAAGGTTCAAAAAGCCTACGTGGACAGTATTGCTGTTCCTTGTATAAACATGCAGGCATACACTGATTCAGATCAATTAATGACGCTGACTAATTTTCGAGAATTCTTCTTCCCTCCTGTTCCGTTGGAGCATTCTACATAAACGATTGATAGAAGCGCTCGAGGTTGAGTTATACAAAGGCAATAGGCGACAAATTCAAGTTCTTTTTGAATCTGGTCGATCACAGTCTGAGAACATTCCCCTAGTGAAGCTGTCAGCGCTTTAGCTCCGTACAACGCCTCCACTATGCTTAGTCCTCCTTTAACTGCTACGTGCACTAATCCGTTTAGCTCATTTGATTGGCTTTCGTCTGTCACTATACCAACGATCGATAGCAATCACAGTATCCCTACATCAAGCGGAGCCAATCTTGCTGAACAGAGAGCTGCAACTGCAGCTGCCCCATGCCCCCACAGCTTCATCAGCATCGTCAAAATTCAGTTAACCATCATCAGCGTCATAGTTCACATAATCCAATCGCAGCAGTTGCCGATTCATCGACGATTTCGTCAGCAATAGTATCTTAGTCTTCTTCCGCAACATCATCGTTAGCGCTAACTCCTACATCACTGACTTCTTCACCAGCCGTACCATGGCCACACAAAATCAATGCAGTTGCATTATTTAATCCGCCGGCATATCACCTTCAGGCGCCCGGTCATGGTATACCGGTGGAGACACTTTTTGAAAACATTCAGAATTACGATTAAGATCTTAGATTTATTGAGATAAAACCTACAACCACGAACTCCATGAGTTACACCAAGATGTGGACATAGTCCCAAAAGCCAAAATACGTCGACTATTGTACATTGGCTCGGCCACATCGAGCGAATGGACAATAATGCTTCAGCTAAGAGGATCTTCGATTCCCAGCCCCCAGGTTAGAGACGACAACTAAGGTTGTGTTCCGTTTTAAAGACCAAGCCATCGTAGATACCAGAGGGCTTGGTCTAGATAACTGGAAGCAGCGTGCCCGAGATCGCAGAGAATGGAAGACTGCAGTGTCTCAGGCAGAGAATCTTCACGGGTCGGGAGCCCGTTAATTAAGTAAGTAAGTAAAGAGTTAAAAAAACATTTCTTAAAATCCGTATGTTCATTCTAACAGCAACGTATTCTAAGCTAACTGCTTTCGGCAAGTCTTTTTTTTAACTAATAGTGTGGGAAAATCCAAACCTGTCCTACATCGCAGTGATACCTGGAATAAGTTATTAAAGAACGATTTTTTTGGGGGGAAGGAGGGAGGTAGAGAAAATATTAACAAACCTAATCCATGCTTACGGATCCAACCCATAGAATTCGTGAACTTCAACACGTCAATACTGCCAACGGATCAATGGATTGGAAAAGTCGAAAGTAAATCTACTTTATCCGTCGAAATTCATACTTCCATTGGCTATGGGCCACTGATTCTATAGGTCGAAGCTCTTAGTTATCATGACAGGTTTTCCCACTCTTTACTACATATTGTAAAATCTTTGTGTGGGTTCAAAAGACAGAACTTATTCCTTTCAATACAATCGCTTTATTCAATCCAGAGGCTTGGTCTTGGTGGTTTGCAAATGTCCTTACTACGTGATTACCATATATTGTACCCGTACTTCTACCCAAAATGGCTAAATTTCCATAATCAGTTTTTAAAGCTAGGAGTAAGGTAGTGTAGTACTTTGAAAATAATTTTTTATTCCGCCTGTACCCGAACTGGGCCCAACTTCGGGTTGATCGTCGATACAAACCAAAAGAAGAACCAACTTCAAGTTAGAGTCAGTTCGGTCATTCCGTTTTCAGATTGTATTAAATATATTGTATTAAAAAGAATTATAATTGAAATAAATAAAAGCTAAAGAAAATATTAGTACTAAAATACTTAGGAATCATTCATGTCATTATTAATTGAATTATCATACCTGTCAGCGTTAAGTTAAGTTAAGTTAAGGTTTTATTTATCTCAATAAAATTGTTGACAATAATATGATTTTCCGCGAAACCTCCAGGCTTATCTGCAGAAGGTTGTTTTGCTAATTATAAAATATATACTACCTTCATCAAAAAGTTTCCGGAATACATTCAGAAAATTTTAAATACAAGTTTATTCATCTAAATCTATATTGTCCCCTTTAAAGTAATCCCCATCGACTGCAACACACTTATGCCAGCGCTTGATCCAATCCTTGACACATTTTTTATATTCGGTTTTCGATATGTCCATCAGTGCTTCCTGCGATTTTTCCATTACTTCCTCTCGGCTGCTGAAACGCGTTCCCCGTAGTGGTTTTTTAGCTCGATTGAACAGAAAGAAGTTACAGGGAGCCAAATCAGGTGAATTCGGTGGCCCTTGGATGGTATTTGTTGCATTTTTCGCCAAAAAATTACGAATAATGATGGCACTGTGCGACGGTGCGTTATCATGGTGCAAAATCCACGAGTTTTACGCCCACAATTCTGGTCTCTTTCGGCGAATTGCTTCACGCAAACGTCTCATAACGCCCAAATAATACTCCTTGTTTACTGTCTGGCCTTCTGGCAAAAATTTACGATGCCACTATACCGTTGTAATCCATGAAAACCGTGAGCATTGCCTTCTTGTTTGACTGAAAACGACGTGGTTTTTTTGGTCTCGGCTCATTTGGTGAACGCCATTCACTTGCCTGATGTCTGGATTGCACGTCGTATTCATAAACCCACGTCTCGTTTACAGAGTAGTGATCCTTCTGATGAATGTGGGATCGGATTCGGCCTCGCAAATCACCTCTTTTGCGACGTCAACACGGTCTCTTTTTTGCATGAAATTGAGGTCTTTTGGCACCAACTTTGCTGCTACACGACGGAAACCCAAATCATTAACCAAAATGTCTTGGATGGATCCATAGGCATGTTAAAGTTCTCCGCTATCTCTCTGATGGTTAATTTGCGGTTTTTGACCAACATTTCTTCTACTTCATCAATGTTTTCGTCGGTTTTCGACGTCGATGGTCTGCCACTGCGTTCATCATCTTCGATTGACTCACTAGCACTTTTAAACCACTCGTGCCACTGGTAAACTACTGTTTTCTTTAGAGAATCGTTGCCGAAACACTTTTCCAACATTTCCA
The DNA here is from genome assembly GCA_963966105.1 of Volucella zonaria. NCBI lineage: Eukaryota > Metazoa > Arthropoda > Insecta > Diptera > Syrphidae > Volucella > Volucella zonaria. The sequence goes on along the minus strand of OZ014530.1, from coordinate 30,823,010 downwards.
TTCGCGCACCATTAAATCCGTTTTTTACGCAAAATTTAATACGAGTACAAGTTCGTTGTTGAAAATTTAAATACATTTCCAAAATTGTAAAAAATCACCAACACACACAGAGATAGATGTACTCTTGGCTACGTAACTTTTGCAAATGTCAAGCTATGACGCTAAGATTTAGAGGGAATGTCAACAACAGATTTGCGAACTTAATAAAAAAAAAACACAGAACTCAAATCGCCGAACAGTGAGAGCGCGATGGTGGTGGTGTGGTGCCGGAACTTTTTGATCAAGGTGGTATGTCGATTTCCTCACATTATTTGATAGCGTTTATCGTTTCTCCTGGTTGAAGAAATGAAAAGTGGGTTGGTCCTTTCGATGTCCACCAAATTGTCACCATAAACTTTTTTGGGTGCAGATCGGGCTTGTGGGTGTGTTTTATTTTTTCATCTGCATCCAACTACTGCCCAGATCTTTTGTGATTATCATACAGTATCCACTTTTCACAACAGGTGACTATCCGGTGCAAAAACGGTTCAGTTTGGTTTCTTAATGTAAGCGATGCGCAGATTTCCAGGCACCGGTAGCTTGGGGTACCCACTTATCGAGTTTCTTTACCTTTCCTATGAAAGAAAGATGTCGACTTACTCCCATTGGGGATACTGCCATGCTTTGTGCAATCTCCCGCACCGATTTTGTTGGGTCTGCATCCACCATTACTCTTAAAACTCGTCGTCAACTAACATTTCCGGCTTCCCACGTGGTTCGTTTTCAAGGCTGAAATCTCCCAAACGGAACTTTCCAAGCCAACGTCGTATAGTGCGTTCGTTTACCCCTACATCCTCAAATGCGTCATTAATGTTTTTCATTGCCAATGACGCACTATGTCCCATTTCGTAAAAAGGGTTCGAATTTGAACTGCCGACAGCATGGTAAATAATTCCTGGAAAAAAAATAACGGTACTTGTAGCAAAGCCTAAAATTCTCACACGTCAAGCACAGGTACCACTTTATTTTATAAAAAAAGAAAATTTAACGTTCTGGCACAGATATTCACTGGAGAACTTCCTATTTTCGACTGAGCAAAAATCACCACATTTCATGTGGTACATGAGTAGTAATGCATTTTCTAGTTCGAAACTTTTGGACATCATTGTGCCGACGCTTCAACTTGCAATACGTCAGTTTCTTCTTAAATATCTTGAAAGGAATCATATTGCTCGCCCCCGGAAATCGTCGAACTCTGACACGAATGTTTCTGTTCGTCCTGGTATCGCCTTCGCTGCGCAAATTAAATGCTTGGAGGAATAGTGGGGTAGGCAGTAGCAATGCGAACTGCGGTTGACTCGGCAGTAAGTAGTTTTTCTCCTTAGTTGCCTTTTAGGACAAACCCAAAGTACGGAACAGTATCAATGCAGATACAGTATACGAGTATCTATTTCATCGGTTAATAAATTTGCACATTTTTATTGATTCTTTCATTATTACTTACATTCTAGACAAAAATGATTAAATCTAATTTAACAATGATAGTTACATATTCTAGCTTACTGGCCCCTACCGAGCGCTCTAAACTGTACAATCTCATTCAAAGTTTACCTTTCGGCCTTAAAAACTATCTTGCAATTAATCTTATCTATCAGTATTATTGTACAATATATGAAATTTCTAAGAAAAAGTATCTTTTAAATTTTTTATAAAACTTAAAACTATGTCCCTACTTAACCTATCTTAACTATACATACAAATTGCGATTTCGGGAGCCTGGCACTCGTCAACATCGCGCACAAGCATGCCATACCCGTCGTAGATGAACCGCTTGTCCCTCGCACCGCAGTGGCGGTGGTATATTACCGGGACACCATCCTTGCTTTGCATTAGCCCTCTGGCGCGATAAAGTCCGATAGAAGCGTGCCCTCGTGGTACATTTCATTGGGGTAATAAGCCCCAAAGATCAGGCTATTAATGTTGGTCATTGCTCGTGCAACGTGTCTTCGCATCACCCTAATCAGGAGATTGTCATTCCTATTCAGATTAGCCCAATCGTAACGGACTTTGTTGGGATAATATTTTTTGTATTCTGATTCTGGAGTTCTGTACAAGCCAAGACAGGTCCTAAGACGCTGCCTTACAAACACCCGAATCCTTTCCATCTGATACGGTGCTACATTGAACCACTCGGGACAATCATACACGATGACTGGCCTGATTTGGGCCACATAGCATACGACCTTCACCCTGGAGACAAGTTGACTGCTGTGCCTTCTTGTTAAGGCTAAAGCCTTCTTGGCTCCAGCAAGACAAGCATCTACATACTCGTATATGTTTGTCAAAATACAAATACTTATCGAGCCAGATACCAAGGTATCTCACTACGCTCACCGCTCACCGCTAATGGCAGTCCGTGCTGTACAATTATGGCCAAATTTCGCCAGTTATATCTTGTATCCCTAGAAGCCCAACTCAATGGAGTTCTAAACAAGATTGTTTGCGACTTTTGAAAATTAATTTTCAATTTCCAATCGTCGCAATACGCCTTAATATGATCGAAGTCACGTAACAAAAGGGTATTAATGACTTCGGTTTTTGGACCTGATCTGTATGCCACTAAATCGTCTGCGAACGCTATGTAATGATTGAGGGAACCTACTAGATCACTTGTGTAAATGTTAAACAGTATCGGAGAGATCCCAGCCCCCTGTTGTAAGCCGTTGTTACATTTAACAACGAATTTCTTTCCCATAAGCATGTCGTAAATCATACTCGTATATAGCAGCGGTTTCGGCATGCCCATCCTGGTCAGCTTATAGAAAAGCCCCTCTAACCATACGGTGTCGAAGGCCTTCTCAAAGTCAAGGAGGCAGGCAACCGTCTACTGGTTCTTGCATTTATTCCATTGTATGTCGGAGACCAGCTTTGATGCAGCGTTGAACAGTGTCATGCCTCGCCCTAAAACCAAACTGATTTTCCGGAATTATATTATTTTCCTCAACCCACCTTAACAGCGCTCTATTAACCACTTTCTCGAATACCTTGCTAATATTCGGAAGCAAACTAATTGTCCGAAGATTAGCAGGGTTAGTTCTAACTTTGTCCCTTTTCGGGATTGGATGTACCACCGCTGTTTTCCAGTGCGCCGGATAATATGCATTATTCAGCGCATTGTTAAATAGCGTAGTAAATATACGAGTATCCACTGCTTCCGAAGGGCAGGTGTCTTAATACGACGTTTGGAATACCGTCCACTCCCGACGACTTTTTGTTTTTCCGGGATTCAAAGATGCACAATTCGCACGAACAAATGCGAGGAAGCTCGTTCATCGGCGATGATGACGTTTGCCGCATTTTCTTCATTGAATACGGTGAAACCGTGATTCTCGGATCGCCAATTTTGAAGTTCGTTGCGCAGATAATAGTGATTTACATAGGCCCTGTTGTCAATTTTGTGATTACAGTGAACCACATAGTGCGCCGTATACACGGCCTCGAAAAAAGCTCCCAGCAAATCCACTTTCTCCTGTGGGTTTTCGACCACGAAAAGACCGTCGCCTGAGTCGGAACTCTCTGGACTAATGCCAACGGTCAGTAGTGTCCGTTTGTTTTCTGTTGTTTGTGGAATTCGGACACACTGAATGTCATTGTAATCTTTTTTCCTGAACAATTTATTTATCTGCGGGAACATATTCGGACTACTGGATTTTATAGTCCGAATCTTATTGCCCCAGAACAGACTTATAGACATACTGTAATTTTCTTTAATTAATTGTTTTAGGTTTTTGATCAGTGACTTTAGTGTTCTTATTTCCGGGTCGTTTCTGTCAGTGAACTATCTGTACAGCTGCTTAAGCCTCGAAAGTAGTCTGCTTTTGTGTGCGTACAATGCGTTGATTGTTGGAGTTCTGTACTTTTCGATCTGGCTTTCGTCGGAGTATGCTATCCGAGGAATAGTCTGTTCCATAGTTCGTTTGACAACGTCTTGCATCGTCAGTAAATTACGGTCGATTTCATCGTTTGTTAAGTTTCTGTTGGTCGGGGGATTAATTCCACTCAAACGTAAATTACGCTGTAAGATTCTGGAGAAGCAAGGCCACCGAGTACACTTGATTATACTGCTCAAGCTGGGTTTAGGATCCGTATTGTGGCGGCAAGTCCGTAGTGACCACTATTGTACTCGAACGCTCGCAAACAGTTCCTTATGTTTCGATCCGTGTTAGTCAGATTTAGTCTACTGTCTGTCTGGCTGACGGGAAGGATGGGATATTCGTCGCATACAGTTCAAGTTTGACCCCACCAGTAGTATAACTGGTTGCCCAAGCCGCATGTCTAGCGTTAAGATCTCCGGCCAAAAAATAATAATTTTCCTCCGATTGAAGCTGAAGGCAACGAATAAGTATTTCGAGCTCAGTTATAAATTGAATAGGATTAGGTACTTCAGGTGCATAAAGTGACACCACATACACTCGCCTTCGACTATGCAGAGGAATGCATACGATGCAGGCTTCCAACACCCGGAATCTCATTAAATCCCCGCTATATATGACCCTATGGCGCATGCCTTTGCGTAATAAAATACCAACCCCACCTCCTCGTGAGGAATGTGGACGATCTCTTGTATACAGTGACTCACATAGTTGATCACACGATTTCAAAAATAACAAAGTAAAGGGGTTTTCTTGTAAAATAAAATTGTATTTCTTATAAAATAAAAATGAATAAACTCGTTGGGCTTCAGTGTTAAAAAAAATCGAAATTGATTGCTCAATGCATGTTTCTGAAAAAAAAAAAAATATATAAACAATTCATTGAAACAAGCACGTGATCAATATTGTGGATTGGGCTCACTTTAAGACTTCATACAGTTTTAATATTTTGTGTGGCCTCCTTTAGCGGATAAAACACTTTTAACTCTTCTTATCATGGAGTTTACTAAATTTGTGCATACCTCTATTGGAATATTATCCCACACAATCTGAACTCTGGACCAAAATTCTTCCAATGTCTTAGCCACAGGACCATACTTAGATAGTTGCCTTTTAATGTCGCCCCAAAGGTGTCCTATTGGGTTTAAGTCTGGAGATTGAGGGGACCACTCCAAAACTTCAAACCCATGACATTCTAGCCAATCTTTTGTGGTTTTGGCTGTGTGTTTGGGATCGTTATCGTGTTGAAACGTAACGTCCAAAACCGATTTATCCCATTTTTGTAGACTTGGCTCCAGGCAAGATGTCAAAATGTCTGTGTACAAGGCTACCTCCATCGAATTTGACCGTTCCTTTAACCAGCCTCTTTGAAAGTTGTTGTTCCTTCTTCTTCCATACCCATTCACGGCCCTTTGAACCAAATCGGTTTATTTTGGTCTCATATGACCAAATGATTTCAGCCTAGTCCTCTTCTGTGTATAATTTATATTTGTTAGCAAACGCTTTTTGGAGAGCCATGTGCCGTTTTGTTAGTAGAAGCTTTTTGACTTTAGTTCTACCCTTCAGAACAGTTTCAGCACTAATAGCAACATTATCATTGGATAATAGTGAATGCTGAAGTTCAGCAGCATTACTACACTCTCCAGAAAGTATTTGTCGTACAAGTTTTCTTTGATAAGCTTGGGATAGGATTTGTTTTCTTCCACTTGGGTTTGTTTTAATCCCCAAACCTAGTGTTTTTCTTAGTTTACTGATGAAGCATACAGTACATTTAAATTTTTAGGGGATTTATCGATGACTTAAGCCTTTTTTTAAGTCGTTTTCAATCCCTTTCTTCACGTCGGTTTGTAATTAGAGGTCCTTATTACACGGGTACATTTATGCACGTGTTATACGTGTAATTATCTTCACGTGTGTAAACACGTTTATTTGGTATAGCACGTGTATTTATGAGTACACGTGTATATTTATATAAAATACACGTGTATATGTATGTAATTACATTTTTAATTTTTATGAAATTGTTATGATACCAATTTTGATTATTTAGAAATAAAACACAAAGTTCATTTTATTTGGTAGTTTGTGACAAATTATTTTATTTTATAAATCAAACAAAAAATTAAATTCATTCTCAAGTAAAGTATGTGTATGGTCTTATTTTAGAAACACTTTCTATTTTTATAAAGAAATACCAACAAATCCACATTATCAGGGAGCAATGAAGATCTTTTAGATGTGAAAATATTTCCAGCCGTGGAAAAACAGCGTTCTGTGCTAACAGATGTAGCTGGCATAGACAAATATTTTCTCGCTAAAATTGCGATAGCCGGAAATTTATCATGTTTATTTTTCCACCATTCATATGGATCTAGGTCAAACTTCAGTTGAGGTTCAGCTAAATAAGTGTCAAGTTGATGTTGGATAGTCTTTCGCTTAGTTCCATGTGTGTTATAAAGAAACTCTAAGTCATTTGTAAAATTCATAGTGGACCCAGTTTCTGTTTCCGAATTATTCTCGGAAGGTAAATATGCTGTCATGAGCTGCTTGACTTTATTTCTTATAGACATTTTTTCATCAACATTCTCATGCTCTAGGTATTTACTCGTAAATCAAATCTATTTCGTACTCGTATATCATTACGTAAACTGATTTTGAACGATGTAATTACGAGTATGTCTGAGTCGCTTGCGGAAAAATTCATATGTTGCTCCAGCATTTTTAGCATAAGAGGTCGCACCATGGATGTAGACGAATTTTCGTTGCTAAGAATCTTTGTAAGCGCTTGAATAGGCCGCAAAATTTTTCCAAATTCTTCCATCAATGCCCATTCTTGTTCTAAAATTTCCAACTTTGTAGCAATAGCTGAGGAAGTGACTGTACGATCTGTCAATACATTTATCACTGGACTCCGGTTTTGTGTTAGACGCTGAAGCATAAAAAAGATTGAGTTCCACCGAGTGTTGCATGATTGTAAAAGGGATTGTGCTGGTAGACCCAATTGTTTCTGCTTTTCTTGCAAAGCACATTTCGCAACATTGGAATGTTTAAAATGGCAAACTAGTTTACTGGCTTTCTCAATTATGGACATCCATAACATGCCAACTGAAGACTGTGTACTGAAGACATTCTGCTCTACTTGCCTCATAGATTCCACAGCTTTAACCACATTTGCAGCGTTGTCTGACTACTGCTGTGACTTTTTCATTAAGTCCCCAATCGAGAAAAATGCCTTCCATCTTGTTCATGAGATTTTCTGCATTGTGACGTGTATCAATTTCACTTGTCTCAAGTGTAAAAGACTGAGGTACCCAATCGTCATCTATGAAATGTGCCGTCATTGTCATATATGATTCTTACGCGGCAGACGTCCAACAATCGGACGTCTTTAACGCTACCAATTTTGTCCTTTATTACTGTTTCAACTTCCTGTTTAAGTGATTGGAGTCGTTTTTTTATTACCTCTACTCTCAACGGTTTACAGTTCGGTTCAACAACAGTCATGAATTGGAGAAAACCCGGGCTTGAACAGAAAGAAATTGGAATTTGGTTTAACGCAATCATTTTAGCAAGGGCCTGGTGGATCTCTTCCATCCTATCCGGCGAACATGGTCGGGCATTGCTAGCTTCTTGGGCTTTCCTTTTGTGTATTCTGCGTTTTTCGAAAGAGGACGATCCAGGACTGCTATCATCGTTGGTTTCAGTTCTTGACAAATCTCTATCAATCATGTTGTAATTTGAATCACAAAAAGTATTTTTTACGTCAAAGTGTTAATCTATTTTTATTCACTCGATTTGATTAGAAACCGGATTTTCTCTATTTATGTTTGTTTGAATTGCATGAATTCCTTGCAAATGCCGTTCTAATGACCCTGTCGTACCACCATGACAGGAGAAAGAATTGTTCCTGTCCTCACTGCACAAATCACAGAAGGCTATATCACCTTCTCGATGTGCATATTGCCATACCCAACTCTTTGGTTTCATTTTATCACTTTAACAATTTGAATTAGCAAAAGATATACTTATCAGCCTTTCGAGATCAACACTCAACTAAAACTGATAAGAAGCCTTCGTCATCAATTCATAAACCGGTTTAATGATTAAACTTTAATCTCAATAAAATATAGAAAAATAAACTATGGCTTGAACAGAAATAACTGTTTCTGCAAGTACTCGTAACATCCAATAATCGAAAAAACGTCGTGTTGTAATTACATGTGTTATTTTATTTACACGCATATTAAAAAAGAACACGTGTATTTAAATGTTTACGTGTAAAAGTTTCTTACTAACGGTGTACACGTGACACGAATACACGTGTAATTACATACACGCTTTAAATCGAGAGCCCTAGTTTGTATAGCTCTCATCCTATAAGTCCTTCTCTTTTAAAACTTGGTAATTTGATCAAAAAGTGGAAAAACCGTAATTTGTTCTTTTAAATCACACCTACAAATGCTGTAATTTATTTACTTATTTACACTTAGAACTTAATTTTTGAAATACAATAAGTTCTTTACATTTTAATTACAAGAATATCAAAACTCACAAAATTGATCACATCGAAAGTCAAATTAAATCGGCTGTAGATCTTCTTTGCAGCACAGTACTTTTCCGACAACTGCAACAATATTGCCAGTTGCGTAAATAGCAGACTTTAACATAGACACGGAACTTAACAACGGCGAGATAAGAGTACATCGCAGAAATTTGAAACATGTGAACAATTATGGGAGTCACTGTATATATTGTAGCCACTGTAGCCAATTTTGTGATTCTGGTTGAGCTTAGTTTCGCTAACCAAAAGCACATCTGGGCATTCACTTAACAACAGATTTTGTAAGTTGGCCCTTCTCTCGATCCTGATTAGTGAGTTAAAGTTTAACGCAAGGATCTTCAGATTGACCTCATTCAACGTAGCAGACATTATATCGGCGTGCCAGACTTGTCAAACAGGGTCGAATAGATGACGTCAATTTGAGCCGCTTGTTCATTTAATTGTTTCTGAAAATTATCAATTTTTCCGTGTAGAGATAGAAGAATCGTTTTCAAATCCAGATCCGCTTCCGGCGCTTTTTCAGCTTCCATTGACGTATTTTTTGCTGTTATTGTGGCCTTACTCGCTCCAGACACCATTTGGGTAAAGGATACACTGGGTGTCACAAAGTTAGAGAAAGCACAACTCTTTTGACGCTTCTCTTCTTCGATGAACTGTTTTCGAGCCTGGACTTTCTTTTTCAGCTCTTGAAACCTAGGACAACCCCTGAAATTGGCAGGATGCCCCGAGTTCCTGCAGAGTACGCAAAAGAGTTGACCTCTATCCACTACTCTATCGTTGCCTAAAGGACATTCTCCATATTTGTGGTCCTTGTCGCACTTAACGCACCTAAATTACATATTGCAATTAGCCGCGGCGTGCCCGAACCTCTTGGCAGCGCATACATTGCAATACACGATCTGCCCTCTTTAATTATTCCCAACTTAACACATGGGCCGTGCCGTTTCTAAGAGAGTGCACCACTTGAATTAAACCCATACCATTTTTAGTTAGTACCAACCTTCAAAAGATACGTGTATAAATTTGACAGCTGTCGGACGATTAGTTCTTGAGATATACCGTTGTGAGTGAAGCAACTTTTGTTGTTGTGAAAAAAATGTATTCAAAGCAATTCCTTGTGTTGATTTATCATTGCTTTTTGATGGGAAAGAATGCAGCCGATGCAAAAAAATGGCTTGATAAGTGTTACCCGGACTCTGCACCTTGCGAACGAACCATTGGCAAGCACCGAAGATGATGCACGCAGTGGACATCAAAAGAGGCTGTTTCAGATGAAAACATCAAAAAAGTCCACAAAATGATTACGAATGACCGTAAAGTGAAGTTTATCGAGATAGCTGAGGCTCTGAAGATATCAAAAGAGCGTGTTGGATATATCATACACGAATATTTGGACATGCGAAAGCTATGTTCAAAGTGGGTGCCGCATTTGCTCATAGTCGACCAAAAACAACAACGTGTTGATGATTCAGAGGATTGCTAAAAGCTGTTCAACCGCAATAAAGCCGAATTTTTGCGTCGGTATGTGACAATGGATGAAACTTGGCTCCATCACTTCACACCACAGTCAAGTCGGCTGTCAGCTGAGTGGCGAGCAGAAGACGAACTTCGTTCTCGGCTGGCAAGGTTATGGCATCCGTATTTTGGGACGCACATGGAATAATTTTCATCGACTATCTCCAAAAGGGGCAGACTATCAACAGCGACTATTACATTGCGTTGTTGGAGCGTTTGAAGGACGAAATCGCAGAACAATTGACGCATTTGAAGAAAAAGAAAGTGCTGTTATTACACAATTTTCCCCGATCTATAGATTAAAGTTATTCGATTGCCGGGCTGCCGGCAAAACCGAAAAACCAGAAAAAAGCGCAAACCGATTTAATAAAAACAAAAAAATCGATCCACACTGTCGGTGGTTAGGATCCGTGTGACGATCTGTCACCTGGATTTCCTGGGGAACAGAAAATTCCCTGAGGGGAAATTGGTAAATGCAGCAATATAGTTTGCTGAACCAATTGGCTGCTCAGCTGGGCTGGGTTCAGCGAAAATGATATTTTTAAATGTTAATTAAGCTATTAATAGAAAAAAAGGGTGTTAGGCGCCATGCACTTTTTGCTCCGAGTGGAAGTGCAAAACCATCTGCTACTAATAAATCGGGAGAAATACCGGGGGAAAAAAAATAAACTATACATTTTTTTTTCACTTTATAAATGAACGCTTTATTTGCGGAGTGAAGGAAAAACAAAGCAATGCGGTAGCCGTTAAGCGGCAATGACAAAACGGCAAATCAAATGGCGGTACTGAAGGTACCACTAAATAGACTGAACCGCTAGTTGGGAACCCGATACCGATTGAAAATTCTTATGTTTTTTTTTTCTCTACAAAAAGGATTCGCCCGGGGTAAATAATACTACTTATCTGGTTAATTGATACTGTTATGCTCCTGTCCTGCGCGTCCTGATTTCGTCCGTATTTCCTCCTCGTTTTGGTATATCTTCAAGTCCTTGTTCTTTTTCCTTTCAAAATCTTTATCTTTATCCTTTTTTTTGTTTTAATTAATTTTCTTCACCTTTTTGTTTTGTTTTAAACTCTTGTTTTTTTTGTCTTAAACTTTTGATGGTCAAACAAGAAGTGATTAACCCTATCCCGATGATATCAGCTCGAACCGTAGGTCTCACCCATACACTCCTTCATACGTCCGTTCATACGGATGCAACGGTCCAATTTTGGCCTTTGTGTGCAACGCTCCGCAAATTTGCTGAAGTGTGCCACCGTGCATTGGATTTCCGTTGCTTTCACTCTCTCATACACACACACATTCGTGCTTCTTTCTTATTTCCCCAAATCTGGGGGAATTTCCTCCAAGATTGGGATTTCCATTTTCGCCGAGCTAATATTTCCCTTTACGATCATTCATTGGGGTTGAATGCAGTCTGAATGCAACACCAGTCCTGCCCAAAAGATTATAAAAAGGAAAAAGGTAATTTGCCAACAATATATGGCCTACTCGCATTTATACATTCTAATCATTATCCGTTCCTGTTAATGATCGGATGGCGTACCTTGAGGGCGAAACACGGAACTAATCACTAGACGGGTGCTGTCCAATGAAAACTAAATATAAATAATCCGGCGAACCCTCTTGTCAAGAATTAATTTAATGTGGGTCGCGCAACTAGAGGTCCATTCTTTACAACAGTTTTTGTTACAATTTTATTTTGTTCTGTTTCGTACTTAAGGTGGTGACCGTCCGTCACCAAATAGATTAGGCAGTCCGCCTGGTCCTGTGGCTTTGTGTATTTATTATACGCATAGGATTCCAGACCGTCCATCTGGCTCTAGACGTACAGCGTTGGGCTTAAGGTGACCGTCCGTCACTCCACCGAGACTCCCGTCTCTTCGTCTCGTGGATCTACTGGTTGTCCCCTCCGACAAGTATAAAAGCAGAAAGACAGAGCTCAAGAGCCCACCAATTCTTCCCGCTAATATACTTCTCCAAGGAGACAACATGAAATGAACGGGTGGGGCAAAAAGCGGATCGGGCAGGAGAGACCGTGATGGAGCGGAGATGCCTTCTAAGGCTAAGGGATCTACCCGATAGGAGAGACAACACAACACAAGGGCAAGAGCCGACGACTTTGTGAATGGCTCTTGTTCACTACATACGAGTACCATCCTAATGTGAGCAGATACCTTTCATTGATAGCATCAAGAGGATTTATAAACACAATTAAATCGGTTACGCGTGTCGACTTATCCCGAAACACAAAAACATTAATTGATCACTGTTTAATTCGCACTAAATGCATGGATATTATATCCGCGGTAGTAGAATTACGAGGGCAGGTCAATAATTCCGTGCATTTTTGAATTTCTGACCTCTTTACTGAAACAGCAACACTGCTCCTGTCAACAGGCATTTGTCAGTTGACTCCTGTCAAAATTTAAACTTTCTGCGTCAGTTAGTTTGTGTTTGACAGCTATTTTTATCAGACTACTCACTAATTTGAGGAGAAAATGGAAAAAAAGTGAATTTCGTGTGCTTATTAAGCATTATTTCTTGCGAAAAAAAACCATTACCGAGACCAAGGCTAAGCTTGATAAATACTATGGGGACTCTGCACCATCGATTTCAATGGTAAAAAAGTGGTTTACTGAATTTCGTTGTGGCCGTACAAGCACTGAAGATGCCGAACGTCCTGGACGCCCAGTTGAGGTCTCTACACCCGAAACAATCGAAAAAATTCACGATATGGTGTTGGCCGACCGAAGATTGAAAGTGCGAGAGATTGTGGAAGCCGTAGGGATCTCGCATGGCTCAGTGGTTTCAATTTTGAATGATCACTTGGGCATGAGAAAACTTTCCGCAAGATGGGTGCCGCGTTTGCTCACAGTCGACCACAAACGCAATCGTGTAACAACTTCACAGGAAGGTTTGGCGTTGTTTAATCGCAATATGGAGGAGTTTTTGCGCCGTTTTGTAACCGTGGACGAAACATGGATCCATCACAACACACCAGAGAACAAACAACAGTCAAAACAGTGGGTTTCTAAGGGTGAATCGGCGCCAAAGAAGGCCAAGGTGGGTTTGTCAGCCAATAAAGTTATGGCGACTGTTTTTTGGGATGCACGCGGGATAATCCACATTGACTACCTTCAAAAGGGAAGAACAATCAATGGGGAATATTATGCCAACTTATTGGACCGATTCAATGACGATTTGAAAAAAAAAACGACCTCATTTGGCCAAGAAAAAAGTTCTTTTCCACCAAGACAATGCAAGGGTGCACACATGTGCAGTTGCCATGGCAAAAATCCATGAATTGGGCTATGAATTGCTCCCTCATCCACCCTATTCTCCAGATTTGGCTCCGAGCGACTACTTCTTGTTCCCAAACCTGAAGAAATGGCTTGGTGGAAAAAGATTTGACTCCAATGATGAAGTCATCTCGCAAACAAAGGCCTATTTTGAGGACCTCGACAAATCATTTTTTTTGGAAGGGATAAAAAAATTGGAGAAGTGTTGGACAAAGTGTATAGAGCTAAAGGAAGACTACGTTGAAAAATAAAATTATTTTTTTATCAAAAAATCTGTTTTAATCCAAAAGTCACGGACTTATTGACCCGCCCTCGTATATTGCTCTGACCACTTTGGCATATACTGCGTGACTATTAAATCTGATGAGAAAGAAGAAAGAAACGCTCCTGAAATGTTCAGTTATATTAGTAGTTATGAAGTCTCACGGCAAATTGAACAATTTAACTGGCAACAGTTGATTGATCTGACAGAAGTAAACGATTTGTACAATATCTTTAGAGAATGGTAAAATCATCGACGTATTTCAGAAAAATCAAAAAAAGATCTAATGAGCATAATTGGATAACCGCAGATCTAAGGAATGCATATCTAGAAAGAGATCGTTTATATAGAAGATATAAAAACAATAGAAGAAACCAAGATTATGAAAAAGAATATAAAGCGTTTCGCAACCACCTAAATAAAAAGATACATAGTACTAAAATGAATTATTTCAAGCAACAATTCTTAAATGCAAAAAACAATCCAAAGGAGACATGGAAGATCATCAATTCAATACTTGGCAAAACACTCATAAATCTAGATGATCTGTTGGCTGAAAACTTTGCTACAAACGAGTATGATAATCTCGCAAATCATTTTGCACAAAAATTTTCTTTAGACATAACAAATACTATCCATATATGCGAACATAAATCTTACTCGGGTCCATCCAGCAGTGTTCAGCGATCAATGTATATGAATGAAGTTAGTACTGAAGAAGTACAGAAAATTCTTAAATTACTTAAAGACAACAAATCAGCAGGTGAAGATGGTATACGACCAAAGGACTTAAGAAATAATGCTGAGATTCTGGCTCCGGTTTTAGCAAAACTTATAAACTTGAGTCTGGAACAATCAAAGGTCCCCGAAAGACTTAAAATATCCGTCATTCGACAGATATATAAGGGTGACCCGAAAAACGATATCGGGAACTACCGTCCGATTTCAATTCTATCGGTAACGGATAAAGTCCTCGAAGAGGTGGTATTCAAAAGACTTATTGAATATTTAGAAAAGTATATTTTTTATCGATTTTAAGAAAGCCTTTGATACGCTATGCCATAAAAATATTCTAAAACAGATGGAAAAAACGGGCATAAGAGGACCACTTTTGTCATGGTTTGAGGACTACCTAAAAAACCGCAAATATAAAGTCAAAATTAAACAAAGCCTAAGCAAAGAAAAATCTTCAAAGTATGGAGTTCCACAAGGATCCAAATTGGGACCGTTAATCTTTATTATATACATGAACGATATGTTTGCATCTCTTAACAAAAGCACAGTTTACGCATACGCAGACGACACGGCAATTATCGTTAACCACAAGGACGTTGAAGCAGCTGAAAAAATCATGCAGGAGTTTGATATAGTCACAACATGGTGTCACGACAATGGTCTGATCATAAATGCAAAAAAAACTAAAGTAATGCACATACGTCCTCCGCACATCCTAAAACACAAGATCTTAATAAAAATGCATGGTTATGATTGCCTACATAAGGTTAACAGTCATCAACTTGTTCGAGCTGATGACAACTGCTCGACGATCTTGGATAATGTAGCTATATACAAATATTTAGGAGTCACCGTCGACTACAATTTTAAGTGGAGCTATCATGTTGAGGCACTAATAAAAAAAACTCAGGGGATCCGCTGCCGCTCTTTTCCATTTTAGCTATCGATGTCCAGCAGATGTTCTTCAACAATGCTATTATAGCCTAGTGGAGTCTCACCTGAGGTACGGCATCCTAGCGTGGGGCAACACGCAGCAGCTCCAGAGGCTAAACTCATTGCATGCCAGCATACAAAAAATAGTTAAGAAGTCAGAACGGCATCATGGTAATGACATAAGACAATTCCACACAATAGAACAATTGTATAAGATGAACATACTATCAACTTTCAAAGATGATAACACCTATAAGCTACCAACCCAACAAGCAGTTAACACACGTAGACGACAACAAAATAAGTTTTTGGTCCCAAGATTCTGGAACGAATATGGACGTAGAAAGTATGCAGTTGCTGTTCCGGCAATATTTAACGAGCTTACAACAAATTTAAACAACCTTCCGAAACCAATTTTTTTAAAAAATGTTAAGAAAATGTTTTTGAATTCAAACTGTTAAACTGTTTTTTTTTTTTTTTTTTTATATACGTGTAATGAATTTGTATTTTGAACTCAACATAATGTAATGTAATTTTTAAGACCAATCTTCTGCAGACAAGCCCCCTGGCTTTGCAGATAATACAATATGAATGTCAATCTTTTAGAATAAATAAAAATTCAATTCAATTCAATTCAATTCAAAACGTTGGACGCTGGTCTCGCGCCTTCCTCCTAATGTTTGCTTCAATGGACCGTCCGTCCTACCTGCTGTGTTTGATCCTTCAAGATACTAGGAGGGTGCACCAATGGCTGATGGACCCATGGCTGCCCACCACCCTTCTAGGATTTTGAAGAACCAACGGAGGAGGATGTGGATGAATGAGACCGAAGGGAAAGGGAGAAAGTAGAACTTGTTGTGGTAAATTTTACCGCAACACTGTTTCATCAAGACAATTTACCTTGTCACAAGTCGATGAAAACGATGACAAAATTGAAAGAATTCGGCTACGAATTGCTTACCCACCCACCGTATTCTCCAGATTTGGCCCCCAGCGACTCAAAAGAATGCTCACCGGAAAGAGATTTAAGACCGAATCGTCGAAGCAGAGGCCTATTTTGAGGCTAAACCGAAATCCTACTACAAAACTGGTATCGAAAGATTGAAAAAATCGTTTCAATCAGTGTATCGCCCTCGAAGGCAACTATATTGATAAATAAAGTTGAATATTGCAAAAATTCTGTGTTTTACTATAAAACGGCACGGACTTTTCAGCCAATGTGTTACAGCATGATAATACAGGAATTTAAGGTTGCACATTTTACAAGTATGGGAACGAACTGCGCTGTCGCTGTTCTAAATGATTCACATGCAAGACAAAGAAGCCTTAATAAGGGTCAACTGACCCATTCCAAATGTAAGAATATTTAAAAGCAACTCATCCAATGAGAGTCATGAAATTGTAAACTAAAAAAAAAAGAAAAAAAAGTTGAACAAAAATGACGTTGTGCTTACCAGTTAAGTAGGTGCCTGCCTGATCACACCCGATTGCATCTGCGAATCCGAACCAAAAAACAAATAAACAACAACAGAGGCACATTCATGAATAGATATACAATATAATCAACATCTTTATATACATGTACTGACTTTTGTTTTATTTTTATTTGTTTTTTTTTTTGTGTTTTTGCTTTTTTGTTTTTTTTTTTTATTTAAAAATGTTTTCTCTCTCTTTGTTTTGTTTTTTTTTGTATTCTTTTTTTGTGTTTTTGTTTTTATCTCAACTTAAACTTTAAAAACTGGTTTTTGTTAATGCACTTATTTGTTGTTTACAGTTACAGTTACAGTTCTAAAAGTATGAAAAACTATATTTATCCTTTATATATATATATATTTATATTTATATTTATATTTGTTTAGATTTAGATTTAGATTTAGATTTAATTTAAATTTAATCGCGCATTTACTCTCATTACTCATTATTCAATAAATCATTACTACTCTTTACTTTACTGTTAATGTTTACTTTAAACCTTTTACTTATGTTTGTTTGTTAGTTTTTACCATTTTTTTTTTTTTGCTTTAATCATTATTCTTGTCATTTTCATCGAATACGAATTTATTTAAAATGCTTTGATCGGACGCGAGCCTATCGAGCTCTGGGTCGCCATACTCGAGGATGTTGAAGTCCTCGCCCATTTCGGCGGTGAGAGACTTGAGTAGCTCGTCGTCATCGTCATCGCCGTCCTCCATGCCTTTGAGAATGTCGCTAACTTCTTCGATGGCGTGATCGTAACTAGGCAACTTGTCAAGATCGGCGAGACAATCGGCCGCAACAACGCTGGGTTCAATCATACCTTTGACAGAGTCGGCTACCATTTTCATGGGGGTAAGACGATCGGCAAGAGCTTCACTTATCGTGCAGGCCATTTGACGACTGGCTTCCAATTTGGTGTCGGCAAAGATCTCCATATTTACATCGTCCACAACGGACTTTCGATCAGAAGAGAAACTTTCTTCTTCACTCTTGATTGTGTTCAAGTCGGATAGGGTCATATTCAGATCGTCCAGATGATCGTTTCTCGTGTAATCTGAATTGTATTTATGGCCATCGGTTAGGTGATTCATGTCGAGCACCTGCATGTTCACCCGACTCGACGGATTTTGTAGTAATCGCTTGAGTTGTTCGTCGTTTTCTTTGATGGTTTTGATCTCCTGGTCGAATCGCATAATTTCCTGGTTAAAGTTGTTAATTTCCTCCGACGTTCGGATACTTGAATTTGGTAAGATTGTTTGGTTAGGCGGTACAGAGTATTTTTCATCTGTAGCACAGAGATAGGCGGTGGTGCGGTAACAGCTTTTATCTTCTTGGGGAGTGCTGTTGATATTGAAGCGATTTTCAACGGTTAGTGGATAGGATGGAGGCGCACCTCGTGTACTAAGGTTAGTGAGGTTGGTGAGGTTGGTGTTGTGATTGTGATTGTACGTTTTGGGCTGATGATAGCTGTTCTTCTCTGGATTCTGTTGCATTTTTTGTACTCTGACGTATGCTCTATTATCTTTTGCCTTCTGCAGGAAAGGACCCTTCTCCACTGATGGTAGTGTTCGCCAACGCTTAAGAATTTGTTTACAACGATCATTCCAATTGGGGTACATTTGCTTGAGTTCTGGATGCTTGGTGTTAGCATACAGAACAGCTGAAATTGTAGCCGCTTTACCGAGTTCTTCGTCTTTTCGCATCTTTTCGGCATTTTTCTGAGTACCACCAACACTGGAGCCACTTCCAACGCCACCACCACCGACGGTTAGTGTTTCCAATTGTTGTACGTCGGGCTTTTTCGCAATAGGCACGGCATTCTTGATAGACAGATGTACATTGTTGTGCAGTGTTTGAGGTCTGGTGGGTTCTGAGTAGATGTGCTTGGGTACCGTCTCATGCATTATTACCGTGTCTGCTGAATTGCTTGAGTTGTTCATATGCTCCGAATGGTAGTAGCCGTTGGTTTGTTGTGTTGACATCGTATGACCGTTGGGGATAAGTTGTATACTCACTGGATCGCGATTGTTTATAATTGGAGGTGTCTGTACAGTTGGTTGATTTTGCAGAAGATTTTGCTGGAACGTATGGTGAACGGTTGGTGATGCGGACACAAACGTATTTGTAGCAATGGGACTTTGCATTTTCTCTATATCTCTACTGATTGTTGGTTGTTGCTGCACAATGGCTGTAACTGGCTTGGTAATAACTTCAGGCGCATTGTATCCATATGCAGTGTTGTACGTCGTGGGACCGTTTTGCAAAGGCGGTTTTTGTACATTTTGTACGTTCGCAATGAATGGTGCAACATTGGGTTGAACACTCGTCGTAGGCAAAGGTTTCGACGATGTTATCGTAGCACTGGGTAGACCGTTTTTCGACGGTGGTTTGAGTGGCACGATTTTCTCCTGGAAACTCTTCAGGTAATTAACTTCTTCATTCGAAAGCACAATTTTATGGGCCTCGGCAGATCCCACTCTATTATCATCATCGGAAGATTCACTTTCGGTTAGCGAAAGCTTCTCAGATTCATGCAAAGATTTCCCAAAGAACGCTTCTTGGAGATATGCAGGATACAATTCTGTCAGTTTTGTTTTAGCTTTCTTACGGACAGGCGTTTTCTTTTTCTTTTCTTTTTCCACTTCGCATGTCGGAATTGTTTCCTCATTGTCATCCAAGAGATCGATACTAATGTCCTTCTTGACAGCACGATTTTTCACACTAAATCCACCAATGCCAAGTTTAAGGAGATTTCGCTGTCGCTTCTTCTTGAGAACTGTGATACCCTGATCATTGGTGAAGAACGAAAAGCCTATTGGCGGACTAGCAGTCTCTCCCGTCCACACCATTCCATCTTTATACGCATTGATGTGCTCATCAATAGCTGCATCCAGACGATTTTCCTCCCATGAGTTGTCGTTTGATGTCCCTGCCACCACCGATTCTATTGCTGCCAGTATTGCCGAATCCTTATGCCCTTGCTCATCGACGGCATTAGCTCCCCTGAATTTTCTCTTCTTCTTAATCTCGGTCTGCAGTGATTTGATCAGCTGCATACCGTTTTCACTAACATATACACCATCTAAACTATGGGCCAACTCCATTGACATGTTCTTTACGTAGTTAAGACCGTTTTCATGCAGATCTTCTATGGAGCTGTCGTATAATTTTATTGCGGCCGATGTACTCGGCTGGTTTTTTAAATAATTAGGCACTGAATCCCTGGGGCGGCATAACTTACACATGTACTTGCTAAGATCACACCGTTTCACTTCATCCTCAGAGTGAATTGAATCACACTTACAGTGCAACCATCTTTCACATCCGGTGCACTGCATGATTATCTCCCCCATCTCGTAGGTAACCGAACAAACTGCACATGCTGTCTGACTGGCGCATGGGCCACATTCCGAATAGCTATTCTTCCATTGGCAGTTTTTTCCCGGTTCTCGTCTGCCGCATGTCTGACAGACGGCACACCATTTGCATTTCCAATTCCCATGAGGCACAGAGTCCAAAGGCGGGTCAATGCAGTATATGTGAAAGGATATGTCACATTCATCGCATAGAATAAGCAAAGCATCGTCGTCTTTTTTACCACAGCCTTCGCATATCGTGCAATCTAGGCAACGCCATCCGCGCGTTAAAATCACTTTATTTAGTTTGACATTTACACAGTATGGGTGGTAGCATTGCCCACATTGTGCGCAACAAATAAGTTGACCCTCGTCATCAGCTCCAATTGCACCACACATGACACACATATCCTGTGACAGAATAAATTGATCATTCGCCGAACATATAACGATCTTCTTGTCTATGCCGGATTCGTCGCTTCGCGAACCGAAACGATCTGATGTCGGTGACGATGGATTTTCATAGTAACCACCCATGCCTCGCCCTTTGCCTTTGGATACACGTTTTCTTCCTCCACCGAGTTCTCCCAGTTGGGACTTCTTTTGCAGGGCGAATTTCCCTTTGCCACGGTAGATGTCCTTAAGTCTCATCCGCTTCTTGGGTAGCTTCATCATTGTGTCGAGCGGCCGCCCCCGCATTGGCGCCTGAAAGTTTTTATCCCGCGAACTTCCATCTGCGATATCATAACTTTGTAAACTTCCCAGCATCCCATCTGCCTTGTAGGAGAGCTTCTTACACAGGGTACAAATGTAATCATAATCGGGATTCGACTCCTTCCGCAGGTGATAGACAGAAAGATCAGCTTCTGCATCGCATGTATTGTGAACAAATCGATTGCAACTGCAGCACTTGACCATTTCTTTGTGCGCCGCAGCTCGGTAGGCTTTGTGGCAAATAGGACACGAAAATCCCTTGTTCCTCTGCTGATAACACGAGTCACAGACTGTGTAATTCGAATGCCATCGGGAGGACGTTCCTGCTCCCGGAGTTCTAGATCCACAATCGGAGCATATACGACAATTTCGGCATTTCCAGCCGAGCTTAGGCATTGAGGCGACAATCGGTCGCAAGCAATTCGAGTGGTAGACCTTGTGACATTGTTCACAGGCTATCAGACGATCGTCTAGTACATCCGTTTGCTTACAGATTTGGCATCTTATGCAAGACGTGCACTGCCAACCGGCTCGCGTACCAGGTGTGTCCTTCAGACCAATGCACGTAGTGTGGTAGTGGTCACCGCATATGCTACACATCACATGTTTACTAATGTCGCCCATTAAGTTGCAAGTCTGACACGTTACATTTCCATCTGTATAATTGACTGGAATCTGATACAAATGATCTATGCAAAAGGTTACAAACGATGAAACCACTAGAAAACATCCAGCCGCTGTTGCACACGGAAAGTGATACATTTTCGCGCAATTCATTTTGCAGGCAAGACTTGCTCCATAGTGCTGACAAAAAGAGCACTGCACTTTTAGACTCTGCGACGCAATCACATCGACGTTCTTTAACATTCCATCAGCGTCACAGACAATACCCTGCGACCATAGCGCACACATTTTGTGTATGTAAAAGAAGCTAGAATCTTGCAGACTCCTCAGGTTCACTTGCTCCCTATGGCCGATTGCATCGAGCTCATTTATGTCGTCAGTATGATGATTGATTACGCTTCTAAAACTTGACACATCCTTGGACACAGTTTGATTTGTGAGGTTTATTTTAATTTTCAGAGTATCAGGTTCGGCAACCGGATGTGATGTTAAATTTTCGCTATACATATCCATGGGAATCGATGATTCAAATCTTAACAGCTCGCCTTGTCCCAACTGACTTTGTTCACTCAAATTACACAGACAACATAACTTCCCTTCGTACTTGTGTGAGAAAGATGCGCTCTCGCTTAGCGATTGCAAACTTTCCGATCCATCTACATCGGATAATGATGGATGACTGTGCGACAGAAAACGATTCCCGTGCATATTTTCATCGCTTAGATATCTTTTGACCACCATCGATCGGCTAAAATTCTTCCGTTTCAACTGAGTGCGAACGGCTTTTTTGTAGAAAAATCCCTGCACATCTTTCCGTGGGCGGCCAGGGCCTCTTTTCGAAAGGTACGTGGAGAATTTACGTTTTGTTTTACCTGGAATTGCCAGTTGTAATTGCATTTGTTCTGGCTCTGGTTCTGGAGCAGGTTGATCCTCTGACACGCATAGCACATCATCATCATTTAAAAGAGTGCTCGATGAAGTGCACGCGTTTAGTGGTGAAATGTCAATGGGGTCAGAGCCCAGTAGCGGTGTTGACGATTGCTCTGATATTATTTGCTCGTAGATGAGTTGCTCACTTCTCTCTTCCTGCTCCATGTTCAGTAGTTCTGTTTTGTTCCGATCAAAGTTTTTAAATTCATCTAACCAAGCATCCGGATTCCGAATGCCGGGTATTTTGCTAGAAGTGCCTTGAGGCACATAAAACAAGTGATTATACGTTGCGTTGAGCAATGTGCTTAATTTCGATGATTGATTCAAATTTTCAACAAGATCATGCGATGTTGGGGGAGAGTAAATATTTTTAAATTCTAGTCAGTTTAAATTGTCGACAACCAGTACATGCAAATTGTTCAAAAACATTTCCAATCGGAGTCCTGCAAATGAAAGAATTCATTTCATTAGTATGGGCTATTAGAAGAGACGATATGTTTTCATTTTACGTACCTTTACGTTGTAAACCAGAGAGAGAATCATTCCTAATCAAAAATATGTAGCAATAGAATCACGATAAGTTGAGTATTTAGCATCAGTAGCCTTTGACTCCATTAAATTAAAACTGAAAAGAGAATCATAGAAATTTAGTAGAAGAATTAGCGACGCTTAATAGCAAAAAAAAAGGCTCGTGAAAGTCAAATGACATTGGAATGCATTGCGTCGGCTAAAATAAGAATCATAGATGTCAAGCAACGTTGTTGGAGAATTTAGAAAGGTGGAAATAAGTAGTTTTCAAGTGCATACCCGCTTTGCATGGCGGCGGAAACTATAAGACAGATTAAAAGAGGTCATGTCAAATAGATATATTAAGAGGGCGTTAGTGACAGCAATGGGAAGTTAAAATCGAGACAGATTGAGATGTATGAGACGCAACAACGTTGCTTTGTTTATGGAAAGTGGTCATAGTTCAACGCAAAACAGGTGATGTACGGTTTTCTAATCATCTCCTCAATATTCTCACCGGGAATAGCACATTCGTTTTCATCACTTGCCCTCCATATGCCTGGTAAAGTATTATTGCTCATAGGAGAACGAAAATTAAGGATAAGGATACGGGATACCTTGTACTGGTGGACTCTCCGCTCAACACTCTCACCAGTTGTAACGCCCACACTTAGGCATATTCAGATGATTAGCTGCAATATGGACTACTACAAATGGGCTTTACGTAAATCCGCTCTCTCACAAAGCTGACGTTGTTCTCTTCACGAAGGATGAAGCTGACTGGTTTGGCTTTTTTAACAAAGCCCAGTAAGTTGCTTTGAACTAATATAAATATGTCGCATCGTAAGGCATCGGTTTCTGGTAGAGTAAGTGAGCTTGCGGCAAGACATGGGTCTTGTCATTGAAGAGGCTTTTTACTGAATTTTATTTCGCACGCATGACAACTGCCTCTAGACTCTGGCCTTAAGAACGTACGGTATGAGGTAATGACACCAAATCTCCGGTTGCTGCACGCAGTTGACTTGCCCTGGCTTCGTCCAGAATGTAGATGATCTTCTCAGATGGACCCAAAACCGATCTATGCTTTGGCAAGCAATGGCTTTTTTGAACATAACGTCAACCTAAGACTTCGCTCCTCGTTTGGTAAACTTTTGCGAGGCACGTGTAATCCTAATGGCAATGAACTACATTGTGAAGAACAGATGGAGCGAGCGATGTACGTCTGTACCGACAGTCAAGTTAGTTTCAGAATGCAAGGCTTCTTTGAACGCGATCGGAATTTACTGAATTTAGTGAGTCTTTCTTGGTTATCATGTTACCACAGAAAACGATATCGCCCATAATATTGACAAGCAAGGTACAGAATGGGGTTCTTCAGAGACTGAAATCGCGTTAGGACTTCCTGCGTCCACTACTCGGCCTTTTAAAAGTCAGCGGTGTTTCTACTGTCTCTCAACAGGAAGATTGAAGCTTTATTGCTGGCATTGTAATGGGTCACTAGCCGGCACACTTAAACCAATTGAATTGAAAATTGGACCTGTCAAAGCCTTGGATGAAGCATAATCGATTTTTAAAGTTTGTGTCAGTGAATTCATTGAGATTACTAAAGTTGAAAGGCAATGCATTTAAGGGGAATATGGGAGTTACTCTCTTCCTCTTCATCATCCATGTAGCTTCGACATGGAAGCCTTGTTACAGCTTGCCTTTGAGCCAGATTCCAGTTATAACACCTGTTGTGGTGCTACTTGGGAGTGTGCTGAAAGAGATTAAACTCCTAAGGCGTTTCTGATTTAATTGTGTCCAAATCTGTTTTATCGTTGGAAACGTTGAATCACCCTTGCTTTCCATTGAACATTACTTGTGCCGATCAGGAAATTTCGTCATTGAGATGAACTCTCATGAACTCACGTGCTCTCTACTTGGAGAGTATGTGAGGGCAATGCTCTAGCTTTTCCTGGAAGCAGAGTTGATCTTCGCAAAGCACCGACCATTTAGTTCTCACAAGTGGTAATTTGATGCGAGCCAACCAGGACAGTTTGAAAGGAAGTCCGCAGCAAATTCCTCTTGCTCTTTAGCGCCTGGAGAAACCGTTGTGAAAAATACTAAATCCATTTCTAATAGCACAGTGCGCTGTGATATCATCTTTACTCCTGAGGTTGATCAGCTCTTTTGATTGCTTGGGATCGGATAAAAGACATATTAGTCTAGATGTTTCACTGTTACCTCTTTAACTCCAGGCATTATTAAGCCAATGCTATTTGTTCCTAGGGACTCGGGTATGGCCAGCTTATCAGCAATACAGATCTCTGGGAAATCCGCGCATCCCGGAACTCAACACGGTGTGATCTTGGGTCTCTTGGGTCTCACGACCGTCGAATTTATGCTGTCTCGAGTTAGGGATCTGATAGCTGCTTGACTGTCTTTGTATATTATAATATCCGACGAAGGGTCTTGATAGGTAGACAATTCATTCGCCCCAAAAAGTACAGAGATTTGACATCTTTATTCTATCTCTCTACTGAAACATGGTCTTTCATTAATTTTAAGCAAACTGCGCCAATCCAAGCGGTTAGCTTGTAGTTACATGTTTGGTGAATTCGTCAGCCTCACAGTTTTCTAAACTATCCCTATGCTCTGCTAAAGCAACAAAAGTAAATGTTGAACTGCTCCGTAATCTCATAAGGAAACGAACAGTAGTCTAAGACTACTTTAAAGTTTTTAGAGACTGATTCCAAAGATTTGATTTCAGCTTGGCTCACCGAAAATATGTGGATGTCACGTGCTTCTTTAGCCAAGATAAGACTACTTCTATCCTCATCGTTTCTGGCTAGAATACGCTATAATGATCAGGACAATGGAAGCAGAGACTAAGATTTAGCCTAAATCAAAGAATACATCTTTTTCGCAGAACGATCTGGAAGGAATGTTGATTTGAAAGTTTTTATTGAATTGTAAATGGGATATGGTGGGGTCTATGTTTCTTGGAAAAATCTTGAGGATAGCAGCGTGGTCAGTTGCCATACTGGTTAAGGTGAGATTGCTTTAAAGTGAACAGATGAGATGTGTCAGATCAAACAAACTAATCTGTGGAATTAACTTGTCACGATATACTGCTTTATAACAACTGCCTCATACCGGTCTTGTAGCCGAGATGTAAAACCAGTAATTGTGTTGTAATTCCTTATGGTTAAGGATATTTTCGATGGCACGTACTTGTATATGCAGATATACACTCAGTGATTCGGTAAACCAATTCTGAATTTGTACTTCACATTTGCGCTTAGTTTTTCTGTTTGTCTTTCTTTATAATGACGCGGGAATTCAGAGTGGATATCGCCAATATACGCGGACTAAAAAGTAATCACTTTTCTGCGTACGTCCACATGTGCAAATACAGACCAGCTGTTTTGGCACTTAGTGAAACACAGGTAGATCCCCGCCCACACCTCTCAGTTCACTCTCATCTGAAGCTATCTGGCTACGAACTAGTGTCATTATTCTTCTCTCACCGCGGTCACGCCATTTACGTGCGTAGTGGTGTAGCTTACCAAACTCCACCACAACGTAGTCCCTGTTCCAATCCGGAATTCAATTTCATGTGGTTAAAATTCCATCTCCATAAGCAAATTATCCACTACTGCTTTATTTACAGAAGCCCCAAACTGGACAGCAATACGACTTTTAATGAGTTTGATGCGCTGTCTGACTCCATTCAAAGAATTGTATCCCTGTATCCTCATACTGAAATCGTTATTACCGGCGATTTCAATATACACAATTCTGGGTGGCTTCGACATTCTGGACAGACAACACCCGAAGGACGGTGTGTTGAGATCCTCACTGCGAAAAATAATTTAACCCAGCTTGTAAATGAGCCCACACGAATACCAGACGTTGATAGTCATACCACCAACACCCTGGACTCGTTTTTAACTTCTCACCCTGCCTCTAGGCTCGTCGGACCATTGTGTCATATCAGCTAAATTCTCGTACCCCCACCACACAGTTAGAGAAAAGATTCCTAAAACTACCATATGGCAATACGAAAATGCCAATTGGAGCGGACTTAACAGCTTCTTTAGAAATTTTTACTGGTCGTTATGTTTTCTCGATAACGACTTGGAGGCCGCTGCTGATATGTTCACAGACACTATTCTCTTTGGAATGAGATGCTTTATCCCTCATCGGATGAAGAGTATCAAACCAAAAGAAAAGGCATGGTACGACTCGAGCTGTAAAGACTCTGTCAGGGTTAGAGAAATGTTTTTTCGGTCCTTCAAGACCAGCCCAACAGAGGAAACCCGAAAAAAGTTCAAACGAGCCAGAAATGACTACAACGTCTTTCTTAAACCTGTAAAGTTATAATACGACCAAAAACTGAGGCAGAAAATACCACAATGTCCCAAAGGTAGTAAAAATTGTTGGTCTTTGGACAAGACCAACCTGCTTGCTGCATACTTTGCGGCCAGCTCAACACTCCCAGATTGTACTTTGTCTCTGCCTACACTAGAGTGCGTCGAATCTTCAATGGGACAAATCCACTTTCGCACTCGTTTAGTAACAAGAGTTCTTAAAGATCTTAACATTCACAAATCCGCTGGTCCAGATGGTATATCTCCCCTCCTTCAGAAGATGTGTTCTTCTTCGCTGGCAAAACCACTGCGTAAGCTTTTTCACCAATCCTACTCTTTGGGACTCTTTCCGAGAAGATGGAAAACAGCATTTGTCCAGCCCGTCCCTAAAAAAGGCGAATCTTCTCTCTCCTCCTACAAACCCATTGCACTTACGTCCCTTCTTTCCAAGGTCATGGAAACGCTGATAAACCGTCAGCTATTGAAATATCTCGAAACACGAAAGCTTCTCTATGACCGGCAGTACGGTTTTCGTAGCAACAGGTCCACTGGTGATCTGATGGCGTGTCACCGAAAAGTGGAACCAAAGCGTACATCAATCAGGCGAAAGCAAGATAGTTGCACTTGACAGAGTTTGGCATCAGGCTCTTTTGTCGGGAATGCGTGCTTTTGGGATCGATGGCTCTCTTCTTCAATGGATTAGAAACTACCTTTCGAAACGTTCAATTCAAGTTGTCTTGGATGGTTTCAAATCTGATATTCACAAAATAAATGCTGGTGTGCCCCAGGGCTCCGTTCTCTGTCCGACACTCTTTTCAATTTTCATTAATGATCTCTTCTCTGCCACTTCTAATCCAAGATATTCCCTTGCTGACGACATATTCGTTTCCGGACTTACGTCCCTGCTCTTCGGCTGTAGAACGGGAACACCAGCGTATGTTAAGGTCATTAAATTCTGATATTAATAGCATAACTAATTGGGGAACCAGTAATAGAGTAGAATTTAATGCTTCCAAAACACAAAGCTGTCTTGTTTGGTAAAAGCGAAATTTAAACACCCAGCTGTTATCCATGAATGGCATTTGCATCATCGAAACCGATAACTTTCCACTCTCGGTATGTGTGTCATTGACAACTTACGTTGGAATGACCTCATATTCGATGTCGCCGAAAATGCTGCGAAATGTCTAGGCTTCCTCAAACTTTTCCCCTTCTGATCTGGCCTCAATATATAAGGCATTTATCCGCCTGAAATTGGAGTACAACGTCCACATCTGGTCGGGTGCGCCCAAAACACCTCTGCACCTGCTAGATAGGATCCAAAACCGTGCGATAAAACTCATAGGCGATACTAATATCACTCAAACAATGGACATCCCCGAACACCGACGTAATGTCTCGTGTCTCACTCTATTTTATCGCTATTTCCACCACCAGTGCTCCATAGAAATCTCCAGTTGCATTCCGCCCCTTCAAACTTTTAACCGTAACACCCGTCTCGCTATGAATGCTCATCAGTATACCATCAAGCCCACTTTCAGACGTACTCTCAAATATCGCGATTCGTTCCCTAGCCTAGCTTTTATTTCCTAGTCTTTATAATCTTCAAACATTTAAAACCAACGTTCACCGGTACCTCTCCTTCCATCCTCCCTGATTTTCCTTCGCCCGCGCTGTGTGCAAACATGAGCTGGCTGCAAAACGTGCAGCAAGCAGATTGACCTTGTCCAAAGAGCTGACAGCTGGAACATCATTGTAAATGAGCGTTGGGATGGAGGACGAGGCAGAATTTCAGATGACAAACGACCAAAAGCTTTTACTATCTTTGGGACATTGTAGTATTTTTTGCCTCAACTTTTGGTCATATTTAAATTTCACACACTTAAGAAAGACGTTGCAATTTCTCTTCAAGTGGAATTGGACGTCTGGTTTGAGGGGTTGGAAAAATTAATAAGGAGGCATACAAGACAATATTGGAAGAAAACGCAGTGAAGTTTGGATTGAGATTAATTACCAAAGGATTTGTATTTCAGCAGGGCAACGACCCTGCTGTCAAGACTTCCTGAAACAAGGGGAAGATAAGGAAATCTTACAAATCAAGATATGGCCTTCGCAATCACCAGACTTAAATACTATAGAGCTGTTGTGGGAAGATCTAGGTACAAGGATCCGGGATCAATACCCATGTAACAGGTTTTTAAACAAGTGACGAATGGCCTATAAATTTGGGAAACAAAAAATCCATTTCCTTGAATTTTATTACGAAAATTCAAGTTCGATCGCGGCAATGATGCGAAAAATTCGTGCTAATTTTGCACGTAATCATGTGCCTTTCGACACGTGTGTGCGCAACATAATCAAACAATTCCAAAAGATAGACTCAGTCCAAGATGTAAGGACGCCAAAACGTATTCGGCCCGGACGTTTAAAGGAAAATATCGCCGCCGTAAAGAAGTGTCGTTGTCGTTGTGTCGTGTCGTGTCAACAATTGTTCGTTTTATTCAAAAATAAATCCTACACCCCTTGTTGAAAGCCCCTTTATGTTCCCCGTTCATTTTACATTATTATTCTACTGAAGTTAGATTTTGTTTTTCCGTCGAGCACTGAGGGTGGCCTCAAACCATGTGGATGACCCAACCGAACTCCGGTAACTGTGTGCAGGTGGTCCTACCTGTATGAGAGCCACTGTTATTCTGACCTGGCCGTTTCTGCTCCAGTGCCGACTTTAATCTGCACAGCTATTCACAGTTGACTTCTGCGGTGATAGCCTGGTTACGAATCAATAGCTCAAAATGGATTATTCACTCAGCCTCCCACCATACAGACTGTAACATCTTGGGCGGGTAAAGTCCATCTCTGGGATGTTGTACTGGACCGTCTTGTGGACTAAGCCATTGGTGGCGACGTTTATTATTATTGTAAAGAACCCGTTTTTCATCTCCGGTAACGATTCGTTTCGAAAACGGCCATGCTGAAGATTATTTTGCGATAAGTGGAGTTGTACTCATTTTACGAGCTTTATGACTTTTCCCATATTTGGTAGGTGTCGATGGATGGTCATATGATTTAAATTGAGCTGAGTTCCCTTACCGTAATAGTGGGAGTTCTTTCGACGGTGGACTGCAGGAGCTTGGGTCAAAATTGCCATTTCTAAGCTTTGTAAACTAACACTGACACTTGGACTCGCTGGTAACCTCTGCATACGCATACTGGATTTCTCTGGTGGCTTCACTTCCATTCTGATTTTTCCGAAACAAAAACTATGCCGAATATGACTTTCCGATACACCCATTTCAAAATTCAGTTAAAGAAGCTCACAATGATGTTAACAAAATGCAATTTGCAGGCTGATTGAGCAATATATCCCAAATAATTTCAATAACTGTTTCAGCATTAAATTGGTTTTGGGCATTTTATGGCAATTGGAAAATACCCCCTAAAAAAACGCGCAATAATTATGGTACAACCTGATATTTAAAAATAAAAATCAAGTCAGAGATAAGAGCTATGACAAGGTTATGTCACTGGGATACCACAAAGAACCGATGTAAGCGTTTATATCTGAAAGAATTTCCTTGATAGCAATGATAAATTTTCCAGCTGTTATGTTTCAGCAGCTGTCAAAATTACCAATGACACCCAGCTGTCAAAACATTCAGCAAGGTTTGCCATTTCATCTTGCATCGTTTTACGATTGCCGAAATTATTAAAAAAATTTTATCGAAATTCCGGCTCAGTTGTAAATACGCAACGTGAATTTCGTCGTGAGGTCGGTCGTCATCATTCCTTCAAATGTGCAGGCACACTGTGGGAAAGTTTGAGCGTGGGTACAATCCTTTGGGTCTCAGCCACCAACCAGGCAGAGATTGGTGTGAAATGAAGAAAACATAGCCGTCTGCGATTCTGCGCCGATTTGTTGCATTGGGAATTGCGGTGAGATTTGGGCCTGCGTCCGATTGTGCTGATGCAAGAATTTACCATAGACAACGCCGTGAGTTCGCTAATTTGGCGCTGGAAATGTTAGGCGGAGATCCAGATTTTGGCCAAAAAATCATCTTCTCAGACGAGGTCCATTTTTGGCTCAGCGGTTATTTCAACAAGCAAAATTGTCGTTATTGGAGCAAACACAATCCACAAGTGTTCGGCTAAGCATCAATGCATCCACAAAGATTCTTTCGAAATGGAGAATGAGCAACCGTTGCCGTCAATGGTCGTAGGTATAGAGCGATGTTAACCGACTTTCTGTGGTCAGAGCTCGACAACATCGATATATCCGAGCTATGGTTAAAACAAAACGGTGCTACATTCCATACAAGCGACGCTACGCTCGAAGTTGTGAAAGAGAAATTTGGCGACTTGACAGTACTCGATTATTTTCTCAGGGGTTACATCAAGTTCTTAGTCCGCGCTAACAAGCCAACCACTTTGGACGAGCTCGAGGCCAGCATTCGACACGCTATTGCCGGAATAACGCCGCTCATATCGGACCAAATATTTGACCGAGCACTGTCAGCGCGAAGCCGAGGCGGCCATTTGAATGATGTGCTATTCTACACATAATGGCATGAACGGAGCTTCAAAACAAACCCAGAACAAATTTTATATCTCACACCGTTGTTGTTTTATTTAAATTTGTTTTCCTATCGTTCCTATCTGGTCACCCTTAACATAATTGCTTAGTAAGTGAAAAGCAATTTCGTTTTTCTTCTCATCCATGTAACTGTAACAAAGGTCAAGCAATAAGTCCAACCCTTGCGATATATTGTATAAACAATACCAGCACTATGCAAAGGTAGCAATGTGTGTTCTGGAGGTGTTAAGCAACTACACCAAACACTATTTCTGCATGATTTGTTGCAGCCCCCAATTGGAAATGTTGTGCTAAGCCGTTTCCATTCGAATGCTAGGTTCCCTTGCGAGGAGAATCCCTCATGTGCTAATCACACTACATATATTCAATTACACTTACGTGTCACAATGTTAACAAAGCACCAAAACACGTCAGTGAACAAATATTTCAAATCTCATTAAGAGACGTAGGACAGTGTTCGATCAATTGAGATGTTCTTATTCATGATTCTTGTGAATTCATTCCCACTAGACTGACTTAATTTATTTGGCTTAATACTAAGACTTAAGAGCTAGGAACCAAGTTTATGGTGGAGAAGATCTGTTTCAGACGAGGAGTGCTCAGGTTGAAATCGAAAACGGAGAGGTTTGAGTTGACATTTCGGATTAAAACGTTGAATACCTTCGATTCGGGAGACATGAACTTGGTGAAAGTGGGATCAAGCTTGGCTAGCATACTCAAGCCGGGGGCGAACAAAGGTAACGTAGAGAGATCTAGTTACGTACGGGTAGGGAAACTGCTTGGACCATCGTTTCATAAAACCAAGTGATGAGTTGGTTTTAAGAGTCATCTTATCGTACACGAACGGTAATTAACCTCCCCAATCGAATAATATGCCAAGGTCTTGGGAAGTTTGAGCCAGCGGAATAGTTTAGCCATAGAGAAAATAAATTTGGGAATGAGATGGGTTGCATATTAAGTTCTAAGCAGGTTTTGAGGCACCAGATTGAAAACCGATCGAGGTCTTCTTGAAGAAGGACGGAGTTATTGGAAGAAGAAATAGTTTTAAAACAATTTGTGTCGCAAGCGTAAGGGAGAGGGAGGAGTGTTTAACGTCCCTCTAAAGATCGTTAATAGTAGGAATAAAGAGAAGGGGACCAAGATGGCTGCCTTGTGGAACCGCAGAGGAGGCCAGAAAATGGACTGAAATGGCGGATCTAAACTGAACAGAAAAAAATATCCATTTTAATATCCATTTGATGAGATATTTTATCAAAAGCTTTAGTGAAATCGGTTGCGACAACATCCATTTCTTTGCCATTTTCTAAGACTGCGAGAGTAAAAGACACGAATTCAACTACGAGGGCGGGTCAATAATTCCGTGCATTTTTGAATTTCTGGCCTCTTTACTGAAACAGCAACACTGCTCCTGTCAACAGGCATTTGTCAGTTGACTCCTGTCAAAATTTAAACTTGCTGCGTCAGTTAGTTTGTGTTTGACAGCTATTTTTATCAGACTACTCACTAGTTTGAGGAGAAAATGGAAAAAAGTGAATTTCGTGTGCTTATTAAGCATTATTTCTTGCGAAAAAAAACCATTACCGAGACCAAGGCTAAGCTTGATAAATACTATGGGGACTCTGCACCATCGATTTCAATGGTAAAAAAGTGGTTTACTGAATTTCGTTGTGGCCGTACAAGCACTGAAGATGCCGAACGTCCTGGACGCCCAGTTGAGGTCTCTACACCCGAAACAATCGAAAAAATTCACGATATGGTGTTGGCCGACCGAAGATTGAAAGTGCGAGAGATTGTGGAAGCCGTAGGGATCTCGCATGGCTCAGTGGTTTCAATTTTGAATGATCACTTGGGCATGAGAAAGCTTTCCGCAAGATGGGTGCCGCGTTTGCTCACAGTCGACCACAAACGCAATCGTGTAACAACTTCACAGGAAGGTTTGGCGTTGTTTAATCGCAATATGGAGGAGTTTTTGCGCCGTTTTGTAACCGTGGACGAAACATGGATCCATCACAACACACCAGAGAACAAACAACATTTTCTAAGGGTGAATCGGCGCCAAAGAAGGCCAAGGTGGGTTTGTCAGCCAATAAAGTTATGGCGACTGTTTTTTGGGATGCACGCGGGATAATCCACATTGACTACCTTCAAAAGGGAAGAACAATCAATGGGGAATATTATGCCAACTTATTGGACCGATTCAATGACGATTTGAAAAAAAAACGACCTCATTTGGCCAAGAAAAAAGTTCTTTTCCACCAAGACAATGCAAGGGTGCACACATGTGCAGTTGCCATGGCAAAAATCCATGAATTGGGCTATGAATTGCTCCCTCATCCACCCTATTCTCCAGATTTGGCTCCGAGCGACTACTTCTTGTTCCCAAACCTGAAGAAATGGCTTGGTGGAAAAAGATTTGACTCCAATGATGAAGTCATCTCGTCATTTTGAGGACCTCGACAAATCATTTTTTTTGGAAGGGATAAAAAAATTGGAGAAGCGTTGGACAAAGTGTATAGAGCTCAAGGGCGACTACGTTGAAAAATAAAATTATTTTTTTATCAAAAAATGTGTTTTAATCCAGAAGTCATGGACTTATTGACCCGCCCTCGTAGCTTTGTGGTAGTTGAGCTGCCTTTCAGAAAACTGTGTTGTCTAGACGAAGTAAAAGTCCCGGACTTGAAGCTTAAGGCTGCATAGGGACGATGATTTGTAACCCCATTCTTTGATTCCTTTTTGTGTATCGGTATTATAAAAGAAGTCTTCCAAATGTGTGGGAATTCTTCGTGTGTAAGGGATAGACGAAAAATGTAGAAAAAGGGGAGAGAAAGGTTGGAAAACTATTTCTTTCTTCAGATGTATACAATGTACTCGTAGATATCACCGAAAATACCTTGCAAGGATTTCATCGTTTCAAGCAATGTACAGTGCGGAAGTGTCACTCGTTGTAGGCTCATTGATGAAGACATAGAGCCCATCAAACTTTACTTACTATTGAATTGGAAGATCGATGATTCGTAGTCTGAGATCTCTTGCTTTTCGACTTTTAGTTCATTATAGAGTACAGGCTTGCATCAAGGAAATCAAAGAGACTTTTTGTATGAAAACGGCGAAAATATTGATTATCTGCCTTCAATGCGCACTTTCCAAAAAGTGCCTTGTTGATATTGAGGCGATTGAATTCAAAACCAGTGATGGGTTAGCTTTCTTGTTCTACTGTATAAAAGCAAAAGCAACACGAAAAGTTGCAACAAATGCCAAATACTATGGAAATGTACGAAAGAATTCTAGACAGACGACAACATAGTTTATTCAACTCCATAGCAGTCGAAAAGGATTGTTGAAGGGCGGAAAAACATTTGCAAGCTTCGAAAGATTTTCATATCGTCTTCATCGATTTGGAAAAAGCATTCAGAGTTCTTATTTGGATAGCGCTAAAATCTTTAAATATATCCGACACGCAAATAGGAATGATACGCTATGAGTACGATGACGTCGAAACGTAGCTCACAGCGGGACTAGCCGAAGAATTCGATGTTAAAGTTGGAGTACATCAAGGCGGTGTACAAAGTCGTGCAAGATTTTCTATTGAAGCAGCACCTTAACTAGTCCGGGACAACCCTTCTTTTCAGGGGGTGATTGCGTTATCATATGCAACGATGTGCCGGCCCTTCAGTCAACTATTAATAATTGACTAAAGGCGCTACAAGATGATGGGTTGCAGACCGAATATCTGCATTGTCGTTTTTCCAAACCCAAACTCATGACATCTTTTTAGCAGAATAATTTAAATACTTCGGCTCTGTCGTTAAGCCCCAGCAAAAGTGAGAGTTAGCTTGACGAGAAAATTAAATTTAAATATTAACTTTGTTATACACGGCAGTCGTTCATATAGCAATGTTGGACGATATACGAGATATAGTAGCAAATTTCAGGCAGCTAGTTATGCTATGTTCAACGAAGGTCGTCGGAAAATGTTGTCCAAAAAGTAATAGAAGCTCAAGAAGACGAGAAGACGATGAAAAAAAAAATCTTCAATAGCAATGTAGTAGATACGTGGAAGAAATATGTAGTACTAGCTGTAATTATATGCGTTACATATTTCAACGCTTAATATAAGAAAATGAAGGCTACTCGAGGTATATTTGCTTGGTTAAGAGTAGCCTGATCAAAACTAACCTGCGATGATAGTGATCATAATGTTAGCCTATCTGGCAAGCTAAGGGGTATGCTGAAGACGTAGTAATCATGGTTACTAGCATAAGCATAGTATGTATGCAAATGTTTACATTACAAAACATCTCTGACTGATGTATCAGTAAACCCAAATAAGGCGGTTTCGGTGCCGTTTACTAGGAGAAGGTCATTAGATGTTGATTCAATAAATGTCTAGATATTCTAGAAATATTAAAAAGCTAAACTACAATATAACTTCCCATCAAAACTAAAGTAGACAGAACACCCAATACAGTATGGGTACGTCGGCGCAAATATGTTAAAACTGGGGTCCGCAACCAAAAATAATGCTTTGGACATGACATTGCTTACGCGTCTGAAGTATGATAGATAAAAGTTAATCGGAAAACAACAATCATTAAGGGCAACAAGGTTAGACTCTTTTGGCATGGAAAGTGGGCTCTAGTGGGCGGAAAGGTACGCACATAGGCGAAGAATACTTCTGTGATATTCGAAACCCGCGCATAATGAAACTTGCTCCCGAAACTGAATGGCGACTCTGTATAGAGGATGACGAAACCACAGAACCCATACTTTGCGACATCACTTAAGAAGGCATATCTTCCACAAGAGTACTACGAGGACATTACTAAAGCCTCATCAAATGACTTTCTCACGTTCATAAAGAAAGCTGAGCAGTTCGTACCCTATTCAGCTATCGACGCAAAAATCCCAAGGGTGACGAAGAATAGTTCGTCATAGAGTAAGCACTCATAACTGACAATTTTCAGTTTTTATTGGAATGGTATTCTGACGACGTTGTTCAGAGAGTTAGGAGTTTTCGGTGTAAGTGCAGGGTCTTCCAATAGGGACTTCCGAACGTTGAAAGTTGATAGCGGCCATATTGTTGAAGCTACATCTGGCAAATTGGCTGTCATTTATTCAGTCTGTTTTGTCAAATCACCGTGGACGGACGGACGGACGGATCAAAATGGGTGTTCTGTTCGGGCAACGTTTTGCGCGCTTCGCCCATTTCACCGTCACCATAATCGTCCTACGGAGAGGACTATTTGCAGTGTGGTGAATAAATTTAGGGTCACTGGTTCAGTGAACGAAAAACCAACACCCGTACGTCGACGAAACGCAACATCTGCCGAAAACATCGCCGCTGTCCGTGAGTGTGCAGGAGATTCCGAGGCAATCGATACAAGAACTCGGCTTTTTGCAGACCACAACTTGACGAATTTTGCGTCGTGATTTGGGCCTGTACCCATACAAAATTTCACTGACCCAGGAGCTGAAGATAAACTACCTGTGTGCTCGCTGAATGGGCTCTGGAGCAGTTAGAAACTGACCCTAATTTGCATCGTAAAATCATCTTCAGCGATGAGGCCCATTTCTGGATGAATGGGTACGTCAACAAACAAAATTGTCGAATTTGGAACGATACCAATCCACATGAGATCCAAGAGCGTCCAATGCATCTCAAAAAATTCACTGTTTGGTGTGGATTTTAGGCTGGCGGCGTCATCGCCCTTTATATAGATACGCTATGAGAGTGTGGGACCTCATATTCTCTCTGAAACAGCGTATTTGCCTACACAAATTCCTGATGATTTTGCATGTCTTCTGTCCTCTGCCCTCGTAGAAATGTAGAAATATTTATTTTATAACTTTCAACATTTCTTTGTTAATCCTTTAAATTCACATAGCAGGTACAATTTACAAAATTCTCTAGCTTCTCTGTGGTTAAGCCACTATTCCCATCTATCTACATTAGCCCACCTAATGGCGGCTTGCCCTATTGCAAAGGTCTAATGACTTACTCTCCTGATATGACAATTCTGCACTGGGTCTAGCTTGCTCATCGGTGAGTTTATTTCACTTTACGTTACAGTATCCAGGCACACTAAAAATTCTAACGCGGTAATACGCCCGTAATGCCAGGAATATGGAGCGGCATCTGTGTATCAGTTGTAAGTAAATGATGGCTCACACCTGGACTTTAAGGGCGCTCTGAATGTTAGGAAATAACAATATCCTAACCTGATATCAATCTCGTCAGTATTAGGTGTTCTGCGGTCTTATGGGCAAACTGGACTGCTGACTGAAAGACATTGCAAGTTTCTGACAGTCTGAGACATTTTTAACTCGAGTTCAGGTGCGAAAATTCTGGAGCCTGTCCTCTCTGCGGCCTTGGATCCGGATAAATCCGCATAAATCCATTATGAGGTACTGCCTTTATGAGTCATTCCTCCCTCTTTGGGCATTTAGTCCCAAAGAGAATATCACAGTTACGTATGTGGGGTTCAGTCAAAAAAGCACAGCATCCTGTGATAATGTTTCTAAGCGCGCAATTTTTTTCTTGTAATTTTGCCTGTTAGTTAAGCGGTAGTAGACGTAAAAGGTGTTCGCAGAGCACCCGTAATGAATGATTGAGGTCTCCATTTGATCCCCACTGCCCAGAGCTTTTATAACTCGATGCAGAAAATTTATATTCCAACTCAGCTTCCTGTCTAGAATGATTTCGTGATACTTGCCATGATTCGCCTATCTTATCTTATATTTAAGACAATAGGTTAAGACCCGCAAACGAGTAACTGGAAAGAGGGACCGATATGGCTAGCAAATCTCCGCGTATGGCTCAAGCAATATTAACGCGTATTACAAGCGAACAGACACCGAAAATGATAATTTCCAACGCCCGAAGCGGAGAGGAAGCTCACGAAGAACACTAAAGACTTATAGGGCTACAAATCTGACTTTTTTTTTGAATCAAAGAATGCAGATGGAATTGTATCTGTTGTAGCGAATGCATATTAGTTGCATGTCGCCCAGTTATCCGCCTCATCAGAAATTCAATTATAAGACTATGTGGGGAATATCAACTACGTAAGGGACAACGGCTAATCGTTGTACTTTGGCATTGTCTATGCCAGTAATCAATGAGGTACTTTTGATGGACGAAATCTACTTATAGATAAGATCAAAATGTTTGACGATTGCATGTCACAAGACAAATTGGCCTTGAAAATTTTGGTAGCGAAACAAAATAATTGATATCACGTTAATAGCTCCACTTTTACAGAGTTGGAATGAATCAACATGGTTATTGGTGGTAGTGGGGTGTTGTCCGATTAGGGTAGGCACTCAGTGGCGTCAACCTGCCATTGCTCAGTGGTGTAGCTATGACTACGCATCAATTGTGCGTATTTACGTATTGGCCCGAGTACTAGTCTCGTACATCCGGAATTTACTTGCTTAAGTTGAGTGTTGAGCAAGAAAAAAATAGCAACTTTGTCGGAAATGACTTACCCTGAAGAAGGACGTACGTCAACATTCAGGATGATTAATTTTCTTATCATACCGCAAAAAGAATCAGAGAAAGGCCCTGGTTCTGCAGACGAGGCTTGTGCTTGGGGTTAAGCACTCAACCAAGCAAAAACCCCAAAGTTATGAAGCAACTAAGAGTCTTGGAAAACAATGGAATCACTTTTGGCAACCTTTCGAAATGAAATAAAAGGTAATAACGTTCGCAACAGAATGTTCGTATTTTGCACAGCCCACGTGCAGTGGAGGAGACTGCATACAGAAAATACTATCGCCATCCACGTCTACATCTCCAGTGTGTTAAGAATGGTCAGAAGAAGGATGCAAAATTATGTGATTTATGCTATGATGAATGGCACAGAAAAAATATCCAGCGTTTAGCTTAGAGCGCATTTGGTTAAGCGGCGGACTTGGATTTTCGGCACGTGAGCGAACGCCTTGTAATAAACTGCATCAATGCTAAATTCGCTACCTGCAACCTGATATGTACAAAGAGCAAGAAGATACTATTTTTGAAGAGCTCTACGAAAGAGCCCACGAGCTATGTCTTAAGTATGAGGTTAAAATCGTTCTAGATGATTTTAAGTCCAAAATAGGAAAGGAAAATATTTTTGGTAGTACAGTCGGAGAGCATATTCTACACGACACTAAGTCTGGAAACGGACATAGGCTAATAGACTTTGCTTAAAACCGCTAGCACGCGGTTTTCATACCGCAATATTCACAAAGCAACAAGACCTGACTTTAGAAGTCAATTTATCCTTTAACGAGCAAAGCCAACAGAGACTCGGACAACAAGCTATAAATACTGCGAAAAGTTTTAAGGCTGCGGCCGTAAGAAATCCCCAGAAAATTTGCCGATCATGTAACCCTCAACCTCGCGCCAACGCCTTAACGACCTGAATTATGAACTGAATATCGGTGCTAACAAACAGTCAGAAATACCTCAATTCATGTGCTGCGTTTCATCCCACTATACGAACGAATCCTCTGGTTTTATAAACCCAAGAAGCACATATAATAAAACATACATAAAAGATCAAGAGCAGGTCGTGTGCTCTATGAGCAAAGGAAGAGGGTAGAACATCTGTTTCCCTGGAGAAAAAATCAAGCCAGCGCTCAAAGAAATGGAGAGATGCTATTGCAGGAAGTTTTACCAAAAGGTAAAAAAGATGAAGGCACCCATTAAAACCCGATCGAGTCAATTCAGCGGTAGAGTTATACTCGGTGCTGAGGATATGGAAAAGCTCTTTCTACACACTGTTAAACGACGGAGAAGAGAGCCATATTATGGTGTAAAGCAGAACGAACCATTCAACTTGGACGATGAAAGACTAGACTTCCGTCCACCTGATTAAAATGAGCGAAACATTGCAACATCTGAACTTAAGTACAACAAGGTTGGCGGGCCGGATCTGATAAGCTATTTAAAGACTGTGTGAATGATTTGGCACATGTAGATTTGGTCAGAAAAATCGAAGGACACTGTGTTACCTATAGAGGCATCAGTCTCCTTCACATCTTGTCTCCCGTATTGTGTTAACGCCATTCGTCAACAACCTGCTTTAGATCAGGAAAGTCCCTCATGGACTAAATATTCACACTACGGCTGATCTTGGAAAAAACCCATGAGCTCCAAATCGGATACACACCACTTATTCATCGATTTTAAGACCGCGTATGACAGCATATATAGAGACGAGCTATACAGAGCAATGTCTAGTTTGGACAGCCAAACTCGTCTTTTTCTGAACGATGACGATGGAGAATGAACGCTGCTCCATCAAAAGATGGAGAAGAACTCACCGAGACCTTTGATGTCAAAAAAGGATTTAGATAAGGCGATGCGCAAATATTGAGTGCAAAACTCAAGCGTTAACACAATAGGCACAATCTTTTAAAAGTCAGTCCAATTACTCGCATACGCCAATAATATTGAAATATTCGGAAGAAAGCAGCATGATGTCAGTTGCGCTTTCGCGGGCATTGCAACAGAAGCGGCAAAAATGGGTTTAATGGTCAATGAGAGCAAGACAAAGTATATACTGTCAACAAAAAAGGACACCCAACAGAAGTCTCGGACAGAACGTCACCTCGACAGATCTTACTTTGCGGTAGTTAAGGTCTTTATCTACCTAGACTCCCCTATCAAGTTAGACAACGGCACCAGCGCTGAGATCAAACGAAAAATAACTCTTGGCAATCGCTGCTTCTTTGGGCTAAGAAGGCAATTAACTGGAAAAGCCTATATGTATAAGACTTTAATAATCCCTGTACTGCTCTATGGCACAAGGGAATAGACTTTATGAATAATGAATGACGGTGCTCTTGGCTGTTTTGAGAGGAAAATTCTTCGGGTGATTTTCGGTCTTGTCTGCATAGGCGATGAGTGGAGGAGGAGATACAACGGCGAATTGTACGGCCTATACAGCGACATCGAATTAGCCAAGAGAGTGTGGGTCCAACGAAAGACAGCGCAGTAGAGGAAGACCACGACTCAGGTGTCGCACGTAAGTGGGTGGCCATGACTTAAGTGGTAGTGTATTGGCTTCCAAATCGGACGGTGCGGTA
The DNA here is from genome assembly GCA_963966105.1 of Volucella zonaria. Lineage (NCBI taxonomy): Eukaryota > Metazoa > Arthropoda > Insecta > Diptera > Syrphidae > Volucella > Volucella zonaria. Next base: position 30,781,166 of record OZ014530.1, on the reverse strand, counting down.
TTCAATTCTAACCGCGTCCGAAAGACATTCTTTTTTTTTTAGGCAACGTGGACTCTGCAATCACACCTCAAACATCTGGACTACGCGGACGAGGTATACTTACTCTCTCATAGGATTATAGATATCCATCCAATGACAACAAGGGTGGAGAGAGAAACTGAAATAGTTGGGCTAAAGATCAATACAGCAAAAACAAAAAGGAACAGATGAGGAACTTCCTCATCTAACCAAGTAGAGATTTCTGGACAACCAGTAGAGATGGTAGAGAATTTTCAATATCTTGGGTGTATTGTCCCTACTGATGGTGGGACCGAACTAGATATAATCAGCCGAATCGGGAAAGCAAAGGCTGCGTTCGGAATGCTGTCCTAAATATGGAGAAACAACTTTATCAGCCTAAAGACCAAGCTAGGACTGTTTCGCTCCAATGTTGAATCCGTGCTTCTTTACGGGTGCAGCACCTGGAAAGTCAAAAAAGCTGCAAACGTTCGTGAATGAATGTCTGCGAAATATCTTGAGGATTTTCTGGCCCAGCCGTATTCTCCCAGTGACTCTATCGTACCAAGACGTAAATCGCATTGGATTGGGCATACGCTTCGTACAGGTTACGAGTGCATTGCGAGCCAAGCGATGCAATGGAACCCTCTCACGCAGAGAAGCAGACGACTGGGCTGACCTAGAGGTACAGGGTCTTCCGACAGGGACTTCCGAAGTTTGACAGTTGATAGCGGCCATATTGTTGTAGCTACATCTGTCAAATGACAAAATTGTTTTATCAAAATGGGTGTTCTGTTCGGACAACGTTCCGCGAGGTTTCCCCATTTTACGGTCGCCATAATCGTCCTACCGAGACGACTATTTGCAGTGTGGTGGATAAATTTAGGTTCACTGGTTCAGTAAACGAAAAACCAGGCTGTCGATTTCGCGTCGTTCACAAGAACTCTGCCTTTCGCAGATCACAACTTGGCGAATTTTGCGTCGTGACTTGGGCCTGCACCAGTACAAAATTCAACTGACCCAGGAGCTGAAGGTAAACAACCATAGACAACGACGTGTGTCGTTTTTCATCGAAAAATCATCTTTAGCGATGAGCCACATTTCTGGATGAATGGGTACGTCAACAAACAAAATTGTCGAATTTGGGACGATACCAATCGACATGAGATCCAAGAGTCTCTGTTTGGTGTGGATTCTGGGCTGGCGGCGTCATCGGTCCATATTTCTTTGAGAACGCCGTTGGCCAGGCCGGCCAGGCCATCACCGACAACGACGAGCGCTATAGGTCGATGATTACCAAGTTCGTTTGGTCTGAATTGGATGATATAAACGAGCAAAAATAGTTATACCCAATCCGATGAGGTCAAGAGTCTTAGATCTGGTACATGAAGGGCAGCCAAGTGAGACAGTAATGAAACGCAGTGTTCGTTCGAAGGTATGGTGGCCGTTAATTAGCAGTTACGTGAAAAAAATCGTAAGGAACTGTAGTGACCGTTTCCTGGCCGACATAACCAGCCCCAATGAGCAGACGCGCATTCCCCAATGGACCATGGCTATCTTTTGGGATAGATTTGATGGAATCCCTACCGAATCATGACCACATTTTCGTTATCGTCCATTATTATTCGAGCTATTATGAGGTCAAATTTCTTAAAAGGATTACATCAAGAGCGATCATTGAGAGTTTGGAGGAACAGTTTTCAAAGTTAGGCTATCCAAAATGTATAACAACCGCTAATGGACGTCAGTTTGTGAGCGAAGAGTTCAAGCAGTATTATGTAAAGAAGGTGGAGTTAATGAAGCTACCACCATATTGGCCACAGGCCAGTGAGGAAGTATAAAATATGAATCGTTTCCTACTAAAGGGACTACAGGAAGGTAACGACTATAAAAATGAGATTCAGAAATTCATTCCCGTGTACAACGTAACTCCATGCGGGACAACCGGAAAGCCTACTTCAGAACTTTTGTTTATCCGCGTTACCTTCGATCCAAGACGATCGGGACCTTATAAATAAGCGGAAGGGGAAAGGGAGAGTAGAACCAAGAGCTCTGAAATAGGAGTGGCAGACAAAGTGTTACTTCGTAATGTAATCTTCGCAAACAAAAAAACACCCATTCGCAAGAGCTCGCAGTAATCAAACGGAAAGGAAACGATGCTACAGTTCGTGGAAAGGAAGATGGTAAAGTGTTTAGGAGCTAAATTAGCCACCTTAAAAGAATACCTGCTTGTCATGAATCCTGTGCGATTTCGCCTTCTAAATCTATACCACGTTCGTCTAGCTTTTCAGGTGAATGTGCCGTTTCTTCGCCGATTGCCGTTGACATATATAAATACCGATCCCCCGGAACTTCAGGGTATACCACAGTGTGAAGCAACCAGTCCTCAATTGAAGATGAAGCTTAAAAATATGGGAGGAATGTGGTGATCTGTAACAGTGGCCCACGATGATGATTAACTGGTTGCATGTACACACCTGCAACCCTAACAATGTACATACATTTCCTGGTCGCGGAGTAGTTCAGTTGGCTTTGACTGCGAAAGTGAGAATACGGGATTGAACCTGTGTACACTGTTTTATTAAAGCACAGGTTATTAGAAGAGTATTATATGGGCAATTCGCAAAACAGGCCTCATTTGTGGAAAGACAGTTCATGGATTTAGCATCACAACAAGGTACGTTCATTGCTTATGCGTGTATTTGTTACCAAAAGTAAAACAACTACCATCCAATAGCCACCAAATCCACCTCATCTGACCCCGGGTGGCTTTTTCCTTTTCGGCCGACTCAAAACACCGATTCGAGAAATACGTTTTAACAGCCGAGAAGAGATAATGAAAAAACCGTTGTGCGCACTGAAGACCTTATCGAACATTGAGTACCACAGATCATTCGGGGGCTGGAACAAACCCTGGCACAAGATCAAGGAGACCACTTTGAACTCAATCATTCCAAAAACTTTTTTGAACAAGGTTCCAGTTCCAGTTTAACTCAGCCCGCAAAAGTGGTAAGCGGCTTTATCCAACTTTTGGTCCCGGTCGAGATTCTAATAATATGCGCCTCCCCAGTTTGTGGAGTAAAGACAACCATAGACTACATTACCCCATAGACAAACTAGTTTCCGTGTTCCAAACGAAGACACATGTACACAATCCAAATGGTGATGACCTATATTGTGAGGAACAAGTGGAAAAATCTGCGTTTGTAGCGATAGCCAAGTTGCGCTTAAGAGCTTTTAACACCACGCACCACTTCCAAGCAAATTCGAGAATGTAGAACTCCTTTCAACGCAGTTGCAAGTCTGAATTCCTTGAGTTTTGTCAGGGTCCCACTTCAAAAAATGCGATCCCCGAGGAACTTCCTAGGCAAGACTCGCAAGAGAATTTCTTCAAAACTAAACACGTGTTTGGACTGCCTGCGTCTAAACCCTCTATTTACAGTTGAGTGTCTTATGAGCACGATCGTATACATATACATGACTCTTTTGATTGCAGGCAGAATTCAGACACCCTTCTTCTGTCCTTCCGCAGGAAGAACTTTAAACTTCTACTGCCACTATGCTTTTGCTGATCACCGATATAAAATGGTACTTCCTTTTGCAACGCTTGCTGAGAGTGATGTCACTTCCTCTGTCAATCTCCGGCCTTTGCTCGCATAAGGCTGCAAGTACATGCTTTACCACTGATGTGTTAACCGCTGGTACTGTAAACACTCTGTCATCAAACCTCGTTCAGAACAGTCGTCATCTCAGTCAAAGTTAGCCACTGGATTATACTCCTGTAAGACCAAGGAAAATGGAAAGGCACATGCGAATCGACGAAACGAGCGTCACAGGAGGACAAGTTATCAACTTCATCCCCAAAAAATGTAGACTACATCTACATGCAGTCACGCGTGAAACGAAATCCACAGCTGGAGAGCTATTAACGAGGAAAATAAAAAGTTCTCACCGAGTACATGTACATTCAAACTCTAAACTTGGAACACAGCCTACATCTGACCACATTTTCTTATCTGCCATCATCTTGCTGCCCTTGCTTGATGTAACAATTTCCAATCTAGCAACATTAGCACGCAACCTACGTTTAGAGCACCTAGCACAAGGTGAGTTATTATTACGCTAGTGCGCATGCTCGCTGACATCAACAACTCCCGCCATAACCTGCACTTGACACCCATGTAATCAAACTTAGTATACACACTAAAGTTTACTTCTTGCTGCCAAGTTCTAAATGACAATTTATCTTCCTCTAGTCTGCTTCCAACAAATTCCACCAAGCCATTCTGCACTCATGATACTTTAACTCGGGGAATAACCAATCATTCACGAAATTAATGTTTCCCAAACGAATACGTCGCTCAACTAGTCACGGCAGGTGAACGCACTCATTGCTAAGTGAGAGTTGTCTCCTTTTTTGATGCAAAGAACACCACCTGATACCAGAGAAGTTGTGCACCCAAATGAAAGTGGACATTCTCCAGAATGTGTTACAAGAAAAAAAAAAATAGAAAAATTAAAAATTAAAACTCCCCACAAACATTCACACGAATTCCAATCAAAAAATCAGCACCCTAACATCCAACACTAGCAATCGAAAATTTTTTGGTCAAAAATCTCCGTCGAAAGGGTGGAAAAAAAATGGACGCAACCCAAGTGACACTTCACCCAGCGATCTTATCACCTGCGACCGACCATATCACTGCAAATGCCATCACAAAATTCACCAACAAAATTCGGACAAAAAAAAAAATTAAAACTCAACACACCGTACAACCAGCACTTTTGGGACATTTTTGGCAGCGAATTTTCCACAAAAATCCATCCTCCCAATCAATCATGAAAAAAATGGCAGGGATTACCTCAAGCAACGTGACATTTCTGGACGGGGACGCACTTTCAGACACATAGAATTCGCTCAAGCACTCATTTTTTTTCTCTCCTTCCCAGTTTCAGTATTAGAAATTGGTGTTCCCTCACTAGAGTTACACTTGCGCCACCGAATTTTCTCACTTATCCCAAAAGCAGGTAAAAAGATTTGAGATTTCGAAAAATTTCTCCTGCAAACACCATAACCTGCCGCCAATAGGAGCCATCATAACATTTGTGGACACACACACGAGCTGCAAGCATAGGACTCCCTACCTTAAGTTACTTAATTGCCAACCCAAAAGTTCAAATGGTTGTGGCGCTTTGGCCGCTCATCCAGCGCACTCTGAAATCACTGCATTTCATGTTAGAATTATTCTAAATTAATATTCAATAATTACCTTGCGTTCGAATCAAACAAATTTCTCCAGGAAAAATAAAAAACAAAATGTATAACCGCTCGCCAGAACGTCAATGAACTTCTCACTGGAGCAGCATTTTTGTGGAGCGTTTTATGAATTTTAATTAGCAGCAGGGCGCTCTTAAACAATTCACAAATGTAATAGAGGATTTAAGTTTTCATTTAAACAATTGCTAAGTCCAATTAAGTAGATTTTTTTGTGGTTTTTTTCTAGGCAAAAGCACTGTGATAAATATAAATAATGGACTACCCGTCCGACAATTTTTTTTTTCTACAAATTCACTGTTGCCAACAGAGTATTGACAAATATGTCAATCTATTTGAAGGTTGGAAGCCTGGAGAAAATGTAAACATGTACACGACGGTGTAGGGTTGTCCTGCTCTGATTAACCATTTTGTTGGATTGATGGTGAACTGGTTGTGTTCGGTAGGTGAGTGTTGTTTTGTTTTCAGCTGTCGCATGGGATTCAGGTATGGTGTAGTTGATTGAGTATTTTGAAACCTCAGCGCTATGTTCAGGGTGAAATGTACGGCGTAGATTAATTAAATGTTATTCAAAAATGGCAATAGAGCAGTGTGAGGACTTTTAAATGATTTTGGAGCTGATTTCAAATCAAAGTCATGAAAGGAGAACTATAGACTTTAAAAGTAAAAGAAAAACGACACGTGATGCAAAATTGTATATTTTCCTGGATGCAACACATAAAATAAATATGCACAAACTGATGACTATCACAGCTCCTAACGTGATATAATAAAATCAAATCACTATCCTTTTACATACGCTTGTCTTGTCCGCCTAAACATTTTGACCATGAGCTCATATCAGGTGAAGACATAAAGTCTTATGTTGAAATGAGGCCGCAATCTTTTCTGGCATTGGTAACTGTTTGACAAATGTTTTATGGCATTTTGGTTCAATCTACTCCAACATAATTGATTACAATGGCGAAATAACTAAATGTAGATTTTCTTGACTAGATATCAAGAAATGAATGTTTTGACACACCAAAATGCACAATGCAACCACCAACCCCCAGATCCGTATCATTACGATGACAGTTCACTATGTCTCTGAACAGCGGCATGGCAACAAAACTTCTACAAGAGGTGCGTTTCACTCCAGAAGTTTTTGGGTGTATAATTTATTGGAAGCATTCAGGCAGTGAATAAAAATTAAATTTTGGAATTTTTCTCCCGGATTTCGTGTGAAATGGTTGATACTGAAGTGGATAGCTACACCATAGCTCTGTTTCGGATATTATTAGCGGAAGGCATATACCGTACTTTCTTCTTCTTTCAACGTTGCTTTTGCGAGTCTCGTGGGGTTGGATTAATACGCGGATTTTAAAAACATACATGGTTGGGTGGTGTAGAAATGAGGTAGGCACTGAGTGGTGTCCATACAGTGCTGTTTCTACGCATCAATTGTGCTGATTCTACCTCCAAGTGGTAACAATCGGATGCTGGTCGATGTACATACGGACTCGACTTGCCTAACTTATAAGCGCGAGTACTGACCAGTTGACAAAAATTGCAGCACTATAAACGGGACAACGGATGATTTCTCCAGATGCTGAAGAGAAATCCCGGAACGAAATAAATGCGACCTTATCCAGGCTACTCCGACGTATGTGGAGCTCAGGCTGGTAGGGATTTCTGAGACTAAGTCAGGATCTTTTAAAAAAGATGATTGCGGATGAGCCCTTAATACGGGCAGCGGTCATATCCCCGCACGGGTTACTGGCTTCACTCTAACCGACTCCTTGTCCTAGAGGTATCTATAATGGAAATGGCCTTCCAAGTTGGATGTTGAGCCGCCGGCGTAAATGTCCGGTCAAAGAAAAAATAAACCAAGTTACGAAACAACAGCAAATAACGGATACAGACGGATGTACTCCATCTCCTTCTAACGAAACAAGGACAAAGAACTAACGATCTGCACGTGCAACGTTAGGTCCTTTAAAAGGCCATGTACAGCCGAACAACTAGCGGAGGACCTGGACTGCTGCAAAGCAGATACTACCGCCATACAAGAAATCCGATGAGATGCGTCGGACAAAAAGAGAATGAAAAACTGCATATTAACGAGCGCCTCGTAACAACATGTATCAAGACTAAATGTGTTAACATTAGCCTTATATGCGCACCCGCCCCCACAGAGGAGCAAGATGACGACATCAAATATAGCTTCTACAAGCTCTTATACAAGACTTACAAGCAGTGCCCCACGAGCTAAGAAGAGAGGGCATCTTTGCTAATACTGTTGAAAAGCAGAGTCTGTACGACAGCACCTCCAATAACGGATTTAGGCTAATCATCTTTGCGTCGGGACGACGTCAACCAGGTTTATGGATGTCCGAACTCTGCGAGGGTTCAACCTCGCGTCGGACCATTACCATGTTGTAGCCACGGTACGGTTGCGGATATCCCAAACACCATAAAAACAAGCCAATACTGTGAGGAAATTTGACATCGGACGGCTACTATCGTAAAAGATCGCCAAATCCGTTTCCGATCGAGTTTCTCTTAATCTCTTAAAATGTCCTATGCCGCCAGCATACTCGTACAGTATCGAAGATCAATGGCAACATTGACAAAAAGCCATCAAAGATGCCGCCTCTAATGTGTTGGGTTTCACTCGACCATCACAACGAAAGACTTGGTTTGGCGACGAGTGTCAGCCATCACATGCAGCTAAGCAATAAGTATACAAAGTGGCGCCGCATAGAAGGACCAGAGCTGCTCACTAGTTCTACGAGCAAAAGATAGAAACGAAGGGCAAGTCCAGGAACGAGATTCAGAAGCTTCACCAAAAGTAAAAAAAAAACATGCCGCGGACTCAAACCCCGAACTGAAGTCTGTAGAAATGAACAAAGGAGCATAGTAGTAAAGTCGCAGCCGGTGCTGAGGATATGAAAAGAGCATTTCTATGAATTATATAACAGCGATGACGAACCAAATACTGCGATGTAGACTAACAATTCCGTCCACCCGACCAGGATGAAGTGAAGCAAAGCTGCTGAATCGGGCGCTCTGACTGCCGCGCTCTTAAAAGCGGCAGGCGATGACTTCGCAAGGAGCATACACCATACGAAAGTATGGCCAATCAATGGAACCACAGCATTGTTAGTCCGATCCTCAAGAAATGAGACCCTCTGAACTGCGCCAAATACAGAGACATCAGTCTTCTTAACATCGTCTGCAAGATCGTATCTGCCGTACTGTGTGAACGCCTGAAGCCGTTCGTCAACAATCCGATTGGTCCATATCAGTGTCACTTCAGGCCAGGAAAGTCCACCATCGACCAAATATTCACATTACCGTAGATTTTGGAAAAAACCGACGAGCTCCAAATTGATACACATCACCTGTAATCCGCTTTTAAGGCCGCGTATGACTGCATCTATAGAGATGAACTATACAGGGCAATGTCTAGCTTTGGCATCCCTGCTAAACTCGTCCGTTTATGCAGGATGACGATGGAGAATGCACTCTGCTCCATTAAGGTCAGTAAGGAACTCACCGAGCCCTTTGATGTTTAAAAAAACGACTTAGACAAGGCGATGCGCTGTCATGCGATTTTTTTAACATCATTCTTGAAAGAATAGTGTAAAACTCATGCACCAACACAAGAGGCACAATCTTTCAAAAGTATGTCCAATTACTCTCATACGCCGATGATATTGAAATAATCGGAAGAATGCAGCGCGCTGTCAGTGGAGCTTTCGCGAGTATTGCAACGAAACCGGCGAAGATGGGTTTAACGGTCAATGAGGGCATATACTTATGCAGTCAACAAGAAAGGACAACCAAAATCGACATCTCGTAAAGAATCTCATCCTCTACAGTCATAACTTTTTGGTAGTTATGGACCTTGTCCAACTAGGCTGGGCTTTCAATTCAGACTACGACACCTACGCTGAGATCAAACGAAGAAGAACTCTTACCAATCGCTGATTCTTTGGGCTAAGAATGCAATTAACTAGTAAAGTCCTCTCTTTAACAATAAAGTGACATTTTACATATAAGACCTTAATAATCCCAGTCCTGCTCTATGGCGCAGAGGCATGGACTTTATCAAAAGTGGATGAGGGAGCTCTTCGTTGCTTTAAGGGAAAAATTGTTCTTGTTATTTTCGGTCCCGTCTACATAGATGGTGAGTGGAGGAGGAGATATAACAACGTACTGTACGGGCTGTACGCCATCAAGTTAGCCTAAAGAGTGAGGGTCCAATGACTGAGGTAGCTGGGTCATGTAGAACGGATGAATACCAATACTCCGCCTGAAAAATCTTCAAATCCGCCCGCGAGGGACAGCGCAATAGAGGAAGATCGCGACTCAGGTGGCGCACGTAGGGCTAGGTTCACCCCGGATTGTAACGCCACCTTAAGCAACTTTTTTTTGTGGATTTGGAACATTACTGAGGCCGAGAGTTTGCTAATGTTTTTCAATTCAATGACGTTTTCCATTAGTTACTCGCCGGAAGTCGACAATAGAACAATCGTGATCCGTGAATAATACACCTGTTGCTAAGTAAAGTCGATAGTGAGACAAAATATGCCTGCTAAGCGCTCTAATCGAGTTTCTGGAACCCCGGTTAAATCGTTCGACCAGATCGCGAGGGAAATAATCGGGTCAAATTAGAGCTCACCAAATCATCAGAAAACAATTCTCGATGCCCCATGTGTAATAATGATCACAATCTATGTCAGTACCCTGAGTTTATCGCATTAGACTAGAAGCTTTCCGAAAGCTCAATCGGTCTGCTTTAATTGCCTTAGGACAGGTCATACATCGAATAAATATAGACCGTCTTTCCAGTGCCGCGTCTGTAAGGCTCGTCATCATTCGAACGTTCATCAAGATAATCCAAAACACCTTTCTTCGTCGTTACCCATTCCTGTGAATCGAAATCTTCCCCGGTCGGCCTCGTCGGTACGCCCTGCTTCGATACATCCTTCTGGGACTACTTCTACTTATCTTGCTGCTACCACATTGGTTAACCATTATTCGCTTGAATCTAGCGTTTGATACTATTTTGAACTATTTTGTCTACCATTGCTAGAGTTCAAGATAACCGGGGCCAGCTCATGGAGAGTGGTGTTTTGTTGGATACAGGACCTCAATCGTCCTTCATTACTGAATCCTTTGTTCAAAGACTTGGGCTTCCGCGGACTCATGCTCGAGACCCTGTTATGGGATTATCGTCGAAAGAATCGGGATATACGAAAGGTATGTTCCAATTAAGATTTGTTCTCGAAATCGAAGTTATCGGTTGATGCATTAGTGTTGACTATATTAACATTCTACATATTTACCAGCAAAATCATTTGACGCAAGCACTTGGGAGTATATTCGGAAGTTAGATTTGACCGATCCTAATTTAAACGTGCCTAGTTTGGTTGAAATTCTTCGCAAAGGTGATATCAAATACGCTGAAAGGATATCAAATCCGTGGTCCACATGCCTGGCTCAAAATACATCATTTATATCATTTCTGTGGAGCTAATCCAAATAGTAGTAGCTGTGCATTATCAGCATCTTATTCAGCTGTTGGCGTGAATGCTCTCCCCTCACGAGCCTCATGATTTTGTTAACGATCCAGCAGAAGAACATTTTCAGAAAACCATTTCTCGCGCGCCAGATGGAAAATATGCAGTTTCCCTATCGTTTAAAACGCCTTCTTTACGGTTCAAAAATACTCTACAGTCGGCAGTTTCACGCTTCAGGCAGGAGTATCTCGAACTTAACCATATTGGAAAAATCCTCCAGTTGGTTTGCTAAACTTCGTCTCGTGTTTGATGGTGCAGCAAACGATTTAAATGGACAATCATTGAATAACCATCTTTTAATCGGTCCTTCAATACAATGTACCCTCATAGGTGTGTGGCCATTTCGCCAGATATGGATCCATGAAAACGATATGAACTTTCAACCCATCGTCAGGCGTGAAAACCCTAGTAACCAAATTCAGCACAATCGTCTACAAACCGTGACGTACCGCACAGCATTGGTTTCGTTCTCATCTTTTATCAGCTCGCGTACTGCAACAAATCGCTGACGATTACTAGTCAAAATACCCAAATGTCATGCGAAACCAGCTCAATGACGTCTACGTTGACGACGTGCTGACCTTACTAGATTTGCAACCTGAACTCATTGCGATACTTTCAGAGGTCAGTCTTCACCTTCGTAAATGCAGTTCTAATTGCTGGACTTTACTCGGAAATCATCGTCGTGAGGATTGCGAGTATTCGTTCGTCGGTCCTGAACATGCTCAATACCTTATCAAAGTATTGGGAATGCTTTGGAACCCTGTAACTGATGAATTTTCGTATCGCATAACCCAAATGCAACCATATATTGTACCACATTCAAAGCATGACTCAAGGATTCTGAAAGCGATGGCATACAGAGCACCTCACAACCCTACAGGAGCGCCCGTAATGGGAGTGAGTTAACACCGACATCATACCTGATGGCTTAGTTGTCATAAAAGAACCTAATTTCCTCCCAATAAAGTGAGTATTGAGACGATTTGAGTCTGTCAACCCTTATTCAATTGTAAATGAGCCCTCGTGAATACCAGACATTGAGAGTCATACCACCAAGACCCTGGACTCGGTTTTAACTTCTCACCCAGATAAATACACCGTTGATGTGCTCTCTCCTCTAGACTCGTCGACCCATTGTGTCATATCAGCTTATATCTCGTACGCCGACCAGACAGTTAGATAAAAGATTCCTAAAAGTACCATATGGCAATACGAAAATGCCAATTGGAGCGGACTTAACAGCTTCTTTAGGAATTTTAACTGGTCGTTATCTATCCTTGCTAAAGACGTGAGTACCGCTGCTGATACGATCACAGACACTATTCTCTTTGGAAAGAGATCCTTTATCCCTCATCGGATTAAGAGCATCAGACCAAAAGAAAAGGTCATTCAAGATCAACCCTACAGAGGAAAACCGAATGAGCGAGGAATGACCGCAACGTCTTTCTTAAGCTTGCGGAATTTCACTATGATAAAAAACTGAGGAAAAAAATATTCCAACCCCCAAAGGCTGTAAAAATTTTTGGTCGTTCGTCAAAAAAATTAGAAATTCTGCCTTATACTCCATCCCAACGCTCATTTACTATGACACTTCAGCTGCCAGCTCTTTGGACAAGACCAATCAGCCTGCTGTACACTTTGCGGCCAGATCAACACTCCCAGATTGTGCTTTGTCCCCGCCTACACTTGCGTGATTCGAGTCTTCAATGGGACGAATTTACTTTCTCACTCGTGTAGTAGCAAGAGTACTTAAAGATCTTAATGTACACAAATCCGCTGGTCCAGATGGTATATCTCCCATTCTTCTGAAGAGGTGTTCTTCCACTCTGGCAAAACCACTGCGTAAGCTTTTTCACCAATCCTACTCCTTAGGACTCTTTCCGAGCAGATGGAAAACAGCATTTTTAGAGCCCGTCCCTAAGAAAGGCGAATCTTCCTCTCTCTCTTCCTACAGACCCATTGCACTTACGACCCTTCTTTCCAAGGTCATGGAAACGCTGATAAACCGTCAGCTCATGAAATATCTCGAAACACGAAAACTTCTTAATGACCGGCAGTACGGTTTTCGTAGCAACAGGTCCAATGGTGATCTGATGGCATGTGTCACCGAAAAGTGGAACCAAAGCGTACATCATTCTGGCGAAAGCAAGATAGTTGCACTTGATATTTCTAAGGCATTTGACAGAGTTTGGCATCAGGCTCTTTTGTCGAAAATGCGTGCTTCTGGGATCGATGACTCTCCTCTTCAGCGGATTAGAAATTACCTTTCGGAATGTTCAATTCATATTGCTTTGGATGGTTTCAAGTCTGATATTCACAAAACAAATGCTGCTGTGTCCCAGGCCTCCGTTCTGTCTCCGACACTCTTTTTAATTTTCATCAACGATCTCTTGTCTGCTACTTCTAATCCAATATATTCCTTTGCTAATGACAGCAATCTCTGCGTTTCATATTCGTTCCCGGACTCACGCCCCTGCTCTTCGGCTGTAGAACGGGAACGGCAGCGTATGCTAAGCTCATTAAATTCCGATGTAAACATCATCACCAATTGGGGGCCAGTCAACAGAGTGGAATTGAATGCTTCCAAAACACAGTGCTGTCTGCTGTCGTTAAAGCGAAATCTAAGCACCCAGCTATTGTCCATGAATGGCACTTGCATCTTTGAAATCGAAGAACTTTCCATTCCGTGTATGTGGGTCAATGACAACCTATGTTGATGTCGCCAAAAATGCAGCGAAATGTCTAGGTTAGCTCAAACTATGTAAGAAATACTTCTCCCCCTCTGGTTTGGCCTCAATATGTATATGGCAATCATCCGCCCAAAGTTGGAGTATAATGCCCATATCTGGTCAGGTGCTCCTAAAACCTCTCTGCGCCTGCTAGGTAAGATTCAAAACCGTGCGATAAGACTCAAATGTCTAAGACCAGTGCTCCATTCGAACTACCAGTAGCATTCCGCCCCTTCAAACTTTTAACCGTAACACCCGTCCCGCTATGAATGCTCATCAGTTTTCCCTCAAGCCGCCTCTCCGACGTACATTGAAATATCGTGATGATTTCCTAAGCCGTACAGCTCGTTTATGGAATGCCCTGCGCGCTCTTTATTTCCTGACCATTATAACCTTCAAATATTCTAAACGAAAGCACATCGGTACCTCTCTTTCTTTCCTCCTTAATTTTCATTCGACCGCGCTGTGTGCAAATATTTTTAGGGTACCTGAACCCCTTGAGCTTACGCTAATTTTAAAAACTTAAAAAGCATTCTTTTATCGCCCAACAACGTCTTTGAGTTTATCGGATAAAAGTGCTCGCCCCGGTGTTCTATAGATCTCTTTCAGATTTTCGTATATACTTTTGGATTATGTTTATTTATTGTTTATTGTGTATTGATGAGCATTCGGGCTCGATTTGTGGCATTTTCCAGAACTTCCGGCGATAGGTCCTCGCATTCTTGATGGATATCCTCTTTGAGTGCTTCAAGAATCTGAGGCTTATCGATATACACTAGTGAGTTCAAAGAACCCCACAAAAAGACGTCTGGAACCGTTTAATCAGGCTATCTTGCCGGCTAGTGCAAAACGAGAGATTAGGCGACCTGGAAATACAGTCCTCAGAATTTCGGTTCTGGCTCGTGCAGTATGCGCCACTGCTCCATCTTGTTGGAACCATATGTTCTCCAGTCCGAATTCATCCAATTGAGGAAGGAGAAACTCATTGAGCGTGGCGTTTTTGAAAAAATAAGACTCGATGACACGTCCTGCTTAAGCAGCACACCATGCAGGAACTTTGAGCGGGTGTAATGGCTCTTCGTGGGTTATACGGGGATTTTCGGTGCCCCAGAAGCTTATTCACATATCCACAGAGATGGAAATGGGCCTCGTCGCTCATGATGATTTTCGATGAAAAGTTATATCCCTCGTGTTCGACATTCAGCATGGCTTGAGCGTAGGTTACACGCGCTTGGCCGTCAACAGCTAATAGCTGATGCACTTTTTAAAGGAACATCTTACAGTCCTTCATCAAAATTCTCTATAAAGACAGCCAAATTATGCCCAATTGCGTCGTCTGGTTGATACTCCGGGGTCATCTGCGACATCATCAACCACAGCTGCGATATTCTCAGTAGGACTGCCGGCCAGACCCAGCTGAATCTCGTGTTGTTCCATACTCTTCTAGGCAAGTAACTAAACGTCGTAGTGTTTGCCCAGTTAGTGTCGGACGACCGGAAAATCTGAGTCGAAATTCACGCTGCGCCAACACCACCGACGGAGTATTCCGCAAAAAAATCGTAACAATTATTCCGCGTTCTTTTGGAGTATAACGATTCATGTCTTGTTGAAGTGTATTTTGTATCTGTTTACTTCACAAATATCATAGTAGAATTGACATTTGTCGCCATTTGCAAAAATTATATCATCTTCCGATGACTTTTGCGCCACCTAGTACATATATTCTTCTCTATGATTCTGATTATGTGCTTTTCAGCTTCACAATTGTTAAAAGTGTCTGCGAATCAAGCACGTTTGTTCAAGGCTATATTCTCAAAAGAGATTACCGTGTTCCGATAATGTTTTTATGACAAAAAAATATTCTCTCAAGCCATCGAATAGTTCACTTCAGTGCAATTCAGTTCCACCTCCAAAACGAACAAACCGAATTTGTTTCTTCAAAACATGATGTATGCCCCCGCTAAGTGCTCATACAAACCAGCATAACGTAGACATCCACCCAACTGCAATTCATCGCATTTCCGTTGGCCTAACCTAAATTCAAAATGAAATAACCAGGACAAATCGCTTTTAGTTGAAATTGTTTAATTGTTTCGTTATCACTAGAATTATTAATTAATTAAATAAAAGGAACATATGTTTTAAGTTTAATTTTTACAAAAGTACGCATAGAACATTTAACTACGTTGATGCCTATCTTACGTATTAGCATTTAGCCACAGTACGGTCGGTTAGGGATACATAAATAGAAATGTTAAGAGCTCCTATAGACACATATACATAAAATCTCTCGCTCACACACGCTCAATTACATTACACTAAAGAAATATGCACAGTTGAGTCCTGATCCTGACTAGGTCTGCCTCAAGAATTGATCTTTGTTAGCAGCGGTTGGGTCACTCCGGCACCGCTGTTCTTCGACACCCCGTCCAAGTCATTGGAATTACAGATGATCTTAAGGTTCTTAACGTTGTTCGCCTTGACGATGTTATTAAAACTTAGACTACTATTACTGCTGCTGGACTTGAGCAGATTAAGATTAGATTTACTATTGTTACAGCTACTGTTATGGTGATTGTGTCGCATGCTATATTGCGCTGCGCGAGCGATATCCGACGCTGTTTTGGTCGAATTCCGTCGCGCCATATTGAAATTCGAGTGTGGAGAGAATGTTAGGGAGTGCAGGAGCTCTTTTCGTGGACTACCATTCCTTGGGTTGGTGTTCCGAGGCTTGGTCGACTTTAAGTTGGACATTTCCCAGAGAGCAACGTCACTGCCATTGCCGTTTTGCTGTTGCGCTGGAATTCGATTGTTATCGCCACCAATGTCAACGACAGCTGCATCGTAAAGCCTAAAACCTATTGAGCTACTTTGTTCATCAGTCTTCAGTGAGTCTAAGACGCCACAGCCGTTCAGCTTGGGCGAGGATGAGGAAATTTTCCGATGCCTTCGCAGTGATGACGCCGGTGACGTTGTGTATGGTGGAGGGAAATTCGAAATACTGCTTAGGAGACCCTTTTTGTGGGTGATGTCGATGCCGCCATCGTCGTCATCTCGGGGCTCTTCACCCTCTAGCCAGTAGGTGAGCATGTTTCCTTTGCCCTTCATATTGACGTAGCCACGTTCGCGCATTATAAACGTGCCAAATTCATCAAGACTGGTTTTGGTCGTATGGCTAATGTGGATTTTAAGTGCCTCACCATTGGATTCCATACGTGAGGCTGTATTCACGGTATCACCGAATAGGCAGTAGCGTGGCATTTTAAGTCCGACTACTCCGGCCACGCATGCGCCCGTATGTAGGCCAATACGAAGTTTTAGTCGGTCGTCTGGTCGATGGTGGATTTTGAAATTATGAACTGCTTCGAGGAGTGCCAACGCTAGACGAGCTATCTCCCGTGCATGCTGATTGCCATTACGAATTGGAAGCCCTGAAACTACCATGTAGGCATCGCCAATTGTTTCCACTTTGTAGACGTCGAAATTCTCGACTATTGAGTCAAAGCAAGTGTAGAGATCATTGAGGAATTGCACAACCTGCATGGGTGTGCTTTCAGCTGAAATGGCTGTGAAACCAACTATGTCGCTAAAATAGATGGTGACCTGGTCAAAGGTCTCAGCTACAACGGGTTGGCCACTGATTAATTGGGCAGCAACGCTTTGTGGTAAAAGTTGATAGAGAAGCTTCTCGCATTTTTTCTTCTCTTCGTGGTAGTCTTTGGTGCGTTCGTCGACTAGTTCTTCTAGATTGTTGGCGTATTGTTCCATACGCTTAAGCAGATTGTCGACGATATTACCCGTTTCGTTGTCCCTGGAAGAAGTAGGAAAGGAACTGTATAAGAGATCTGTATTTTGATCGATCATATGAGGATAGCTTACTTGTTAACTTTTCGGATTGTGGTTTTGAGAGTGTTGAAGTCGGGTCTTTCGCATGGTTCTTCAGCCCAACATTTTGTCATTAGGCTGTTCATGTCTTCGTGCTTATTGTCCGATATGTGCGGCCTAAATGGCTTTGAGAGATCATTAGGGTGGGCCTTGACCAGTTGGATAATTTCTGAAATGGAAAAAATTTGGATTAATGATTTTGTTTGGACATCATCGTTAAAAGATCTGAAGGCGGTTGCCTGAAAGCGGCGATTGATATCAAATTTGATTTGCAAACTCCAGCGAGCGACTTTGCTACCCCATCAGTGTTAAACTTTGACTATCTCCGGCACAACAGGTGGTTCGAAAAGACCCCAAACTACCAAATGAAAGGACAGCTTTTTTTTTTCCAAAATTTAACTTGATTCATCTTCCTAGAGTGAGACAATCACTCCAGGGCCGCTCTAACATTTTTGTGCCTATTCCAAAGGTGTCACTTACTTACTTAACGGGCTCCCGACCCGTTAAGAGTGTCAGCATGAGGTAACTGCAGCCTTCCATCCCCTGCGATCCCGGGCACGCTGCTTCCAGTTATCCAGACCAAGCGCTCTGGCATCCTCCATGGCCTGGTCTAAGGAGGTTCAGCCTTCCTTGTCGTCTCGAACCTGGGGCCTGGGAATCGAGGATCCTCTTAGCTGGAGGATTATTGCCCATTCGCTCGATGTGACCGAGCCAATGTAGTCGACGTATTTTGGCTTTTTGGACTACATCCACAACTTGATACAGCTCATAGAGTTCGCGGTTGTATCTTCTTCTCCATTCGCCCATCTCGCACACAGGGCCAACAATCCGTCGAAGAATTTTTTTTCGAAGGGGCCCAGTATCAGTTCGCCCTTCCTGCTTATCGTCCAGCACTCGGCGCCATACAGCGGAACTGGTAGGGTAAGTGTTTTATAAAGCATACTTTTCGTCCTTCGTTAGGAGTTTGCAATCCAATTGCTTTGCCAGAACGAAGTAGCAACGGTTTCCTAGGGTAATTCTTCATCGGATCTCCACTAGGGTGTCATTCGTGAAGTTCACGATTACTCCGAGGTAGATGAACTCTTTAACTACCTCGAAATTGTTGCTATCAATAGTGACGTTTTGTGTTAGGCTTGGACAGATGCTGGTTTGTTTGTTGATAGCATGTACTTAGTCTTGTCCCTGTTTGCTTCAAGACCAACAAATTTTGCCTGTTTTCAGATAAAACTTCAGCTACCTCCACCAAAATCAACACGAGTAGCCTATCACCGAGACTATAAAAGAACATCATTAATGTGGTTGTAGCTAAGGGTGACAGAGCACGTAAGTTCCCCTTAAATAGCCGATTAACGCTAGAGCCAGCTGCTGCTGCCAGTTAAGTGGCAGAAAATGCAACTCGCCCAGCGAGAGTGAGGCCAAAGGGCCACTCCCTTGGCCAGGTTCCCATACAGCAGTGATTCGATAACAAGCCGAGGAGCATACGGATTCCCGCGTATAGCCGCAAACCATGATGGCTACACTCAAGGTTTTGCAGGGAAACCCGCACCATGCTAAAGGTACTTCGTACACCTTTAAACAACGATGCGTAAGAGAGAACATCGCCCTAGGACTAATTCAAGAACCTTGGGCTATTGAAGGTAAGATGGCCACCACAATAGCGAACGAAAAAGAGAATTTGCCCGAGGAGATTCTTTTGTTCCAGATTTTAACACCAGAGATTCAGTGGCAGCGATCATCGAACTACCTAAGGAGGAAGCAAACCAGGAATTCGTGTGCGCCTAAGCCTATTTCACCGGAGACATGCGAGTAGATGTGATTCGCCCTGTTCTGGTACAGAATCTGATAGAGCTTTGCCACCGTCGCAATTGGCATCCCGTTCTTGGATGTAATCTGGGGTAGAATGGCAACAACAAAAATCTGCTTATATATAATAGGGGTAACAAACTCACTTTTATAAACTCTGTAAGAGAGGAGATACTTGAACTCATCATCTTGTATCCCTTTTTTCAAAATTTTATCAAGGATTGGCATGTGTCAGATCACGTATCCTTATCGGACCATATGCACATAAGATTCATGTACCCTTAAATTGTTTGTACACAGCGCGGGCGAACAAAACTTAGGGAGGCAGAAAAGACAGGTACCGATGCACATTGTTTTCAAATGTTTGTAAGTTATAACGACCAGGAAACACAGAGATTGGCAGGGCATTCCATAAGCGAGTTGTACGGCTTAGGAAGGAATCATGATATTTCAGATTACGTCCGAAAATGGGATTGAGGGTATACTGATGGGCATTCATAGTGAGACGGGTGTCACAGTTGAAGGTTTGAAGGGGCGAAATGCTACTGGCGATTTCTATGGAGCACTGTTGGTGCAAATGGCAATAAAATAGAGTGAGACAGTGTCCATTGACTGACTGATATTAGTATCACCTATGAGTTTTATCGCACGGTTTTGAATGTTATCTAGCATTCTCTAGCTGGAGAGATATTTTGGGCCCACCTGACCGAATGTGGGCATTGCATTCCAATTTCAGGCGGATGAATGCCTTATACATATATTGAGGCCAGATCAGAAGGGGAAAAGTATTTCTTACATCGCTTGAGGAAACCAAGACATTTCGCAGCATTTTTAACGACATCGAATATGTGGTCATTCCAACGTAAGTTGTCACTGACACACATACCGAGAATGGAAAGTTTATCGGTTTCGACGATACAAGTACCATTCATGGATAACGGCTGGGTGTTTAAATTTCCCTTTAACGAGAGCAGACAGCATTGTGTTTTGGAAGCATTAAATTCCACCCTGTTGGGGGCTCCCCTATTGATTATGCTATTAATATCGGAATTTAATCAGCTTAACATACGCTGTCGTTCCCGTTCTACAGCCGAAGGGCAGGGGCGTGAGTCCGGGAATGAATATGAAACGCAGAGAGTACTGTCATCAGCAAAGGAATACGTTGGATTAGAAGTAGCAGACAAAAGATCATTGATAAAAATTAAAAAGAGTGTTGGAGACAAAGCAGAGCCTTGGGGCACACCAGCATTTATTTTGTGAACATCAGACTTGAAACCATCCAAGGCAACTTGAATTGAACGTTCCGAAAGATAATTTCTAAGCCACTGAAGAAAACTGTCGTCGATCCCAATTTCGGCAAAAGAGTCTGATGTCAAACTCTGTCAAATGCAACTATCTTGTAGAGGTGTAGACTTTGGTTCCTCTTTTCGGCAAGATATGTCATCAAATCACCAGTGGACCTGTTGCCACCAAAACCGTACTGCCGATGATTGAGAAGTTTTCATGTTACGAGATATTTCATGAGCTGATGGTTTATGAGCGTTTCCATAACCTTGGATAGAAGGGACGTATGTGCAATGCGTCTGTAGGATGAGAAAGAATAAGAACGGGGTGAACAAATGCTGTTTTCCATCTGCACGGTAGGGGTCCTAAAGAGTAGGGTTGATGGAAAAGCTTACGCTTTTTCAGAAGAAGACTAGATATACCATCTGGACCAGCGGATTTGTGTGTCCTAAGATCTTTAAGCACTCTTGCTACTACATGACTGCGGAAGTGGGTTCGTCCCATTGAAGACTCGACTCACGCAGGTGTAGGCGGGGACAAAGCACAATCTGGGAGTGTTGATCTGGCAGCAAAGTGTGCAGCAGGCTGATTGGTCTTGTCCAAAGAGCTGGCAGCTGAATTGTCGTTGTAAATGAGCGTTGGGATGGAGTATGAGGCAGAATTCTTTACAGATACATTTCTGAGAAACGCGTATATAAATTTTCAACAAAAGTAGACGAGGAGAGGAAATTAGCTTAATGCTTGACAGGCTAAGAACACAAAAGGAACTATGAAAGGTTAGATTAGCCTGAAGCCGGCTAATCTGAAAATTTTTTTTACATAAAAGGCAGATCTTTCTTCACAACAGGAACATATATGTATTTGTTGAGATACTTTTGTAGGGAACAAAACATGTACATGTACTCGTACTTGTTTCTGTTAATTTATGGAATTTATAAAGTACCAAGGGCAATGAAGGGTTGTATCGAAGTTCTCTGTGTTTAAGCAACGTAGGAGTGTTTAAGCGATATGTATGGAAGGCATATGTAGATGCACATAATTCTACTCGTAGTATGAATATACCAACTATAGAGGATGGTATCTATGCTCACGCACATGCTTCTTGGTAAACAGAGATTCATACACTAATAGGGTTGGTTTAGACTACTACTCGTACCATCTACGATAGGTCAGGTAGAATACCTTAGGGACGCAATACCAAGAAATTTGGTTTGCTTTAAAGTGTTGCGGACTCATGAGGAACATACAGGATGTCCCAGTTTAGGTTTTCGTCCTGATGGCTGAAGATTCCTGAAGTTACGACAAACAAAAAAATTTATTGCAAGGGGGGGTCTATTTTCACCCCCCTCCAAGTTATAGGCCGTTACAATGAGCGACCTCTGATTACGAGGTAAAACTCCTCAAAAGGCCGTAGCTTTCGAACGGATTCAGATTAAGAAACCATTGTGCACATTTTTGAAAGAGAATTTCAGTGTGCGTAAAAGACTAAAATTTCATCAAGTTCGATGAACGTCAGCCAAAATTATGGCATTTTAAAGCTAACATTTTGTAAAATCGTTGGACCAATTTCATCAGAAAAATGCGTTTATCTCGGTCCTTTTCCTTGACCACCTACATCTCCCGACTTAACGCCAATGGATTTTTTTTTTTTTGGGGAGCCATAAAAGAAAGGATTTATTTGACTGAGATTTCAGTGGCATTTTACCAAAAATTAATTTGTAGTCTGAAATCATCAAACGCGCTAGAACGTGCATCCAAAAGCACGGGCAACATTTCGAAAATTTACTATAAAAGCGTTTTGAAATGTTAAAGCGTAACGGTCCTTTTTAGGGCCACAAAAACTATTTAAAGGGATATTACATAAATTTATTTTATGACCCATTTGCCTGAATAAAATAGTGGTTTTCAATAACTTCCGTTATTCGTAGGTGGAAAATTTTCATAATTTAACAGAAACAAATACGAGTACATGTACATGTTTTGCTCCCTATAAAAGTATCTCAACAAATACATATATGTACCTGCTGTGAAGAAAGATCTGCCTTTTATGTAAGAAAAATTTTCAGATTAGCCGGCTTCAGGCTAATCTAATCTTTCATAGTTCCTTTTGTGTTCTTAGCCTGTCAAGCATTAAGCTAATTTCCTCTCCTCGTCTACTTTTGTTGAAAATTTATATACGCGTTTCTCAGAAATGTATCTGTAAAGAATTCTGCCTCATACTCCATCCCAACGCTCATTTACAACGACACTTCAGCTGCCAGCTCTTTGGACAAGACCAATCAGCCTGCTGCACACTTTGCTGCCAGATCAACACTCCCAGATTGTGCTTTGTCCCCGCCTACACCTGCGTGAGTCGAGTCTTCAATGGGACGAACCCACTTCCGCAGTCATGTAGTAGCAAGAGTGCTTAAAGATCTTAGGACACACAAATCCGCTGGTCCAGATGGTATATCTAGTCTTCTTCTGAAAAAGCGTAAGCTTTTCCATCAACCCTACTCTTTAGGACCCCTACCGTGCAGATGGAAAACAGCATTTGTTCACCCCGTTCTTATTCTTTCTCATCCTACAGACGCATTGCACATACGTCCCTTCTATCCAAGGATATGGAAATGCTCATAAACCGTCAGCTCATGAAATATCTCGTAACATGAAAACTTCTCAATCATCGGCAGTACGGATTTGGTGGCAACAGGTCCACTGGTGATTTGATGGCATATCTTTCCGAAAAGAGGAACCAAAGTCTACACCTCTAGAAGATAGTTGCATTTGACAGAGTTTGACATCAGGTTCTTTTGTCGAAAATGCGTGCTTTTTCGATCGATGAGTCTCTTCTTCAATGGATTAGAAATTACCTTTCGGAACGTTCAATTCAAGTTGCCTTGGATGGTTTTAAGTCTGATGTTCACAAAATAAATGCTGGTGTGCCCCAGGGCTCCGATCTGTTTCCGACACTCTTTTTAATTTTCATCAATGATCTCTTGTCTGCTACTTCTAATCCAATATATTCCCTTGCTGACGACAGTACTCTCTGCTTTTCATATTCGTTCCCGGACTCACGCCCCTGCTCTTCGGCTGTAGAATGGAGACGGCAGCGCATGCTAAGCTCATTAAATTCCGATATTAATAGCATAATCAAAAGAGGAGCCCACGACAGGGTGGAATTTAATGCTTCCAAAACACAATGCTACCGTTAAAGCGAATTATCCTTGAAGGGCACTTGCATCGTCGAAATCGAAAAACAACCTGCGCTGGAACCACCACACATTCTATGTCGCCAAAAATGCTGCGAAATGTATAGGTTTCCTCAAACGATGTCAGAAATGCTTTTCCCCTTTTGACCTGCCCTTAATATATAAATAAACTGTATATCCTCCGTAACAAGGACATCAATGCAACACTAGGTAACACGGTGTTCAGCGTCGCCACCTCAAGGGGTACCTCTCAAGGAGGAGTGATACCACCTCATCTGTGGATCCTAAGTTCTCAATGAAGTACTTCTGAATCTAAAAAACGAAGAATTAAAAGCCACTGCATACGCGGATGATGTGGTTCTTATGGCCTCCTCATGATCAATGTAATTCCAAGCTATGCCCTTAGAATTATCGGAAAACGGGCCAATGAATTAAGTGGGCTGGGAATCAACCCGCAAAATCAAAACTTGTTCTGCTATAAGTTGACCTTCTTTCCATAGATGGGACAACCTTCAGACTATCCAACTGTTCTACTCGTAGATACCTAGGTATGGTACTAAATAGTAAACTTAGTTGGAAGCTTAATGTCGACGAATGTGTAAAGAAAGCAACGATCGCCTTCTACGTTTGCAGCAATATATTTGGTAGAAAATGAGGACCTAATTCCAAGACTATCCTGTGGATGTACTAGGTGGCGTAAAAGCCATCACCTTATCGGAAAATGCTATAATTTTTGCAAATGGCGGCAAATGTCAATTCTACTTTGACATTTATGAAGTAAACAAAATATGGATCGCTATTCTCCTAAAGAACGCGGAATAATTGTTACGATTTTTGTGCGGAATATTTCGTCGGTGATGTTGCTGACAGGTTTGGCCGGCCGCAGAGAAGCCGTTCTACAGACAATTGGGCATCAATCGGCGGTCTTTACAGAGAATTTTAGTGAAAGACTGTAAGATATTTCCTTACAAAGTATAGACAGTGCTTCAGCTATTAGGGGTTGACCTCCAAGCGTGTGTAACCTACGCTTAAGCTATCCTGAATCTCGCCACGAGCGAGACAGCTTTTCATCGAAAATCATCATGAGCGACGAGGCCCATTTCCATCTCTGTGGATATGTGAATAAGCAAAATTACCGCTTCTGGGGCATCGAAAATCCGCTTACAAGCCACGAAGAGCCATTACACCCGCTCAAAGTTACTGCATGGTGTGCTGTTTAGCTGGAGTCATCATAGGGCATTAGCAATTTAATGTGGACGGCGAGCGCTACGGAGCCATGCTCAACGACTTTTTCCTTCCTCAATTGGATTAATTGGGACTGGAGAACATGTGGTTCCAACAAGATGGAGCAACGGCGTATACTGCACCAGCCACAACCGAAATTCTGAGGGCTGCATTTCCGGGTCGCCTAATCTCTCGTTTCGGCGATTTGCACTGGCCGGCAAGATCCTCTGATTTAACCACTCCAGACTTCTTTTTGTGCGGGTTTTTAAAGTCATGTCAACAAGCCGCAGACTCTTGAAGGCCTCAAAGAGAATATCCATCAAGAATGCGAGGACCTAGGCCGGAAGTTCTGGCAAGATACTGTAAAATGCCACAAATCGGGCCCGAATGGTCATCAATTCTGGCGGGGGTAATGGAAACAAATTTAAGACATCAAATAAACATAATCCAAAAGTAGAACCAAAGTTTTTCATTTATAAAACAAATTACGGTCAAAAAACATCGGGCGACAACTTTTGCGCCAACTTCTACATAGGTATCGTGAGGCCTGTATGGTGGCAATCCACAAGTAAAACTAGGGACCCAAGGTTAATGACAAAAGTACAGAGTGCAAGTATGAGAACGACTCAGGCCATGAGAACGACGGGACTGGAAAATATACTTGACCTCATACCCCTAGATACATATATATGTACATGAAAGAATCTGCAGCGAAAAATGCTTTAAGATTGAGTCAGCCCAATGGCTACGCCTCGATCCTAACAAGTGTACTGGATTTATGCTTCAATACTGACTTAACTCGTACAACATCCCATCACGATTTTGAAATATCATTTGCCTGCATTTTCCCAAGCAGAGAGCAATGGGGCAGGACCAGTACAAGACCCGAAATCTATTTTCACCGACTTGGAGCCCGTAGAGACTAGGAACGGTCGCCGGGATCTTCTCCGATTATTTGAACTTAAGGTGCTCACGAGTCGACGCCTACCGGATTACAGCAGTATGTTCCAGGCTGAGATAGTGTCGTTAGCAGAGGCCGCCCAACTTGCGGCAGTAAAGGCAATATCCCAGGAGGATGTTACCACTTTTATTGATAGCCTATTCCCTTAGAAAGGGAAGTGACAGATCAAAGTATCAAACCTCCACCCTGCGCCCTGAAAATACGAGTGCGTTCACTCCATACAATGAAAGGTGGAAAAACCTTCCAACCCGCAAGACCTTAAGACAATTATAGCCGGAACTCAGCAAATTTAGAACAAGTTGTTGCATTACTGACAGGCTACAATCTTCAGGCGGCTCACGCAATAAAGCTGTCCCTTCAGAGGCTGTGAGGACTCATGGAAGGATGCCCTCCACTTGTTGTGACACTGTCCCAGCATCAGTAATTTGAGAGAAAAAATTTTAGGAATTCAGAACTATCT
This sequence comes from Volucella zonaria, assembly GCA_963966105.1. NCBI lineage: Eukaryota > Metazoa > Arthropoda > Insecta > Diptera > Syrphidae > Volucella > Volucella zonaria. The sequence continues at coordinate 30,754,784 of OZ014530.1, read as the reverse complement.
GTTGCCTCACTTACATTACTTTTCAGATTCGCGAGACGGAAAGCAGAAACTAGAACTAGGGATCCCAACAAAATTTCCGAATTCCCACACCTGGGCATCACAATGGATTTACACAGACCTAAACGTGGTGAGGTATAGAATGAACTTAGCTCCAGATACCCTATCAATCCGCTAACCAAACCAAACCGTCCTTCGCCCGCGCTGTGTGCAAATACTTTAAGGGTATACAAGGATGTATACAAACTGGAAAATATTCAAAAAATTACTTTCTTTCCTTCTCCATTATTTCTGTTCACTCTCCATTCGTTGTATTCGAATTTAACCAATGTTCACAATATATCCTCCGGCACCCTCTTCCTTTCCCTATCACCACTTTCTATGACATTCGCGGTTATTATTTTTATCCATTCCCCGTCTAACGGCATTTGAAGTGTGATAATTTTATAAACTTCTTTTTATTTAAGCAGAAAATTATCCTTCAAAGAATCTTACTCCTTTTATCTGTAAGTCACATCCAACACATCTCAGGGTATCCGAGTCTATTCTCAGCTCATATCGGCCCTATCTAAGGAAGGCATTAATAGAATTGTGAAAAACGTGGGTGCGGGCAAAACGGAAGAGGATAAGGATGTGATTTATTATTGGCCTCTACAAGGACATAATTGTTTTTGATCTCTCGCCATAGAATTGCCCATTAATACATGAGTACACCATAATGCTGTCAATGTGTAGTAAACTGTCAGCACTGTGAAAACAACGTGACAATCAACTTAACACAATGTAAAGCCATATTAGTGCTGTCAGCTTGAGTGGAATATCCCTTTTTTGAACTTTTCTCAAATTAACAGAGGAAACTTTATTCTTGTGGAAATGGGGATAGGAAGGTCCTTTTTAAAGTTTTTCCATTATCTTGGTCGATTGGGCAAATCATCAGGGAAAATTACAGTGTAGAGGAACGCGTGGAAATTATTAAACTTCGCTATCAAAATGAGTGCTCAGCTCGAGCTACGTTCCGTGCGCTAACTGATTTTTACGGCGCACATAGTTGTTGTCTATTCTTCCTTTGGCGGACAAATTCGAATGAACTGTTTCAATAATTAGTCAAGCGACACCCGGAAATCTTCGAAATGCGAGGTCTGAAGAAAACATTGCTACCTTATACGAGAGTGTGCAGGAAAATCGGGTAGCCGACATAAACCAAGAACTTGGGCCATCGCAGACTTCAACTTGCCGAATTTTGCATCGGAACTTAGACCTGCAGCCGTTCAAAATTCAATTGACCTAGGAACTGCAGGTAAAGAACCAGGCAGCGTTGATCATTCGCTGACTGGGCTCTGGAGCAGTTGAAAGTAGGCCCCAATTTCGACCGGAAAATCATCTTCAGCGACGAGGCCCAGTTTTGGATGAATTGCTTCGTCAACAAGCAAAATTGTCGCATTTAAGGGGATAACAATCCAACAATCCACTTGAGACCAATCAGCGGAAAATGCATCCAGAAAAAGTCAGTGTTTGGTGTGGATTTTGGTTCGGCCGGCGATTTCATTGGTCCGTATTTGCCCCAAGATTAGGCTGTCACCGTCATAACTGTCAGCGATGTGAGCTACAGTGGCCCAAATTGTCGTTGTGTCTCAACGACATGTGGTTCCAACAAATGCATGCAAAAATGCATCTTTTGCGCAACCAATTCGACGACAAGATTATCTTGGGTTTCAGCGACGTTAATTGGCCACCGAGATCGTGTGATTCAATACCATTAGACTGTTCCTTGTGGGGTTGTGGGGTGACTTAAATTACGGCTCGTCCACCACATTTGCCCGTTGGTTTGTTTGCTCGTTTCTATTTTGCTAGTTAAAAAAACAAAGAAAAAAACAAAAAGGATGTGCGTTGTGGCCTAAATTTCATTAAAACCCAACGACCAGTGCTCGTCCTCAGTCCGTTGAATAAAATGGTCAAATTTGAGCTGAGTATTCAGTGAAAAACGCTCGAAGTCGTCACTCGCACAATAAAAAAATAGAAGCCAATCGGGAAAAGAAAATTTCAGGCTTTCCTTCGGATACTCGTTGGCTCATCGTCGCATCGCAACGCTTTTTTTTTTTTCAAATTTTACTTTTCTTAATTTTCCATTTAATTTTCACTACGCCTTCAGCGTTTATCATTTTTATTCCACCCGAAACCCCCTGTTTTGAGTTTTTTTTTCTCATTTTCGGTTCTGTGTTTTAAATTTTTGTCTTTGACGGGAGTCACGTGTACACAGGGGAAGCAATAATGTCTAGTTGGGCTGAACGAGAACATCGTCATGCTGCGGACCTTGGTAGGGATGCGGTGGAGCATCCTATTCGTCGTATAATTTGGAGAAAGTCAAATTTGGTATGCCACTGGAGGAGGTCTCAACTCCACTCAAAGCTCAACAAGGAGTCCCCAAATGTCTTCCGTGCTCCTGCTCATCAGGGTGCCATGAAGAAGTTGCTACATTTCCTTCAATCCGGTCGATTAGTCAAAGTGGACAAATATTCCTTGTACACCTTTGCCAGTGTGTTGAAGAAGTCCTTGAGTAAAATCCCCAACGGAGTCTTTGGCCCAAGTGGCGAATTCGAGCTATTCACATGCATTGACTGGACAATGGGATAGAGCAACAGAAGAGAATTCGTAGATTGATACATCACTGCACAAATAAACCCAACACTTATTACTTTCACTCTTTGGGATATTCCGTGTGGTTGCGAAAAATGGCAGTCATGCCGGCACCGGGATGACAAGTGAAGCACTGGGCGTTTCTGTGGCACCCAGTTTCTTTCAATCGTGCGTGAGCGATGGCAAGACAGCTGGAATGGAATATGTGCTAACATTTAAGGCTGCAACAGAAATAATGAAACACATCATCCATAAGTTCGAAGTGAACAAACTGTTTGGTCGTGCCAACTATATTATGCTCCGAGCGTATCCGCAAAGTACAAGACGAATGGATATGTAGCTTTCAATATACATACTCGTATAATTCCACCTCGAGGCAGATAAGCATAACAACATTTGCTAGAAGCTGAGAAGACATGGTTACAGTGTCGATGTGAGTGCTAGACAACACCGTTCTCTCTCTGCGCGCTACACCATTCATCATTCTTTTTTTTTTATAATCAGAGCGCGTTTAAGGGGTTTTTGTACCCTTAAAATGTTCGCACACAGCGCGGGCGAAGGAAATTTAAGGAGGAACAAAAGACAGGTACCGATGTACATTGTTTTTAAATGTTTGTAAGTTATAACGACCAGGAAACACAGAGATCGGCAGGGCATTCCATAAGCGAGTTGTACGCTTGAGAGTATACTAAGGAGCATTCATAGCGAGACGAGTGTTACGGTTGAAAGTTTGAATGGGCGGAATGCTACTGACGATTTCAATGGAGCACTAGTGGTGAAAATAGCGATAAAACAAAGTGAGACAGGAGACATTTCGTCGGTGCTCAAGGGTGTCCATTGACTGAGTGATATTAGTATCACCAATGAGTTTTGTCGCACGGTTTTGAATCCTATCTAGCAGGTGCAGAGATGTTTGAGGAGCACCTGACCAGATGTACTCCAATTTTGAGCGGATGAATGCCTTATATATTGTGGCCAGATCAGAGGGGGTAAAGTATTTCTTACATCGCTTGAGGAAACCTAGACATATCGCAGCATTTTTGGCGACATCGAATATGTGGTCATTCCAACGTAAGTTGTCACTGACACACACACCGAGAATGGAAAGTTTATCGGTTTCGACGATGCAAGTGCCATTCATGGATAATGGTTGGGTATTTGAATTTCGCTTTAATGACAGCAGGCAGCATTGTGTTTTGAAAGCATTCAATTCCACTCTGTTGCTTGGTCCCCAATTGGTGATGCTGTTTATATCGGAATTTAATGAGCTTAGCATACGCTGCCGTTCCCATTCTACAGCCGAAGAGCAGGGGCGTGAGTCCGGGAACGAATATGAAACGCAGAGAGTACTGTCATCAGCAAAGGAATATATTGGATTAGAAGTACTACACAAGAGATCGTTAATGAAAATTAAAAAGAGTGTCGGAGACAGAACTGAGCCCTGTGGCACACCAGCCTTTATTTTGTGAATATCAGACTTGAAACCATCCAAGACAACTTGAAACGAACGTTCCGAAAGGTAGTTTCTAATCCATTGAAGTAAAAAGTCATCGATCCCAAATGCACGCATTTTCGACAAAATAGCCTGATGTCAAACTCTGTCCAATGCCTTAGAAATATAAAGTGCAACTATCTTGTAGACTTTGGTTCCTCTTTGGAAAGACATGCCATCAAATCACCCGTGGACCAGTTGCCACCAAATCCGTACTGCCGATCATTGAGAAGCTTTCATGTTACGAGAGATTTCATGAGCTGTCGGTTTATAAGCATTTCCATAACCTTGGATGAAAGTGACGTATGTGTAATGGATCTGTAGGATGAGAAAGAATAAGAAGGGGATGGACAAATGCTGTTTTCCATCTGCACGGTAGGGGTCCTAAAGAGTAGGGTTGATGGAAAAGCTTACGCTTTTTCAGAAGAAGACTAGATATACCATCTGGACCAGCGGATTTATGTATGTTGAGATCTTTAAGTACACTTGCTACTACACGAGTGCGAAAGTGGATTCGTCCCATTGAAGATGCGACGCACTCTAGTGTAGGCAGAGACAAAGCACAATCCGGTAGTGTTGAGCTATCCGCAAAGTGAGCTGACAGCTGGAATGTCATTGTAAATGAGCGTTGGGATGGAGGATGAGGCAGAATTTCTAATATTTTGGACGAACGACCAACAATTTTACTGCCTTTGGGACATTGCAGTATGTTTTGCCTCAGTTTTTAGCCGTATTGGAATTCCACAGGCTTTAGAAAGACGTTGCAATCATTTCTTGCTCGTTTCCTTTGTTTTCCTCTGTCGGGTTGGTCTTGTAGGACCGAAAAAACATTTCTCTAACCCTGATAGCCTCTTTACAGCTCGAGTCGTACCATGCCTTTTCTGTTGGTTAAGGCATTTGGTTGGATAAGGGATAAAGCATTTCATTCCAAAGAGATTAGTTTCTGTGATCATGTCAGCAGCCGCATCCACGTCGTTATCGAGGAAACATAACGACCAGTTAAAATTCCTAAAGAAGTTGTTAAGTCCGTTCCAATTGGCTTTCTCGTATTGACATACGGTTCTTTTAGGAATCTTTTCTCTAACTGTGTGGTGGGTGTACGAGAATTTAGGTGATATGACACAATGGTCCGACGAGCCTAGAGGCAGGGTGAGAAGTTAAAAACGAGTCCAGGGTGTTGGCGGTATGACTATCAACGTCTGGTATTCGTGTGGGCTCATTTACAATTATTTTTCGCAGTGAGGATCTCAACACACCGTCCTTCGGGTGTTGTCTGTCCAGAACGTTGAAGCCAACCAGAATTGTGTATTGTATATTGAAATCGCCCGTAATCATGATTTCAGTATGAGGATACAGCGATACAATTCTTTGTATGGAGTCAGACAGCGCATCAAACTCGTTAAGAGTCGAATTGCTGTCCAGTTTGGGGCTTCTGCAAATAAAGCAGTAGTGGATGATTTGCTTATGGAGATGGAATTTTAACCACATGAAATTGAATTCCGGATTGGAACAGGGACTACGTTGTGGTGGAGTTTGGTAAGCTACATCACTACGCACATAGATGGCGAGACCGCGATGAGGAAAGAATAGTGGCACTAGTTCGTAGCCAGGTAGTTTCAGATCAGTGCGACCTGAGAGGTGTGGGCGGGGATCTATCTGTGTTTCACTAAGTGCCAAAACAGCTGGCCTGTACTTACAGACGTGGACGTACGTACTTACGTACGTGGACGTACGCAGAAAAGTACGTTCACCCTGAATTACCTGGTCATAATTACAAACAAACACAGTAAACACAAACACCGACGATACTAAGCAAGGCTGCGAAGTGAAAGTTCTGACGTTGGTTTACCGAATCAAATTGCTGTAGGTGTTATGCCCTCACAACAATATGAAGCAGTGCACCAACCAAATTTTCACTCATAACCCGCTATCCATCAGTTGTTACCCACACTCAGTCACTGCCCGTACCGTATGATAAATACAGTAACGGCAGTGACCGAGTGCAACCATAGATAAACTAACTAGATGTCTAACTCTACTAATACTTTTGCAAACCCTTAACTTTTGCACAGATGTACTGTAAATGAATTCCAACACTTCTGCATCTCTATAACTTTGTCAAAATTTGCTAGAAGGAGAACAATTTACAAGTAAAATTGCTAGAATGAGGGCGATTTGCACGAATGTGTGTAATGGAGACGACATTTTTTGGACTAAAATGGGCGTGGTTTATATAAAAGGAGAGGGAAATTGCCATTGATGACAATTTACACGTATTCACAGACAGGATCACACAGATAGGGGCGATCAGTAGAAAACCGGTTTTGATTTTCCAATACTAGAAAGTTTGATATCTAGGTATAGTTTGTCTAACACGGTACGTCTATCTTGCCTCTCAAAGGACCTGGGCTATTTGCCATGGCAAACGACATTATCACTAATTCCATCACTATCGAAATTGGATGACGTTGAGGAAGCAGATGATGGAAACTACGAAGATATTGATGAGAACTTCCCATCCAAAAAAAGTGAATTGCCACCGAAGTCACAGACGAATGCCGACCATTTCCGCACAAGAAAGTAATGGCTACATCTAGCCGCTATAATCGTTGTATTAAGCATTCCCCCAGCTGTTCATCGACAAGTTCCTCAAAGTCCACACTCAGTGGCGCCGGCGGTGGTGGCAACAATCAACCACAACATCACATGACTATGGACGAACTTAGGGCGGTCAATCGTTATGCGGAGAGAGTACAAAGAGACATTCAGATTTACCCTAGATGACAGATGATTCCTTTCAAGGAGTTCGATATAGAATGGAACTAGAACCGACGACTGCTATAAAAATTTTTTTATTTCTCTCCCCTCTAGTGACTAGAGAATGCTTCATTGTATTGATTTAAAATTAATTGTAATTTCATTATAATTTTATTTTTATTGTAGAGCTCAAACCCTTTAATCGTAAAACCGTTAAACAGTTAAACTTCTGCTCTTAGTAACATTTTAGGTCTGTTCCGAGACTAAAAAGTTGTACAAATTTGTACTTTTAACGTGTAGTGTTGTAGTGGCCGACATGTGGTATGGAACGCGGTATTACTATACCATGGTATCAATACCAGCAGTCTGTCCACCATATATGGTAATTCGGTTCTACACTCTGCAAATTGTCACAATTTCCTACACGACGTTTTTCTTTCACAGGAATTGTAAAAAACGTCAAATCAGTTAAATTTTAAAAGAACTGTAAAACTGGTAAACTTTTAAATTTGTGTGAATTACGACAATTTTATAGAAATTGCCTCAAACGAAGACTTGGACATGGACAAAGAGGAGAAAAAAGAGCTTAAACTTGAAGTGGATTATTCGCCTAATACAATAAAACTCATTAAACGTATATCACAAAAATAAAGCACAATTGTAATAATAACCAATCTAAAAATGTATTGTAGATCTCAATAAAAAATACTTGAAGAAAAAAAAAACCCGGTCTTTAAGTAAATGCAACTTTAGTTTATTAGTGGTTAAATGCTGAACTTATTCTTTACTCTATTTCTTAATTTCCATATTCATTTCCTTGACATTTCTTTTTGTTTACTTTCTCTTATACACGACTAATGTATCGTTTACATCAACTATGTGTAATCTACTACATCCCTTCTCGATTCATTAGTCCCAATTTTTTAATGATGTATTGGAATTGTGGTTTTGCCAAAGGCTTTGTAAGAACATCTGCTTCTTGATCCTTCGTATTCACATAGTGCAACGTTACTTCATTTTGCTCTATTTTCTGGCGTATGAAATGATGTTTAACATCAATATGCTTTACACGTTTGTTTTCCAAGTTATATGCCATTTTTATACAACTCTGGTTGTCCTCAAAAATTTCTATAACATCGACATCAATGTGCAAATCAGTTAACAATCCACGAAGCCAAACACCTTCTTGCACAGCTAACGCCAAAGCCACATATTCTGCTTCAGTTGTAGAACAAGCAACAACTTGTTGCTTCTTTTACTACATTTCCAAAAACTTTGAATAGAAAACCACTGGTTGATTTCCGATCAGTTTCATCTGAAGCATAATCTGCATCAACGAATCCTACCAGAGGTTTTGCGTCAGGATTATTTTTATATAACATTTCGTAATCCAATGCTCGACACCTGGACAGTGTTGGAAACGACTCAGTTGAGATATGGCAAAGCACAAATCTGGTCTGCTGCAAAGCATCATATACATGACCTTCCCAATGAGCTCTCTCAGTAGTTAATATGACCATTACACGGTCTCACATACACACAGTATTCATGTTGCGCTCTCATAAAACCAATTTGAATTGCTACGTTATGGAACGTCTTATACCAGCAGAGAGGAGACTATTTTAGACCATACAGTGATTTCCTCAATTTACATATCATTCCCTTTTGGACCCTTATACCTTCTGGTGGTTCCATGTACACAGTCTCTTGCAATTCTCCGTTTAAAAACGCTGTTCGTACATCCATTTGACAAATCGAATATCCTTTGTATAATGCCACTTTGCCACGGGAGCGTAGGTTTGTTCGTAGTCAATGCCATACTCTTGATTGCAGCCCTTTGCTACTAATCGTGCTCTATATGTATGAGGTTTACCGTCTTTATCAGTTTTTAGTTTAAAAACCCATCTACAACTGATAATTTTCATATCAGGTTTTCTAGCTACCAGTTCAAATGTTTCGTTCTTCACCAAAGAACACAATTCTTCAATAACAGCGCCATTCCAATGTTTCCGATCAGGTCTCAGATCGATTTCTTTAAAAGACTTTGGCTCCATTGAAAAATTCAACTGGGACAGATTTATTTGTTCAAAATCATTATTATATGCTAACTTGCCTGGAGGTCTGCGCTCACGACAGCTTTGCCTTTGACTTGTCAAATTATTGTGCTGCCGGAGCGTCAATTGCGGTGCATTTTCAGAAGCGGATTCAAAATTTGAATTTGTTGACTCTTCACTATCCTGTACCATTGTCTCATCAAAGTCATCCTTGTCACCAGCTGTAACACCACCACCTGTGTTATCCTCACCAGCATCGTCAGCTCCTCTGTCACATTTTTCTTGCTTTACAGGATCCCCTTCTTGAACTGACGTTACTCTTTTAGTAACACACGTACGTCTCATTGAACCTGACGTTCCTCGCAACAACAATTCTTCGCGCACCCGAATCCCACAGCCTGTAACCATTGACTCCGTAACCAACCATTATCATCGCCTTACATTTAGCATCGAATTTGCCTCTCTTTTCCTTTGGCACATGTGTAAATGCTTGACATCCGAAAATTCGCAACTTCTTGAGATCTGGTTTAACACCAAACCACAACTCGGCCGGTGTTTTGTCCACAACACACCTTGTTGGACTCCTATTTAGCAGATAATTTGTAGTGAGAACCGCTTCACCCCACATTTCTTTCTTAACACCTGAATCCATCATCATAGTTCTTGCTTTTTCTACTACGCTTCGGTTGAAGCGTTCTGCAACACCATTTTGTCCTGGGCAATAACCAACAGTAGGTTCCAATTGAATTCCCTTCTCACTGTAAAAACGCTTCTGTTCATTCGATATACATTCAGTCCCTTGGTCACACCTCAAGTAAACGATTTTTTTCTCAAACTTTGCTGTTACATGGTTTTCGAATTTCTTAAAACATTGGAAAACATCAGATTTTTGTCGAATTAAAAAAAAACTTGAGCAAAGTGACTATAATCGTCAAGAAAAGTCACGAAGTACCTATGACCTTCATATGTACTTGGTGTGATTGGACCACACACATCCGTATGGATTCTTTCGAGAATTTTTGTAGTTTTTGGCCTTTGCCCTGAAAAGGGATTCTCTGTTTGTTTCCCCGCAGCACATGGGTAGCATGAAACCTTCTCCTTTCCATATTCCAAGCCAGTTACCATGTTCTTATTTTTCATTTGTTCTAGGTACGTGTCGTTCACGTGACCCAGCTTGCGATGCCATACATCATCTACCTAGCACGTGTTGAGTTGATTTTTCGTGGGATATAGCTTCAATTCATACAAACCATTCGACAAAACACCTGTAGCAACAGTTCGTTCATTGAATTTTATTACGGCATCATGACCACGAATGAAATAAATACCGAGACCTTTCTCTTGAAGTGCCTTGATCGAAGGAAGATTCACCCGAAGCTCTTTTGCATGCAACACCTCCTTAACCTCAATTGCAACCTTCAACCTATTCACATATGTATAGCCCTTCAAAACGCCCCTGTGCGTTGCCTTCAATGCACCACCCTGTTCAGCGGTACTTATTACCATGTGATTTGTAAGCTTCTCAACATCTGTCAAAGCATCCAGATCATTAGTTGCATGACGTGTGCTTCCTGAGTCTAACAGCCAAATATTTCGTTCAGCATTCGCATTCGTCACCATGAGCGCAACGGCACTACTATCCCTAGGGTTTCTAGAAGACGACGCTTTCTTTCTAGAATTTGACTTTGGAACTCTTTGGGGACAATTAAAACTTTTGTGGCCCCTTCTCTTACATTTGAAGCATTCTCCTGTAAATCGTGCTGAAAAAGCTGCTTCCCCACCAACATCATTATCGACTGCCTCTTTGTTAACCTGTTGTCGCATCTCCTCATTCAATAAGCGTGACTTCGCATACTCCAAGGTTAAAGTGTCATCCGGCATGTTTTCGAGTGCCGTTATGAGTGACTGAAAGTTTTCCGGGAAAGATTTAAATAGATAATAAATAATTTCGTTGGAATCTAACTTAGCACCCACTGCAATTAACTCTCTTGTGCACTCATCGAATTTAGTGAAATGCTTTTTCATGTCACTTCCCAACTCATACTTTGCCCTATCCAAGCGTGTGCGTAGCATTTTCTGCTTTGCCATATTTGTTCCTGAGAAGGTGGAGATGAGGGCGTTCCACATTTCTTTTGCTGTCGATTTGCCTTTTATATACTCCAGATGATTATCATCAACTAAGCATATTATTAGGTTTTTAGCCAGAGCGTTTCTTTCTTCCCATTTTTCGACATCTTTAGATACCGCAAGCCCACCATCTATACTTGCCGTGACCTCTGGTTTCGTATGTGACAAAACGTCGAGAACATTCTGAGCTTCGAGAATGTTCTCCACCCTATATTTCCACGAATCGAAATTTCGACCATCAAAGGGTTTTATTTTTGCAAAAACTAATTACCATTACATTCGACATAATTCATGAGAGATCTGGGCCCATAATCTGTAGATCTCAATAAAAAATACTTGAAGAAAAAAAAAACGCGGTCTTTAAGTAAATGCAACTTTAGTTTATTAGTGGTTAAATGCTGAACTTAGACTAACTTTCATCTATTCTTTACTCTATTTCTTAATTTCCATATTCATTTGCTTGACATTTCTTTTTGTTTACTTTCTCTTATACACGACTAATGTATCGTTTACATCAACTATGTGTAATCTACTACAAAAAATCTTCCCACTGCACTGCAGTTTTGCTTTTAATTGTTACTTTTGGCGTTTGACACACATTTTACGAAAAAGCGTTCCCGCGAGATTTTGGGCTTAAGAGAGAATTCATCCCTATTCCAAAAACTTAAGCAAGCAATCCTCTTTTACAAATTGTTACAAAAATCTCGTGGGAAGAGACCTTTTGTCTTACGAAATTTTCGCATTGAAAATGATTGTGTAATTGCTCTTTATCACTTACTCTCTCTCTCTCTTTCTCCCTATTTTTCTCTAATTAATTCATTTCAATTTATAATTAACTAGAAGCGTCCGCCTATACATATAATAAAAAAATCAGATGAAGGAAGAGAGATGTGCGCATTTACATTATAAGATTTCGATTTTTATTCTCAATTTGCTAATTTTAATGTTCGTTTGCTTTGTTCTCTCATTTTTGCATTACAAATTTGAGTATAATTATTCTTCTTGTAAACAAAATTATATACCTCTTCCCTCCTTAGCTGGTAATACATTGTAATAATAATTTTTTTTTAAAACAATAAAATTATATACCAATTTAATACGAAGATGGCAACCTTCAATTCAAAATTTTACTTGTCAAGAAGCATCTTTCAAAAGAACACACCCAAATTTTCAGACAGATCTGTCAAATAGTTTTGTTGTGACAGCTATTTAAAACAGACGCCTAAGAGAATCTTCGTAAAAAATGGAAAAAAGTGATTTTTGTGTGCTCTTAAACATAATTTTTTGCACAAAAAATCCATCACGCAAACGAAACAAAAGCTTGAAAAGTATTAAACCATTGTGTTACCCAATTTCAGTGCGTTCGTACCAAGTGGCGCCGGACGTCCTGGTCGCCCAATTATCCACTACTGCTTTATTTACAGAAGCCCCAAACTGGACAGCAATTTGACCTTTCACGAGTCTGATGCGCTGTCTGACTCCATTCAAAGAATTGTATCCTTGTATCCTCATACCGAAATCGTGATTACGGGCGATTTCAATGTACACAATTCTGGTTGGCTTCGACATTCTGGACAGACAACACCCGAAGGACGGTGTGTTGAGATCTTCGCTGCGGAAAATAACTTAACCCAGCTTGTAAATGAGCCCACACGAATACCTTACGTTGATAGTCATACCGCCAATACCCTGGACTTGTTTTTAACTTCTCACCCTGACAAGTACTGCGTTGATGTGATCTCCCCTCTAGGATCGTCGGACCATTGTGTCAGATCAGCTAAATTCTCGTACACCGACCACACAGTTAGAGAAAAGATTCCTAAAACTACCATATGGCAATACGAAAATTCCAATTGGAGCGGACTTAACAGCTTCTTTAGAAATTTTTTTAACTGGTCGTTATGTTTCCTCGTTAACGACTCGGAGGCCGTTGCTGATATGTTCACAGACACTATTCTCTTTGGAATGAGATGCTTTATCCCTCATCAAACCAAAAGAAAAGGTATGGTACGACTGGAGCTGTGAAGAGTCTGTCAGGGTTAGAGAAAAGTTTTTTCGGTCCTACAAAACCAACCCGACTGAATAAAGTTTAAACGAGCCAGAAATTACTGCGACGTCTTTCTTAAGCGTGTGAACTTTCAATACGACAAAAAGTTGCGGCAAAAAATATTGTACTACACTGTCCCAGAGGTATTTCTTCAAAAATATTAGAAATTTTGCCTCAGCCTCCATCACAGATTGTGCTTCGTCTCCGCCCATACTTTGAGTGCGTCGAATCTTCAATGGAGCAAGTCCACTTGCTCACTCGTATAGAAGCAAGAGTTCTTAAAGATCTTAACATTCACAAATCCACTGGTCCAGATGGTATACATCCCTTTCTTCTGAAAAGGTGTTCTTCCTCGCTGGCAAAATCACTGCGTACGCTTTTTCATCAATCCTACTCTTTAGGACTCTTGCTGAGTAGATGGAAAACAGCATTTGTCCAGGCCGTCCCTTAAACGGAGAATCTTCTTCTCTCTCCTCCTACAGACCCATTGCATTTGTGCCCTTCTCTCCTAGGTCATGGAAACGCTGCTAAACCGCCAGCTAATGAAATATCTCGAAACACGAAAATTGCTCAATGACCGGCAGTACGGTTTTCGTACCAACAGGTCCACTGGTGATCTGATGGCATGTCTCACCGAAAAGTGGAACCAAAACGCCACTTCTAAGCCATTCGACATGGTTTTGTCGAGAATGCTTGCAATTGGGATCGACGGCTCTCTTTTTCAATGGATTAGAAACTATCTTTCGGCACGTTCATTTCAAATTGTCTTGGATGGTTTCAAGCCTGCTATCCACAAAATAAATGCTGGTATGCCCCAGGGCTCCGTTCTGTCTCCGATAATCTTTTTGATTTCATTAATAATCTCTTGTCTGCTACTGCTTATCCAATATACATATAGTATGCCTTTGTTGCCGACAGGACTCTCTTGTTTTTCATATTCGTTCCCGGACTCACGTCCCCGCTAACGTCCCTAAGTTCATTAAATTCAGATATAAATAGCATCACCAATTAGGGAGTAATCAACAGAGTGGAATTTAATCCTTCCACAACACAATACTGTCTGCTGTCGTTAAAACGAAATTTAAACACCCAGCCATTTTCCATGAATGGCACTTGCATCGTCGAAACCGATAAACTTTCCATTCTCGGTATGTGTGTCAGTGACAACTTAGGTTGGAATGACCACATATTCGATGTCGCCAAAAATGCTGCGAAATGTCTAGGTTTCCTCAAGCGATGTAAGAAATATTTTACTCCCTCTGATTTGGCCACAATATATAAGACATTCATCCGCCCTAAATTGAAGTACAATGCCCACATCTGGTCAGTCAATCAATTGACACCCTCGAACACCGACGAAATGTCTCCTGTCTCACTTTGTTTTATCGCTATTTCCACCACCAGTGCTCCATCGAAATCGCCAGTAGCATTCCGCCCATTCAAACTTTCAACCGTAACACCCGTCTCGCTATGAATGCTCATCAGTATACCCTCAAGCCCATTTTCGGACGTACTCTAAAATATCGTGATTCTTTCCTAAGCCGTACAACTCGCTTATGGAATGCGCTGCCGAGCTCCCTATTTCCTAGTCATTATAGCTTGCAAACATTTAAAACCAACGTACATCGGTATTTCTCTTTTTTTCCTCCCTAATCTTACTTTGCCCGCGCTGTGTGCAAACATTTTAAGGGTACACAAAACCCCTTGAGCGCGCGCCGATTATAAAAAAAAAAAAAAAAAAAACTACACCAGAAATGGTATGATCCACGGTATGATATTGGACGAGTAAAGTGCGCGAACTTGAAGAGACAACAGGCTTATCACATGGATCAGGCATTTCAGTTTTTCAAAAATATTTGGATATGGAAAAGTTATACAGGAGATGGGTGCCAAGTTAGCTCGCAATTGACAACAAACGCAATCGTTTGACAACTTCCAAGTAGTGTTTGGTGATGCTCAATCAGCATCCGAACGAGTTTTTGCGCTGTCTCGTAGCTGTGGACGAAACATGGATTCATTACAACACACCAGAGACCAAGGAACAGTCGATACAGTGCAGTTTCCCTGGTGAATTAAAGCAGAAGAAGGCCAATGTGCGTGCGCGCGGTGTCATTCACAGCGATTACCTTGAAAAGAGTAAAACGATCAACTTCGCCTATTATGCAGAGCTGTTGAATCGATTTAAACCAAAAACGACAGCATTTGACGAGGAGAAAAGTTCTCTTCCACCAAGACAACACCGACGCACAAGTCCGCAGTCGCAATGGCAAAATTGCATGAATTTGGTTACGAATTGCTATCCAGCATATCCTCTTGATTTAGCTCCCTCCTGTTTCCAAACATGGAGAAATGGCTCGGTGATACGACATTTGGGTCGAATGAAGACACAAGCGCCTATTTTGAGGTCCTCGAGAAATTGTATTATTTCGAAGGCATCAAAAAATTTTAGAAACGTTGGACGAAGTCTATCTAAATAGCTAAAACGAGATTAGGTTGGAAAATACCTAATTTAAATTTTCAGGGACTTACTGATCCACCAGCAAACTCAATCAAAACAAATGTATACGAAAAAAAACCACAGACGATTGACGCCCTAAAAGTCAACATAACTAATGCCATCATTGATATCGAGGGCGATATATGCTGTCGAGTCATCGAAAATTGGACCTCCCGTACGCTATTTGGCCGAAGTCACACTCCATACATAATCGAACTGAACTTATATTATTTCAATTTGAAATCAGAGAGCCCTTACCCGAAAATACTATATTTTTCGTTCTTCGCGACGACAATTAAGTATCAGGATGCTGTTCGTGGAGTTTATGTTTACTTCGAGGTAGGTAAATTCCTTAATCACTACGAAGTTACTTGTCAACAGTTACGTTTTGTCCAAGGCCATAGACAGGTGCTTCTTTGTTTGTTAACAACCTGAACTTGGTTTTTTCCTTATTTACTTCAAGGCCAACTTGTTTCGCATGTTCTTCAATTGCCGTAGAATCATCTATGACGGGGCAGCTGGGATGATATCGGTGCCGTATGAGCATCTCATCAGCTGGACAGATTTGCTGAAGATAGTGCTTGTCGTATTTACACTGCCCTACGCAGTATCTCTTCCAGCACTAGATTGAAATCATATGACAGTACATCTGCCGGTACGTGTTTGGATGAGTTCAGAGGAACTGTTTTCAACTGTACATAGCACCGCTCGATTTCCAGCGCATCAACCTTGCAGAGATCTCGAACTTGACCATCACCTAGCTGAAATTCGTTGGCCTTTTCTAGGATTTACTTGAGTGTGAAAATCTGGTCGACTGCCGGTCTGCCGGATCGGAAGCCACACTGGTACGTGCCCAATAGTGTGTCACAGAAGGGCTTCAGATACCTTGGATAGGATTTTATATGCGGTATTTAGCAGAGATATGCTTAGATAGTTCTTACAAGACATAAGATTACAATTCTTGAAGATGGGGTATATAGAGTTGATAGTTCCGTCTTCGGACTTGCTCTATCCATACCTGATATTGTTTTGATGCCTGCATCCGATCAAGACATCACGTCCATTCTTGGAAAGCTCTGTGGGTATACTATCGGAGCCGACGGCGTTGTTGTTGTTCAGCTTTTTGATAGCTGAAACATTAATTTCTATACTGGGAGGGAGGAAAGCTTCTTCATTGACTAGAGGCGGGATCTCTTCTTGCTCCCTACCTGATGCCCATTAAGTAGCTGTTGGCAGTGCCGCTTAAGCATATCTACTATTCCTACATTCAGAATGCTGGTTCTGGTTGCGCGTCTCGCATCTATTAGCACGAGATCGATTTGGTTTGCGTTACGACCATCTGGAAAGGCCAGGTTACAGTGTACGCTAGTTGTCGTGGAAATTCATTTATCTAAGTACGAGTATTACAGTATCACGGACTCTTGCTAAATTTGTTAGCCTTTAGCCGTTATCTGTGTTATCGGAGGTTGTGCTTTCTGACTTATCTGCCGAAGATGTTTCTCTTCCCGAGTACTCTAGACAGGACCAATAGGTTCAGTCTTGGTGGTCGTGGAACTCCTTCTTGACAGAGTCTTCAAATTTGTCGGTGAGGGCAAGTACGCCTATTATACTGATGGTTCGGAGTGTTGCCTTGATGAGGATCCCTGTCAGGTGATAGTTTATTGGCTTCCGATTTCCTTGACGAATCCGGATCCTAACATGTGCCATCTTTTGTTACAGCTTTTTCGTTTTTGGATATTTGATCCTATCCATCGTAACTCTTGGGTCGCAATAATAACATCTGCCTTGTACCGCATAAGGATTTCCATTTTTGAGCAACACCAAGGGTGCTTAGTTCATAGTTCGTGAACGTTCCGAATCGAGATCTTAAATAAAGGGGTCTGTTGTTATCTGAGGCATTTAATCTACCTCATAAGTGGTTCTTTCTTATGTGGTAAGGAAGTTATCCTGTCGAGGCATAGAGGACCAGTTCCATTGTAGAAACCCCGGTTTCACCGATGGCAGTGACACACTCTGGGGATGTCAGCGCTGCGTTGGTCCAATAAGAGCTCATCTGCCAGCATCTCTATTCTAAGAACCTGACATATTGCTGAAAGTTGTTATCGGCCTGAGCTACGAATAAGTTAAAGTAGTATTTTGTGCCCTCTGCATATGCCTTTCGATTAATCAATCATTTTTCTTCGAAGAAGCCGATTTTGTCCCTGTTTACTTCCCCTCCTTAACAGCTCTTCACATTCTCTGCAGGGCAACGCCTTGTATGTCTCCTCCTTCGCTACATGTGTTATCATTTTAAGACAGATGTTTCGCTAAGGTCGACCCATGAAACCCAGCACATTACAAGCAGGGTTTTCAAATGGTTGCTAGTCAGCACCTAATCAGAAAAGGATCCCCCGTTTGACTTAGAAGTTCTATTCTTAACTGCAACAAGGAATAGGTTTGAGTCAATGTTCGTTATACGGAACGTTTGGACAGAGCTGGAGCTGTGTGTTTTGGCGACTGCATTGTGGTCAATCTGATTCACGATTTGCTGATTACAAGACCTCTAGTTCCGTTTATGGATATTGAGTTGTAAGAAACGATAAGCCTCACATTAAAACCCATTGCAAGAATTTTTATTACCGAATTAAGCATACCTGTACCTGACAATCTCGTAGAGCAGCTATAAGGACATTGATGAATAAGTAAGAACTTGCAATCAACAGCTCTACTGCGGCAATCCCACTCTCTGATTTTTTCTTGAATGTTCTGATCAGCTCAAATATAATAACATACTCGTAGTTGACGTATGAATGCTCGCTCATCATGAGGTCAGCTGCTTACCATTGGAATAATTTACTTTGTCACTACGGTTGTATTCTGGTGACTTTTTGGTCCCAAAACTCTTTGAAACTTTACAACACTTTGTGCAGTATTATTTGGATAATTAGTAGTGAAAATCAATTCAAAATATAGTGCCACAACAGCTTTCTCCCGATGGATAGAAATGATGTGCAGAGGTTTCGATGTTGCTTTATCATTATCTTGCATTTTGGAATCATACCGGAGACACACTTGCCTCTCATCATTGTGGTGCACTGTCACTACCTAGAATGAGTAAATTTGAATTATATGCAACATTAGCTGGATCTTTCGGTAGTTGTTACAGTTTTTCGTGTCGCTTTTGCCTTTATAAAGTGGAACAACAACATTCTAACTCCATTGTTTCGGCATCTGCTTTCTTCTTCAATATTTCATAAATTTGAAGCAAACATTTGGTAAGACTGTTCGAAACCGAATTATTTTGTTTGCTTTGTGCTTTGTTTGCTCGTATTCCCTTAAATCTGTGTTTCCTCACAGAAAATGTCGCGTTTAGAAATATTCTTTCCACCTATGGAACCGAACGGGAAAGTTGGACTTTCAATTGTCGAGAAAAGTTTTGACACTGTTCTCGATATTGCTCTCCAGTTCACAGCGTTTAAGAGTCATTGTGTCAAATTTAACACCCAGATCTGGGAGTTGTTCTAGTTTATCTTTTCAATTGACCCCGGTTTCGACTGGTGTTCCTCTGGTTAGTTCCTGAAAAAGTCTATCGATAAGTTTCGTTGTTGGCGGTTATGCTGGGAATGTGATTTTTTTGACAATACCATAGTGCTCGTCTGAACGATCTTCCAGTACCGCTCCGGGATCACTCCTCCGTTCTGCAAAAACTGCTGGGCGAAATACTGAATACATAAAGGCTAACATCCACCATATCAATCGTGCGACTTTGGAATGCTTGTGACGAATGGAGTGGGGTTTTGGACTTATGACACATTAGGCAGGTTTCTTCAATGGATCACAAGTTATTTGACAGATGGTAGTTTGATTCGATCATTTGCCGATAGCTAAGATGTCGAAAGCTCATTTGCTCATATCAATAGATAATATTCTGGCGCTATCACATACAAGTGGATACCAGAGGAAGTGTTGTCCTACAGAGAGGTCAGGATTCCTTTCTCTTATATTTTTGTTTTGCATTTGAGTATATGAAACCAAAATCTTTCGAACAAATTTTTTAAAGCTTTGCTTGTTTGTCCGTGCTTATCCCGGGCAGGATTGAATCTATTGCGATAGGAATTTTGTTGAAAAGTAGAGCGTTCCATTGGGCATGATTTAAGCGACTCTTTGCCGCGGTAATATTTTGTGCTTCAGCGGAAAGTCAAATAAAAAATTTGTAAATGTCGGTCGCGCTTGATATGATGGACGACAGCAATCTCACTTATCGGAAAACCTTAAAATTTTCAATCTCAATTAGCGGTAAATTTAAATCAAAATTAGTTTGTCATAAAAAAAAAACAGTTCCAGCGAAAATTCTATGTTTTCGTTATAGAATTTCTCTATCAACGACCAAGTGACCTTTGCATTTAATGTCAATTTATTTCGAACGGTGCACGGTGCACGCTGCATTTTTATTCTTGTAACTAACGGTGACGTACCAATAGATTTCAAATATTTCTAAAGAGAAAACAAACGAATTTAAAAGATGGATAATCGAAAAAAACAATTGAAAATATCTCGCCGAAATATGCTACGACGAAACGCTCATAATCATGGACGATACCACAGGATACCACTTGAAGCAACTAACATTCCCAATTGTCTGGCTAGTAAAAAGGAACAACTTAATCGTAATTTAATAACAAGCCCACCTTCATCGTCAACTTCAATGCGGACATTCAATTTTTCTGTGAATTCTCGAAGCTGTCAACAAAATTTTGTGTCCTTGCCCAAGGAATCTACAGATCGAAGAATAGTTCGGTATCAAAGTCTACCTATGGCGCCTTTATATAGGAATCCAACACCTCAGGGACTAAATGACTCTCTGCGGTCCTATCTCCTCGGAGGAGTCAATTTAAATTTAAACTTTGACAACTTACACTGGCAGGTCCCTGCAAAACAGACGTCCTATTATTTGAGAATCTTCAAAAAGAGTAAGAGTCGACGGTCTGTTTTAGTTGAGCTGGGCGCTAAGTAATTTTTTTCTCGTTTTTAAGTTTCGAGCAAGACCACTCCAACGGATCGTGAAATCATTTTCGGCAGTGCAAGGAAATTTTTGGAGAAAACTCACAGCTGGGAAAATTCACGGATTCAATGGCTGCTAGACCTAGAACATCTTCAGGAAATGCGTCGGGCAAGAGCGGATCTATCTGATGATGAGTTTGTGGATATATGTTGCTTCCCATTTAGTGCCAACTTCCTGATGTTTAATATTGGTTGATGGGTCGAGTGTGGATTCCCTGATTATATCGAGTAATAAAAAAAAAGTTACAAGCAATAAGTTTGAAGGTTTCTATGAATGGACTTTATTCCTGGCTGGGCAGATCTTTGGGTCAGATTACGGGAAAACTAAAGGTCTCTGCTGATGAAAAATGTTAGCTTTCAAAAACTACCATTTTATAGTTAAAGCAGTTTCATGGTTCTCTAGTTTGCTGCATGGATTCTAGGATGAGAAATATGCATCAATTTGAAAACGGTTGGACCTTAGAAATACCTACCATTCGTTGTTCGGAAGAAGCTAAGTTTCTTGTGACTAACCTGGATAGAGTGAGGGAACTGTTTTTGGTATTGAAGCCTCCATTACTCTGTGAGTTGACTATATTTTAGCATGTGTGTAGCGAATTTGGCTACTGGCTTCGGTTAGCCGGGAAAGGTAGTAAAAGAAAAGCAAGTAAATCTAATACTCGTACGTTGTGCTGACGTTTTCGTGGAGGGCGACAAAATTAGGCTTTATTCGTCCTTAAGTAGGCATTATTCTGTTTTCCATTTACAGACTCGCCTATTGAATCGATATGGGTATATAGGACCCAAACTTCATCCATCACTTTCGAGATAAGACTAACTTTCCAGTGCTGGAGAAATTTGCTGTTAAAAGCTTAAAAATCATTCAAGGGAATGCTTATATATTCTAGTGTATATTCCTATGAGGCAATGCCCAGTTTGGGCTCCAATTAGCGGTGACCATGTCATCCTACAATAGATTTCAAACACATTAGGAATTTGCAGACGTAAGATTGATGGATAGATTTTCTCTGCCTTATCCTTTATTTCGGAATATTTTTAAATTTTAAAACTTACTACAGAGATAATGCTTATCTAGCAATTCTTCTCACCTGAAAAAAGGGGTAGACCAAATCTGCTGACATAAGCCCATGCCCCTACGGCAGACAAGGGCGACGCCACTAAAGAATGTTTCTACGAGCTCCTCGACAAGACATATGAACAATGTCCAAAGTATAATAAGATAGGAAAGGAGGACATCATAGGTATGACAATTTGTAAGCGTAGCCTACACGACTGCACGTCTGGCAATCGAGGTAGGCCTATTGACCTTACGATGGAACGCAATATCACTGTATCAAGCACACGGTTTCCTCATTTCAATATACATAAGGAGACACGCCGGTTTCCGGATCATGAAACGCTAAAACGCTAAATCAAATTGATCACATCAAGATAGACGTAAGGCATGTCTCCAATATTCTGAAAGTCCGGGCCGCCAACACTGACTCGGATCACTACCTCATTGCAGCTAAAGTATGAATGCGGATTTCCTAAGCGCCATAACAAAGAAGAACTACTGTGAGAAGTTATAACGTAGAAAAGCTGCCACCAGCATCAACTACCGAAGGCAACGATAAGCAAGAAACTTACAAAGCGGCACTGCAACGTAGGACGAGAGCCGTTCGTGAGTTCGACGAGCAGATGAAACGGGAAGAACTTTAGTGTCTCCAGAAGAAGAAGAAGCAAGGGAAGCGCGATCGAAGACATTGAGAGCTTATACTTCAGGAATAACGACCGGAGTCTTTACCAACAAATAAAAAGAACCTCTCAAGGTAAGAAGACCCCTACAGAGACCTCTAGAGATGAAGAAGGAAAGGTTGTCGTAGAGTCACAGTCGGTGCTGAGAATGGTAGTTGAAGTTTCCGTTCACCCGATCAAAATTAAGTAAGGATAGCAATATCTACGCTGGAAACCAACAAAGAGCTCACCTGACGGCTTACCGGCCGCGGTATTCAAGGCTGCTGAAAATGAGAGCATCACCAACTCATTTCTCAAATCTGGTCAGCACCGTATGGCTGATCCACAAGACGTATATGATAGTCTCCTCACCATCACATACAAGATCCTACCTGCCATATTGTATGAACGCATGAAACCCTTCGTCAACAAGCTAATTAGCTCCTATATGCGATTGCAGACCAGGAAAGATCCGGAAAAAAATCAAGAAGTTCAAATCGATAACCGCCTTCTTTTCGTAGGTTTTAAGGTCGTCTATGACAGCATTTTTATATGACCTTTCTATATACAAGGTCAACGTGCTATCCCCCATAGGCTCGTCGGGCCACTGTGTCATATCAGCTAAGTTCTCGTACACCGACCACACTACCATATGGCAATACGAAAATGCCAATTGGAGCGGACTTAACAGCTTCTTTAGAAATTTTTTTAACTGGTCGTTTTGTTTCCTCGATAACGACTTGGAGGCCGCTGCTGATATGTTCACAGACACTATTCTCTTTAGAATGAGATGCTTTATCCCTCATCGGATGAAGAATATCAAACCAAAAGAAAAGGTATGGTACGACTCGAGCTGTGAAGAGTCTGTCAGGGTTAGAGAAAAGTTTTTTCGGTCCTACAAAACCAACCCGACTGAGTTTAAACGAGCCAGGAATTACTGCGATCTTTCTTAAGCGTGTGAACTTTCAATACGACAAAAAGTACTTCAAAAATATTAGAAATTTTGCCTCAGCCTCCATCACAGATTGTGCTTCGTCTCCGCCCATACTTTGAGTGCGTCGAATCTTCAATGGAGCAAATCCACTTTCGCACTCGTATAGAAGCAAGAGTTCTTAAAAATCTCAACATTCACAAATCCACTGGTCCAGATGGTATACATCCCTTTCTTCTGAAAAGGTGTTCTTCCTCGCTGGCAAAATCACTGCGTACGCTTTTTCATCAATCCTACTCTTTAGGACTCTTGCTGAGTAGATGGAAAACAGCATTTGTCCAGGCCGTCCCTTAAACGGAGAAGCTTCTTCTCTCTCCTCCTACAGACCCATTGCATTTGTGCCCTTCTCTCCCAGGTCATGGAAACGCTGCTAAACCGCCAGCTAATGAAATATTTCGAAACACGAAAATTTCTCAATGACCGGCAGTACAGTTTTCGTACCAATAGGTCTACTGGTGATCTGATGGCATGTCTCACCGAAAAGTGGAACCAAAGGGCGCATCAATCTGGCGAAAGCAAAAGCTATTCGACAGGGTTTTGTCGAGAATGCTTGCAATTGGGATCGACGACTCTCTTTTTCAATGGATTAGAAACTATCTTTTGGCACGTTCATTTCAAATTGTCTTGGATGGTTTCAAGCCTGCTATCCACAAAATAAATGCTGGTGTGCCCCAGGGCTCCGTTCTGTCTCCGACAATCTTTTTGATCTCATTAATAATCTCTTGTCTGCTACTGCTTATCCAATATACATATAGTATGCCTTTGTTGCCGACAGGACTCTCTTGTTTTTCATATTCGTTCCCGGACTCACGTCCCCGCTAACGTCCCTAAGTTCATTAAATTCAGATATAAATAGCATCACCAATTAGGGAGTAATCAACAGAGTGGAATTTAATCCTTCCACAACACAATGCTGTCTGCTGTCGTTAAAGCGAAATCTAAACACCTAGCCATTGTCCATAAATAGCACTTCCATCGTCGAAGCCGAAAAACTTTCCAATGTTTGTATTGTCTCGTGCATCACTCTGTTTTATTGCTATCTCCACCACCAGTGCTGCATAGAAATCGCCAATAGCATTCCGCCCCTTCAAACTTTTATCCGTAACACTCGTCTCGCTATGAATGCTCATCAGTATACACTTTTGGACGTACTCTAAAATATTGTGATTCGTTCCTACGAGTAAGTCATACAAATCGTTTATGGAATGCCCGGCCTACCTCCTTATTTCCTAGTCACTATAGCCTTCAAACATTTAAAACCAACGTTCATCGGTACCTCTCTTTCCATCCTCCCTGATTTTCCTGCGCCCACGCTGTGTGCAAGCATTTTAAGGGGTGGCGCAAATTATTCAAAAAAAAAGGAGGAACTCGTCTGGTTGTGCAGAATGACGATGAAGAACGCTCGCTGGCCTGTCAGGGTCGGTAACGACTTAACCTATGATGTCAAAAAAAGTTTTAGACAAGTTGATGCGGTGTCAGGTGACTTCTTTAAAATTATGCTAGTATCTCAAAGAATTATGCGGAACTCTTAACCGAACTCTGGAGACGAAATCTTTCAAAGTGCGTACAATTACTAGCGTACGCCGATGATATCGACAATTATATCGGAGAATACAGCGGGCTGTCACGGGTACGTTCGCTAGTATTGACACGGAAGCTGCCAAAATGAGTTTGGCGGTAAATAAGAGCAAAACGAAGTACATACTTATAGGTATATGTTGTCAACAAGAAGAGACACACTTTGTATACGTTGACCCTGCTATAGATCTGCCAGCAAAGCTTCAGCAGAAATAAAACGAAGAACAACTCTTGCCAATCGCTGTTTCTTTGGGCTAAGAAGGCAATCGCGTATGAACCTGTTCTGAAAAACTAAGGAGACTCCATGTAAAACCTTGATTATCCCAGTCCTATTTTATGACGCTGAAGTATGAACTCTATCGATAGAGGATAAAGATATCCTCAGTCGTTTCTAGATACAAATCCTACGAAAAAAATTCGGTCCCGTTTGGGTTACGGGCTTTAGAGGAGAAGAATCAACGACAAACTCTACGAGCTGTACAGCGACATCGACCTAGTCACCAAACTGTGCATCAGTCGCCTGAGATGGGTAGGATCTATAGAGCGAATGCTCCGGCCCGCAGAATCTTCGAATCTAACCCAAAGGGAAAACGCAGTAGAGGAAAACCTCACTTTGGGTGGCGCGCACAAGTAGAACCGTTTTGGAGTGCGCTACTAGAGGGAGCTAACTAAGGACCGGGCTAACTAGCAGGCTTATTGGTTGAGGCCTAGGTTCAACCCGAATTGGTGCGCCACCTAAGTAAGTAAATATGTTAAGTATAAACGCCTCCGCACAAACGTAGTCAAAACCTGCCTCAACTACCTTGGAGTGCACGGTTTTGTTTGCCAAATAGAACGTAGAAAATTCCCATAAAAAAATGACAGTACGCTGTTTCCAAGCGAAATAATGTAAATAGTTGCTCTAGTGCCATTGGTCGTACTACTCGTAGATTAATATGTAGAAGTCTCCACTCACTTTTCGAACACAATTAATTTTGACATCTCGATATTTTGTGTTAAAATTTTTGAAATGTACGACGCTGAACTGATAAATAAGTAATTCTTTCGATTTTTGATTTTTTTATTCATTGCTTTTTGTCTCCTTTTTTTTTGACAGCTAAGTGAAAGTAAACGTCAAATAGTATAGTGTGTCAAACCAGATTTTTGTTTTCGAGCAATCGATTGTGTTTGGCTTCAAAGTCAACAGATGTTTTTAGTGTTCCATTGGAGTCCAAATTGTCCAACTTCCGGAGAGAAACAAATCGAAAATGCCATAAATTTGAGTGGATGATCGTACTAGAATACTAGGCACTAGGCTCTACTCTCATTCCGTAGACAATTTATTGTTCAGGATATATAAATTGCTTGCGAAATTTTGACATTTCGGTTTTGTTTTTGTTCTGTCACTTCGTCAATTGGATTTTTTCAGCTCTAGCGCAAACATTTCGCTGTTGTTTTGGAGACTAGGCTTAATGGACTACTAAAATATGTCAGAAATTTGTAGTAGACTCTTAGTATTGCAATTTGAAGCTTCCATTCGATACGTCAGCTATTGTGTGCTATCATCCCAAAGATACTCGATCACGAATTGTATCTACACACACTACAACCTTCTTCGACCCATTTTTGGCCATATCTTATCTCATTTGATTGTAGTTTGCCAAATTTGAGGTGCAGTTGTATTATCTAATCAACTGTGGGGGACAGATATGCGTCAGCCATTTGATTTTTCTAGTGGGTGGCAGTGGCTCAAGTTTTAGTGGACTGGCTTCCAAATCAGAAGGTTCGGTGTTCGATTCCCAGCCTCGCCCGAAAGACACATCATCCATTTTTTGAGTTGACGAAAATCAAGTAAGATGAGTAGTTGACTAAAAATCAACATCAAGCCAACTTTCACTAAGAATTTGGTCTCCCCATTAAATGTTGGATAGCACCCATGGCCATGGAGCGAAATAACCCTGAGCCCAAAATCTTTCTTTCTCTCTCTATCCAATTTTATGAAAAACCTAACACGTGCTCCTGCATTTTAAGAGTAGTATCTAATATCCTTAAGTAATTTTTTTTCCACAACTCTCCCCTCCAGCCGCCTCCCCCCGCAGTTCTATTATGTTATAATTTTCACAAAGCTAATTTTCGTAAAATCAATACCTATCTAAGCAAGGCTTCTTTCGAGTTTACCAATCTATCTCTGGTCGCTGCCCTCTCCATTTTTTACAGAGAACTATTCCAGACCATCTCCCTTTATGTGCCATATTCCCGCCATGAAACTTCTTCTACATCCCCTCTTTGGTATAATAGTCGGCTCCGCTTTCTACCAAACAAAAGAAACAAGTTATGGGCGATATTGCTACCTGAATAGTGCGCAAACGAATCTCATAAATAACCCCAAGTCCTTTTTTCACTTTGTCAATTGCAAAAGCAAGACCGATGGTTATCCTTCCTCCCTCGCTTTTGAAACCAAATCTTCGAGTGATTCTCATACCATCGCCAACTTTTTTGCTACATTTTCCAAACAATCTGCCACTTTCCTACCTTTTCCGTCTATCTCTTACACAGAGAGAACTTCCCCAGATTTGGATACACAAAAAGGGATCTAAGCATGAAGTTACCAATTATCGTCCCATTGCTAAACTCTCTCATATACCCAAACTCTTTGAAAGCATTTTATACGAAGCGTTAAGCTTCAAATGCAAGCCTTTCATTTCACCCCGACAACATGGTTTTCTAAAAGGTAGATCAACTACCACAAATCTAGTTGAATTCGTGTCTTTTGCTCTTTCAGCCTTAGAAAATGGCAAAGAAATCGAGGTTATCGCAACTGATTTCACTAAAGCGTTTGATAAGATATCTCATTAACTGATCCTCTTCAAATTGTCTGCTCTCGGCTTTGAGCCTCCCTTATTAAAATGGATTTCTTCTTACCTGGTAAGCCGATATTATAGCGTTCGGTTTAGATCCGCCCTTTCTGTTCCATTCCTGGAATCATCTGGAGTTCCACAAGGCAGTCATCTTGGCCCTCTTCTCTTCATTCTTACTATCAACGATGTTGAGAGTGTCATTAAGCACTCCTCCCTCTCCCTTTACGCTGACGACACAAATTTTTTTAAATCTATTTCCTCTCCCCATGACTCTGCCCTTCTTCAAGAAGACCTTGATCGGTTTTCAGTCTGGTGCCTCAAAAACTGCGTAGAACTTAATATAGCCAAATGCCAATCTATAACCTTCTCTCGTAAATGCAATCCGTCTCCTCTCCGACATTATTTTCTCAATGGTCAACCAATTCCCCTGGTTCAGTTTTTTCAAGTCCTTGGCATATTATTCGACTGTGAGCTTAATTTCCGTTCGCATATCGATAAGATGATCCTCAAAGTCAGCTCATCACTTGGCTTTGTTAAACGGTCCCCCTTACACCGGGTTCATGTTTCCCGCATCGAGGGTATTCAACGTCGATTCCTTCGATTTGTTCTCCGTGGTCTGCCCTGGAACGGCCCTTTAATCTTATCTCCCTATCAGGACCGCCTAGAACCGTATCAATTTTAATTCCTTGGAAGAAGTAGGAATATAGTTGATGTTTACGCAGCAGCAATTCATTGCCCTTTGCATTGCTGGCTTCATGCAAAATCGATTTTTTCTATATTTCTTTGTTTTGCTGTCTTTTACTTACGCTGCCTGCAAACATCCGCACGAGCGGATGATTATTTGTTGAGTAAGCACTGCATATGCCTGGTAGACATCCACTCGAATATTCGAGGTATCAATTTTCCATTGCTCGTGCGGTATGCTTACCAGACAAAATCAATAATTGTAATTAGTATGTATTTAAGAAAAACCCAAAAATAAAGCGAGACAGTTCGTGATGGAAACTCACCAAGCACATAAGCCGTTATTTTGTTCTCGCGACACGATCAAGCTAGTCTCATCGTTGGCCAGCAATCTCTTTTAGTAACGTACATTTGTAGTCTGGTATTCTGGTTCAAGCACCAGTCATGCATGCACCTTGGGCAACATTACAAAACGTACAGTTTTTGGTGACCCCGACGTGATTGGTGGCAACGTATCTAGCTTGATCTGCGAAATTTGACAAGGAAGCATTTTTCCACAAGTCATCATGGATCAAAAGGCAGAGGCGCAACGTGCAACAGACGAAGAAATCGAACGGATCATCGTGAACTACAAGAAGGACTCCGCAGATCCGAAGACTTCAACCTACTTCAATGTGCGCCTCCAAAAATTCAAGGAGCACTGGGAACAAATCGACGCCAGCGGACAGCTATTATGATGCCATAAAGAAGATCTACGATAGCTACAAGCAGGGGTTTCAGGAAAACATGCAATTACATCAACGAGCTACAGAGATCAATAAAACCATCCGTGAAACTTCGTTCATACGATAAGGCGGCAGCTTTAATGCTGAATGCGTTACAGCGCACACTTGAGCGCATTCAGCAACCTCAAACAACGTCAAAACACTTTTGGGAATTTAAGGCAGAGAGTATCAAAAACTTTTGGTCCCAAATTGAAGACATACAGAACAAGATATGGGAGTCAACAGATAACCCATCAGCGGCTGGCCACGACATGGTCGGCTACATCAAAATGGAAGCGGCGGTTCAGAAAACCTTAATACGGTGAGCGGTGGAATACGACAGTCATTCTCTACCCCAACAATCCACACCAATTGATAAAACAAAATTGGATCTTCCCCGGATCGTACTTCCAAAATTCGACGGCGATTACCTCAAATGGAGTCAATGCCACAACCTATTCACCCAAATGGTGGACCAGCAAGCAATGTCAGGGTGCTAAAAGATGTGGTACCTACAAACTAACTTGTCGGGGGAAGCACAAACACTTATTCGACATCTAAGCATCTCGAAGAGAATTATTCTGCAGCCTGGAAAATGCTACAAGATCGATACAATAATCTGAGGCTCCTTTCAACGGCTTTTATAAATCGGCTGCTACAACAAGTCTCGTTGTCAACGGAATTCGCCATAGACAATGCATGACACCACACAAGAATGCCTACATGGACTCAACAATCTCGGAGTAGACACGCAGAACTGGGATCCTTTGCTGGTTCATCTACTTATCAAGAAGCTCGACCGCAACACTCACACCTTGTACGAGCAGTCGCTGAAACAACCCAGAGCTCTGCCATCATTATCGGGAATCCTGGGCTTCCTCGAAGTTCGTTTTCAATCTTTAGAGGCTCTGGGAAATAAGGGCAGAACCTCTGAAGAACCTCAGTCTCAGCAGATAATGGAAATTGTCCACTATGCCCCAGTAATGATCAAAAACTGTATGCCTGCCAGATGTTCTTACGCCTAACCCCAGGCAACCGCTTAGACGTCGTAAAAAGGGCAAATCGTTGCATAAATTGTTTAAAATTCGGCCATATCGTTCCAAACTCTCCATCACGTGGTTGCGCAAAATGCTCAAGAAAGCATAACACGCTGTTACATTTGCACAAAGCATCAGCAGCTAATACACCGAATGGGAGCCAAAACCAAGAAGGTCATCTATAGGGAATTCTCAAAACAGGAAGGTGCGACTGTGTCTGCAACTGCAGTATCAAGAAACGACAAGGGGCTACGTTTTCCTTGGTACAGCTATTGTCGACCTTGAAGACAACGAAGGTACAGTGGTGGAATGCAGAGCACCATTGGATTCTGGGTCTCAACTTAGTTTCATAACTCAGAAGCTGGTAAGAAAACTCAAGCTTTCGGAAATGGTGGAAACAATGGGCATTCTGGGAATCGGAGAAGGCACAAGGCTTTCACACAAAAGAATTCATTTGAAATCTCGAACAACAGGATTTTCGGTGAGACTCGAAGCCTTCGTCCTGCCAAAAATAACCTCCCCTCAACCGACACGACAGATCAATACATCAAATTTTGACATTCTTTTCATTCATCGGCTGCTCTCAGGTTCCATCGACTGTGTAGCCATTTTGAACTCCATTTCCCTCAACACCAACTCTCACGATGTCCTCGTTTCTTCTATCTACCGGCCCACCGCACCTCTTATGGCTCCAACGAACCAATCTCCCGCATACTCCGAAAGGTCAACTCGAGCTTCTCCGTTTTCGATTTCCACCTGAGCACTTCTCGCCTCAAACAAGATCTCCGCCATCACTCCCTTGGTCCCTAGCTCTTAAGTTTTTCTGTTAGTTTTTAAGTTAGATTTAGGTTGTTGGCGATACTTTCTAATAGTATCACCAAAGATACCATCCCATCCTAACTATGCCAACGGCACCACTGCTACTATGTTTTGTCTAGGAACTCGTACAAGCGGTGTTTGTTGTCGTCGCCTTTCTCCTCTACGGAAACATGAACGCATATAACCTGATGTTAGAAAACGTAATCCTGATACGAAATTCTATGAAGCGCTTGTTCACAAGACTTCTTGGCTAAGCCTAACTACAATGACAAATCCACATTCAAACAAGCACTGCTTTTGCAAATGGTAGAAATCAATTGCGAGCAGTCTTGGGCCTCTGCTTATTGTTCGGCTGCATACGGCCTATTGAAGCAACTAACGTTGCACGTGCAGATCTGAAGTCTGTTTGTTTGTTTGTCCTTATTCCGTTTTCATGGGGCACAAACAGCAAATTGATCCTCATGTTTATGGCGGCTTCCCTTCAATGACCAGGGAATTAGTTCCACGCACAACATCCAAATGGGAGGCTTGGTGCTTATATGGGAATCTTTGGACGAATTTGGATTGATATTCCGACGATAGAAACCCATGTTGGCGATGTAAGATTTACCATCGACTAATTAATTGGCCAACCGGAACAGCACCCTAACTAGTCCTGAGAAACCCGTATTGACCTTAGCTCCAAATCAGAAGAACATCATATAAGGTAGCTGCTACGAAAGCGGCCGTTGATTCAACTGAGTTTCTATTTATATTCTTCTTGCTCAAGATTCGCGCTTCTAAGTTTAGGATGTCCAGTCGGGTTTTACGAGACTAGTATCCGGTGACTTCGACAAGAAGGTAAAAGCATAATTGATGTGTAGTTATAGTTACAATGCACGGCAATTTCAGGCTGATATTGGTCAATGTTTTCGTTAATCATAAAACACCCAACCCAATCGTAGTCGAAAGTTTTTTGCAGGACCCCTTTAAAAAATGCTCAAGGGTCACGAGATCTCCAGCACGCGGATCGATAGGAAAATTATGCGAAAGCAAAGACCAAGCACAGTCGGTAGCTCAGAGCAATAGCATTACACCGAATAAGCTACAAAATCTCGAACGCGAAAATTCTGATCTCCGCGCCAGACTCCAAAATATGGAATTGCTCTGTGCCGAACTAAAAAAGCAACTAGATGCCATTAAGCCGCAATCTAAATCTGAGTCTGAGTCTGTTTCGCTACTTGACCGCCCCGAAAACTCGAGTTTTCACACGGACGAAGAAGAGCTAGTCCGCGAAACGGACTGGGTACTTAAAAAAGAGCCAGGTAAGAAGCGCAAAGCTACTTCCCCGCCTGATATCGAACAAACAAAGAAACAAGCCGGCTTTAACACTGCTGAGGTCGATAAGGCAACAAAGCAACCCAAACAAAGACCGCCGCCGCCAATAAACGTTTCTGGAATCTCGGACTACAACAAGCTGCACATAATCCTGAAATCACTGTGCTCAACCGACTATAAAGTAAGAACTCGTAATAATGATACATGGACTATTAATGTCCTTCATCCAGACAACTACCGTTCGCTTTCGCAAAAATTAAATGCCGAGAAGATTCAATGGCATACGTACGAAAATAAAACGGAAAGACCCATACGCATTGTAGCTAGAGGATTGCACCCCTCTTGCCTTAAAGAAAACATCGTAAATGACCTTAAAAATAAAGACTTTTTAAGATAATCGACGCAGTTAATATACTTGCGCAAAAACAGGGCAATGTTGAAAGCGAGAGGACTACCCCAAGACGCGGTCTTCCCCTCTTTAGGCTAACTTTCGATAAAACCGAAAGCCTAGAAAGAATTTATGCCATAAATTCAATTTTGGAACTTGTTGTCAAAATTGAACCTCCGCGAACTCTAGGCTGATTCCCCAATGTACACGTTGCCAGGGATTCAGCCATACTCAGGCCTACTGCCAGAAGGAACCTCGCTGTATAAAATGCGCTGGCAAACATCTGACTCGAGAGTGCAATGCCGCGAAAGAGTCCCCAGCGATATGCATTAACTGCAAGGGAAAACATCCAGCTAATTATCGAGGCTGCGAAGTCGCGAAGGAGTTACAAAAGCTACGAGATCAATCAAAAACGAAGCCTTTGAAAAACGCAGGGACAGATAGAATGAGAAATAACAACAGCGGTCCTACTCCAAAGCCTTTAAAGAAGGTAATGGTGACAAACGCTAAAATCACCAATAACAACAACGTCAAAAATAACAATGCGCAAGTGGAAAGTGGAAAAACTTACGCGCAAATAGCGGCGAGAGTAAACATGACTAACTGTACATCACCGGATCCTGCCTCGAATGTGTTCTCAGTAATTCTCGAGAGACTAGAAGAACAGACTAAAATACTCGTAAATAAGATAATAGTCAAACGGCTTCTAAGTTCGAAGCCAATTTCTGCAACTAATTATGGCAAAGAAGCTCAATATACTTGCGTGGAATGCCAACGGGCTACAGAAAAGGCTTGATGAACTAAATATTTTCATGCAGGAAAAAGTAATTAACATATGTTTAATTTCTGAAACTCACCTGGCGACAGAATCGCGCGTGGAACTAAAAGGTTACCGCGACTACCACGCTCATCATCCATCGGGAAACGCAAGAGGCGTATCATCCCTATTCATAAAAGACTGCATTGAACATACTCTGGAAGCAATAATTGAACTTGACAAATTTCAAATGACCGTGGTGCACGCTAAAAATAAAAATTACTCTTTTTAATATATCCTCAATGTATTGCCAATCGCGCTGCAAAATAGAAAAACACGAATTTATTGACCTATTCAATTCTCTTGGACCAATCTTCATTATTGGTGGCGACTTTAACGTGAAGCACACCTTTTCGGGCTCAAGATGTATCTCTCAAAAAGGCAAAACTCTTTACAGAGCTGGTATGGAATGTGGTTGCTATTTTTACTCAACAGGCAAGCCGACATACTGGCCCTCGGGTGTCGCCAAAACAACCGATCTAATAGACTTCTTTATCGGAAAAGGACTAAACGCTAGTTACGTCAAAGTTGAAGAGGGCTTCGATCTTTCCTCCGATCATTCTCCAGTTATCCTCTCACAGTGCGAATCATTGGTTAAGAAACAAAGACCACCCAGATTAACTAACAGCAAAACTCACTGCGAAGATTTCCGAATAGACGTTGTAGACAATACTGAGTTGAAAGTAGCACTTAGAACGCCGTATCAACTTGAAAAAGAAGTTGAACGTTTTGTTGAAGTCATACAGCAAGCGGCCTGGAAGAACACTCCCCGCGAATCGAACAAAGTTCCCAAAGTCGGCATAAGATACCCACCGGAAATCAGAGAAATGATAAGGAAGAAACGAAGAGCGCGGAAAAAGTGGCATGAAACCCGGGCACCTCAAGATAAAACGTCCTTCAATAAACTCTGCAACTTGTTGAAAAAATCGATCAAGGACTTCAATAATCAAGGTATTAATAACTACCTTGAAAGACTCACAGCGACAAAGGATACCAACTACTCCATATGGAGAGCCGTTAAAAGTGTTCGAAAGCCGTGGCGCCAATAAGAAGAAACCAGGATGACTGGGCGAAGGAGGATAAGGAAAAAGCTAATGTTAATCTTGCAGAAACGTTTAAACCATTCGACGGGGAAGTGCTTCCAGAGAATGTGAATACGCTAGACGTGACGACAAACTTTCCAGTAGAAAAGGCTACACTTAGACAAGTTATAGACACGCTTAAGCCCAATAGAGCCCCGGGATATGACTTAATAACGCGAGAAATACTCAAAGCGTTGCCGAAAAAAGGTTTGCTAAAGCTGCTCTATCTTATAAATGTCAGCATTAGATTAGAGCATGTACCGCACCAGTGGAAAGTAGCCGAAGTTATTATGGTTCCGAAACCCGGTAAACCGCTGATTGAAGTCAAGTCGTATAGACCAATATCGCTTCTCCCGATTGTTATGTATTTGCTTATTATGTATATTTTATTATGGGTATGCTTAGTATATCATTTATTACATTGTTACATCTCATGTACACTATATGTTATTTGCATAAACTATGCTCTGTTATCACTAGTTCATACTTAGAATGTATTTACTTGTACAATACTCGAGCATTCTGTAATAAATCATATCCACGAAAGGTTGTGTTTGTCTTACTAAGTTTCTTAGTTTTCCTTAAACCAAATACATATCATTTGGCGACGAGCGGAAAGAACTCAAAAAAAAAAAAAAAACAAGTTGAACGAGTTGAATCGGTTTTTTTTTTTAAATCCAACCACAGTCATAATCCGTCATTATACATATTAAGAACAATCGTAGTCAATTTACGGTGGATACACGCATCATGGCACTGATAGGAAATATTGAACCGTTCGATCAATCAAAGAACGATTTCAATACCTATTGCGAGCGATTAGAACAACTATTTGTAGTCAATGTAATTCAAGATGACAAAAAATTGCCGTTGGTTGTAACATTAATTGGTGGCGAGACATATAGTGTTTTGAAAAATTTATGCATGTCTACGAGGGGCGTTCAAGATACTCTCGGTATCGGGGTGAAGCTGTGGTTGCATATATAAATTGACTTATTTATCAAGTAATACTATTATTTTAGTGCATTCATGTAAAATTTCATATAAATGTGATTATTAATTCGCGTTTTATCTCTAGTTAAACAGAATCATAATGGCAACTGAGACGATGATGGTGAAAATTGAGCATCGCGCTGTAATTAAATTTCTCACTAAGCAAGGAAAAAGTCAAAAAACTATTCATGAAGAGGTGGTGGCTGTTTACCAGGGTTCCGCACCTTCGTTATCAACTGTGCAAAAGTGGTCAAGTGAGTTCAAGAGAGGCAGAGAGAGCATTGAAAACGACCCCCGCTCCGGCGCCCCGGCTACTGCTTGTACGGGAGAAAGCATCAAAGAAGTCGAAAGACTTGTTCTTGAGGATGCCCGAATAAAAGTGAAAATGATGGCAGAGATCACCAAGCTTTCAATTGCTACCATTCACACCATTCTTCATGACCATCTTAACCTTTCAAAGGTCAGTGCAAGGTGGGTGCCACGAATGCTCACAGCGCCTCAGAAAAAAAGTGAGAATCGCATGCTGTAGAGAGCTTTTGGAGATGTGTAGTGAGAACGCGGACGGTGTTATGGATCGAATTGTTACTGGGGACGAAACATGGGTCCACCACTATGACCCTGAAAGCAAACAAGAATCCATGCAGTGGCATAAAAAAAGAACAGACCCCCCGAAGAAGTTCAAAGTCACTCCGTCTGCCGGAAAGCTCATGGCCACAGTTTTTTGGGACTCAAAGGGAATCTTGCTCATTGAGTACAAAAAAAAGAAGGTGAAACCATCAACGCCACATCCTACGCTTCCACTTTGCATTAAAAAGAAAAGACGGGGTAAACTCGCAGCGGGTGTGTTGCTTCTTCATGACAACGCTCCTGTTCACACGGCGCGAGTTGCCAAGGCTGCTGCGCGAGATTGTGGTTTCGAAGAAATCCAACACCCACCCTATAGTCCAGACCTTGCCCCTAGTGATTATTTCCTGTTTCCGGATTTGAAAAAATGTCTTCGTGGAAAAAGATTTTCGGATGATGAAGAACTCAAGTCGGTATTTTGCAGAGAAAGAGGAAATTTATTTTTTTGAGGGTTTAAAAAAGCTTATCTCAAGATCTAACAAATGCATTGATGTTAGGGGAGATCATATTGAAAAATAAAAACAATTTAAATTGCATTCGCATTTTCCTTCATATCGATACCGAGAATATATTGATCGCTCCTCGTAGTTCACCTATGGAGAAAACTTTCCAAGCATGTAAAATATTGTTGCAAAATTATTTCAACCCGAAACGTACAGTGATTTTAGAAAGATTTAAATTTAATAAAAGAGATCAGAAAGCAATATAAACCATTAGTGAATATGTGAATCAGTTGAAACAGTTAGCCAGACCATGTGAGTTTGGACATTTTTTATCAGAGGCTTTACGCGATCGACTTATTTGCGGATTATATAATGAAAATATACACAAGCGATTGCTCTCGGAGGAGGATATTACATTTGAAACAGCATGTATATAGGCTATAAGCATGGAAGTTGCCTTGACAGGAATGAAGGCAATGCACAGTGATGACACCGTTTCTGCAGTCAAATCATTTGAGAAGAAAGCTAAGTATCGTTCTAATAAAAATTTTGAAAAACCTCACTTCAATTCTAACTTCCACAATAGAAAATTCGAGTCTTCATCATGTTATAGATGTGGGCGTTAACATAACCCGAAGACCTGCCCTGCATAAGAGTGGACATGTTACACATGCAATAAAAAGGGACATACTTCAAAAGTCTGCCAAAAAGAGTCTTATAAAGGGAAAACTTCAAGAAATGTGAAGAAAGTCGAAGATATTACGGAATCGTCTAAGGAGTATACAGAAGACACACTTGACTACATTAATACGATTGACAGTCAACCTGGTAAGCAAGTTCCAATTATTTCTGATACAACAATTGCACCTAGTGTGGAGAGCTTAAGGGTCAGCAAAACAAGTTCCTTGTTGTTGAGAATTAGAATAGATGGTCGTTCTTTTGAGGTGGAAATCGACACAGGAGCTTGTGCTACAGTCATGTCAAGTCACATATTTGAGACAAATTTTGATAATAGTGATTTAAAGAAATTTATAGGAAAATTGAGTTCTGTGACAGAAGAGAATCTAAAAATTCTTGGAAAGAAAACCGTTAGAGTCATGTGGGGAAAAATGTCAAAAGTTTTGGATCTGGTGGTAGTAGAAAGTCAACGGTCATTTGTAACTTTAATCGGAAGGAAATGGTTAGACGTCTTTTTTCCTAGTTGGAGAGATTTTTTTAGTCAGCCATCAACACAAGTAAATCTTATAGAACAGTCATCGGTATTCGTCAGTATTTTCAAAAGAGTCTACTATAATTAAAGGTTACACAGCATCAGTAGCACTGAAGGAAAATGCATTGCCAATTTTTTGTAAAGCATATCCAGTTCCTTATTCCCTTCGGAACAAAGTAGAATGTGAGCTTCGTCGTCTTCAGGTAAATGGTATACTCAACCCAGTAAAGTTCAGCAAATGGGCCAGTCCACTTGTTGTTGTAGTCAAAAAGAACGGGGATATACGTCTGTGTGCAGATTTTAAGGTTTCTTTGAATAAAGTCACTGATATGGAACATTATCCAATTCCAAATGTGAATGATATGTTAGCATCTTTGTATGTATGTACCATGTAATTTTCCAAAGACAATGGATGAAATTTTAAGAGGGACCGATTCGCTATGCTATATCGATGATGTTTTTGTTAAGGGAAGCACTTTCGAAGAATGTGTTCGTAATTTGAACCGTGTCCTACCAGCCTTTGAGAAATATAATGTCAAAATCAATTTTAACAAATGCCAATTTTTCAAAACGGAAGTTGAATACCTAGGTCATTTAATTACGAAGGCGGGTATAAAGCCAAGTCCAAGTAAAATAGAAGCCATTAGGAATGCACCAGTTCCTGAAAATATCACCCAACTTAAGTCGTATTTAGGACTTCTAAATTATTATAGAAAATTCGTTCCAATGCAGTCGTCCTTGTTAGCGCCACTGTATAAGTTCACAAGCTGTGGAACAGCTTTTGTCTGGGATTCTTCTTGTCAGGATGCTTTCACAAAAAGTAAAGAAGTTCTGAGCGAAGAAACACTTTTGCAATATTACAATCCTTCTGAGCAGCTAATTTTATCTTGTGATGCTAGTAAGGAAGGTGTAGGGGCTGTACTTAGTCAAATAAGAGAAGGCAAAGAATGTCCTATAGTTTTTGCGTCTGCAACTTTAAATTCAGCGGCGAAAAACTACTCTCAAGTAGAAAAAGAAGCACTTGCTATCATTTTTGGGATACGAAAATTTCATAAATATTTGGTTGGAAAAAAGATCATCAGCCGTTGAAAATAATCTTTGATGTCAGAAAAGGAATAACAGTCACTGCAGCAAGTCGCCTTCAGAGATGGTCCTTGTTATTGTCGGGTTTTGACTATCAGATAAGGTATAAGAAAGGTCAGGAAATATCAAGTCCAGATGCTATGTCGCGACTGCCACTGAAAAAAAGTCGGACAAATGAAGTGACGGAGCAACTAATTAATTCATTTAATCAGAATGAACATGTACCCTTATCGTATGAAGATATCGCGTACCATACGAAGAGAGATCCGGTTTTGTGCAAGGTGTTAGAATTAGTAAGGAAAGGTTGGCCAGATTATATAAAAGATCACATTTTAAAACCATACTTTATTCGAAGATATTCATTATCAGTCGAACAAGAATGTATTATATATGGAATTCGAGTCCTTGTTCCAACGTCTCTACGTTCTGAAATCCTACAGCTGTTACATCAAGAGCACCCTGGAATTGTCAAAATGAAACTTTTAGCTAGATCAATTTGCTGGTGGCCCAAAATTGATGAGGACATCTCAGAAATATGCACAGAATGTACCCCTTGCCAAACAGAAAGGAACGCCAACAACCACGAAAAGTCTTTTTTAGGTTGGCTAAAATTAGAAAAAGCTTGGGTTCGAATACATATCGATATTTTTTTCTTCATTGGAAAAACATTTTTATTGGTCGTCGATGCTACATCCAAATGGATAGATGTCAATTATATGACCTCTACCACAGCTGATGCTGTTATTTTGAAGCTAAACCGGTTGTTCTCAATATTTGGATTACCAGAGCAACTAGTTTCTGATAACGGTCCACCATTTACATCGGATCGTTTTATTCGGTTCTTGAGAAGCAGAGGAATAGAAGCTCTCAAAAGTCCTCCATATTATCCAGAAGCGAATGGCTTAGCCGAAAGATTAGTACAGGTGGTGAAAAAAAATTTTAAAAAGAAATTTGTCGAGGGAAAACAGTATTCACAACATGAAGTAGAATCTACCATTGCTGAATTTTTATTCCTTTACAGAAATTTGCCATGTCCTTCAACAGGAAAGTGTCCAACTGAGTACCTTTTTAAGTCCACGCCACGAACAATTTTGCATCAAATTCAACCAACATTTGGACAAAATACTAATCCTGAAACCAAGAATATGGATAGATCATTTTGCAAAAAATTTATTTACACTATTGGAGAGAAGGTGTGGTTACGAATCTCAAAAACATGGGGAAAAGCTACAGTTCTTCAAGGTTTAAGCGGGAATCGATATCTTTTGAAGTATGAAAATAACAGCCGAATCGCTCATCAACATCAAATGCGTCCGTGCTTAGAAAAACAAGTTATTCAAACTCCTAAGTCAACAACTTGTAAAACCCCAACAAGTATGCCTTCTTATCCTCCTGTATTATAGGACAAACAACAAGACGATAATTCAAAAATTAATTTGGAAACAAAAACTGATACACCAGAGCCTGTAGTTGAAAACCATAAACATACCGAACTCATGCCAAGAAGAACAGAAAGAGCACGACGTCCGCCAATTAGATTATCATATGAAAAATTTAACTTAGTTGGATATGAATTTATATTATAATAAAACTAGACATTTGAATTTCGTAGAACTATAACTTAATGAATTTAATTAAACACGATTTTATTTAAAACAATTATTTAAAAGGGAAGTGATGTTATGTATTTGCTTATTATGTATATTTTATTATGGGTATGCTTAGTATATCATTTATTACATTGTTACATCTCATGTACACTATATGTTATTTGCATAAACTATGCTCTGTTATCACTAGTTCATACTTAGAATGTATTTACTTGTACAATACTCGAGCATTCTGTAATAAATCATATCCACGAAAGGTTGTGTTTGTCTTACTAAGTTTCTTAGTTTTCCTTAGACCAAATACATATCACCGATTACATCGAAGGTCTTCGAGGGAATCCTTCTTAATCGCCTGAAACCAATTACCGACATAAATTCCCTCTTGCCTGATCATCAATTTGGCTTTAGAAGTCAACACTCTACAGTTGACCAAGTGCATCGAATAACCGATGTAATTGAACGAGCAATCGAGTGCAAGTTAGTCTGTTCAAGCGCATTCCTTGACGTTTCGCAAGCCTTTGATAAGGTATGACACGAAGGCCTAAAATATAAACTTCGACAAGCCCTACCCCAGCAATTGTCTTGTATTTTAGGTTCATATCTGGAAGACCGACTCTTTCGCGTGAGACACGGAAACGAATATTCCACTTTTAATACAATAAAGGCTGGAGTGCCGCAAGGAAGTGTACTTGGCCCTCTGCTATATTTGCTTTTTACCCGCGATATACGGCAAACGCACGACACTGTCCTAGCCACATTTGCTGATGACACTGCCATTTTGGCAACGGCTAAAACAGTTAAAGAAGCAACTGCCAAGCTGCAACGTGCCCTTACACTGATTAACAATTGGACAAACAAATCTGTCCACGTGAACTTCACTCTCAAGAAAATTGAGAATCCACCGGTGTTTATCAACGCAGTACGAATTCCTTACGCGAACAAGGCCAAATATCTCGGTATGACACTCGATGCTAAACTAAAATGGAGAGCACACGTCAAGAAAAAACGTAAAGAGCTTGAAATCAAATATAGAGATATTTACTGGCTTATTGGAAAGTATTCCAAGCTTTAGCTTAGAGAACAAACTGCTGTTATACAAGCAAGTGCTAAAACCGATCTGGACATATGGTGTACAACTTTGGGGTTGTACTAAAAATAGTAACATTAATGTAATACAGACATTCTAAAACAAAGTTCTTCGAGGTATGGCTAATGCGCCGTGGTACATTAGAAACGATGATATCCACAGAGACTTAGGAGTCGAAACCGCTCAGAATGTAATTAAAATGTTTGCGCGAAAACATAATAATCGATTACAAGGTCATACGAATATTTCTGTTCAACAGATCCTCGACGAGACAAATTTATTGGGCCGTCTGAAAAGGACTAAGCCTCTCGATCTAGCGCGGTGATTAGCAGCGCGCAATTTTTCTAAAGTACACAGGAATTTTCAATGGAAAATCGCCTGTAGGATATCTTAAAAAAAAAAAACAAAATAAAATGCGATAGAAGAACTGCTTGTTGAGTGTGAACTCAGTCGTGGTTTGCATAAGGGAGGTGTTTTTTAGTGAGTGAGAATCTCACACTACGGAGCCTATAGTGTCTATGAAGATTTCTCACCATCCCACGAAAAAAAAAATTGTGACAAAGTGGCAACAGGAACAACACAGTGAATGGAGAAACCTTAATCCACACCAGACTGTAGCGCTATCAATTTTTATTTTTACTTCATTTCCTTGGGAAGATCCACTCCCACAATTTTCCATCATCCCAATTTAAATATTAAAGAAGCAATATATCACTCAAGGTATTAGCATTATTGCCTTCCACAGATCCAAATGGAAATACCCTGTTGATTATTCTAAATACTTTCAGGCGCCTTTACTTTTCCGGAATTCCCATGTTCGATTCCTAGTATCTGCTGGCATCACACAAGCACCGTATGGGTTGCCCACGAACCCAAACGACAAATCCATTTCCTTCGATTTCGCAGTACGAGTATTTGTTTTGTTTTCACTTTAAGAAATCAATCATTTTGCAATTCAAATTCTCACCCTACAGCCAAGTAAGACGTTGATTAATGTATAAGCAAACTACCATCATCTTCATATCTACGAGCTCAATTATTTATTTGTTGTGCCACCAAGTTGCAGAGCGCGACATATGGTATTGCCCACGCCCCCACTAAATCCGATTAAATGTCTAATGCAGTTGTATCTATCCTTGTCAACCGCTTCATTGGGCCTCCAGAAAGTCACTTAAGGATTCAATCAAATAGAAAAATAGACAAACTTCATGTCACATCATTTCAGAGCACAGAAAAAAAAAATGAGGAGTATGAGACCAAGAGAAAAGAAACCCTCATAGTGCGTGATGAAGAGATGAGTGAAGGTACAAATCCAGAACATTCCTCTGACCCCCCATGCCAATGGTAGACTTTCCACTGAAAGTTTCCACACAGTTTCAGATTTTCCCAGAACTTTTTCGATTTCTCTGGCTATGATTCGTAACAAAAGTTCCATTTCCTTTA
Organism: Volucella zonaria; assembly: GCA_963966105.1. NCBI lineage: Eukaryota > Metazoa > Arthropoda > Insecta > Diptera > Syrphidae > Volucella > Volucella zonaria. The sequence goes on along the minus strand of OZ014530.1, from coordinate 30,711,616 downwards.
TGGACTTTACCCGGATTATGGTTGGGAAAGCTACACAGGACTACCGGTTTAAGTAAAAAAAAAAAAAAAAAAGAGAAAAAAACAACCCGAACCTCAAACCACATGTATCAAGCTTACCCTGAGGCGATTTATCTGCCGTTCTCCCCAAATAGAACGGTCCCTGACGGGTGGTGATTTCGTGCACTATGATGCCAAATGAATACACATCTCCTTTCTGGGTACCTTCGGCTGGTCGATTTTCTAATCTCAATAGTTCCGGAGCTGTCCACAGGAGATCTAAAAAAAACAATGAAAAACAAAAGAAAAAATAAAAGGACGTTCGACACAAAAAAGAAAAATGATTCGTTCCAACTTACTGCTCCAATAAGCGTAGCTATTGCAGTTCTCCTCATCGTCCTCGATGGGCTTCTTCCTCAACGAATGCAAACCGAAATCTGTGATTTTCAACACGAATCTCGAGTCAACCACACAATTGGATGACTTGAGATTACCATGGGATTTAATGTCGGAATTGTGTAGAAAGTGCATGCCGCGCACAATATCATGCATCAGTGACATTTTGAACATCAAATCCAGCTGATATTGTTGGTCATCCTCTAAAATGTCCCTAAGCGACCCTTTTGGACAATACTCTGTTAGTAGGAAACTTCTGTCTGGCTCTAGGCACGCTCCAAAGAATTTCACCAAATGGTCATGCTGTAGATCCTTCATCCGTTTTAATTCCAACATCAAAGAACGATTTAGATTTACGGTCCCTACGTCGATGCGCTTGATTGCCACTCGGCAACCTTTGTATGTACCCACCGGAATGAAAATCTGTCGGTCACCGCAAAGGGATCCCATATCCTCGGACATTAGTGTCATTTGACTGTTTTGCTTGACTAGCGAATGGAATGAACCACGGAAACAACGTCCACCCGATTCATGCCACATGACATCGTCGATGGACACCTTCCATGTCATGGAGTTTATCTCAGCTTCCGATTTATAGTGACGGTATCCAAGGACAAAAAATATCACCATTATGAGGACCAAAAAACCCAGCACTGTTGATAGTATAGCGTACGCTGGCAGAGCTATAAGACAACACAAAATTGAGAGAAAGAGAAAGGAATAAAAAAAAAAAAAAATCAAAAATCCAAACAATTCACATTCATATTCAGTATAACATTTGTGTTTTGCATTGACTTACAGTTATCCGGACACAATGAGCCATCGTAACCACACTCGGGTCTATCCGGTGGTGGTTCCAATCGATCTGCCGCCCAATGGATGACCTTTCCTTCGACATACTCCAAACGATTGTACATAAAGTGGGCGACAATTTCAAAACGTCCTGTTACCGGATTCATATCCAACAGAGAATACGACGAGATGCGGTCACCATTCGAGTCGATAGTCACGTTGCCGGTGATGCCGGAAAAGCTTCGATTCCACATGCGACGCACCATATCTGTACCATTGATGGGACGTTGCAGAACGCTGGGATCTTCACGAATGCTCTCGTTAAGGGCATTTGCATAGAGCAGAACACCATCGTAGAAGGACGTTACGAACGTGGACAAAGGTTCATTATCACGGAATGTGTAATTGTACTTGGCTGCAGCGATGCTCTTAATCTGGAAGCATAATAATGAAAGAATGCAATTAACTCATTTATTATTCAGTCCGACAGGATTGGATAGAAAATTAGATACTGAAATCAAGGACGTCTTAACTAATTGCCGTTTTAAAGGAGATGTTCTTAGAATGTTATGGAGATTAATGATGGCAGCTATGAATCTGACGTGAGCGCAATAATAATTTAACCTTTGAAAGGGCATGCCGAAGGACCAATTTTCGAGTAGGAAGTAGTGTGTCTCGGAACCGCTTCGCGTTCGTTCGTACGCAAATCACATGTCTAAGTATCTAAGAGTATTGGATTGTCAAATTTTTCAATAATTCTTACACAACGAACGTTAGATCTGATATTTACATAGATTCAAGGATTGAACATCAACAGTTTGTAAGACATTTGAAGTTTCCTTAAATTTTATTGTGAACGCTGCCGATGTAATCGCGATTTCTGTGCTTCTCGTTCTACCTTAATCGAGCTTCTAGCAACTCTATGAAGAAATACCTTTTAGACACAGGCGTCCGCCATAAAAAGGCTGATACTTTTTTTGGGACTAAAGTTGGCTTAACTCTACGCCGCTTTAGGCACTGGCCCAGAACTTACTAAATATTTCGATTCCGATCTACGTCACGTTCAGTAAATTATATTGAATCAGTGGAGAGAGAGAGGCTTACCACTTAAACCTCATCGAAATAGGCGGACGGTTGAAGACAGAAAAAAGGGCTGAACTCTGTCGACTCTTAATCTCAGGTTCGGGCCCCATGTTGGGCGCCATTATACGAAGTGCAGTCGGTCATGGAGACATTGAGGTGTGGCACGCTGAACTATAATTTCAGCCATTTTTAGAGATGGCATCACACAAAAGATACAAGGAGCAGAGAATAAAGTCATTTAGATGACCTAAAATTTAGCGATGTAGAACAAGATCAGACAAACTTTGGAAATCCGTAAAAGGGCCACGTTCCAATGAGGAAATTTTCTACAAGAAGAGAAAGTGGTTGGCTCTCAATCGCAAAAAAGGAACTATCAGAAATGATGATATAATAGGGATGCCTCTATTGTGCAGGCAGACGCATCACACAGAAATAGTACCTCCTTACGGTTCGTTGCCATCTCGGGAATAGTCTAGCCTCCATCATACGCCATGACACAGGAACGAAAGAAGCCTGTTTGGTCAACCTCGAGTTTTATGTTCTATCCACGGTTCAATTCGATTTTAAATAGTATAACCACCGCCGGAAGAACAGTCCATCAGATTGGCCTTCTCAGGCAGCCTAACCACCAAATGATACTTTTTTCCAGGCACTGGCTTCGATAAGTTTTAGTAGATCTGCAGTTATTGGTGGTAGCTATTCAATGCTAATCGGCTACAATCCCCGTATTTGATAGAAAAACCAATGCTTGTTGGAGAATTTTCTGTTCCGAACCATCATAAGCATGAATGGTCCAAATGTTGCACTGATTTGCTGTTTCTTTACCCTGTGGAGCTCAACCATCGATATGATTACGAGTATGTTTGCCACATCCAACATAATGATGGAAAGGCTTTTCTTTCACACGTTACCGGGCTTTAATTTCAGATCTCTCTTAAGATCATCAGTGGTCGTTCCACAGGTCTTATCGTCCCCAATAATGTCCACAGATCTGAAGAATGTTTCAGCTTTTCTGCTGAGATAATCGCCAAATTGTTGGCACTTTGCCGGTATTATATTGGGTATAAGGGGCTATAGTATAGTATCGGATGTAATACGAAGTGTACTTGATCATAATATTCTCATATTGGCTGTTTCGGATGTCACATCTTACCGCCTTATTTACTCAACCAAGATGTGCGTCATTTGCTCTTAAGTTCATAGAACCTGACATTCTGAGCGTTTTTGGATCAACTTTATCAACAAATTTTACGTTTTTATTTGAAGGCTCTGGTTGCGTTCCAGGGAAGCTTATTGATCCACAGATGCAGACCCTCTTGCTGATTGCTTAGGGAACCAAAAGTTATCAGAAGATTTTACTTTTACGAGGTTCAATAATAGTCGTTACTATTGTTAGAATACGTGGAGCGAATGAATATTAGTCCCATCACACAGAAGCAGCGCAACAACCAAAATCATCAACATGCTTCGCTTCCTTTGGTGTGCAAAACTGGAGGCAGTTAGTTATAGCTGAGCAGAAAGCTTAGCAAAAAGCACAAAAAAGGTGACAGACTGGTACTCATATAAGCAATCCCTCAAAATATATAAAAAAAGAACTGAGAAAGGCAAAGCGACAATCCTGGAGGTCGTTCTGTAACAGCAAACTCTCAGGTGTCGCGGCTAAGAAAAATCTTCTCTATAAATCTTACGACGCCTAGCTGTTTCAAAAAAAAAAACCGATAGCTCTTGTACGACCTCAAGTGATGAATCACTCAACCTGTTACTGGACACTCATTTCCTGGCAGCTCCCTATTCACGGCCAGAAACAACGTTAGTAAGCGTTAGTAAGACTACTGCTGCCGTGAATAAAATTCAAGGTCTGATTACAAGAGACAAGCTTCTCTGCATAACTTCATACCATACAAGTCAGCTACAAATCTCCTCAGATATCATTCCACCAATGCTAGAGAATATTATGAGGAGCTGCGTAGAAATGATCCACATTTCCCTTCTTTTAGAGAGAAGTTAATGTAGTTTTCAATCTCAAAGCCGGAAAATGTTCTCCTGTTGTCCCAAAGGACCTTCTTATAAGTCTATCATCTTCCATTCTGAAAACTCTAGAACGACTGATTGATATCCATGTACGATATAGGATTAATCCACGACTTTTGTCTACGACTCAACTTGCCTATTGTAAACGAAGGTCGGTTGAAACGGCTCTACATTCACTGACTAGACATATTGAACGATCCCTACATTTTAGAGAGTGCACAGTGGTTGCTCTTCGTCAACACATCCGCAGTTAAAACTGCACTGCCAATTCTGAAGCTAGATGACTCACTTGGGCAGTTGATCAGTCTTATACTGAATAGCAGGATAATCAACTCCAAACTGGGTGTGGCTTCTGCCAAAGGATGTGTCAGCAACGGTACGCAGCAAGGCGGTATTTTTTGACCATTTCCCTGCAACTTAGTGGCCAATAAACTGCTGGGTCTACAAGTAAGTTTCCAGCGTTTGTCAGAGATGGCACCACCAGTGGATCCCGGTATTTTATTTGTAGGTTTAGTATCTGTCAACAACTTTGCAGCGTTATATTTGAGCAGTTCTATCGGTGTCGTACATTTTATCGAGTAAATCATGGCAAGTTTCCAGCCAAATAAACGTCATTTGCGGGAAGCGCTGCTTTTATTCTTTAATATGAAGAAAAGTGCGGCTGAGGCCAATCGTTTGCTTTCGGAAACTTATGGGGGGGAATGTATTGGTGAATCGACGTGCCGCGAGTGGTTCAAACGGTTCAAAAGTGGTGATTTTGGAGTTGAAGGCAAAGATCGCCCCGGAAAGCCGAAAAGTTTTGAAGACGAGGAATTGGACGCTTTACTGGATTAGGATCCGTGTCAGATTCAAGAAGAACTTGCTGCATCATTGGGCGTCACGCAACAAGCCGTTTCCCTGCGCCTAAAAGCACTGGGATTCATTCAAAATGTTGGAAACTGGGTGCCGTACGAATCGAAGCCAAGAGACGTCGAACGGCGATTTTGCATGTCCGAGATGTTACTGCAGCGGTATAAAAATAAATCATTTTTGCGTCGTATTGTCACTGGTGATGAGAAATGGATTTATTATGATAATCCTAAACGCAGAAAATCGTATACAAAGCCCGGCGAGCCCGCCCAATCGACGCCGAAACGAAATATTCACGCGAATAAGGTCATGCTCTGCATATGGTGGGATCAATAGGGTGTCGTATACTACGAACTGCTTCCGAGTGGTGAGACTTGGCACCATCTGACTACCACTTGTTTCGTTCGATGCAGAACCCTCTTACGGGAATACGCTTCAGCTCAGTAGAGGAAATCAAAAATTGGCTCGATACGTTCTTTGGCTCGAAAGACGAGAAATTTTTTTGATCCGGAATTCATAAATTGCCAGAAAGATGGGGAAAGTTGTACCTTCCGATGGACGATACTTTGAATAAAGCATTGTAACTATGTTTTCATAATAAAACTTCAAATTTTGGAAAAAAAAAACGCTGGAAGCTTACTTGTAGACCCAATACCTGGAAGCGGGTGGTAGCAGGGTGGTTGCCTATGCGGATAATGTTGCTGTAGCCATCTCAGGAAAGCATCTCAATGCCATTAAAAAACTCTTATAGCAAAATCTTAGAAGATTAACCCGTTGGGCGGATCGCTGTGGATTGAGAGTAAGCCGCCTTAAAACTGACCATGTCCTCTTTTCCAGGAAATTCCAATTATAAACTCTCCCAACGGTACCAGTTTAATTTTTTCGACACAACGAAATATCTGTGCCTTATTTTCGACAAGAAACTAAACTGGAAACCTTATATTCAAGAAAGAGTCAAGAAAGTTGCAATAGCCTAATTCTATTGCAAAAAAGCCATTGGGACCAAATCGGGCCTTCAACGTTGCATCACCCACTAGCTATACCTCTCGGTTATAAAACACATACTCACCTACGGAGTGGTTGCCTGGGCCGTCCTAAACGTCAGAGCTCTACGTACTACTCTCTCCGCGGCACTGGATATTCTGTTTCACTTGACACTCTTCGATATTTTTAGCAGGCAATTAGCTGCGACCGCACCTATTCGCCTTAACGCGACTACACAGTGGACAAATAAATTATTTCGCCGATGTAATATTCTTAATACACTAGGAATCCTTCCAGAGAATATCGATTGCTTAAGTGGACTGTTGGAACAACATGTCTAGCGGCTAAACAGATCTGGCCAAAGCTAGATCTGAATCGCTCTTCAAAATAGGAAACATCTCAACTCCATCGTATTTTAGGTGTCATCACTGGACACAGCCTCATAGGCAAGCATGCAAGAATGCTCGGCGTTTTTACAAACAGCTTCTGCAAAAGCTGCATAGACGAAGAGGAGACAATCCTCCACCTACTCTGAACATACCAAGCTCTAACCCTAGTTATAGCTCAACCTCGTTGGTTCACTAAGACCGCTAGCAGAAGGAAAGTAAAAGAAGTTGAAATTAAATACCAGAAACTTCTTTTGTTGGTCCTGCTAGAAAAGAAAGTAGCAAGTCAAAGAGCCATCTTGAGGTTCTACTATTGTATATGATAGTACGAAATTTCGTCCCTGATAGTTTCAGTCACCGTTCATCAAAACTCTAGTACTTCTTTTACAAAGACCATTTCATTTTAAACTGGAGTCTGCTAAAAGCAACAGCGGAACATTTACGTAAAAGGCTTCTTCCATAAAACAACCGACGCTTAGGATATAGCCTCATAGCCATGAGGCTGAGAGGCGTGATATGACAGAAAGTTAGATCTGCTACGTCATCTGCATACGCCTGAGCGTAGACTTTAGGGCTGTTGAGAGCGTTCAGCAGATAGTCAACCAGAATGCGTTGTATATACAGGACGTCGCGCTACGATACCAACTAATACATTCGAAACCAGGGTTCCGTTCATCAGGATTGTTCTAATCCGAAGAACTAGTAATCCGCATACGGTGTTTTGCCTGGCTGAGTAGCACAGACCGTCAGAAGTTGCGTTGTATGAAGTACAGTTAATGTCGATGAAAATATCCTGCAGTGTCGCAGGATCTTCCGCGTTAGTAGGCATGATGCATTTGCAGATCAGTTCTCCGCATTTGAAGCGCATCTATTCTCTTCATGCCCTTTACCTTGGAATCAGACTCTTGACAAGCGCGTACTCATTTTCCTGAGTTTTGGTATAATGACTATTTTTAATGTTCGCTAGGGATTCGATATGTATGCCAGTGTCAGGCCAGCAGTGGAGATTCTCTCATCAGAATTTTCAGCACGTCGTCTTCAACTGCATCTGGATTTATGCCATATTTCTCAGTCGACTGAAAGCCATCCAAGGAAGCAATAACGTATTTGATGGCCTCATCTATCACTACAGCTGATGACAGATACCAGATACTAGCAACGACATGTTGTGTGACTCAGCTCACTTACAAATTCGGTGATATGAGCGAAGTGTGAGCTAGTTCTGATCAGGTACCTGGTAAATGAGTCTCAAGCACGATATAGCGAGTCTTTGCTTTCGGCTCAGTTTAGGTGCCAATAGATCCTCAGAGTGTCTCCAGTCTGACTTGTTTGTGCTTTCTGAGGACTTTGACAAGTCTCCTAGGTTTCACCGAGTGTTTCCATGTTTCCAGTTCTTATTGGAGGCACTTTTCACAACATAACCAGTTTTCTACGTTCTTTTTTCTTTGATCTATAAAGACTCGATATCTTGCTCCAAATAAGTGTTAAGTGATTTATTTAGATGTTTTCGCATTGACAGGGGCGTTTTGCAAGATTTTTTCTTAATAGAACAAGTCAGCTCCAGAAATTTGAAAAAGGAATTATTCATGTTCTGAACAGCTTCCACTATCTTCACTCTCGTTCAGAGTTTAGATGGAGAATTGACGGACTTGCCAAGATCTCGCTTCTGATCTGAAGTCTCCAACAGCACTTTCCAGCCGGTTATCTCCTAAGCTCATCTAATGGATTGCGCAAATTCGATTACTGGCTATCTTACCTTCGTATTAAACACCCAGATTAGATAACAGTATGAAGCCCAGGAGATAATTTCTTGGCACATTGCCATTGCCTGGCTCTAAAATTATTCTGAGTATTTGCATCGTGACATATGATAAATCCCATCTTTTTGATATCATAGCATGACAAATTACTATACCAGTAACTTCACATGGTGTTCATTAAAAAATGTGAGAATCACAAAGAAGGAACATTTTGATGTTCTATTTAATGCGAGAGTATACAATTTTGTGAGGTTTGAAAGCGGTAATGAGTGTGGTTTGCCTATCAGGACAAGCTATTATATTGTATGTGGCCATCCAGGTTCAGGGCTGCGCCGCTGGGGTTAATGAAAAAATCAATAGTTACGAAGCAACAACATACTACTGCTGGCAATCCCTGCAAATGAAATAAGGACAACGAACTTCGGATATATACAATGAATGTTAGGTGCCTTAATAGACCACGTGCAGGCGAGCAAATAGCGGAGGCCCTGGACTCTCAAAGCAGATATTACCGCCATCCAAGAAATACGAAGGGATAAGCCGGATAAAAAGAGGATGAAAACGGCGACATCTACTACCGCGATTGTTAATGACGGCAAAGGCAGCGCCTATTTGAGTGCGGATTTGCTGTTACAGGCAGACTTAGGCAAGAAGTCTTGAGTTTCCGACATGTTGATGACACAGAGGAACAAGATGACGACGCCAAAGATGGATTCTATGAGCTCTTGGGCAATACCTACGAGCAGCACCCAAGCTATGACATTAAAATTGTCTTCGGCGATTTTAATACAAAGCTGGGAAGAGAGGCCATCTTTGGTAGTACTGTCGAAAAGTATAGCCTGCAAGACACCACCTCCAATGACGGATTCAGGTTAGTCGGGGCGAAAGATTGTCGTACTTAGAACGCGGTTCCGACATCTTGATATTCATAAGGGGAATTGGAGATCTCCTGATCGATCAACCGTCAGCGGGATCCCACATTGTGCATTGCTATCGACGCAAAGCACTCCCCCAGTATTATGGATGTAAGAACGTTCCAAGGGGCCAACATCGACTCGGAACATTACACTGTTGTAGCCAAGGTCCGGTTGCGGATATCTCGACCTAAATATTTTCTGATCGAGTCTCTCTTAATCTCTTAAGAGGTCATCTGTCGCTAGAATCAAGTATCGAAGAGCAGTGGCAACGTTGCCAAAAAGCCACCACAAATGCCGCCTCAGATATGGTGGGTTTCACTCGGCCACCACAACGAAACCCACTGGATTGACAAAAAGTGCCGGCAAGCACATGCAGCTAAGCAAGATGCATAAAAAGCGGCGCTATATAGAGGGACTAGATCAGCTCACGAGCTCTACGAGCACAAGAGAAAAGATGAATATCGGCTTCTGCGGAGGAAAAAGAAGGAACAAGATGCAACTCTAGAAATGTGATTCGAAAGCTTTACCAAAAGATGCCACAGACACAAATCACGAACCGAAGCCTGTCGAAACGAAAAAGGGAACATAGTAGTAGAGTCGTAGTCGATGCTGAGCATTTGGAAAGAGCATTTCTGTATAAACTGTATAACGGCTATGACGAACCATATACCGCTGTCAGGCAGAATAAACCTTTCAACCTGGACGATGTAAACCAACAATTTCATCCACCCGACCTGGATGAAGTGATGATAGCCATATCTAAGCTTAACTCCAATGAAACTGCTGGAGCGGACGGCATGACTGCCGAGCTTTTCAGAGCGGCAGACGAGGACTTGTTAAGGAGCATACACCAACTCATCTGTAAAATATGGTTAGACGAAAGTATGCCGGATGAATGGAACCTCAGCATTGTTTGTCCATCCTCAAGAAAGGAGATCCTCTGAACTACGCCAACTGCGGAGGCATCAGTCTTCTTAAATTGCCAACAAGATCCTCTCTGCCGTATTATGTGAACACCTGAAGCGGTTCATCAACAACGCGATTGGTTCATATCAGTGCGGCTTCAGCTCAGGAAAGTCCACTATCGACCAAATATTCGCACCATGACAGAGCTTAGAAAAGACCATGGGTCTCCAAATCGATACACACAACCTATTCATAGGCCGCGTATGACAGCATCTATAGAGACGAGCCATATCGAGAAATGTCTTGTTTTGGCTTCCCTGTCAAGCTACTCCATCAAGGTCGGTAAAGAACTCACCGAGATCTTTGATGTCAAAAAAGGATTTGGGCAAGGCGACACGCTGTCATGCGATTTATTTAACATCATTCTAGAAAGAATAGTACAAAACTCACGCGCCAACGGCTTGGACAAAAGCCCGTCCAAAAACGCAGCGTGATGTCAGTGTCGCTTTTGCGAGTATTGTGACGGAAGTGGCGAAGATGGGTTTAATGGTCAATGAGGGCAAGACCAAGAAAGGACACCCAACATCGTCGTCTCGGGCAGAACGCCACCCTCGACAGAAATAGCTTTGATGTGGTTAACAACTTTGCCTACGTTATCAGTGCAGACAACGATACCAGCGCTGAGATCAAACGAAGAATAACAATCGCTGCAATAAGCTGAAAAGGCACTTGACTATCAAAGCTCTCTCTCGAACAAAAAAAAGTGACCTTGTGGCGCAAAGGCATTGACTTAATCAAAAATGGATGTGGTTGCTCTTGGCTGCCTTGAGAGGAAAATTCTACGGGTGATTTTCGGTTCAGTTTGCATAACCGGTGAGTGGAGGCGGAAATACAATAACGAACTATACGGTCTGTACAGCAACATCGACTTAGCCACAAGAGTGAAGGTCCAATGACTGAGATGGTTGGATCATGTAAAGCGGATAGACACCAATGCTCAAGTCTGAAAAATCTTCAAATCCGTCCCCAAGGAACAGCGCATCAGAGGAAGACCGCGACTCAGGTGGCGCACGCAAGTAGAAGGGGACCTAAACCAACTTAACGTGCGAAACTGGAGCTAAAGATGGAGCTGGCTGGAGACGCTTGTTGTGTGAAGCGCATGTCCACCCCGGACTGTAGCGCCCGGTATGTTAATATGTGTTTACCGGGATATTGAAGAGACAGGTTGAAAGCAAAATAGTGTGTCAGTGTTAAAATGAATGATAAACTTTGTCGTCACAATAAAGAACAACTTTAGCAACTGATGCTGCAGCACTTTTGGTGTTTCTGTAACGACATATTTCTTACTTCGCTTCAAAGAGGTACAACATCATTGAAGCTTGTTGTCCTTTACTTGTCCCTTTTCTACGAGTAAATACATCATACGAGTACATCAACAAATTTTCCAACCACAATATCTTCATTTTTCACTGTTTTCCCAGTCAACCAAAAAATGCATTTTACTCGTACTAAAACAATAAAAACCAATTTCGAGACGAGAAAAAGACTGACACAGCATGACATTCCAGCACGTTGTCATATGCTGGAACAAACAGCAGAGACACTTTCGGCAGGACATCGTTGCACGACATGAAAAATGGACAGCATCCGTTTTTTTTTTTGTCAATCTCGCACGACGAGCATCTCTGCTCTGTTCTTTTGCCAATGAAAGGTTAGTTGAAGATGCATAGATGTACTCGTATCTACATGACACAAACTAGTATCCGCATGGCTTAACTTAAGGTTAAATCGTCCGTGTGTAATTTTTGTAACAAAAAAAAAAAAAATTATATTTACCTCATTTGACACTCGGATGTACTCTTCATTGTCGGGTTGCTTTGGCGTGACAGTCAGTAGGGCAGTGTACGCCTTCCGTGCCCTTTCATTATTCTCAATGGTGTCATTTTTGTCAAACCATGGCTGTGACAAAATATGCGGAACTCTGTAAATACAAAAAGATATAAAAATGAATCCTTTACACTTCCAATAAGAAGACGAATATAAGAGAAAATAATGAAATGAACGTCACTGGAAAATGGATGACCCCACGTCTAAATGAAAGTTGACAGCTCATTGCTCTGACTCTGACTTTGATTCTGATTCGTTGTCAACTCTGCAATTTGATTCAACTGTCATGCATTTTCAGTTCAATTCTGACTTCAGTAGGTGGGCGGTAATGTCAATTAAACAATTGCATTCTCGAATGCATATGAGATGTACGAGCAGCATTACAATTCGAAAATTCGCGATGACGGGAGCAGATAAGTTGCTTCCACTTGGAAAACTGTGGGCGAGCAAATTGATTTAGTGTACCTCGTAAACTTATCGAGAAAATCTGATTAAAACTTTGCGCTCGCCGGGTGTAAACACCGTAGTCAGCAATTTAAAATGCAACAAGTTATTAATTATCACACAAAGTCTATAATTTACTTGTAATTTGTGTGATTGATGTCTGTGCTCTGACGTTGCTGCAGGGTGCATTCCATCCATCACTCCTATTGATTCCGGCAGAGAAAATGTTCTGTTTGTCAACCTTGAATTGAATAAATGTACTCGTATCTAAACATGTTCGTATATGTACTGCTGAAGTGCTGAACATTTAGCTGAATGGGTTAAATGATTAAGAAAACAACTCTGGACTTTTGGGCGAAGCCGAGTGGTTGAATGATGTAGAGTTTTTGACACCGCTGACCATGACAATTGTCTGTCAAGTGTCAGTTGAGTGATAACTACAGAGCATAAAACTTTCCAATGATTTGACCAATTGGCGGCACAAGGCAATCGTGATCAATTGAAATCAAAGTACGCAGATAATAGGAAACGTCAGAGTATACGTATAGGTCGTAAGTCAGTCGGGCAAGCATGTTTATTTTTCAAGTGATAAAGCATCAACAGTTTATTGCCTGGTGTGAGTTATTTTGAGAACACGAATAGCAACTGTCATGAGCTACATTTAATGCGTTTTTTTTTATGGAGGGTCGAAATTCAATTATGTTTGACTCCGAACCATAAATCGCACGAATGACAGACGGTAAGGAAAGCATTGTTTTATTTTTTTAACGACATAACTCAGCACAAATGCGTCAAATGGAAACGGGGAAAAAAAATTAAAAAATTTTAATCAATGAAGGTGATATCTCCAGGAACCCTAAAAGTCATATCCGTGAGCATCAGAGACCAAAGGCTGACGTTGGATGCGACAGCAGTGGATTGGAAAACTTAATAGAACGCTTAATGTTGGAATTGGGTGAAACATGAGGACCATGAGCAATAACACTATATCCTTATTATGGTGGGTAGGTAGGTAGTAGTAAGTGGCTGTTGGAAAGACCCATTTGGCTCATTATAATGCCACGTGGATCTGTGATCCTATTACTCATGGAACCAATTTGAGCTTATGATGAAGCGTGGGAGACTGTTAACGTCTATATTCTTTAGATCGTTTAAGTGATTGTAGAAGAAAGTGAAGTTTTCTTCTCTGAGAGAGAGCTGCACATGTACATAGTAGGTGGAGGATTGTCTCTCTTCATCGTCGTTCATGCAAGCTTCTACAGAAATCGTTAGTAAAAGCCCCAAGCAGTGACACCGATGATGGCGCTGATATATTTCATATTTAGAAGAATCAGACTCTTTGAGCGATTCAGATTCGGCTTTGGTCAGACATGTTAGTCCAATAGTGCATCTAAGGTCTGTTCTTTTAGTAGCATCCTGCTTTAATATTGATTTGCAAGTAGCGATAGGCATACCTATGCTACCCTTTTCCGGTAGAATAGGTAGAGCGGTTCGAATTTCGGTGAGATAGTCGGACCTACAATTCGCAGGAATGTCTCTGTGGCCCGGCACCCAACAAATGTGCTCTGCCATCTCCATTAGAGATGATCGGCTTTCAAGGGACGTTTCAGAATTTAATGACACTGAGTCCAGTGACTTGATGGCGGTCTGACTATCCGAAAAGATGCGGATATCCTTTGCAGGTATCACGTTTTTCTTCAGCCAGGAGAGAGCTTCTTTAATCGCCAAAATTTCCGCCTGGAACATGCTACAGTGATTTGGAAGACGGAACGAGAAGCTAAGATTTAGATTATCTTATAAAACACCACGACCAACCCGCTCTCGGTTTTAGACGAAAACAACTTACAATTTTTATTAATTTTTTTTATTAGTTTAAAATGTACTAAATATTATGTATCATAGAATAAGGTGTACAAATTTTAAATTTAATTTTATTAATTTTAAATTTTTTAATTTTAAATCTTATTTATTGTAATTTTAAATTTAAAACATTTCCCAAAATATAGCGTGCAGATATATTTAAGAGTTGATAGAGAACGGCTAGAAGGGCATTAGGGAAGCTAGAAATTGTAAAACAGCCGAAATTTCTTGACTTGGAATGACTGCAAGCGAACATGAATTGCTGTAGTCTCTGGTGGAAACATATAGAACACTCGTTATAGCGAAAAAAAAAATAATAGAATGGTAGTACCTTACCAAGCTCTTGCACTCTTTCCATATCTTACTTTTGCTGTGGAGATTACTTTACTCCGGTTATCCACTCGTAAATAAAAATTATTTTGCAGGACGAGTTCAAATTTTTTTTACATAGCTTATTGGAATTTGAGGAGATTTAATGTTGAACGGTTGTATTCGCAACAAGCCGCCACAAACTTTGCCGATCGCGTATCCCTCAACCTCTCGAGAAGTCCTTTACAGACAGCATCAAGCGCTGAAGACCTGTGGCTTAGCCCGACCACCACCACGATACCCCAGGTTTGATGAAGAGTTCCGACAAGCACATTAGCAAAATGACATGCCTACAAAGCGACGCTGCACAAAAGAACGAGAGCGGCTCGTGAACTCTACGAGCAAAAGAGGAAGGAAGAACATCGGCTTCTCTGGAGAAAAAAGAAAGAGCATAGCATAGCATAGAGAGGTGCTACTCCAGGAATAATGTTCGGAAGTTTTACCAAATAGTAACAAGAACGTGTTAGGGTAATAAGACCCGAACGGAAACCTTGTAATAGAGTCACAATCGGTGCTGAGGATATGTAAAAACTATTTCCGCAGACGGCTAAACGGCGAAAACGACACAAATTCCGCTGTCAGGTAGAGCGAACCATTCCATATTGACGACGCAGGTCAAGAATTCCGTCCACCCGACCAAAATGAAGTGAGGGTAGAAATATCCAAACTGAAGTCAAACGAGGCTGCCGGGCCGGACGGCCTACCTCCCGAACTATTTAAGGCAGCAGGAGATGACCTGGTAGAGAGCATAGACCAAATTATTTCCAAGATTTGGTCGGATGCGTGATGAATGAAACCTCAGCATCGTTTGCCCTGTTCACATGAAAGGAGACTCGCTAAACTGCGTCAACTATAGAGGTATCGGTCTCCTAAAAATTGCATATAAGATCTTGTCTGCCGTATTGTGCTAGCGTCTGAAACCATTTGTCAACGATCTGATTGGACCCTTTCAGTGCGGTTTAAGGCCCGGTAAGACCATATATTCACAGTACGGCAGATCCTGGAGAAAACCAAACGAGTTCAGATCGGTAGTCAGAACCTTTAACATATATCGATTTTAAAGCCGCATATGACAGCATCTACAGAGACGAGCTATACAGAGCTATTTGGCATCCCTGCCAAACTCGTCCGCTTGTGCAAGGACGATGGAGAAAGTTCGCTGCTGTACCAAGGTCTCTAACGACGGCAAGGCAACGCGCTGTCATGTGACTTTTCAACATCATACTTGAAAGGATTGTGCAAAACTCACAAGCCAACACAAGAGATACTATCTTTAAAAAGTCAATTGTTTCCATACGCCGATGATATTGATATTATCGTTAGAACACAGCGAGCTGCCACTGGTGCATTTGCGACTATAGGAACAGAAGCGGCAAAAATGGGTCTAGCGGTAACCGAGGGCAAAAAAAGTATATGCTGACGACAAGTAGGAACATCCAGCATCAACGAATGTCACAATCGACAACTATGACTATGAGGTAGTAAGGGATTTTGTCTACCCCGGCTAAAAACGACATCAAACGAAGAATAACACTTGCCAGTCGCTGTTTCTTTGGGCTGGGAAGGCAAATGTGTAGTTGGGCCCTCTCCCGAACAACCAAGGAAACTCTAACCCCTGCTCTATGGTTCCGAAGAACGGACCCTTTCCACAACGAATGAAGATATCCTTGGTTGTCTTGAGAGAAAAAATTCTTCGTAAGATATTTGGTCCCATATGCGTTGATGGGTTCTGGAGGAGACGATTCAACGACGAACTCTACGAGTTGAACAGCGACATCGACCTGGTCAAGAACACTGCGGATTGGGCATTTGAGATGACCGGACTCTAATCCGGAAGGACAACGCAGTAGAGGAAGGCCTCGGCTTAGATGGCGCTCGCAAGTGGAAGGGGACCTCAACCAACTTGGAGTGCGCAATTGAAGGCACTTACCCAAAAACCGCGCTAAGTGAGGGCTTATTGGTTGAGGCGCAACCAAAGTAAGTAAGTGTTGGAATTTGATTTTATTTGGTTGCGGATTTTAAGTGTGCCGATCACTAAACCGTAGGTTTTCTTGCAAAGTACTCGTATACAATGAAATATCAAATTTTGTATTTATAGATTGCACACCTATGATTTTAATTTGTATCTGGAAGAAAATACTTCCAGACATACGATTAACTAGAAGGGAGCCAATTTTGTAATATTAGGTTATGTAATCGCCATCGACGTCCGACTTTTATTTCACAATTACAACTGAGCATACGAGTACATTTTCTTCCGTTTTAAATATGCCAACTTGGCCCAGTTCAGGTACGAGTACATGCCTAGACCATATTTTTGGTAGGTTTCAGAAAGTAATTTTTTTTCAATGTGAGGGTATACATTTTAATTTAAACATCACGAATCGCTGCATGACTGGGATATTGCTCAGTAACATAATAAACAAAAATCGATGCGACAAAAGTCATAAAATAAAATATGGTATATGGTATGGTAAGATAAATTATGAACAACCCAATAATGCACTTCATTCTGAAGACTGGTCCGAGGGATTATTTTAATATTAGTTTTGAAATGTTTCCAAAAATATTAAAAAAACTATACAAACTATTCTTCCTACATACTGCTGCAACAAAAATCAGAACTAGATTATAACAGTGGATAAGCAGATCCTTACTTAAAGAAATCCAACCGAGAAATGAATTGCTTCCATTCACTCAACGCGAGCTTGGGAAATCGCTTTAAGAAAATGTGTAAGTAATTGAATAAAGAAGTAAAGCTGTCCCGTGACTATTATTATGACGCCCAAATACAACGCTCTTTAGTTAATCCTAAAAAGGAGTGGAAAGAAATATGGTCTGACGTCGCGAATAAAAAGACACATATGAAGGGATTCAAATTTGTGTACAGATTATGTGCACTGCGAGTTAGCAGTGCATTTCGAACGGTATCCCACGACGCGACATTGGTACTATCCTCTATGGTACCAATCGATATCCTAGCTTTAGAAGCTAGACGACTTTATGAAAATCGAGTGCAAATCGGCCATTTACAAATCAAACGAAGAAATTCGAAAGAGGCTGCAGTATAGAAGCGGTGCAACAACAATGGAACGAGTCCCAAATAGGGAGATGGTCGTGCCGACTAATCCCAAGGATTGAAAGTTGGGTAAAACGAAAACACGGCGAACTGAATTACTATCTTACACAGTTCTTGACGGGCCACGGTTGTTCCCCGGAATATCTATTCAAGCGAAACCGTGGTCCGAGTCCGTCCTGTCCTCGCTGCGTAAACGCGGTAGAGAACGTGGAGCACGTTTTCTTCGAATGTCCGCGGTATGCAAACGAAAGAGCTATATTGTGTGAAGAATTTGGTTAACGGCCAACACCGGAAAACATAGCTCAGTACTCGTATATGTTGAAATCTGAAGATCCATTTATTGGCTTAATACAAGCTTAATCTAACTTAAAAACTAACAGAAAGACTTAAGAGCTAGTGACCAAGGAAGTGATGGAGGAGATCTTGTTTAAGACGAGGAGTGCTCAGGTGGAAATGAAAAAGGGAGAGATTCGAGTTGACCTTTCGGAGCATTCGGGAGATAGGTTCGTTGGAGCCATAAGAGGTGCGGTGGACCGGTAGATAGAAGAGACGAGGACAACGTAGATTGCGGGGGTTGCTATTGAAGGAAATGGAGTTCAAAATGGATGCACAGTCGATGGAACCTGAGAGAAGACGATGAATGAAAAGAACGTCAGCAATATTCCTACGTTCTTCTAACGAATTCATATTTAGAAGTTTGAGGCGGTCTTGATAGGGAGGTAAGATAAGACGTTGAATACCCTCGATTCGGGAAACATGATCCCGGTGAAAGGGGGACCAAGCTTGACTGGCATACTCAAGCAGGGGGCGAACAAAGGTAATATAGAGAGATCTGGTTACATACGGGTTGGAAAATTCCTTGGACCACCGTTTAATAAAGCCAAGTGATGAGTTGGATTTGAGGATCATCTTATCGATATGCGAACGGAAATTAAGCTCACGGTCGAATAATATGCCAAGGTCTTGGAAAGACTGAACCCGGGGAATTGGTTGACCATGGAGAAAATAAAGTCGGGGAGGAGACGGGTTGCATTTACGTGAGAAGGTTATAGATTGACATTTGGCTATATTAAGTTCTAGGCAGTTTTTGAGGCACCAGATTGAAAACCGATCAAGGTCTTCTTGAAGAAGGACAGAGTCCTGGGGAGAGGAAATAGATCTAAAAAATTTTGTGTCGTCAGCGTAAAGGGAGAGGGAGGAGTGCTTAATGACACTCTCAACATCGTTGATAGTAAGAACGAAGAGAAGAGGGCCAAGATGACTGCCTTGTGGAACTCCAGATGAGGCCAGGAATGGAACAAAAAGGGCGGATCTAAACCGAACACTATAATATCGGTTTACCAGGTAAGGAGAAATTCATTTTAATTAAAGAGGCTCAAAGCCGAGAGCGGACAATTTGAAAAGGATCAATTTACGAGATATCTTATCAAACGCTTTAGTGAAATCAGTTGCGATAACATCGATTTCTTTGCCATTTCCTAAGGCTGAAAGTGCAAAAGACACGAATTCAACTAGATTTGTGGTAGTTGATCTACCTTTTAGAAAACCATGTTGTCGGGGTGAAATAAAAGGCTTGCATTTGAAGCTTAGGACTTCGTATAGAATGCTTTCAAAGAGTTTGGGTATATGAGAGAGTTTAGCAATGGGACGATAATTGGTAACTTCATGCTTAGATCCCTTTTTGTGTATCGGGATTATAAAAGAGGTCTTCCAAATCTGGGGAAATTCACCCTGTGTAAGCGTTAGACGAAAAAGGTAGGAAAGGGGTAGAGACAGGTTGGAAGAGCATTTCTTAAGAAACATGGCGGGGAGTCCGTCTGGGCCAGGTACAAATTCATCTTTAAGATTTGGGATCGAAATTTTGAGTGAGAAAATGACCAATGGAGAAATTTGGTAGATCATTGAAGTAAGAGGGATCTGGTACGAAGGAGTTGTTAGCAAATGATTGCTTGAAAAATGTAGCAAAAAAGTTGGCGATGGTAGGAGGATCACATAAAGTTTTGGTTTCGAAAGCGAGGGAGGAAGGATAACCATCAGTTTTACTTTTGCAATTGACAAATTGAAAAAAGGACTTGGGGTCATTTATGAGATTGGTTTGCGCACTATTCAGGTAGCGCTGATAGAGAGAGTTATAGAGTTCAATGAAATGAAGATATGTACCTAGATAATTTGAATAGTCGGAAGAAGAGTGGGTGCGAAGGAATACCGCCCATAACTTGTTTCTTTTGTTTCGTAGGGAGCGAAGTCTACGATTATACCAAGGAGTAGATGTAGAAGAAGTTTTATGGCGGGAGTAAGGCACATAAAGGGAGATGGATTTGAATATTTCTCTGTAAAAAATGGAGAGGGCATCAACCAGAGATAGATTGGTAAACTCAAAAGAAGCCTTGCTTAGATAGGTATTGATTGTACGAAAATTAGCTTTGTGAAAATTGTAACATAATAGAACTGCGGGGGGAGGCGACTGAAGGGGATGAAAGTTATCAATAGCTGAAAGAGATAGGGGACAACACGATACTGAGGAGTTAATGGGATCAGTTGTGAAGATAAGGTCTAATTGCCTTTCCATATAGTTGGAAACGCCACTGACTTGGCATAGACTAGAGTCTGTTAGCCGATCTAAGAAGAGGCATTCCTTAGTAGAAATGGGATTGGAAGCGATGAAAAAAGATAGGTCCTCAGATGGAGTCCACTTCATCTGAGGCAGATTAAAATCGCCGAAGATAATGATATCATCAAGCGAGTCTGATAAGTCGATCAAATTGTCAATTGCTGCAATAGCAAGTTGGTAGGATTCGATAGGTTGCGCCGGAAGAATGTAACAACACATAACGTACAAGCATCTACGAGTGAGGGTTATTTTAACCGACACAAAGTCGAGCTTAGGAGAGGATGATATTGCAACGAGAGAGGAGTCCAAGCTGTTGTGAATAGCCAGTAGGACACCTCGACAAGGGGATTCAATCAAGGGGGGTGCGTGATCATCATCCCGAAAAACATTAAAAGAAGGAGGGAATAACTCCTGGTTTTTTATATTGGGGATAAGATTAGTTTCGGTCAGAGCATAGATATCAAATGGGAGAGCATAAGATTGGCGGAAAACAGCGTGGGTTTTAGAACGGAGTCCTCTTACGTTCTGGTAATAGAAGGTGAGAGGGAGGTGAACCATGCAGCAGTACGAATAATGCGCGATCTAAGGAATTCAGAACAGCAACTTAACGCGAATTCGCTAAGCACCCCGTGGCGAAGCAAGAAGCTCAAATCCGTCCCTCGCGAAGTAATACTTAGCGGTAGTTCCGCGGGGGGGAATATATGGAAAGATTCCCCGGGAAGTGGTTTTAGTCAGTAAGAACCTGACACTACCAATGGACGTCGGACCATTGGTGCCTATGCAAGGTTTCCACCTTTCCACGCAAAAAAAAAAGGTATTATGCGGAATTTAGCTGCAACTGAATGCGTGACTCTCATCAATCGCAACGAGATCAATCTGAAAGTGTGTTTGTTGGTCAGCAGCTAAATAGGTGGTTTTGTGTTCTATACAAACGGGATACAAGGTAAACTAAGCTAATAATTGGGAGAAAAGATGGCAGCACTTGTGGCAGCACAGTGGGTGACATAATCGTTGACGTTCGCTCTCTTTTTCCTCAACCATAGCCGTGGTATGACGCACCAGGAGAACTACTGAATTATCAAAATTACCTAAATTCTTTCTTGAATTATTTATTAAAATATCTATCCTTTAAATTAATTGAATTCTCATAATATTTTTTCTTAATTTTAAAGTTTGCGAAACAATAAAAATATCCCGGCTCAACCGGGATATAACCTCACAGACTTCAACAATTTTCCCAACAAACATAATTAAGCAGCAACAGTGGGTGGAATAGACAACAGAAAAGAAGAACATTTAATTGGCCGAAGTGATAATTTATTCTTACAACGTGGGATGTAGAAGTGCAGAAAATTGAATTCGTAAGATGAACAGAAGAAAGCAGAGAAGAAGCCAACGTAGCGGGGATTCTATAACGAATTTCGAGTTAGATATTGGACTGACTTCGACACGTGCCTTGTCTTCCGATCAGGAGAGGGCAGTAAAGATATATTTTTCTGACGTGGAGAATGTTTTAAGAAAATCCACTGGTACCGAAGCTGAAAGTGTTAAAAAATGGATTTCAGATTGTGAACAATACGCAAATGTGTTTAATTGGAATGGACTTGTATGATATATATTTTGTTTTGTTAAGAGTCACTTATGTTGGTGGTGCTGCTAAAGTATATGTTGACCTTCAGGCAAAACCTTTTAGCTATCATGAACTTAAAGTTGCACGAACTAAAGCTAACAAGCGCACAAGTGCATGCAAGACTTTGAGAAAAAAATCAAAAGGAAGAAGGAAACATTGATTTGGATTTTAACTATGAATCGCTTCATACCGAAACGACGCGCCGAAATAGTGAAGCTGTACATTAAAAATAGGCGTTCAGTGGTATTAACTCAACGTGGATATCGTCGAAAATATCGTGGCCAACAAGCACCGTCTGACAACACTATTCGTCGTTTGGTGTCGACGGGACAGTAAGAGATCGTCGACATGCCATTCGTCAACGCCCAAGACGTTCGAATGAACTGATCGAAGCGATAAGAGAGAGTCATGCCACCTTGCGGCGCATTTTGAAGGACGATATGCATTTGTTTCCGTATAAAGTGCAATTGACTCAAAGAATATTGCCGACAGACCGTCCACGTCGCTTGGAATACGGCCAAACAGTCGCTCGAATGGTTCACACTGAACCTGAGCAAATTTTGATTTTTTCTGAGCAAATTTTGATGACCGACGAAGCCCATTTCATACTCTGTAACAAGAAAAATTGGCGCATTTAAGGAACAGCGAATCCACATGAAACACCATTGCATGACCGAAAAGTTACCGTTTGGGTCGGTGTTTGCGCAAAACCATCTCCAGAGTAGGCGAAGCAGTCGATGAGAATCGATATCGGTGGATGTTGGCTCATTATATCTGCCCACAAATGTGGCGACATTGACTGGCCACCCAGATCTGCAGATTTACCCCTCCGAGCCGAGCTCAGGCTACCATGGGGGTCAGCAGGTGGCGGATAGCTACAGATATACTCGTACATATAGGTCAGCTACGAATAACCAAAAAGCAGTCCCCGACCAAGAGCAAAGGTAACGGATCCACAACACACA
The DNA here is from genome assembly GCA_963966105.1 of Volucella zonaria. NCBI lineage: Eukaryota > Metazoa > Arthropoda > Insecta > Diptera > Syrphidae > Volucella > Volucella zonaria. Next base: position 30,688,670 of record OZ014530.1, on the reverse strand, counting down.
TGGACTACGATTTGGAAATCCTGAAAATTTTGGTTGATTTTGAGCTGGTGGGCATGTCATTCTGGAACCTCAGTAGCTAGAAGTGACATTCTTAGCGAAATGGCTGCTGGGCTAATGGTATGCGTGCCTCCGTCCCTTTGAAACCCAGGCAGGACTGGCTCTCTTATCCATCGCCATTAAGTTGGTTGTACGGGCTCAGTTGAATACATTCCTGACTAATACCGATCCAGCTCTGAACGTACCTCTCATGAGGAAGTACGTCAACCCTTGCATGTAATTCCCTGCAACGCAAAGACAACCATCGGATCACATTAAGGTAAGTGCACATCCGGTAAGATGATAACGAACTCGAGAGGGGATCCAAAAACACAAATAAATAATGGATAAAACCAACAAACGGAACCAACCCAGCAGCACCGGCGGCAAAATCGATCGCGCGCGAAGTGAAGTGATTGTAGAAGCGGGCGTCGTCACCAATAACCTCTTCACCAGGTCCTCGAAGACGATCAGGTCGCTGGTATGAACGCCAGCGTCCGCCTCAGCGGCGGCGCATGTGCTATAGCAATTAATCAAGAGAAGCCATAGCAGGACGCCACCAACGAAGCCGGAAGCTCCCTCCACATGTTGGAGAGTAAAATCCGCTTTCTCGATGAAATGGTTAATGAGGTGCAGCACGATGGAAAGAAGAGGCGGTCAATTCATCATCAGATGAGAGACACCATCGACTGTATCAGATTGCTCTATGATCTGGTGGCAATCGAGAGGGTGGACATGTCACTGAGGCCCCAGACCTCGATCTAGAACTCCGCGTCACAAACCTCCCCTTGGACAAAAACTCAGGCTGCCTCGAAGAGACTCAGGGATAGCGGTTCCCCGCGGGATGACCAGTAAAGCGACCGACCGGCCGCAGAACGCGCACAACAAATTCCCCCGATGGCCACGATCACAAGCCAAAGGCAGGAAGGTCCTAAACCCACAGAGTGGAAAAAGGTGGAGGGGCGAAAAAAGATAGTGCCTGCGGCAGTTGGTAGTTGGCAGCGTCCTCGGTGATACTGCAACAGTTGATACCAAGGTACACACCAAGACCATCCTAGTCAAGGAATTGAACGAGGTGATGTCGGCTGCAGAAATCTTCGAGGCCCTTTAATCCAAGGGGGACATTCGCAAGATAGATGAGGCTGCGGTTCGCTTCTCAGGGACGAAACAGCGAGGCCTCTAAACAGCCTTCATCAAACTACCGGTAGCAGACGCTGATACCCTGCTGAAAGTAGGAAAGGTGCGTATCGGCTGCACTGACGGCAGTATCGTAGAGTACTGGAAGGTGCTTTAAATGCTGGCAGTACGACCACAGGCTCCCGACCTGCAAGTCCGTCGTGGAGCGAAGGAAAACGTGTAGGAGATGCGGCGAGGAGGGCCACTTCACGGCTGCATATAAAAATGAGAAAACCACGCGGCCGGGAGGGCGCGTTGCCCGGAATTCCACAAAGTGGTGGAGAAACTCCGGAAATGAGAGTTCTCCAACTAAACCTCAACCACTGCATAGCGGCGCAAGACCTGCTTCTCCAGACGGTACACGGTGAGCAACACCACAAGAGACCCGGCGCATCATGGATGTCGGACACGATAGGAAAGGCAGCGATCTGGATAGCTAACGGAAAAGTATTCCAGTCCGCCGCTCCAAATCTACACAACCACTTCACGTGGGTGTATTTCCTTTCGTGCTACGATCCTCCTAGCCTGGATCAGGAGAAGTTTGAGCAGCTGATGCTGGACATAGTCGGGGAGGTCAGTTCGAAATCACCGGTGGTCATCGCGGGAGACTTCAACGCTTGGTCGACCACGTGGGACAGCAGATCCGCAAATGCCAGAGGAAGATCGCTGCTGGAATGGTTCACGTTACTGAACGTGGTAGTCCTCAACAACGGAGAACACACATTCGAAGCGGGACGGAACCGTTCGGCGATCTGTAACACCGTAAGTGGAGGTAACGTAGGTCGCCGCAACCTACAAACCCTCACCTGATGAACAAAATTGTGGCCACGCAGTTCCCCAGGGCGGTGGACAGAATCTCGCACCACCCCCCGTCACCACATAGACCGATCCTGGAGGTTAGTATAGCGGAAGTCCTCATGGCTATGAATGGGCTTAAGTCAAATAAAGCCCCGGAGTCTAGATGGCATCCCGAGCGTGGCACTCGCTTTGGCCATAAAGGTAAACCCGGCCCTTTTTGCAAGGCTATTTACGACATGGCTGAAGAAAGGCGCGTTCCCGAAGCAGTGGAAGAGGCAGAACTTGGTCCTGAATTCTAAGACATGGAAGAATTCCCAAGACTCCTCGGAATATCGACCAATCTTCGTCGGCAGTTCGGTTTCAGAAAACGCAGATCGGCTATGGATGTCATGCAGATGGTCGTTAGCATAGCTCGAGATGCTACGGCTGGAGAAAGATGGAGAGGCGGTTCCAAGAAATACTGTGCTGTAGTCACCTTGGATGTGAGGAACGTTCATATGCTACACGCACTGGAGGCCAAACTACCTCCAAAGAATTGTGCGCGATTACTTCAGGGATAGAAGGCTGCAATACACAACGGATGTCGGTGTACAGCGTTACAGAGTGACATGCGGAGTCCTCCAAGGCTCGGTGCTGGGCCCCACCCACTGCAACGCGATGTACAATAACGTGCTCGAGATTGCAATACCCGAGGAGTGCTCGATCTTGGGGTACGCAGATGAGCTGGCCATAGTGGTTGTGGCCAAGACTATTAAAGAAATTACGACTAGAAGCAGGGAGGTGGTCGGCATGGTGACCAGTTGGCTTCAAAGAAACGGATTGGACCTGGCGACACAGAAGACCGAAGCGGTCTTTTTGACCACAAGGAAAAAGAGAGAAGTGTTTTCCATCCAGTGTGGTGATTTTACGGTCACATTGAAGCCTTTCCTGCGATACCTGGGAGTCCTTCTAGATGCAAGGATCTGCTTTAAGGAGCATATAAAGCAAGTAAAAGGCAAAGCCAACAGGATCACGATGGCTCTGTCCCGGATAATGGCAAATACATCGGACACCCGGTCTAGTAAGCGAAGAATGCTAGCAAGGGTCATAAGTTCGATGATTTTGTACGCGGCTGCCATCTGGGCATCGGCAACGGCTAAGCGCTCTTACGGGGCCGAAATAACTTCCACACACCGCCTGAGCGCATATAGAACCGTCTCTGATGACGCTGCATGCATCCTGGCCGACATGCTGCCGATCGACCTGATCACGGAAGAGCTGCAGAAGATGCGACGGGAAAACCTGCCAAAAGAGGATGCCTGACGTAATACAATTCGTGCATGGCAAAGTAGATGGAGCCGTTCGCAAAAGGGTAGATGGACGTATGCCCTAATCCCCAACGTCGATGAGGAGGCATGGAGAGGTAAACTACTACCTCACGCAAGCTTTCAGTAGACATGGCTGCTTTAGAGGCTATCTCCATCGTTTCGGCATTGAAGATGATCCTCACTGCCCAAACAATAGAGGATGCGGAGCATGTTCCCTTCTCGTGCCCGAGATTCGAGCATATCAGCAGCTCCATTAACGAAGGGATCGGGGAACCAGCTTCAGCGATAAACCTGGTACCCAGTATGCTAAACAGCCCCCGGAAATGGCAGACTATTGAAGACTCAATCGTGACATTGGTGATGGAGCTGAGATCCCAGGTGTAGACAAGAGCCCTGCTCCAAGCAAGAGTCTACATATTTCCTCACCAGAATTAGTATTGATGCTGAACCTGAAAATTACAAAACTTTGCCAGGATTAGAGCACTTACAAAAACAAAATGTTAAAAAGGTACTTTTTCTCATTGAAAATTTTGTTCCCCAACTTCCAGATGAGTTACCAATAATGAAGAAAATTGTTAAAATAGCGTGTCGAATGTTGGCCTCGAGCTTATCTAAAGTGCTTGGCTTGTTAGGGTAGACTAAGGACTTGACGAATCCCAGAGAAAATAATCGTGTGGTGTCAAATCGCATGATCGCGGCAGATAATTGATGAGCGCTCACCGTGAGATGAAATGTCCGCCGCGGCTTCTCTGGCTAGCGCGCATACGAAATGTAAAATTTTCCATGATTCTGGCGTATAAATGAGACTGAATTTGACCGAAGGCATGGGTTATATTGGTTTGTGGCTTATTAGCATAGGCCTGCAACTTCAAGAAAACCCCACAAGAAACAGTCTAACGGGGTTAAATCTCATGATCTCGGTGGCCAGTTCACATCGCCTCCACGTGAGATGACCATGCCCTCGAATCGCTCGTGCAGAATTTCCAATGTGGCGTGAGCTGTGTGGGACGTAGCGCCATACCGTTAAAACCACATGTCGTTGGTGTCCATATCATCCAATTCAGGCCAAAAGAAGTTGGTAATCATCGACCTATAGCTTTCGCCGTTGACGGTGATATGGAAATATGGACCGATGACTCCACCAGTCCAAAATCTACACCAAACAGTGACTTATTCGGAATGCATGGGACGCTCTAGTATCTCATGTGGATTAGTTTTTCGATGAACATTAGGGTCAGTTTCCAACTGCTCCAGAGCCCAATCAGCGAACACATGTCGTAGTCTATGGTCGTTTACCTTCAACTCCTGGGTCAGTTGAGTTTTGTACGGGTGCAGGCCCAAGTCACGATGCAAAATTTTCGAAGTTGTGGTCTGCGAAAGGCAGAGTTCTTGTGAGCAACGCGAAATCTACTGCCTCGGATTCTCCTGTGCACAGCGGCGATGTTTTCGCAAGATCTTGCGTTTCGTCGACGTACGGGTGTTCGTTTATCGTTTAGTGAACCAGTGGACTCAAATTTATCCAGCACACTGCGAAGAGTCCTCTCGGTAGGATGATTATTGCGACTGTAAAATGGGCGAAGAGCGCGGAACGTAATAATTTTATCATTTGCACGTGTTGTTGAATGCTATGTCCATCCATGGTGATTTGGCAAAACAGACTGAATAAATGACAGCCAATTTGACAATATGGCCGCTATCAACTGTCAAAGTTCGGGAGTCCCTATGTACTTGTTCGAGGCGTGCGTTGGATCGTCATTTGACATCGTAGTCCTCATTCATCGGTTCATGTTCCCCTATTATGCTAATGGTAAAGAACTTCATCTGTGTTCGTTGTCGTTCGTCCATGGGTGCAAACCACGAAATATAGATTGGCAGTTCTAACTTACCGCACCGCATCAACTTTCCATTATCCAACATCGAATTCACGCTTTGCCGCATCCCAGCTGTAGAAGATGTCACAGGTTGCCTTTTAAGTGCATCCCCGTCCCGTCCACCGCATTACCAGCAAACCAGTGATGTCAACTTTATATTCTACCAATCGCACATTCTATTCTTTTTATATCAACGAGGGTCGCCAACTTTATGGGGGAGCCGTACCCGTGCTACCTACGAAGTATTTCTTCTATCTCCCTGGCAAAGTTAAGGCAAACATCGTAGGGTTCCATTTTAGAGGTCATCCCATAGTAAACAAAACAACGATTCAAACGTGGGCTTCAAGGCGTTTTGGTTTGTTTACAAACAAAACAATCGTGATAAACATTAAATAATTTACAAGTCTCACAATTGCGAAGATTTCCCACTAATAAACTCACAAAAATTTAAACAGCAAATAAAGGTTCAAAATACCAATAAAAAATTAGAAAACAGAAAATAGAAAAAAAGAAAAAAAAGATTCTTATCTATGGCATTGAGCAGAGTAAACCATTTTTTTATTGCATGGAATTACGCAAGCTACAATACTCGTAATTTAAAAAATCCGCCTTTGTACCCCTTATTCTGTGTGTGTATATTTATAACTCTCATTATCTAGTGTGACCCCTGCTTTCCCTGTGTCCCGTTTTTGATAACTTTCGTAAAAAATGAATGCAGAACGTCCATAGATACTTAAAGGTGCAATACAATGAACGTGCTTTATTGTCATGTACTGTGTATCGGCATACGTACCAGCAACCCTGTCCGTTTTCTTTTCGATCAAATTTGCCTCCAGTATACTCGTACGGATACGAGCACCTCGCCTACATATACAAAACGATCTACGTATCTACGGACGAACACAGCTCACAGAATTGATAAGCAACAAAATTCAAAATGAAACTAAATACATATTGTAGATACTAAAAGAAAGAGCGGTACTGATAGATACTCGTACACTTACCTAGAAAACAGCTCGATGTTAATGAACACATACTCTCCACTGTCAATCATATTGAGCTCGTCAGCCGTCAGTAAAATTTGTCGAACAGATTTCGGATCGGCACACATTATCACAACTGCAAATGAGAATGAGAAAATATGAGGAAGTTGACTTTTGTAAACAAATTTATGCGAATCTAAAAAGAAAAAAAAAAAAAAACCAACAAAATAACAAATGGAGAAGAAGAAATTTTGCAAATTGATTCAAAATTCAAAATTCCAAATTCCAAATCCAAAACCCAAAAGACAGCAGAAACAAAAACAGAGAGAACGACTGTCGACGATTGACGGTTGCTTGACAGATACCGAACTCTCGTGGGGTTTTTACCGGAATATGCAATTCAATTCCGTAGAATGGATTATGCAGAACGTAAACAGAAACGTGCTAGCTACTCGTATTTTGTTATTTGTTTTGGATTTTTACTTCAAAATAATTTGATTCAAAATTGCATACACCAACAAATACGCAGAGCCATACATACATATGTACTCGTACATACTCGTAATTGTGCTCGTATGTTGTTGATCAAAAGATTTGCATTCTAGCAACAGTCGGTCTGGCAAGAAACAATGGCGTAACAATTCATTGCAGGCAAAGTATCCCCGGAAGGAGCTTGATGAACATCTCCCACTAGAAGCGATTGACATTTATATCACCCATTATCCATTGGAAAACTGCGGTGGTACATCCCATCCCCAAAAAAGATAAAGACACCCCACAACAACAGCAACAACAAAAACCAAAACAGCAGTCTAAACCTACACAGGCTTAAAAAAATTAAATCACCAGGCACCACAGCAACAACGACAACAACAGCAGCAGAGGAGCTAGCGAAAACAACAACGGAAACAACAGCAAAAACAGCAACCACAACAACAGCAGCACCAACAAGAACAATAACAAAAGACTTCAAAAACGCTTATACGTTGGAACTGAAGGAGACGATAGAAATGTGTAAGTCGGCCATAGGCAACCATTTTTTTATACAGGGTCTTCTAATAGGGACTTACGAACTTTAACATTTGATAATGGCCATATTGTCAAAATGGCTGTTATTTATTCAGCCTGTTTTGCCAAATCATCATGGATGGACATAGCGTTCAATAAAATTTTTTTATCAAAATGGGTGTTCTGTTCGGGCAACATTCCGAGCGCTTCGCCCATTTTATGTTCGCCATAATCGTCCTACCGAAAGGACTATTCGCAGTGTGGTGGATAAATTTGAGTCCACTGATTCAGTAAACGATAAAGCAACACTCGTACGTCAACGAAACGCAAGATCTGCTGAAAACATCACCGATATCCGTGAAGTGTGCAGGAGAGTCCGAGGCGTCGCTCACCAGAACTCGGACGTTTCGCAGACCACAACTTCGCAAATTTTGCATCGTGAATTGGGCCTGCACCCGTACAAAATTCAACTGACCCAAGAGCTGAAAGTAAACGACGTGTGCTCGCTGAATGAGCTCTGGAGCAGTTGGAAACTGATCCTAATTTTCATCGAAAAATCATTTTCAGCGATGAGGGCCATTTCTCGATGAATGGATACGTCAACAAATAAAATTTTTGAATTAGGGACGATGCCAATCCACATGCGATCCAAGAGCGTCCAATGCATCCCGAAAAAGTCACTGTTTGGTGTGGATTTTGGGCTGGCGACGCGGCGTCATCGGTCCATATTTCTTTGAGAACGACATTGGCCAGGCCATCACCGTCAACTACGAGTGCTATAGGTCGATGATAACTTCTTTTGGCCCGAATTGGATGATATGGACACTAATGACATGTGGTTTGGACAGAACGGCGCTACGTCCCACACAGCTCAAGCCACATCGGAAATTCTGCACGAGCGATTCGAAGGCATGGTGATCTCAGGTGGAGGTGTGTGAACTGGCCACCGAGATCGTGTGATTTGACCCCGTTAGAATTTTTGTTGTGCGGTTTTCTGATGTCGCAGGTCTATGCGAATAAGCCACAAACCACAGTGGCCCTCAAAACCAACATAACCCATGCCATCGGTCAAATTCAGCCTGATTTATGCGCCAGAGTCATGGAAGATTGGACATTTCGGATTCGCGCCACACAGAGAAGCCGCGGAGGACATTTTAACGATGTTATGTTCCATACATAATGGCATCGATAGGCCTTTCAAACGAATAAAAAATTTCGATGATATCTCACACAAACTTCCTTTTATTTAAATTTAAAGATAGGAAGCGCTTACTGAAAGACCCTTTAAAAAGATTGCCATTAGATAGGCATGCGATCCACTGTAACACAGTGTAGCACTATCGATCGTGAGGAGCTCATTGCACTGCTGAAAGAGTTGGAGTACGACGAGCTCAAATTCCGCCAAAAGGGAGAAGCGGAATCTGCTGTTCTTCCTAGTTCAGCTAACTCCCAATAGCAAACTGGATGACCTAAGGAACATAAAAGTCATGGACTACCAGATTGTACATATATAGTATAGGGAGAAACTAAAGATGTGTTCGCTGCCAAAGGTACGGGCACGCCTCGTTGAATTGTGAAAAGCAGCCTCGATGCGTGAAGTGTGGAATAAACCACAAGTCTGAGGAATACGCTATAGGTAAGGACGGAGCGTCTGAAAAAAGCCCTCTACTGTGCGTTATGTAGGAACACAGGACATACCGCAAATTATCGGGGTTGTCCCAAATTCCAATATATCAAAAGAGTAAATCTGGCTCAGCAACAGAAAGTGTCTCTAGATGTCTTAGCCATCCTATTCCACTGATGCGCCATTTCTGACTAGATCCATGTTGCGTATAGTTCGTCGTTGAATCCCCTCCTTTAAACGGACCGGATATTTTTCTCTCGAAATGACAGAGGATATCTTCATTCGCTTTCCATAGAGTCCATGCTTCAGGGTCATTAAGTGGCACTGGGATGATCAAGGGTCTTCTTAAATGCTTTACTACTCAACTGCCTTATTTGCGTCAGCCAAGTCAGACAAAGTTTACTTTAAAGTAAGCTGTCGACTGTGACATTGTGTGACTATTTTGCTGACAGCATATATAAAGTGCTTCCATTTACTGCTAAGTCAATTTTGGTAGCCTCCGGTTTAATGCTGACGATAAATTAGTCACGGCCTGCTGAGTTTAATCAGTTAGTAGTTATACCGACTTTTTAAAGATTTTGTCTCTGGTTTTGGTTTGTGAGTTCGGCATAATTCCCTCAAGCGCATCACCTTGTCTAAAATCTTTTTTGACATCAAAGATCCCGGTTAAGTCGTTACTGACCTCGACGAAGCACCGAGTGTTCTCTATCGTTGTTCTGCGATACGAGTTTGGCAGGGATGATAAAATTAGGCATGGCTCGTCTCTAAAAATGATGTCCTTTGCGGGCATAAAATCGATGAAAAGATGATGAGTATCGATTTGAACTTGGTGAATTTTCTCCAGGATCTACCGGAGTGTGCAGATTTGGTCGATTGTGGACTTTTTTGATCTGAAACCCCACTGATAGGGACCAGTCAGGTTGCTGACGAAGTGTTTCAGACGTTTACACAATATTGCAGATAAGAACCTTCATGCGATGTCGAGGAGACTTATACTTGAATAGGTGGCACAGTTGAGGGGGTCTTCTTTTTTGTGGATCGGACAAACGATACTGGGCTTCATCATGGAAACTCTATTCTGAATAGATCTGACAAATGAAGTGGTACGTGCTTTCCACAAAGTCATTCCCAGCAGTTTTGCATACCTCGGCCGTCAGGTCTAGCTGCTCTGTTGGATTTCAGGATTTCATTTCGTTCTGGTCAGGTGGACGGAAGTTTTGGCTATCATCGTTTAAGTTGAATAGTCTATTCTGCCTGACGGCGGCATTTTGGCCTCCTTCGCCGTTATACAGTCTGAAGAAGAATTGTTCCCACATTCTCCGCAGCGACTTTGACTCTATTCCAAGATTTCCTTCTTCATCTCTGGCTTCTGCTCGGGTCCTCTAGCTTTGACACATTCGTTTTATCTTCGATAGAACTTCCGTAAGTTATTCTTGGAGTACAACCTTTGAATATATTCGATCGCGCGCTTCTCGTGCTTCTGGAGAAGCCGTTGTTCTTCCGGTTTCTTCTACCCGCAGAGCTCACCTGCGGCTCTCGTCCTTCTTTGCTGCGCTGTTTTGTATGGTTCTTGCTTAGCTGCATGTAATTGCCGGCATTTTTTATCAAACCGGGGATTTCTTGGTGGTGGTCGGGTGAAACCCAGCACATCAGTCACGGCTTCTATGATGGAAAGTTGGCAGCGTTGCCACTGGTCTTCGATACTTGATGCTCGCGGTGTACGAATTGTGGACAGATTTCGCGATACGAGTTCGGCAAAAATTCAGGTGGTTTCTTGCGATTTTCTCACAATAATTCTTCCTTGTTCTGCTGGCATTGGGAAATCCGCATTCGTAGTTTGGATGCAACAAGGTAGTGATCCGAGCGAATGTTGTTGGCCTAAAAGTTCGGACGTCCAGGCCTTGCGTCGACCGAAGAATGATCAATTTCTTTTAGAATTCGTGATCCGGAGACCACCGTGCCCCCTTGTATATTGTGATGAGGAGACATTGTACAGGGTAACCACATAAGAACACTGGGAAAAAAATTTAAATAAAACAACAACGGTGTGTGATATAAAATTGATTCTGGCTTTATTTTGAAGGTACGTTCATGTCATTATGTGTGGAATAGCAGATAATTTAAATGGCCGCCTCGGCTTCGCTGGCGGTCGGTCCAATTTTTGGTAACTCGGTCCAACATGTGCGGCGTTATTCCGGCAATAGCCGGATGTCGAATGTTGGCCTCGAGCTCGTCCAAAGTGGTTGGCTTGTTAGCGTTGACTAAGGACTTGACGTAGGCCCAGAGAAAATAATCGAGTGGTGTCAAATCCCACGATCGCGTGGCCAATTGATGAACGCTCGCCGTGAGATGACCCAGTCGCCAAATTTCTTGCGTCGCTTGTGTGGCATATAGCGCCGTCTTGTTGGAAACGCAGCTCGGATATGTCGATGTTATCGAGCTCTAACTAGAGAAAGTAATTTAAGTGACCCGCAAAGCATGCTGCTTATCTTCTGCAGGTGATTGATCTTTTACACTAGTTTTTAAAAAATTATCGGTTGTGAAACTTATTTAAATTTTGTTATTTAATTCAGTTGACTTTAGTTTTAAAAAAATTAAAAAAAGAAATAATTACGATTGAGCAAAAATTTTTTTTAGTATTTTAAGTTACATAATACAGATTAATGAAATAAAGTTTTAATACTTTTCTACGTTTTTTGAAGTTCAATGTGTTTTTTATATTTGCTGGTAGGTTGTTCATCAATTGTGGTATGGCGTAGCTTGGATGTCTTCTCCCGTAGTTGTTGAAAGTTTCAGGAATTTCCAGAAGTCCCTGAGCTCGTCTTCTTGTATTCTGATTATGACGCATTCTTTGTTGATAGCGTTGATCATCATAATAGTGTAACAGCATTGTCAGGTTAAATATACCGTTAACATCGAGGACCTTTCGAACAAAATTATTGGTATTCATAATTTTAAATAATCGATGCTGAAGATATAATATCTTATCGATATGTGTTTTGGACGCATTTCCCCACGCTAATATTCCGTATCTTAAACGGGATTCAGCAAGTGAAAGCTACACTTCCTTCTGCACCTCTATGCTTGTGTATCTTTTGAGGTACACCATCGCAAAAACCGTATTTTTAAGTTGCATCCGTATCTTATTGACTTGTTCATGCCATAAAAAGTGCTCATCAATTACAACTCCCTGATACTTTATAGTCTTAACTACTTCAATAGCATCACTTTTCGTTGTCGTTGGGCAGTCTTCGTTTTGATGATATATGCTGATGGAAATTTCGGACTGGTGTGGCATGCGTATGTGCATCAGTTTCGTTTTTACAGCATTAATCACAAGTCCTTGATAATGACACCATTTTGAAACGCTATTAAATTCACCTTGCATTATCGAGATCGCAGTATTAATGCACTTGCGTTTAACAATTATTGCTAGGTCATCGGCGTATGCAAAGACTGTACTTTTGTTAAGCACACGAAGAAGCTCGTTAGTATACAAGATGAAGAGGATTGGTCCCAGTTTTGAACCTTGTGGTACACCATACACACTCTGCTTTTCTTGCCTCAGTGTGTGTCTTGCTTTTACCCTTATTTTTTCTTCGGTTGAGGCTTTTGATGATTTTCTCATTGCTTAATGTATCAAAGGCCTTGACACCATTGACAGTAATTTTGCGCCTTCCTCATTTCGAAACAAATACACAGGGTCCGATGTTGCCGCCATGCCATAAACTGCACCAAACAGTCAATAACGGAAATTTTAATTGGTGACATAGCCGCGGAGTCAAACATGGGGCTGGTCCGAGAAGATGATTTGTTGGCCAAAATCCGGATCTCCGGCTAACATTTCCAGCGCCTAATTAGTGAACTCACGGCGTTGTCTATGGTCGTCTGGCTTAAATTTTTGCGTCAGCACCATCTTATATGGATGTAGACCCAAATCCAACCGCAGAATAAGTCGGGTTGACTTTCTGGCGATGCCCAATTCATCTAATCAGCGCCGATTCGACATAGCTGGGTCTTCTTCTATACTGGTCGTTACGGCGGCTATGTTTTCTTCATTTCGCACCAGTCTCTGTCTGGTTGGTGGCCTAAGATCCAAAAGAGTGTACTCACGGTCAAACTTTTCCAAGGTGCGACGAATTGCATGCACACTGAAGTCATGATGACGGCAGACCTCGCGACGAAATTAACGTTGCGTATTTACAACTGAGCCGGAATTTCGATATTTTTTTCCGCACATTCGGCAAGCGTTAAACAATGCATGATGAAATGGCAAACCTTACTGAATATTTTGACAGCTGGATGTCATTGGTAACTTTGATAGCTGCTGAAACATGCCAATTGGAAAAAAACTATCATTGCTACGAGGGCGGGTCAATATGACTTTTTGAATTTCTGACCTCTTTACTGAAACAGCAACACTGCTCCTGTCAACAGGCATCTGTCAGTTGACTCCTGTCAAAATTTAAACTTGCTGCGTCGGTTAGTTTGTGTTTGACAGCTATTTTTATCAGACTACTCACTAATTTGAGGAGAAAATGGAAAAAAGTGAATTTCGTGTGCTTATTAAGCATTATTTCTTGCGAAAAAAAAACCATTACCGAGACCAAGGCTAAGCTTGATAAATACTATGGGGACTCTGCACCATCGATTTCAATGGTAAAAAAGTGGTTTACTGAATTTCGTTGTGGCCGTACAAGCACTGAAGATGCCGAACGAATCCTCTACACCCGAAACAATCGAAAAAATTCACGATATGGTGTTGGCCGACCGAAGATTGAAAGTGCGAGAGATTGTGGAAGCCGTAGGGATCTCGCATGGCTCAGTGGTTTCAATTTTGAATGATCACTTGGGCATGAGAAAGCTTTCCGCAAGATGGGTGCCGCGTTTGCTCACAGTCGACCACAAACGCAATCGTGTAACAACTTCACAGGAAGGTTTGGCGTTGTTTAATCGCAATATGGAGGAGTTTTTGCGCCGTTTTGTAACCGTGGACGAAACATGGATCCATCACAACACACCAGAGAACAAACAACAGTCAAAACAGTGGGTTTCTAAGGGTGAATCGGCGCCAAAGAAGGCCAAGGTGGGTTTGTCAGCCAATAAAGTTATGGCGACTGTTTTTTGGGATGCACGCGGGATAATCCACATTGACTACCTTCAAAAGGGAAGAACAATCAATGGGGAATATTATGCCAACTTATTGGACCGATTCAATGACGATTTGAAAAAAAAACGACCTCATTTGGCCAAGAAAAAAGTTCTTTTCCACCAAGACAATGCAAGGGTGCACACATGTGCAGTTGCCATGGCAAAAATCCATGAATTGGGCTATGAATTGCTCCCTCATCCACCCTATTCTCCAGATTTGGCTCCGAGCGACTACTTCTTGTTCCCAAACCTGAAGAAATGGCTTGGTGGAAAAAGATTTGACTCCAATGATGAAGTCATCTCGCAAACAAAGGCCTATTTTGAGGACCTCGACAAATCATTTTTTTTTGGAAGGGATAAAAAAATTGGAGAAGCGTTGGACAAAGTGTATAGAGCTCAAGGGAGACTACGCTGAAAAATAAAATAATTTTTTATCAAAAAATCTGTTTTAATCCAAAAGTCACGGACTTATTGACCCGACCTCGTACTTGGTCGGCCTATATTTTGCCCCGCCGCAAAGCCAATAAGGCTGACTTGGTGCTTTTCAGGCTGTGCTTACCAACTGTACTACCAGAGATGGGCTCTTTTCCTACCTTGATGGTGAAATCGTATCAGATGATTTCATATAGGACCGTGCTCATACGTACACCTTGTCTAGGTCGGGGAGCTTGTAGAAACACTCTTTGGTGGCATGCCCTGTCTTCCGTGGGAGCATGGACGCATATTGGACTTATGTTAGCGAATTTACCACAAATTATCACGATAGTGAATTATCTTACCAACATTATAGCCATTGCTATGATTTGTATGTCCTATTTCCTCTAAACAAATTATGATCTTTGGATTACCCTTTTTAATTTTTCGTCTTCCCGCATTCACTAGCTCAGCCATTTCATACTCAAAACCAGTCATGGTTTTGTCTAGCAGCTGTTAGAAAAGGCCTCAAATGTTTGACAGATCGAAAATAATTGAATAAACAGTACAAACACACACCTGGCGCTCACAAATGTTTCAAAGCAAACCAAAATAGTAGCGATACATTATAAATAATTAATAAATTATCTAAAAATACCTCTATACAAAATCAAAAAGAATTAAAAATAGACAACGCAACTGAAAGCGTACTCATTATTCATCGCGGATAGTTAACATATTTTTAAAAATATCTCACCCAGGCTAGCGGACTGCAATTACCTACCGCATAAATCAAGAAGCTAAATTAAAAATAAGCACCTTGCCACCCAGAACATGATAATTACGCACCTAAATTGTAATGTATGCCATGCCTGGTGAACATCATTAACACGTCTAACAAATAAATTCTGCCAAAGATCTCTCAATTATTTTCACATTAATCCATCTCAATTTGGATGTCATTAAGACCATTACCAAAACAACATAAAAAAGAAGCGAAGAGAATTTCGTATCATGTTTCATGTGCATGTAGCCTCAAGCGTATCCTTGTCATCAACCAGCAACCATCTAATTACCAACCAAATGACACCTATTTGTCGCATATCTCACGTACGTATGTACAACTATACTGCTAATTGCTAACCAAACTCATATATGGATATAGGCTCCATCTTTGGAGCAAATACGAGTATGTATAAGGGTGCGGTGCGGATACTCCGCAAGTTGTTTTCTTATTTATCAATGAACACCGACGGTGTTTTCTCAATGAGCCAACAGCTCATTATATAAAATAGCAATAAAAAAAAAACATCATTACGAATACCATAAAGCGCTCCCAGAAATACACATCCCATTGCATATTCAATATTTGTGCACACCCTTTTTCCTAACAAAGAAAACCTAACCTAACTAACAGATACGAGTATATAGTTGTAAATATTTTATTGCTATTACGGCTAACCGTAGTCATAACTTTATAAATGCGTAAACAGAAACTCAAACTCAATCGAAAAGAGCAGCTTCCATATCTCATTTGTAAATTTTTGTTGTAAAATTCATATTAATTGCTACCGCTGTGAAGTTAGTTTTAGTTTCTATTCACTCACCATCATTTATTTATGGAATGTCACATTTAACCCGGCTGTGATCGTTAATTTGTAATGGGAGTACCACGAGAATTTTACTCTTTTACAACCGTGTCCCGATCTGAATGTCAATGTCTTATTACCTCATGTCGACAGCACAGGGTTGTAATTATAGTCAACCTACAGCCTAATTAACCGTTATTTTGTTGGTACTACTAAGTAAAAATTATTGCTTGTACAACTACAATGTATTTAAATTGTAATTATACCCTCGAATGTGTAGGTATCTGTGCATAATGCGCGCATTTTATATTTAGCATCTCAAAAGATTAGTAATTGAAATGATCCACATCACCTCCCTGTCTTATTACTGCTATCGTTGTCGTTTTTCTGTTTAACTCTGTGAGGTAGTAATTATTTAAGAAAAAAAAAACAAAAAAAACCCACGCAAAAAATGTAGGGTGTACGAATTGAGGATGTGACAGGCCACAATTATCTGAGTAATTGTCACCTTATAGACGTATTTACTCGGATGCATGCGATAGCATTCGTACTCCCACCCATATGTGAACACGAACAGTTCAACTGACAAGTGATCTATTACATATTTTAATTCCACAGATGAATATTAATGACGTTCGACTGCAGGGGTGGATTGATTTTTATTTTTCGTATTTTCGTAATGTCAAGTGTCAAGTGAAGTTGTTTGACATTGAAACTTGGCTTCGAACACGATTTTCGTGCAGAATTTCATGCTGTTGTAGGTTAGGTTTGGTTGTGTTCGACTTAAGTTTTATGGCAGTCATTTGGATGACATTGTGATGACATTTTGTATGCATGTGTCATGCTTTTAATAAGAAGAGATACATGTTTTTTGTTTTTTTTTTGTTTTTGTTTTTTCTTTTAGTTATGGTGGCGCTAATTGAGTGGAGGTGATTTTTCTAAATGGCTTGAATTATTTAATCCGGTATGTACTCGTATTGACGTGTAT
Organism: Volucella zonaria; assembly: GCA_963966105.1. Taxonomy (NCBI): domain Eukaryota; kingdom Metazoa; phylum Arthropoda; class Insecta; order Diptera; family Syrphidae; genus Volucella; species Volucella zonaria. Next base: position 30,671,725 of record OZ014530.1, on the reverse strand, counting down.
GTCAGATGCTAAATATAGAATGTTGTTATATCGGTATACACACACCCTTAATTTAGCTTGAAATTGTCATTCATATTTAGCAGATAATTACACGTACAGTGTTGTGCAAAACATACCGGATTTTTCCTGAAAGTTTTTCATTGAAGAATTCTAGGAAGCAGGAATACAGTTGGTACACTTGTTTGGCAATTTAAGAAAACCTATTGAATAAGTTTACAAATAGAAAAAAAAAAACAAGGCATTGCAATCATTATTTTTAGAGTTTTGCCGAAAACTGTAGCTCAACTCAATGCCATGCCTGTGCAAAACATACCGGATTTTCAAAAGTACCGTATTTTCTGGCTCTTCAACTTGCTGATAGTGGTTTTGGTTGTCATTTGAAGTGAGTTACAGACTTAGCAAAACTTAAAATTTCAGGTGTCTCCAATTTATTTATTAATAAAATGGCTAAAAATAAATACAGTAGTGTGGTTAAAAATCAAGTGGCAGCGGATTTCAGGGCAGGGCTAAAACATAAATCAATAGCCAAAAAGCACAAAATGATATCATCGACACCGACCATTTACTGTTGAGGGCGTCCCAGGAAAATTACCCTCCGAACTGTTCGGCAAATTAGAAAATGATTATTAACGATAGTTTCTTGCCTTCAAGAAAGATTGTTAGTGAGCTCAATCTTTCAATTGAAGCAATCACCCGTACGCAGGCGTTTAAGAGAAGCTGGTTTTTGTTCTTTTCGGCCAGCGAAAAAGCCTCTACTAGCGGCACTCGTCAATAAAAGCCAGTGAATCTAGCATTCATTGTGCATCTTTTAACAGTTACTTACCGAAGTTTCAGTCATTTTGGACGCGCAGTTTTTAGTCGACAGTCGTTTGAGTGAGTCGATGTGAGTGTTTTTTATGAAAATGGAAAAAAATTTAGTATCGAGCTGTTATTAAATTCTTGTCTTTGAAAGGCAATACGCCTACGCAAATCAAAAATGAGTTGGACTCTGTGTATGGGGACTCTGCACCATCATTTACCACAGTGAAATTTTGGGCAGCTGAATTTAAACGTGGCCGTAAGAGCTTGGGAGATGATGAACGTTCGGGACGTCCAAAAACTGCAACCACTGACGATAACATTTCTAAAGTTCACCAAATGGTGTTAGACGACCGCCGAATTAAACTGAGAGAGTTAGTAGAGGTTATGAAAATGTCCAAAGAACGTGTTTGTGACATATTAAATCAAGATTTAGGCATGAAAAAGCTGTCCGCGCGTTGCTTACGTTAGACCAAAAACGTGTTCGAATGAACATTTCCAACGCTCTGTTGGCGCAGTTTAGGCGCAATAAATCCGAGTTTTGGCGCCGATTAATTACTGTAGATGAAACTTGGATACACCATTATACGCCCGAAATAAAAATTCAGTCAAAACAGTGGACTACAAAGGGCGAGCCGGCTCCAAAAAAAGCAAAAACTGTTTTTTCGGCTGGGAACGGGATGGCGACTGTTTTTTGGGATAGTAAAGGAGTTATCTTAATCGATTATCTTCAAAAAGGAAAACCCATTATAGGAGCATACTACGCATCATTACTTGCCAAGCTGAAGGCAGAAATTGCGGAAAAACGGCCACATTTGCAGAAAAAGAAAATCCTATTTCACCAAGGCAACGCGCCGTCTCACATCTTAGCGGTTGTCATGGCGAAAATCCATGAATTACGGTTTGAACTGCTTGACCATCCGCCTTATTCACCAGATCTAGCCCCAAGCGACATCTTTTTGTTCCCTCATCTAAAAACTGCGCTCGGAGGACAGAGATTTTCGTCAAATGAGGAGGCAATCACCTTTGTGAACAATTATTTTGCAGAAAAAAACGCCAAGTACTATTTGGACGGGTTAGAGAGATGGGAGCATCGCTGGGCGAAGTGTGTAGAGTTACAAGACTATGTAGAAAAATAAAAAAAAATTTGAGAAAAAATGTCTTGTATCATTGTTCGGAAACTTTTCAGAGAACCTTCGTATTCCTATAGTAAGTCTTTGATTACTTTGTTAACGCCAAACGTTTCCTAGACTGGAATTCGCAGGAAGCCATTTGAATTAGTCAGCAACGAAGTGGAAAACTGTACTCTTTAGCAACGAGAGTAAGTTCAACTGAATTGCTTCCGATATAAGTATTCATGTTAGACGAAAGAAGGAGACACGTCTTCAGCCACGCCATTGCCGTCCATCCGTGAAGCATGGAGGAGGCTCAATTATGGTGTAGGGATGTTTTTCCTGTGCGGAATGTGGACCAATACTACTATACGGTGAGGAGGAGATGCCACTACGTTGTGTTTATCAACACGATAACAACCCAAAACATTCATAAAAGTTGGTCGGATAAGGTCAAAGATGCACACATCCAAAAACACACTTATGACGTCACTAAAAAATGAATGGGAGAACATTCCAAAGCAAATTTTTGAGAATCTAGTGGCCTCCATGGCTAAAATATGCAAGGAGCTCTTAAAAAATAACAGTTAATGGACAAAATATTAAGTATAACGAAAACCCGGTATGTTTTGCACAGGCCGTTACCGAGTTAAGTTAAGTTTTTGTTTTTTGTATAATAAAACATATTATAGCAAAACTTTTTTTTCTTTTATTTGTACAGTTATATAATAAGTTTTCTTAAATTGACAACAGATTTTACTTAGGTTCTTTCTGTTCCCTAAAATTTACCAAAGAAAAATGTTCGATAAAAATCCGGTATGTTTTGCACAACACTGTATGTTGTCGATTGCAATAAATTTTTTCTTAAGGCTTAAGTCGTAATCTGACAGTTCTAAGAACTGTCAAACACCTCTGATTACATCAAATTGTTCCAGATACTGTCAAAATACTTTGCCTTGGAGTGTTATTTAATTGGTAGTTTATTGTTTGATGTTTTAAATAGAGTTGTCGTTGAACAATAACGACTAAAATACAATAGCGCTTCGGCTTTCGTCACGTTACATTTTATTCGCTTTGCGTGCGCTTTGAAATGACATTTCTGAAGAACAACTTTTTTTGCGAGTTGAAAATTTGTTTCAATTGAAAGCATGCCTTCATTCAACATAAGTCAGTAGAAATTTTCAAAACTGCTCCGCCAACCATTCCACGAACACGTTTTGGTTTGAAGAAAGCTATCATCAACATATCGACGAAGTAGCTTTTGTTATAAGCGGGATGATTCCCATCTATATCCTTGCGGACGAGATGCAGAGAATCTATAATAGGAGAACTTCTAGTAACCAAGAGGCGAAAGTCATCAAAAGGATCAAGGGCGAAGAAAGACTGACTGTAGTGACCAGGTGGCAAGTTTGGTGGAACACCACTATGAAGGCCAGATGGACCTACAGCTTGATCCCATCCATAGACGTTTGGACAAACCGATGGTATATTAACTGTAACTACCATCTTACGCAGTTCCTATCTGGTCACTTTGGGTGCTTCGCTCATGATAGCACACCTTTTTGCCCAGACTGCATAAATCAGGAGGAACAGATAGAGAGTTCAATATTCCATTGCACACACTTTCTGGGCTGGAGAACTGACATATTAAATCCGGGGTCAATTATTGACCAAATGTCAGATAGAGATTTGAATATTCATAACAAGCGTACAAAGAATCGAGAAAATAAGACGTGCTGATGCAGCAAGTACAGAAGATACATAATAGCATAGATTCATTACCAGCCTCATGAAGTAATACCTAACGGCAGTGCCACGGGGAGAGTGGTCGAAATGTGTGGGGTGTGGTGTAGCTACGTAGGCGTATTCCTGGAATCGAACAATCAGGTTAGCGAAACGTGCTCGGGCTGCTGGTATCTATGCAGATTAAATATCCTTTGGCGCAACCAAAAACAAAAAAAAAAACACAAGTGTAAGTTCATCCGAGGGGCATCTCGGAACATTGTGGCAAACAAAATGTGCGAACAACATACAGCGTGCGAAAAGATTTTAATGACAAACATGTATTGATTAACGATGCAGAATATTTTCCATTAATCGACACGGGCATCCAATGCAGCATGCCTCGAAAATCAATAGCAGCTAAGATTTTATGTTTTTTTTTATAATCAGCGCGCGCTAAAGGGGTTTTGTACCCTTAAAATGTTCGTACAAAGCGCGGGCGAAGGAAATTTAGGGAGGAAGAAAAGACAGGTACCGATGTACATTGTTTTTAAATGGTTGTAAATTATAACGACCAGGAAACACAGAGATCGGCAGGGCATTCCATAAGCGAGTTGTACGGCTTAGGAAAGAATCACGATATTTTAGAGTACGTCTGAGAATGGGCTTGAGGGGATACTGATGAGCATGCATAGCGAGACCGGTGTTACGGATGAAAGTTTGAATGGGCGGAATGCTACTGGCGATTTCAATGGATCACTGGTGGAAATAGCGATAAAACAAAGTGAGACATGAGACATTACGTCGGTGTTCGAGGGTGTCAATTGATTGACTGATATTAGTATCACCAATGAGTTTTATCGCACGGTTTTGAATCCTATCTAGCAGGTACAGAGAAGTTTTGGGAACATCTGACCAGATGTGGGCATTGTACTCCAGTTTTGGGCGGATGAATGCCTTACATATTGCGGCCAGATCAGAAGGGGTAAAATATTTCTTTCATCGAGAATGGAAAGTTTATCGGTTTCGACGATGCAAGTGCCATACATGGATAACGGCTGGGTGTTTAAATTTCGCTTTAAAGACAGCAGACAGCATTGTGTTTTGGAAGCATGAAATTCTACTCTACTACTGGTTTCCCAATTAATTTTGCTGTTAATATCAGAATTCAATGAGCTTAACATACGCTGGTGTTCCCGTTCTACAGCCGAAGAGCAGGAGCGTGAGTCCGGGAACGAATATGAAAAGCAGAGAGTACTGTCATCAGAAAAGGAGTATATTGGACTAGAAGTAGCAGACAAGAGATCATTAATGAAAATTAAAAAGAGTGTCGGAGACAGAACGGAGCCCTGGGGCACACCAGCATTTATTTTGTGAATATCAGATTTGAAACCATCCAAGATATTTAACTTGAATTGAACGTTTCGAAAGGTAGTTTCTAATCCATTGAAGAAGAGAGTCATCGATCCCAAAAGCACGCATTTTCGACAAAAGAGCTTGATGCCAAACTCTGTCAAATGCCTTAGAAATATCAAGTGCAACTATCTTGCTTTCGCCAGATTGATGTACGCTTTGGTTCCACTTTTCGGTGAGACATGCCATCAAATCACCAGTGGAGATGAACGGTTTATCAGCGTTTTCATGACCTTGGAAAGAAGGGACGTAAGTACAATGGGTCTGTAGGAGGAGAGAGAAGAAGATTCGCCTTTTTTAGGGACGGCTGGATAAATGCTGTTTACTATCTGCTCGGAAAGAGTCCTAAAGAGTAGGATTGGTGAAAAGGCTTACGCAGTGGTTTTGCCCGCGTTGAAGAATACTTCTTCAAAAGGAGGGCAGATATACCATCTGGACTAGCGGATTTATGTATGTTGATACCTTTAAGTACTCTTGCTACTACACGAGTGCGAAAGTGGATTCGTCCCATTGAAGATTCGATGCACTCAAGTGTAGGCGGAGATAAAGCACAATCGGGAAGAGTTGAACTGGCCGCAAACTGTGCAGCAAGCAGATTGGCTTTTTCTAAAGAGCTGACCGCTGGAATGTGATTGCAAATGAGCGTTGGAATGGAGGATGAGATAGAATTTCTAATGTTTTTGATGAATGACCAAAAATTTGTAATGCCTTTGGGACATTGCAATATTTTTTCACTCAGTTTTTGGTCGTATAGAAATTTCACGCACATGAGAAAGACGTTGCAGTCATTCCTGGTTCGTTTGAATTTTTGCCGGTTTTTCTCTGTCCGGTTGATCTTGCATGACCGACAAAACGTTTCCCTAATCCTGAGAGCCTCTTCACAGCCCGAGCCATACCATGCAATTTCTTTTGCTTTGATTCCTTCATCCGATGAAGCATAAAGGACCTCACTCCAAAGAGAATAGTGTTTGTGGTCATATCAGCAGTGGCACCCACGTCGTTATCGAGGAAACATAGCGACCAGTTAAAATTCCTAAAGAAGAATCTTTTCTCTAACTGTGAGGTGGGTGTACTAGAAATTAGCTGATATGACACAATGGTCCGACAAGCCTAGAGGGGAGAGCACATCAACGCAGTACTTGTCAGTGTGAGAAGTTAAAAACAAATCCAGGGTATTACTATCAACGTCTGGTATTCGTGTGGGCTCATTTACAAGCTGGGTTAAATTATTTTCCGCAGCAAAGATCTCATCACACCGTCCTTCGGGTGTTGTCTGTCCAGAATGTCGAAGCCACCCTGAATTGTGTGAATTGAAATCGGCCGTAATCACGATTTTAGTATGAGGATACAAGGATACAATTCTTTGAATTGAGTCAGACAGGGCATCAAACTCGTGAAAGGTCGAACTGCTGTCCAGTTTGGGGCTTCTGTAAATAAAGCAGTAGTGGGTAATTTGCTTACGGAGATGGAATTTTAGACACGTGCAACTGAATTCCGGATTAGAACAGGGACTACATTGTGGTGGAATTTGGTAAGCTACATCACTAAGCACGTAAATGGCGAGACCGCGATGAGAAAATAATATTGGCATATAATAGTAGCCAGCTAGCTTCAGATCAGAGTGATCTGAGGGGTGTGGACGGGGATCCACCTGTGGACGTACGCAGAAAAGTGAATACTTTTTAGCCGGCGTATATTTGCTACGTCCGCCCTGAAATCTCTAGTCATAACCACAAACAAACACAGAAAACATAAACACCTACGATACTAAGCAAGGCTGACGATGAAAATACTGGTTACGCTGTTATAGTCAAGTGTAATCAAGCTCAGTACAGGTGGCATCCCTGATGGCTTGTTGGCAACTTTGAAAACTCGGTGTCGGGACAATACGTTGGCGACGTAGGACTTCGAACGATGTTAATGAATACTTGACCGGCACAAGCCTTGGCTTCTTGCGATGCAGGCTTCTCACGTCAAACTCTCCACTCCTCAGTGGCGTTAGGGATATGCGCATGCATTTCTTGGCCAAAGCAATGTAGTGGCTCCAGTCAATGGAGCGTTCGGAAAACCAGAATACTGTGGGTGCGCTATGTGTCGATCGCAATATGATCGATATGGTTGGTGGTAGATTGATCGGGAGGTTTCCAAGTGTCCTTACGAATGTTAAAACGCAGGAATCGTGCGCTTGATACAACGACTTATCGCCCCGAAGCGAAATCAATATGCCTGAATCCATTGCTGGAGCTGGTGCTGCGTTGGGATATACCTTGAACTACCAAATATGTCCTAGGAAGATTTTAACAACATACTCAGCTACAGAACCTTTATAGATCTGGGTACGCTATATGTACATTTGTCAGAGTTGCTTTTATGGGTCATACGCTGTTCTGATCATAGCTTCTGATTCTATCTGGATCTGGTCACAGACCTCTTTTTTGGGGAACTCTTTTTGACTAGAAACTATTGAACACAATCGGAAAAGTATCTCTCAATTAACGATAAATGAGGGTTGTTTCCAGTCACTGCTCTTACGGTTTATGTCCATCCTAAGTATATCCACAAAAATGACAAGTCCTAACTACAGTAGCTCATCTACAAAGAAGTTGTTAATATTTTAGATTCGGGGAAGTAGTAGCATAGCAGTAGCGTAGCATAGAATAGCATTCTCAGTTAACTCATTTTGAACACTACAACAACAAGGGAAATTTTATTGATAAGTTTTACTGTTATACTCGTAATTCCACTCAGGACTGATTTAATGGCCTACGGAAAATTAACTATCGATCCTTGAGAACAAAAATCATAACAATTCGTTTCTATTAACGTAGACACCCATTTGTAGAGTGCGGGCAATAGATGACCACACATCCACCCACGCACATCAAATATCAAATATCTCCGAGAACATAAAAAAAGATACAATTACAGCATTCGGAGATACGGCGAGAAAGAGCAAGATAAATTTCCTAAATATCATACAATTCTCGGCATAACTTCGTGTTGGTGTCTTGTGTCGGCTATTGGTCTAACAAATGTTGTCCTATGCCTCCATGGAGATTTTATTACCACGTCTGTATATCTGACATTATCCTCTGTTACATCGTATCCAAACCAGATGGTTACGGACTTTCAGTTTTTCTTTCTTTTATGGAGACTCCATACATCCTTGACTTTGGGCTATTTTGTCAGAAAATGTTTATCTATCCATAAGATCAGGCCCACAAGCATTTGGACATGTAATCATTTATTTTTTCATTCAATATCCTTCAGATTTTCATATTTATTTTCATACACTCGTACCAATGGGTTTGTGTATCCATGAGTTTTATACCCGTAGCACGTTAACATATTTACTCAAATTTAAACGTCTGATTAGAGTATTTGTACTAAGAGTATAGCATTAATGCCACCGCTAAATAGTATGATTAAGGTGACAATTACAGACGTCTGTTAAGATGTCTATCTATCTGACAAGGCAATCTAACACTTGATTTCAATAAGATTTACGTACGTGGCACTAGTGTGATTTTATTAACCCCTGCGATTGCCATTAATCGCTATCAATTGATTCAAATTAACAAACAAACGTCTTAAGTCAATTTGAATACGAGTATTTCCTAGACATTCACAGAGAATCTACGAGGTAATGACAGCCTACGGGAGGTATTCGTGAAGTTCATTAGCAAAGGTTAAAATAAATTTGCCAATTGCGAAAAATTACCTCGGCGACTTTTTGAATACTCGTAATTATAAAAAGAAAAAACAAATTTTTTTTTTTTTTAAAAACTTTAAAAGCGAAAGCGTGATTATATGGGTACGCTCAACGTCGGAAACTGATTTCATAGTTTTGTAGTTTTGTTGGTGATCTTTGACAGAGCTAGTGACGGCTTTTAAACAATTTGATAGCGCTTCGATTTAGCTCGGCTTCAAATGTAATTTTTCTATGATTTTCGATGAGGGTTAACTCAACAATAGTGCGCCGATCAACTCGCTTCGCCTTTTAAAGAGGAAGCACCATCCCGGGATACCGTGTTTCGCCGACTTTCCGAACTCAATCCTAGTCGTCGTTCGCTCCAGGACGAGTTTCAAGAAGGACGTCCAAAATCGATTGTTGTGCCAGAAAACATCGATGCTGTGCGGGAACTGATATTGAGAGATTGTCAGGTGACTTACCGCAACATTGAGGCATGCTTAGGCGATAGTTCCACTTGCATACATGCAATATTGCATGAGTACTTGGCCTTCGAAAAGATTTCTTCCGGTAGTCACCGGATAATGATTTCGTTCAACCAACAAAATAATGTCTTGTCAGAAATGCCAAATGTCCTTATACTCTTGTACACCTACAGGGTCTTCCAATAGGGATTTAGAAACTATGACAGTCGATAGCGGCCATATTATTGAAGCTACATCTACGTCAAATTGGCTGTCATTTATTCACTCTGTTTTGTCAAATCACCATGGACGGACATAGCGTTCAACAACCCGTATAAATGATAAAATTTTTACGTTCCGAGCGTTTCGCCCATTTTACGGTTGCAATAATCATCCTACCGAGAGGACTCTTCGCAGTGTGCTGGATAAATTTGAGTCCACTGGTTCACTAAACGATAAACGAACACCCGTACGTCGACGAAACGCAAGATCTTGCGAAAACATCGCCGCTGTGCACAGGAGAATCCGAGGCAGTAGATTTCGCGTTGCTCACAAGAACTCTGCCTTTCGCAGACCACAACTTCGCAAAATTTTGCATCGTGACTTGAGCCTGCAGGAGCTTAAGGTAAATGACCATAGACAACGTCGTGTGTTCGTTGAATGGGCTCTGGAGCAGTTGGAAACTGACCCTAATTTTCATCGTAAAATCATCTTCAGCGATGAGGCCCATTTCTGGATGAATGGGTACATCAGCAAAAAAAATTCTCGAATTTGGGACGATACCAATCCACATGAGATCCAAGAGAGTCCAATGCATCCCGAAAAAGTCACTGCTTGGTGTGGAGTTTGGGCTGGCGGCGTCATTGGTCCATATCTCTTTGAGAACGACGTTAGCCAGGATATAGGTCGATGATTACCAACTTCTTTTGGTCTGAATTAGATGATATGGACACCAACGACAAGTGGTTTTAATAGAACGGCGCCACGTCCCACACAGCTCAAGCCACATCGGAAATTCTGTACGAGTGATTCGAAGGCATGGTAATCTCACGTGGAGGTGTGTGAATTGGCCACCGAGATCGTGCGATTTGACCCCGTTAAACTTTTTCTTGTGCGGTTTTCTGAAGTCGCAGGTCTATGCGCATAAGCCACGAATCACATTGGCCTTCAAAGCCAACATAACCCATGACATCGGTCAAATTCAGCCTGATTTATGCGCGAGAGTCATGGAAAATTGGACATTTCGGATGCGCGTCACCCTGAGAAGCTGCGGCGAACATTTGAACGATGTCATATTCCACACATAATGGCATCGCTAGGCCCTTCAAACGAATAAAAAATTTCGATTATATCTCACACACACTTTGTTTTATTTAAATTTAAAGATAGGAAGCCCTTAATGAAAGACCCTTTACAACGTGTTTGGAGCTAAGGTGAGAGGATATGTTTAAGGATTTTTACAGCACCAGTTCGGTATAAAAATGCTATAATTTTTTTATTTTTTGATAAATTTTATTGTGCCAAAGCAAAAACTGTTGGTAAATACATCAGTTTTCAAATTGTATCAGTAGTTTTCAATATGTCCACCTTTGGCGCGAATAATGGCTTTGAGACGGCCGAAGAAAGCATCGCACCCTGCACGCAAGTGGCTCTGCGGTATTTTGGCCCATTCCCGGCGAACAGCTTGTTTGATGTGGTCCAAACTTTGGTATTTTTTAGTGCCAACCTTCGCTTTCAAAATACTCCGGACAGAGAAATCCAACGGATTTGCATCCGGAGAATTTGCAATCCATTGTGTCGAAGAAATGAAGTGTGGAACATTGTTTTTTAACCAATCTTGGTTAACGCGCGCTTTGTGAGACGGTGCCGAGTCATGTTGAAATGTCCACGGTCTCCGACTGAAATGATTGTTTGCCCAAGGCTTCAATACTGCCTCTAAGACAATTTCACGGTATACGACAGCATTAATTTTGACGCCACGGTCCAAAAATACGAACGGAGAGCGACCATCGGCGGTTATAGCGGCCCAAACAATCACCATCGGTGCTGCCTGCTTTCTGGTGGCCATCCGAAGGTGTACATTTTCGAAGGACCTCTCTGGCAAGTAATCTCTGTCATTTTGTTTGTTGACATATTGCTCGATAACAAATGGCGACTCATCGGAAAAAAACCAAATTCGGCAACTCACCACTTTCGTTTCTGTTGCGGTGTAAGATCCTGTGCTTTTTGGAACTTCAATGGCTTGAGCCCAAGCTCATTTTTCAGTATGTGTTGCATCCGTTCCAACGATATGTTGAGCTCACGAGCCATTTTTCTTCCACTTCGACGTGGATTTCGCTCAATTCGAGCCTTCACTTTCCGAATCATTTCTGCCGATGTTGCTGTTTTTTTTTATGATCACCTCCATGGCTATGGAGCTAACGAGCTATGGTTCGAGACACAAATGATTTATTCACGTTGAGGTGCTGGAGGGCTCTAACGATAGCTACTTGTGTTTTTCCACCCAAATATAAAGCAATCACACTATCACATTTGAATTCCATCGCGGATAAAAACTTTTCAACACAACTGAGACGCAAATCGTTTAAAAAGCTTGTAAATAATAAAATTATCTGTCATGTGTGCTCAATTTGAGCTCACTGGCATGAACGGTTTGGAAATTATAGCAGTCTGAAGTTGGTTGTAGTTCGAGTCATTCAGGGTATATAAGAAGCCGGCTCCGAAATTTCCGGTACCTTTCGCAAAGTTCTTTCCAAAGTTTCGCAAATAGGACCTGTACCTCAAGGTTAGCGATTGTCCGTGCAGTTAACTAGCTGTCCCTATTAAAATCCTACTGTTGCGAAGTAACCAAGAGACTCGACGAGGAACGGATTACAACTTTGTTGTAAACGGTAGTATAATTCAAGAAATCTTGAGCATACGACAAGTGAACAAAGGCGCTATAAAAATGCACATCAAGGCTTAACTTATTAGAAGCTCACAAAGGAATAAACGATGTTGCCAAAAACAGTGTTTCTACGAGCTCCTCGAAAAATCCTAGAACCTGCTCACTCTTCTGTAGAGTGGATGTGACTGAATCATGCACACGGTATCCGCAGCTGATCATCAAACCATCAATCATATTGCTCCTATTTTTATGTTGGAAGGCACTCCTCCAGTAGTAAAGATGTCCGACAATTCCGAGCGGCCAATATAGACTACTACCGAGTTATAGTCAAGGTATTTGTCCTGATATACCAGATGTTACGACAATGGACAAATACTGTGAAAGAATTGAACTTTGAACGGCAGCAAGCGTTGCAAAAGCAAATTTATTTAAAATAGAAGTACGCAACCTGATTAACGGGAATAAATCTACTTAGTATCGTTGTTGGTGTCTCCCTTGCCACCACGTATCCTACCGGTACGACGGGCAGGAATCAGGCCAACTTTACGACCAGCAGATGTTCCTCTCTTGACAGTGGAAGCCTTACCAATATGTTGATGGTTACCACCACCCTGGGGATGTTCAGCGGGATTCATAGCAACACCACGAACCTTTGGCCAGCTGTTTCTCTTCACCTTGCACTTGTGGTAGGCAGGCATGTCCAGCCTTCAGGATTGGTTTGTCGATACGACCACCACCAACAACAATACCAACCATAGCACGATTGGCCTATAGGACGACCTTCTTGGCGCCAGATGGCAACTAAACACGAGTCTTCTTTGCGTCTGGGTTGTGGCCAATAACTGTGGCATAATTGCCAGAGGTACGAGCCAAATGACTACGATCACCGGTCTTCTCTTCCATCAACCTCCTGCTAATAACTTTATAGTACAAAACTGATCTTAGTACTGAAGACCAGTGGCATTGAAGTCAAAAACCACTCAGCAATGCCGCAATAGATGTATTAGGTGGCAAAACAACTCATGTGTGAAGCGGCGATACATACGAATAAATGACCGAGAGTGCTCGACGTCCAAAGGAGGAGGCAAGAACATCAGCTTCTGTGAAGAAGAAATTAAAAAAACCGGAAAAGTAAGCCATTGAACATCTGGAACAACTTCCGGAAATTTTAACAAAACCAAAGAACGTGTCAAGTAAACAAGGCCCAGACGGAAGCCTGCAAGGATGAGAAAGGAAATAAAGTAATAGAGTCGCAGTAGGTGCTCAGGGTACGAAAAAAAACTACTGCTACCGAGGGGAGAGGACTTTCAGGCTGATCGCATTATTCAACATTTTGCAGAATCAGGAGATGACTCGGCATCCACCAAATGTTTTCCCAGACTTGGTCAGAAGAAAATATGGCCTGCGCGACTGCAGAGCTGTTAGCCTTCCAAAAATCGTGTACACGCCTTAAATCATTTGTCAACGACCTGACTGGCGGCTATCAGTGAATCTTTAGGTCCAACAAGGTCGCAATTAACCAAATATACACGGTAACCATTTCCTGGTAAGAAGTAAGGGATGTGCTAGTCCCTAAGAGACAAGTCCCTAAGGAGGACTATTGGTCTATTGTGATTCCCTGTTGATGTGTACAGTTCAAATTTCTAGAGAGAATCTGGCATTATTTTGAAGGAATACCAGCGATTTTTTGAGAAAATTTAAAGTCACTGATGAAACCTGAATTCAGCGCTATATTCCAGAAAGAAATGAGCAATCAAAACAATGGAAACATAGTCGTTCTCCTCCGCCGAAGAAAGCCAAGACATGTGCATCGGCCGGAAAAGTGATGGCCACTCACAAGGATAACGCACCGGCGCACAAGTCAGTTGTTACCATGGCTAAGCTGCATGAATTCCGATTTGGAGTACTGAAGCACCCACCCTATTCACCTGATTTGCACCATCAGGTAATAGCCTGTTCCCTAATTTAAAAAAAGCACTTGGCTGGACGGAAATTTTCAACCAACGAAGAGGTCATAGCTGAGACGGAGCTGTTTTTTGAGGAGCTGGGGGAATCGGCTTATAAAGAAAGTATAGAAGCCCTGGAACATATATGAAATAAGTGCATTAAAATAAGAGAATATGTAGAAAAAGAATAAGAAAAAGTTATCAACGTTTCAATGTTTTATTGGTCAGGCCGAGAACTTTTTAATCATCCCTCAGGTGGGGCAAAAGTAATGTCATAATGTGAATTGGCTGCCATTTTGGTAGAAATGAAAAAAATTGGGTTCTGTTTCCACGAAAAGTTTACTTGAAGGTGTAAAATTGATGACATTATGTTGAAATCAAATGACCACCTACTGAGTTGAACCACATTTGTGCTCGTTTTACGGCATTTTGCATTCTTGCTCGCAAAACATCTAAGGCTCCGAATTAGTGATTTCTTCTTCAATATTGGGTTTCAAGACTTGCAAGGTTTTTGGTTGGTGTGGCAAACGCGAGATTTCAAAAAGCCCCACACGAAGAAGTCTTCAGCCGTCAGATCTGATGGTCTGGTCGACCAGATAAAATTGCCAAATCGAGGGATCACACGGACTGGAAAATTGTGATTCAAAATCTCCATCGCTGCCCGAGGTGTAGGAGCGGTTTCTCCGTCCTGAATTCAGAAAAAACTCGTTTAACATCTGTCTGTAGCGCTTACCAGTAAAAAATATGGGCCCACCACTTTTTGACTACACATGCCACACCAAACAGTCACTTTGTGGGGATACAGTAGCTCTTCGTATTCTCCGTGCCCCAGAAATGCAAATTTTGTTTAATCACATAACCACTTGAGTGGTAATGAGCCTCATCGCTCATTATGATTTTGGATACGAAATCATCCTCTTTTTGCACCAGGTTTAATAGAACGTGGGAGTAGGTTAACCTCACTTGACGATCAGCAGGTAGCAACTGGTGAACAGTTTGCACTTTATAAGAGAACATCTTTAGGTCTTTCACCAAAGTTCGATGCAACGAACGTTTGCTGATGAAAAATTGTGTGCACCGTTGTCTTGTCGATAGTTATGGACTCTCTCGAACGTTCTCGGATACAGCAGTGATATTCTAGGCCGAACGAGCAATATGGCGCCCACCACTTCTTACGACATCTCTAGTGGACCCATTTGAGGAGTTGACCTTAGCGCTTCTGTTACTGCCACACGTCTTCGAAATTATGTGAATAACTTAAGATAGCTGGTCTTTTCCTGCGGCTTTCCACTATACCAGCGCACCATAGGTAAGAATGGGTCTAACTGCGGCCAAGCACAATACATAGAGCAGGAGTGTATTGTACGTGGTCTCAGTCCCCAAAGTTTACCAAAAGTTATCTGGCTGTAGACTGCTACTAACGACTTTTGGGTTCTTTTTTCAATGTTATGCTTCCAACTGAGCTTACCGTCTAGGATGATTCCTAAATGTTTAGTTTCGGATGAAAGTTGTATCTTAACACCGTTGATTCTAGAAAGAATAAACTTTTCTAATTTTTTCTTTTCCTTGTGAACAGCACTAGTTCTGTTTTTGATGTATTTATCCCTAAATCAAGTGTCCAAGCCCAGCTCCATTAATTCGCTAATCGTTGGAAGATGTTTTGCTCCTACCAGAATGAATGACAATGTTATCGGCGTAGGCTACTGCCCTAACACCCTTCTGTTCGAAACTTGCGAGGATGTCGTTTCCAGGCCACAAAAGGGGAGAGATCGCCCCTCCTGGTAGGGTTCCTCTTGTAACCGTTTTCCGGACTGTGTAACTTGCACAAAGTGCGGGAGGAGGAAATTTAGGGAGGAAGAAAAGAGTTTGCAAGTTATACCGACTAGGAAATACTCGTACATCACGATATTTTACTGAGGGTGGAAATAGCGATAGAATAGAGTAAGACACGAGACATTACGTCGTCCATTGTCTGGATGAAATTAGTAGTCTTAAGGTCAGCATGTTGAGGGCCGCATAGACAGTGTTTGTTGAGTGTTTGTCCTATATGTTGATCTAGGATTCTCCCCAGATCGTTTCCAACAGAAACGAGGAGAGACTAATGGGTCTGTAGTCCTTGGCAGAGGAATGATTAGGTCTTCCTGATTTGGGAATGAAAATTTTACTTCTTTACCTACGAAGCCTAGGTTTAGACAATCGATGAAGGTAATTTTAAGCCAAGGTATGTTGTATGGAAGATCGTGCTGTATGTAACATGGCCGGGATCTCGTCTTTTTTCGTCGATTTGTAGGCATTGCTGCTCATTGCTATTCACTATCATTCAGTGAACCCGGATAGTGAGTTTCCATAAGAGGCAATAGTGATTCTCGACTAGCCTTCGTTCAGGCTCCATTGGAGTCTTTAATATACCCCGGGGTTATTGATTCTTTGGATAGGAATTTCTATAACCCATCTGATTCATCGGTAGTTTCTATGGATTCACAAAGATTTTTTCTTGGCCATTTCTTACCAGAAATGGTGTAGGATTTGAGTTCGGACCTACTCGTATATTTGGTCCAATTCTCATTACTTCTAGTGTGTTCTGCTTCTCTATGAAGTTTTCTGACCTCTATTCTGTGTCACCAAAAGAGTTTGGAGGGCTTGCAATGACTAGATATGGGACAGTTCTTAGTGAAAGCTTTTCCTAGATTTGAAGTTACATGGTTTACGGCTGGGTCAATGGAAAAGTGATTAGGGAGGTACATCTTATCAGGTGGTTCCATGTGTTCGCATATCCAATTTGAGTACGCCGTCCAGTTGGCCTTCTTAGGATTTCGGAGTTTATTTGGTAGTGACGGGTAACTGTCTATAGGAAAAATAATTCTTAGGTAATCCGAGAAGGATTCCTTAGTATTACTCTTCAGCCTGGAAACGGACTTTAGCTTATTGACTTTGATGCGAGGCAGATAAGTTAAACAGTCAACCAAATTGATCACTTTGCCATCGACTGCGTATTATCTAAACATTCTTAACATCCAACAGAGAATCGAAGCGTTATCAGTAGGCTGCAACTAGCCTAGAAAAAGTCTTCGGATTTTGCAGACACTGCTATAATAAAGACATGTAGTGAGGTGGTCTTACGTTGAATGCCTGCACACCAGGAACCGCAGGACGGTTGTGCATACCCAAAGCCAACTAAACCTATGCAACCTGCATCAAGTGCTGAGGATCAGTTGCATCTCTGCCAAGAAATCATCAGAAACCCTGCAATTGATGTGCTGAATTTCAACCCCCACAAATTCCCTGGTTTAATGAAGAAGCGAACGGGCAAGTACGAGTACTCGATCGATCTTTGTATGATGATAAGTCCAGGTAACTCCCGTAAAGCGAATCGGTAAACTTGTGCTGTACAGCGTGGAGTATGTAAATGGCGCTAGTTCGTAACCAGGTTTTTTCAGATTGGAATGATCCGACAGTGTTGACCGTGTCAAAACAGATTTATTTCGAAGTGTACTTCTTATAAAGACTTTTCCGAAAAGATCGAAATATTCGGTGAAACCACTATGCTAGCCAAAGCGCCCAAAATGATGAAATCAACTAGTCTGGCGTCACTCAGAAAACCTAATAGCACCTACACTGAGTCGACAGCAGAGACTGATCTTTGAGACACTGTTCCCAGGTGATTTTATCAGAACCAGTCCCTGTCAACAAAGCTTCAAGTGAGCTGATCATAGCTGGTATCTGTTTGTGATCACAGACGAGACTATCAAGTTGTTGCTTCCTTGATGACAGCTGTAGATGTTATCGACTATTGTTGCTCTAGAAATTGGTTTTCTCTACAAAAATGAGAAAGCTGACTGGTACTAAAATGCTTCACCATTCTTTTATTCAACGGAGTTAACTATTATATTTGGGTGTCATCCTAGAAAGCGAACTTCTTTGAACCTAACATATCACGTTAAAAACCTCCAAATCGCCATCGTATTTCTGGCCTTGCAAAGGATTTTCCTCCATGTGGGGCGTCCTTTGGATCTTTACGGATGTAATAAGACCAGTTACAATATATACTATACACCGGCTGTTTGGTGGATTAAGCTTTCATGACAATACCTTACCGTTGCCTTTAATAGAATCCAAAGAATAGCCTGTCTCGGCTGCAACTAGCACGACTGGCTCTGTCCCAGACGCACTCATCATTCTGACTCACTTTGAAATTTATATCATGGGTTGCACTCTCAAAGCCATCTTTACTTTAAAAAAAATTGGTGTTTAGTACAACATGCGCTGGAGTTTTGATGACCTTGCGCGCTGACTGTTGGACAAATTCGAAATCGGTTTTCCTTGTCGCCAGAAACGATTTAGACCAAAACCTGAGCCAGGAAAGCAATGTAGTCGGATGTTCACGGATGGCTTCAAAATCGATTTAGGATGCTGCGATGGTGTCTTACTGGAAGATGACACGTTAGATTGCATTCTTCGTTAGAAAAACTTGCTTCTGTCTTCCATGGGGAGGTATATGTGAATCCTGGTCCCAATAAATACCGTGGGTGGCCGTGGCTCAAGTGGTAGTGTATTGGACGGTTCGGAGTTCAATACTAACCGCGCCCGAAAGACATTCTTTTCTTCATGCAAATAAAATCACGTCAGATGAGTGGTTGCTAAGAATACAATAACAAGTTATAATAATTTAGTCTCCCCATTGAATTTTGCATGCCACCCATGGAGCGAAATAACCACTGAACCCAAATATCTTTCTTTCTAACTCTATCTCATTTTCCTAAAAACTTAGCACGTGTTCAGGCACTTTAAGTGTAGTCATACCCACTTGAGTGTTCAGTTCTTTTTTTTTTTAAAAAAAAAGCGACAGCAAAGCTGCGCTCTAAATCTTGGTATACCTCATCACGACCTCCGAGCTAGTTTAAGAATGCAGAACTTCCCGGCATTCAGTTGGAAGTCTGAATTCACTGAGTCTTGTTTGGGTAGCAGGGTACAATGGGATCACAGGAAACGAGATTGACGATAAGCTTGCAAGAAGAGTTTTTTTAGCACCCGAACCTGCGTTAGGACTGGTACGCGTTCTCGGTTAGTGGTTCCCTTGACTGTTGGGCTTCATATGAGCATAACAGCAGATGACATGAAAATCCTGGATCCCGGTAGACTAAATAAATGCTTCCTTGCTTTCTAAGAGATCAGCGTCTTTCCTGCTGTCTCTCAGTAGAAAGAACTGCACACAACTTAGTGGCGTCATGACGGGTCTGCAAGCGCCTACGTGTGTTGGGCATAAGTGACGCCACATCCTGAAATGCTTGCTATGATATTAATGGCAACACAGTGGGGCGCAAATTATATGAATATCCAATCTTCACTCGCATCAGGCTGCAAGAACTCGACTCTGATATTGCGGGTGCAGGTACTTTAGGCTCCTTCTCATTGAAGCGCTAACTTTCTCTCTAAAGACGAAGTAATTTTAGGGGCACAATGGACTAGATCTTTGACTGAATATTCTGTCGAATAGGTAGAATAAGGATTACCCCTTAGCGCGCGAATATTGGTAACGTACACCCTCAACAAACTCAAATGTACAAACAGACCTTCCGGGAAATATGGGACAGCTCATTTTTTTTTTGTGACAACTCTTTTAAATGATGGATGACAGATCGACATCTGTTCACAAAACTTCAACTATTGTCAGGTATTTCTCTTACGTCAATTTTATATATTACAACTAACATAGTTACCATAACAGGCAAGTCACATTTACAATCCATGCCTTCGAAGTGAAAATGTGAATCCACTGACAGCTTGTAACACTGCTTGTCATTAGTTCTCCTTCTTATTCCTCTCAATAATAATTGATTACGAGATTAATGCAGCGATTTGAATAAGAATAATTATAAAATAATTAGCACTTAACGTTTTCCATTGCTATTGTCAATTTCCGAGTGTGAGTTTTCTTCTTTTCAAGCGTGACATGCATTCAAAGCGGACTATTGCACAATTTTTTAATTGACATTTAATTTGAATGTGTCAAAATAAAAAAGTTAAGTATGCTGGATAATATATGTTTCATAAATATGTAAACTTTATTATGCCAATAAGGTGAGAGCAGGAAACATGACATTGATAAAACTTTGAGCAGACGATTTTTTGTTTAAAACGAAAAGTTGTAGAAATTTTATCAAAGCGTTGGGGATTACACAGGTTTGTCAGTTTGAGAACTTTGTTCTTCGTTTCGGCCTTCTGTAGGATTATTCCCTTCTCCCACAAATCGTCCCGGAAATCCCAGAAATGTGTATGTTAGATACGATTATGATATGAAAATGCATAGATAAATGAATAGACTTCAAAAAAGTGGCAGCTTTATATGTGCTTCAGAGTGAACCCGGCCGTCGGGTTTATAAACTTTTCCAGTTAGCTTGGTTTTGGCCAACTGCTTTGAGTTGCGCAATCCGAAATGGTTGAGATCAGAATCGTAGACTATTTGGGCAGGAGTTCACATCCATTCGGTCTACATGTCCTAGCTATCTTAGACGTATGATGCGCTCTTCTCAGGACGATTTGACTGAAAGACTTGAAGAGTTCATCCCTATGTCACAGTTGAAGTTGTCTACTAAGACATTCTGTCCGATTCATCGATATTATATTTCCCTTTTTGTTGACAGCATACATACATACATACCACATGCTCGGTTCTGTCCACATTCATAGTTGAACCCATTTTAGTTGCTTTTGTTTGAATACTGCATTTGAATCCTGTGGCAACTCGCTGCTTCCTCCCAATGATATAGCAACGTCATTACCGCATTTATGAAGTTGCAATGATTTTTAAAAATCGTAGGAGTATAATCTCCTTTTTGATGCCGGTGTTCAATGTGAGATAGCTTCCGACCTTAACCCAGCAGCGACCGTTCTCCATTGTCATTCCGCACAATCTGGCGAATTATACATACTAGATGGAGTGAAAAGTGGCCTCCTTGGCAATTAAAAAAATTTGTTTTTTAAATGTTTTTTTATATTATTCAATATAGTCAGTCCTCTTTTAGTTTGATACACTTATTGCAACGGTTTTCCAACTTCTTGATCCCGTCCGAAAAGTAATTTTCCGGAAGGTCTGCAAAATACTCCTCCGTGGCGTTGATGATTTCCTCGCGTGAGCTGAATTTTTTATTGATGAGCCAGAGATAATAGTCCGAGGGATCCAAATCCAGTTACCAATCGACGCCAAAAGTCCGCACGATTCCTCATCAGCAAGTCCATACACTCTTTCGAAGTGCTCTCGAGTTCGTGTTTTTGGTCAGGAGTGAGCATTCGCGGCACCCAGGATAACTTTTTCATATGCAGAATATTGCCCAAAATATGGCGTATGTGCTCAGTACTAATCTTTGTGGTATCTGCTAGCTGGCGCACCTTCACTTTCCGCTCAGCCAACTCCATTTCATGTATTTTTTTGACATTGTCCTCTGTAACCGCATCGGAAGGCCTGCCGCTGCTGACTTGATCGGTAGTGGAGTTGCGGCCACCACGAAACTCTCAAAACCAATATTTGACGGTGTAATCTGATGGAGCATTTACCCCATAATATTTGTCCAAATTTTCTTTTGTTTCCTTTGCCATTTTGCCTCTCCAAAAATAATGTTTTATGAGAGAACGAAAATCGTTTTTGTCCATACTCAACATGATGCCAAACACGTCAACAACAATCAGCTGTCAAAACAAAACTAAATACAGTATCACACTGAAATGTGGCACGTCTGCCTAAATATGAACGGACTTCAAGGCATCATAACCTTTTTTGCAGTAGCAGAGCATTCTGGCGGTCAAGGAGGTCACTTTTCACTCCATCTAGTATACCAGAGCTATTGACACGCCATTAACTGCAGAATATCTACTAAGGAATCCTTCCCGGATTTCCTTAAAATTCTTTTCATTATAGACAGAGTCCGACCCTATAAAACAAATTCCGCAGTCCTAGGAAGACTTACTGGATGGAGTACTCGAATTTTACAAGCGAAATCATTGAACCACCCATCATTGAACTTCCTGATCGCATTTCCTGAAGTCAAAGCTAATGAAATCTTTCGTTAAGAACTCCCACATTTAGTCATCGCAAGCCCACTAAACCTCCATGGTGGACAGAGACATAGACCAGGGGTCAGAAAACTTCACAGAAAAGCAAAACGCGCATGAAGTGAGAAGGGTTGGAGCTATTATAGGTCCGAACTCAAATCCTAAACCAGAAAAGCAAGAATGTGGCCAAGAAAAAATATTGAGATCTTTTTTTGCGAAGCGTTAGAAAATACCGACGAATCAGCTGGGTTATGGAAATTCCTATCTAAAGATCCAATAGCCTCGGGATATATGAATGACTCCTCGTTTCTGTTGAAAATACTGGAGAGAATCCTCGAGCAACATACGTATAAGACAAACACTCAACAAATATAGCCTATGCGGTTCTCTACACCCTTACCTTAAAGGAAAATTAGTAAGGACGGCACTAAACGGGGTTGGAGTTAGCACAGAATAGATATCGAAGGTGTATTTAATAATGTAAACCCCGGATCCTTAAGAACGGCCTTGGACACGGTAAGAACCACGATTTGTGAGAAACACAGTCAGGAAAACGGTTGCAAGACGAACTTCACAAGGTGAACCGATTTCGCTCCTTTTGTGGCTTCCTGTTGTGACCGACATCCTCACAAGTTTCGAAGAGAAGGGGTTTAAGGCAGTAGCCTATGCCGACGGCATAGAAATTCTGGTGGAAGAAAAAAATCTTCCAACAATCAGCGAACAACACAAAACTGTTTAAGGATAGATCCATCAAGGTTATCGCGGCATGTGAAATCAAATCGATCCTTCTGAAGCGCGGTCGCGAAGAGCTTAAGGCTCTTTGCGTTAAGCATAAGGTTACGCTGTGTTGGGTCCCTGACCACAAAGAAATGGCAGGCAATGAGCATACAGATGAGCTAGCTCGAAAAGGATCCTCCCTAGATAGGGAACTGACAGACCAAGGTATCAAACCTCCACTCTGCACCCCGAGAATACAAGTGGAGTGAACGATACAAATAAAAGCCACTGAAAGGTGGAACAACTTTCTAAATTGCGAGACTTCAAGACAATTATGGCCGGAACTCAACAAATTCAGAGCAAGTAAGATTCTCTTCAAAAGCAGAGCTGAACTGTCTATTCTTGTTGGATTACTCACAATCTTCTGGTGGATCACGCAATAATGCTGCGTCTTATCGACAACGAATTCTACTGAGACTGTGCGGACATAGGCTCACGGGAGAATCCCCTTCACTTTTTATGCCATTGCCCCAAACTCAGTAATTTTGAGACAAGGAATTGTAGGAAATTATTACCTCCAAAAACTACCGCGTATCGTAGTAACAGGAGCGTTAAGGTCTACTCCTCGAGCTGCACAAGAAATAATGCTCAACCTCCTACCTTCAGATGATATACGGATTCCAAAAGCTCGATCAGACTAAAAGAATCAGGTCTATCGACGCACCGCAATTTAGGACACCCCCTCTATAATACAGGAGTACGAACCATCAAAACCGACAAAGTGTAGTGACTACATCCTGCTTCCCCACATCATTTTCTAGCAGGCATGCCGGGCTATCTAACACTGCCACTAAAAATGGAAAACTCCACCTCTACACGGACGGCTCCAAAGTGGAGAAAAGTACTGGAGCTGGAGTCTACTGTGAAATGCTACAGATTCAGGTCTATTTCAAGATTTCGGACGAATGCAGTCTTTTTGAGGCAGAAATATTTGCAATTCGTAAAGCTGCACAGGCTGTACTACTCATGCAACTTGATCCCCCAGATCTCTATCCTTGTGGACAGACATGCAGACATAAAAACTTTTGCAAGTGAAGCCACCGAATCAATGGAGGTACAAAAATGTTGGCAAACCCTAAGGGAAGAGGTCTCTCTGCTCAGGAGTAGCACACACAACGACAAAAATATACCAATTAAAACCCTGAAACGAAAAATGGAACTCCTAGCCATAGAACGATCCAACAAAGCGTGGATGATCTAAGGGAGTGACTGTATGATTTCACGCTCCCTTTGGCCAAATCTAGAAAGCGGGAGGACACGTACCCTCCTCGGACTAAACAAAAAAGACATCCGTATCGCTACAGGTGTCCTAACTGGTTACTGCTTCATTGACAGGATATTGTTGCAAGGTAATTGCGCAAAGGCCATTTTCAATACTGTGTCGATGACAACAGTATCAGGTCTCGACTGTTTTAGTATCTGTCTTTCCGACGACCTTCTTGTCAGTAACGTCGGGCTTAGGTTTGTTGTCAACCTGATCTTATCGGAACGGCGCATTTTAGCAATCCACTTTAACTTTCCTTCGATTTTCTTGCATCCTAGTGTATTGTAATTCGCTATCCCTAATTGTCGGAGCTTCAACGCCAACCGTCGGCAGTCCTTCACTATACCGAGGTGTTCTTCAACCTCCGATATGGTACTTTACTTTCCTTGTTTGTAGGCTGTTTTCTCCTGAGCTTGAGCATTGTTTAATTCAGGATTGTGACGAGATGTTTCCTTTAATCTCATCCTTCAATCGTAGATCATTGTTACCACTAGACTTCGTTCCATCATTGCTATCTTTTGATATTCTCAAAAGAGGATTAGGCATATCCTCTCTAGCAGAAGCCAAAAACATTAAATCTCTCAGTGTGAATCGGCGAGGATCTTGCGTCACTTTTTGGAAGACCCGGCAATGACAATGACAGCAATGACTCTGCTGCAGAGGATGTCCAAAAGCCATTTCTATGAAGACGTTTAGGTGTGATGATGTCTGATGTCTGAATAGGTCTAGTTTGACGGTTTTATTAATCTCACTTTGCATCAAATATACAGTTGCTTTCAGAGATTATACCCATATGGAAGTACGAGTAGCTCGAGTACATGTCCTTTATTTTCAATTTCAAATGTCTGACCATCCAATTCAAACCAAAACACACCAAAACCATCAATTCTCTTGTACCAAAGGAAAAAGCCAGGACGAACAAATTTAAGGGGATTCCCTACATATTAATTTAAATCCGTTAGCCGAAATCAAAAATCCCGAAAGAACACTAATAAAACAATTCCGAGGAGAAAATAAAATTTGCATGTTCCTTGTTTCCGAGCTGTCACAAACTACAAATGTGTACGAGTATAGTCCCTATCCTACTTGGGGATTTGTTTCTGCTGCAGATGGCATAGAATACAGCAGGGGATCCCAAAGATTCAAAGTACTTCGAAGCAAGTTCTCATTATGTAATTGCCAGACCGTGAAAATGTTCGAAATCCTGTGAATGCATAATGTGAACACAAATTGCACTTGGGTTAGTTGTTACGACTTTCTGCGGCTCGTTCTCTGCCAGTACAGTGTTGAACTTTCATTGCTTCCAGTTTGACGGAGCGCAAGGACCTAATTTTTCGTAGATAAAAACGGTGTACTTACAAATAAGATTGCTCCCGTCTGAAGGAGTTTATTTGCAATGGTGAAACCCATCGGAGAAATAAAAAAAAAAAAAATACGAAAGGATGAAAGTAATAAGAAGAAGAAATAAGAGATGAATTCCCATTTCTTGTTCTGATTTGTTTTTGTACCCTACGACCTGTTTCGGATCCTTGAAGGTGGATGGTGCTTCCTTCAGTCAAATTGTATGCTCTGCGCTTGATGTCTAGGAGCATTGAAGGTTGACATAGCTGTCAGTAAGAAGACGCTTGAGATAAGGCAATGGCAACCTTCCTTTCATGTCATGGAGCTCTGACGAACAGAATTGAATAGAGGAAACACTGCCATACACTTTCAAGGTGCAACAGGAGTATTTCTTTTCCAGAATCAGACGAGAGAGAGCATCGTCATCGGAGCCTCAACTGTGGAAGGGGAAATGATTAAAGTTTTGTTCAAAATAGTAAAAAAGGCTGCTGGTATCGTTTCAGCATTGTCAGCATTGCCAGAAAGACGGTACGGTTGCTGCTATGCAGTCGAGGTCAACTCATTGGATTTTGTCTACAATGAGAACTTGCACGCGGTTCTAGGTCGATTTCTTTCGTAGCTGCTCTGCTGTAGGTAGAAAATAAAATTCAGCACATTCAGAAGTGCTAAGTTGTCAAAAAATCCGAATCAGTCCTGAATGCAAAGGATGAGGATATGAGGGAACGTTGAAAGCACCCAACTGAGGTAAATCGAAATTTGTGACAAATGTACACGGATTTATTAGGGTTCTACTCAATCCAACTGTTGATGTTAATGGACAAAGTTTCTGGGAGCTACCTTATCTATGGTTGGACATACCCAGCGTAGCTTCTCCTCTTATTCCGTTTTAGAGAGCAACCATACTTCGTTAGTGGTAAGTTCCGACATGACGGGCAAATGCGAACAGCGGCTCACCCACTGGTTAACCGACAAGGATGAGAAAAAGACATCTGGGTTTTTGCCCTACGACGAGCACGAGTTTGCTTCGTTTGAGCACCTCAGGCGGCTGGTTGATGAGATAACACGAAATCGGGAGGAAATCGGCCTGGGTTACGACACAAATGTGCACCATGTCAATTGGCGTAGTGGTATAAGTTAATGTAATCTGTAATATATTGTAGACAATAATCGTACTCTTTTAGTCATGCTGCAAGGAGTCCCACAGTAAGGAAAACAGAGGCCCACAGTGGTTGACTATATACGTCCAGAAACTCCGCTGCCGGAGGATTCTGTCAAATTATCCAGAGAGTAAAGAAGACCCAAGAAGTCTACTGTCGTAGTTTCTGTGATCAAATTCGAGACTACAGGAAATCTTATCAAATTCCCGAACATATTTAAGCATCCAGATGGCACCTGAATAGACGACGACGAAGAATCCTTCAATGCGAATGTGAGTACTCTTTTCCCTAGATACGAGTATATTCAAACAACTCATCTCACTCGTATTTTGTGGAGACCTACCCACCTCTAGTTCAACCCTGATTCGATCAATGCGAAAAATTCAAAGAAAAGCGCTTTGCAGCTTCAAACCATTTAGAACAACTTCTCAGTACATCAGAGATAGCCTACCCTGCACTCTTAAAATCCGCTTAGTCCTTGGTACAATATACAGTGCTTGGGCTGAATAACACATAGATTTCGTATCGAAAGCAGGTAAACCCTCTCATCTCCTCCTAAAGGATCTCAGGTCAAGATACCAGGGGTCATCCCAGCTAAACTATATGTGATCTTTCTGAGTTACTTAAAGGGTACCAGGTACTCGTATCTAGGTCTCATTGTAGACAGCAAACTGAAGTGGTAAGACAATGTTGCAAAACAAAATGATTGCTATTGTACCTTATACTCGCGAAAAAAGGCTGTATGCTCAGAATGAGGAACGGTGGCCTGCACTAAAAAAAGAAAAGTAGCATTAGTAGACCGAAAGGACCGTGCTGAATGCACCAATGGGGCGCTAAGAAGCTGTTGCGTCATTTGGCCATTTACACTGCCCTCAGACTGGGAGACACTTAGCAATGGAAAGACTGAAATGTGCATGCCTCACAGCATCGCTATCTTTCCCCGGAAGGCGATTAGACACTGCCATGCTTCTGTCAAATGCTTAAGTTTAATACCGATTGTCCGCCAACAACTAGGGGACCATCTTTCACAAGGATTGAGAGCTATCAGTAGCACGGAACCCACATCCATCGAAAACCATTTGCGTGCAGTGAAAAATGCCTTCATATCCGGCGTTGGTCGCAAGGAAGAAACAGTGCATGGCTTTCCGAAGAAACTTGGGCTAGGATCAAAGAATGAAAACACATCAAAGCTCGTACCGCAGCTACTTCAGCAGCAGGGAGAAACGAGCTAGAGTCTGCGTATCGTATGAAGACGAGAGAAGTTCGCCATAGAGTACGTCATGATAAGCGTAATGTATCAACGCATTGGCTACAGAAGCAGAAGAGGCCGCTAGTAGGTGTGACATAGTCTCTGGTTTTTAACGTTAACACCTGTCGTGTAAACTTTAGTTTACGGTATGCCCATACATCCATGGGAGCAAGGATACGCCTTGCCATCGCTCTGCCGCCTTCCTGAGATACCAAAGCAGAACTTGCGTTGGAGGCACAAGTTCCAACCTTGGTATAAGTCGAGGGCGATCTAAAACCTCTTATTGTTCGTAGGGTCACAGCACCCAGTATTTATTGCGACTCTACATTGGGTCAAACCAACAGGAAGACCCTTCCCGTGACTTTGGGTTTAAACCACAGCCACCATCACCCTCACACAAAGGGGCCCGGACCGAGGTCCGGGGGGCTCCTGACTCTCATGGTACCGTGATTTAAATTCTGGTAGGGACTACCGGTGGTCCTGCTGCCAACAAGACCTATGACCGGCAACTTGTAACTGATCATCTGAAGACGTTTGCGTCATCTGAAGATGTTTGCGATAAGTCCAGTCATTAATGAGCGAAGCCTTGATAATTGTGAGGGTGCCCAGTAGGTGTGACAGTAGGACCGTCTACAGAATTACCAAACAGCTCACAGGTGTCCAAAGCTCTAAACAACACCTGGTAAAAGACAGACAGATCTCTGGTAATTTCGGATGAGAACCAGCTAAAAAGAATGAAGGAACACTTTTCTGCGGTTTTAAACCGAGTTTTCGCCAGTGGAGTAAACCCAATATCCAATGACTCGCCCAGAGTAACAAATTCCCGAATAAGGACTGCATCCCCCAATAGACCGCAATCAAAGCACTGAAGAACAACAAAGCGGTTGGATTTGACGGTATTCCCGCAGAGCTTTACGAGTAGCGCCAACAAGATCGAGTGAGCTCCTGCACTCACCCATTGAGAGATCTTGGGAAACAGAGAGTTTTCCTGAAGAGTGGAAAAAAGGAATGATTGTCAACTTCCCAAAGAAAGGAGACCTTATGCAGAAACACTCCACGCCGAGCAAGCAGGATTCCGCACTGGATCTTCCCGTGTGGACAACATCAACACCTTGCGGATCATCATCGAACAGTGCGTTGAGTATCGATCACTACTTCACCTGCTGTTCATCGACTTCGAAAAGGCGTGCGACAGTGCCAATAGAGAATTTATCTGGCTTGCTCTGCGCAGGAGGGGCATCACAGATAAATTGATTGCTATTATCAAGGCTACATATGATGAATCCAAATGTCACGTTCTGCATAAAGGAAGGTTGTCAGAGGAGTTTCAAATTCTAAGTGGGGTTAGGCAGGGCTGTATATTGCCACCGATACTGTTCCTGATGGTGATAAGTGATGTACAGCATGCAGCATTGTCGACTGGAAATTGAGGAATTCAGTAGACTCTACAATCACACCTCAAACATCTGAACTACGGGGACGACGTATGCTTACTCTCTCATAGGATCATGAATCTCCATCAAATGACAACTTAGATAGAGAGAGAAACTGAATTCATTGGATCAATACGCCAAAAACTAAAAGGATCAGGCTTAGAACTTCCTCATCTAACCAAGTAGAGATACCTGGGCTACCAGTAGAGATGGTAGAGAATTTTCAATATCTTGGGAGTATTGTCGGGAATCGGGAAAGCAAAGGCTGCGGTCGTAATGCTGTCCAAAATATGGAGAAACAAGTCTATCAGCCTAAACACCAAGCAACGACTGTTCCGCTCCAATATTGAATCCGTGCAATGCATTGCGAGTCAAGCGATACAATAGAACGCTCTCACGCAAAGAGGTAGACGACTGGGCCGATCTAGAAGTACATGGCGAAGAACGGTCGAAGAGGAATCAGCACAATCAGAGGAAGAGTTGGAGAGAGCTGAGGTACATCTCCAGAAGCCGTACACGATGGTGCGTAGGAGTAGTGCAGGCCCTATGCCCCGCAAGGGGAACCTCACGGAAATCGTAGGTCCGAGGATCTAAGTAAGTATGTCGAGGTAGACAAACACTCACTCTGTTGAATTACAGAACAGTCGGACGTTTAAAGAAACCGTGAGGCTGGTAAATAGTAGGGAGGTTTCTAACAATGTTCTTCATCAAACATAGCGCTCTCTATGGTAAATCATAGATTGCCGTACTTTACCCTGCCAAGATTGCTTAAAGCGTTCGTGAATAGTGCGGAGAGCTAAAAGGTACACCAGAAGCACGAAAGAGCTTCAAATTGTCAAATTATCATAAAACATTACGACTTGACGGAAGCCTCGAATGAGGGTCAGAACGATAACTTTTATGGCCAACTAAAGCCCAATAGTGATATGGGAATCATAATGGGAGTGTTCCAAGTCAAGATAGGATGCCACGACCTCGAAAATCGAAATTTCAGGGAGATTTCTAGTCATCGGAGGTATTTATTTGAATATCGGACCTGTCACTAGATCAGATTGCAATCGTTTTTAAGCGGGAGCCATCTAAATAGACAGATCATATTGCTGTCAGACAAGGGGTAGTAAGTTGCCTTTTAAAATATTGAAGCAGGCAGGGACCCTATACGAAAGTGAAACGCGAACACTATTTATGGTAGATCAATAACGCCTTCGTTCTGCAACCTCACCGACGTAGGTACAATGTCGAAAGATTTCGGGATACCTCTGTTCGCTTGCAATTCGAGGACCAACCAATCACCAGATCTTAGAGGACTTCTAGATGTCTGGGGGGAATGTTTTATCAGTCGAAAGACATGGGGGTTTCGGTAAGATCCACAGATAGCTTGTGACTTTTACCCTGGTAGAGCTGAAACAGAGCGACAGTAGTACCGTTTATGCTTTCATCAAGAGCCTGGCACATTCATCTCAAAAGACATCCCATGAGAAGTCTTGCCTGTTCCTTGCTGATGAGAGGAAAACTGGAGGGCAGTTCGAAAATGAATAAGCAATTCGATGCAGCAAATTTATAAATAGGTTGAGGTCCAAGTGCCAAAATAAAATCTGGAATCAAGGTTAAGGCCCTTAAGCAAAAAAAAAAGACCGTGCATATTGATGGTGTATGAGCAACTTCGAAATTTTGACTAAGACCCGCCATCAGAGCTGATGCATCCGAAAAATGAGACCTCCCCGCACATATGGAATGAAGGGATGATCGGCAAGTTGCCGAATGTTTTATTGCATAGAAAAGATGATCCTCGATAGCTTCAAAAAACTTCTATATTCTATTTTCGAGATCTTCCAAAACCCACCATAAAGGCACCATGGGGATCATTAATACACTCGTCGAGCACATACCATATATTGTATTATACGTTTCCGCTCTCGGGAATTGTGGGAATCTTGGGTATGAGGTTTGTGACAGCTAAGGCTGCACATAAGGCATCAGAACGGCAAGATGTCGGACGCTTTTGAATTACAAAACGGACTGTCATAGGGCTGCGTACTATCACTGTTTCTTTTTTCTGTTGACAATAAGCGATGTTCCCATTCTCTGGGGATAGGAGTCCAACGGAGAATGATATTTTAGCAGAACCACCTATACTGTTGACATGCTTGCTTTGTATAGAGTTATGGACTTTTGTCCGACTATTAAGAGCCTACGATCCAAGTAGGGCTTAAGGTTACTATGTCCAAGATATGTCCTTAACTTTTTGGTAGATTTTATTATCTGGAAAGCAATATTTTGGCTACACTGAAGTATCTAACTAACATGCACATTTCGCAATTTTTAGATCGAAATATTGGAACGAGAAGAATGCGCAAACAACGATGTCATAGGTGACAATGAAATGGCTTTCTACACTGGCGCCTAGAAATTTGATAATGGTGTGGAGGTAGATATATGGTATACTCAGACAAATCTAATCCAGACAGGCGAGAGTTTGGTAGCAGAACTAAATGCTGTGTTTTCCATCTCTCAGGAAAGGTTCCTTTTTCTATACACTTTGGATTGTTGCTATGAAGCGAACCGTTCTCTGACAGCCGCCTTTATTGTTTTATTTGGGATGCCGCCAGATCTAGGGGCTTTGCTGTGGCCTATATTGGGACATGTCCTTATCAACTCGTCCTGGGTGATTAGTGGGATTTCTTTTGGACTGACTTCTCTTGTGATGTTGCACATAGAGGCTGATGTTTGCGGGAAAAGCTGCTCTCTGGTGGGGGTCCGTTTTAGCTTCGCCATCACTTCTGTCGCCCTGACAGACACCTTTGAAGCATGTGGTTTTGCTTTTTTTGATAGATATAGTGAGGTTGTTTCTATCTGGTATAAGAGTGTCCAGCCGTTGTTGGAAGTCTGGTTTTTTTCTTGCGCGCTGAACTTTACGCCGAGCCTGTAAACATTTTGCACTGAGTGACTTTATTTCATTGGTCCACCGGTAACCTTGCTGCTGTTGTGATAGTTTTCTTCGAAAGAATTGCTATCAAAAGATCTATCATTCCATTTTGGCCCCGTAAGTTTTGGGAGATGGCCTGGATTTACTTCTTTGATCTCCATTAATATGGTCGCTATGAGAATATTGCTCACTGACTGTCAACTTGACGGCATCTAGAATAGAGTTGCTCACCAAGATGATGTCGACGATGGAGCCTACTTTCGATTTCCGATATGTGTTAGCCTTACCCACATTAGCGAAACTTATTGTTAGGAGCGCGAAGCGCAGTAGAGTCAGTCCTCTGATGTTAATGAGTCTGCTACACCACTTTATGCCCCATGCACTAAAGTCGCCTCCTACAACCACTGGGGATCTGTGGAGCGCAGTCAAACTTTCTAGCATCAGTTGGTATTCATTAGCCGTTGTTCGCTTTCTTCTTGGAAGATATAGCGGTCACATGTCCATATTGCTGATGATGATAACGTCCGCCCTTTCGTAATTTGCCGTTCGTACAAGGGTATCCTGAGCTATTCCACAGTGGTTTAGGTTTATTTGTTTATTATTATCTTCTTGAACTTTTGTTTGTTGTAGCTTTCCGGAGGGCTGGACATCTGCTCCTGTTAGCTACTTGCATTATATCATCTGGATGCTTGCTCTTGCACAACATGTAGGATGGTCCCTTGTCGCAGTTCAACACTATGTGGTCTTTTATTTCACACTTCATACATAGCTCGGATCTATCTTCTGTACTTCTGTATTGTGTAGCTATGTGGCCGAACTCAAGGGATTTAAAGCATTTTTTCAGCAACGTCTTTTCGCGAACTCGGGATTTAACCCAGCTGATTTTAAGACTTCATTCTCTAAGTAGCAACTTCTCGTGTTCTACCGCACACCTTCCTCAGATATCCTCCTTTGTGGTGACCTTATCGACATCCTTGAGCTCGATGGCAGTACTATAGGTGAGAGCCCTTTCGCTTGCTTGCTCTCACAAGACTGCACTCGCAACGCGTTTAAATTCTCCCGTCTTAATTCCTGTCGCTTTGAGCTGGATTAGGAGTACTCCTTTTTGTTTTCTTCTGATTCTGCGAGTAGATACAGCCTCTCCAATTGCCTCCAACTACAGAGAATCTCAGCATAGGTTAGATCGCCCTTCGCCTATATGACTTTAGGATCAGTTTAACGGATTTTTCTTTAGTAGGCCCTGGCTTCTTTTTTTTGGCGATTTCGGATCAAGTGCGGTTATCGTCCCTTGTGGTTTTTGGACGTTGGGTTTTCTCGCCTTTTCCCGTTCTACCTTATTTCCCGTGTTTCCTTTGCTGCGAAGCACTTTACTCCCATTAGCTGAGGATGGTTTTTGCCTCCGCTTCATGTTAGGGGTTTCCTCGTTCAGCTAAGGTCTTCTTTTTGGGTCCGCTACCATTTTCAGCCATGGAGATGTCTGCGAGGCATTATTTTTCCGAATGGCTTCTTTGGCCCTGTCATCGCGTGTCTTGATTGCCGACAGTTCGTAAAGCGTTTTGTTCGTTTCGATGGCGTCTCCCAACAGAACGCTTCTTACTATCCTCCAATATTACCGCTAGTGTTCTTATCTGTTCTCCCAGGTAGTGTGAGACACATCGCTCGGTGGTTAGCTGTCCCTGTAAATAAGTTGGATCAGGAAAACAGCAGCTGTCTTGTGTAAAGTAACATTCAAAATACTGAAACGAGAAGAATGGCTAAACAACGATGCCATACACGACAATGAAATGACTTTCTACACTGATGTCTTCAAATTATAGTAGACAATGGTGTAGGAGTAGATATATGGTATAGCCATTAAGACATTCTGGCGTACATTCTGAGGCTATGTCGCTCAGAGCTGGAAGACCTACGGATTATGAGTATACGACTGCCAGGGCATAGCGATTACTATGGTAATGAGCAAGCAGATGGGCTTGCAGAACTGGAGCTGCATTAACTGTCCTTTCAGCAAATACCAATAATTGGTATTACCCTATCAAATGTTTTACCACGGATAACTCAGTCCACAGAGACCGTTGCAACAAGTAGATGGAACAATGTCCACAAATGTAATTGACAGGACAGAGACTGCTCGAAGATGCTTGTCGCCGTGAGGGGCATAATGATGACATCTAGGTTACAACAGATTCCAACCTGATAGGTAAACACTCTTCAGACTTACAAATTTGCTGCATGCCTACAGAGGCCTCGAGAATCCATACGTTGTCGCTGTCCAAGCATAGTCCCATGATCCACTCAGCGCAATACTTTCTTTCAGACCTGGCAGAATTGAAAGAAGTACCATTGCAGCAAATAGTAAGGTTTTTCCGCTGCATTTTAAAGGCCAAAATTCTTACCACACAGTTGGGCCCTACAAACTGTGTATAAATATGGACTATTCTACCTGACCAAATTATTAACTTACTCTCCCTATTCGCCATTCTCAACTTCGTTGAACGCATGCGCTGCATCGAGCAGCGCTAATGGGCCTAGGTGGGTCGCATTCTAAGGACGAAAGCTCATCAACCTAACTAGCATTCACAACTTAAATGTTAAGTCAATACAGCCATATGTTTGTACTATTTGCAAACCAACGTCAGCAGTTCCCGAAAGGCTAGAACGTTAACGCATCATCATAAATGTTTTCTCAAACTGCATCTCAAGCGAATAGTTGAGGTCCCAAATTACGAGACGCAAGGACAACTCTTTTGGAAAGTAAAATCCACCTACAAACTATAGGCAAGCAGAATAGATAGCAGAACAGAGGCGAATAGTCGAGAAGGAATAAAGGTGCTAACCCTTTTTGCCGAGGTAAGAAAAAACAGTTAGAAATGTATTTTAAATATTTTCTACAAAAAATCGCATGCAAAAATGTCAAAATAAAAAAAACAAATACTCACTTCTAGTATAACGCGCAATCTTCTGCAACTGCATAGTAATGTTTGCACGATGGAGGGCTTTCTCCTCGAATCCAATCTGATAGACCGACATCTTTCCCAATTTATTATGCACAGCTGTTATACAGAAGAAACATATCGAATTGCCCGACGTCTTCTCACCGGAATTCTGATACATTAAAGCCGCTCGCGTCCAATTGAAACCATCCAACATGCCACGAATAGCATAACCCACCGATGTTAAGCCCACCAATCTTGTCAACGTTGGATATTGACCCTCCTTCACGTCAAACGATATCGACCGTCCCGCAGTCGATAATACCGGAATCTCCCAAACGCCCGAATATCGTGAAATTGGCGCCAAAACATAATCACATGACAGCCCGAATACAGCATTTATATCACGCCAGCGTGAGTAAATCTCAAAGAAACCAATCGCCCCGTATGTCGACGAACAGAACGAATCCCGCGAAATAAGTGTCACATCGAAGTTCACTCCCGGAAATCCAAGACGTTGTACATCACGAATGGCCAACTCCAGAGCTGGCATAACTTTCGGCATAATGCAATCATTTTGATTGTCGGCCTCTTTATTTGTCAACAAAACGGTGAAGGTGAGATTTCTACGCAACACTGACGGATCGGGATAAAAATCACTGGCATTGAAGATTTGTATGATTTCGGTTTGAGAACTTTTGACGCGTTCTTCGGTAACACTGGTTGCAGATGTCACTGTCACTGATTCATGTAATGCGGCGGCAATTAAAAGTACTACGCGTAGCATTCGACTCAAGCCCATCGCTTGACAACTATGTAAATTACAAAACAGCTGCGCACAAACGTCAAACTGATGCGAAGAGAAGATGCTGTAAGAGAACACTTTGTGTCGCACTTATGTCACTTTCACTAGAGGTCTCGCGCAGTTGGCTTGTTTCGGTTACGGTCCTATTGCGGGACTTTACACATGATTTAGCTTTTTTCGATTCATTTTGAGTTCATCAGAGATTCGGATTTCAACAACAACAAAATCGATTCACTTAATTACACTTCCGGCCTCTGGCATCACTACGTGTGCGGCCAATTTGCTCACAATTGGATTGATATGATGCCGTCGCGTCGTTATTCTCGTCTCGTGTTTACTCTGCTGCTTTTGTTTGTTTATTCTTGGCTCGTCGTCGTTGTAGTTGTCGTTATTTTGACAGCACTAATTCGTCTGATGTCATTGCGTATACTTCCAGCATTCACTTCGATTGTCTGTACGCTTTTGTCGGCTTCTGACCGTCTAGAGTGGAGCACTGCTATTCTTATTTTGATCGCTAAAAAGAGCACTTCTTTTTGCAGGGACGGATTACGGAGTAAACACAACAATGAGTGACAGTTTGATTCTTTGTGGTATGTGTCGTGTGTGTGTGAGTGTGTGTTTGGCTGTTTGGCGCGATTTGGAAGCACCACACCGAGGAATACTAATCGGAGGAGGGAATAAAAATGATTAAAACGAGTTATATTTGGTTCTTTCGCTTGTGGCGAGTTTCTGAGTTACTTTACGGCACGGAAAGACGATAGAAGCATAAGAAATGGAGAACGACAACAGTAAAAAGAGAACAAAAATCTAAGGTCGTCTTGAGTCTGGAATAGAACATTTTTGCTAAAGGGAAGAGTTTTTGAATTAAATTATGTTAATCATTTGTTTGTTTGTTTCATACGCGTTGTGGTAAAGGGAAGCAGAGAGCAGACCATGTAATTTGGTCGTCGGTACATAATGCCCTAAACTGCTTTTTGATGAACTGAAATTGTGTTCAGGTTTCTTGGAATGACGCAAAGGTGTGTTCAAAGTGAGCAAGCTGTTTGTTGATAGAAAAATAAAAAGGTGCACAGGGAAATTGTTTACCTACAGGATAGTTTGGAACTTTAATGTCATACCTATGAGCACACCCTTACAGTGTTTAAAGTATTAAGATTTTTTGAACAAATAATGTAAATGAGAGAACAAGGCTCAGCCAAGAATAGATACTCTACCTCGTCAAGCACTTGAATTGAACAAACCCAATACAAACAATAATTTGACAGCTAGATACGAGTACATAGTGGTTCGGCATAATGGTATCTACGGCCGCGCTGTGTTATATTCAGAGCTAGTGGACACGTTAAATATATCTCTGTACGAGCGGCAGGAGCTGCAGGATGAGGTGCCAGACAGAAAATTGTTAGAAAAGCTTCAGATGGACAGTGCTTTCTCGCTGGAAGACGCTCAGAAGACCTGCAGTGAATTTTGCGACAAAAAAGAAGAAATATAACCGAGGAGTCAAAAACCAGCAGCAAAGGGTCAAGGAGGTTAAAAATGGCGACGTAGATAGTTCCCGTATGTTTGCTTCGCCACACCGCATTTTAACGATGACAAGAACCGCAGCAAACGTCGTATATATTGTGGAAGGAAGCTGTTGACGACCTGAGTAGTGAGCTAGGAGTTAGCATCATCAGAATCCAACACAAATTCAATAAGCCGGACTTCTTACCATTGTCAAGTCTTGAGCTGAGTTGGTTTATTTGCAGGATACGGAAGGCCGATATTGACCTTTATGGTAAAAGGTTTAATACAGCCTATATTGGGGATACTGACGTGTGAAAATATTGGGGTGGTGATGCACCACTCTGACAATGAAGGGAGCCATACCAAGGCAAAACCGCTTTCCAAGCTCTTTACCAATCTAAATACAATTTTCGGGCTCGATGGTATTAAGCAGTAAGGTCAAGCTAATACTTTTGCAATGTACTCAATCCCAATCCCAATTAACGCTTTAGAACAGCATCTTAAGGCATATGTCCAGCATAGTCCGAGTTCTTGTCAAATAGATGACAAAATAAACTCTGCCCTAGTTGGTTAAAAGCCCAGGTTAAGAAAAGGAGAGGGTAGCCTCTGAGGATAGCCACCACTAACATTTTGTAGTACACTGAGTTTGACAACCATATGTACCTGTGCAAGAACAACCGGGTGAACTTCAGCGTATACACTTTATCGAGGACGTCTTTGCGGAGAAACTTCCAAGATGATGTCAACGGCAACGTCGGAGGCAAATTCAGCGGTAGCCTATTTGGTGGGCTATCGACATTATGCAATGACGGGTTTGTGCCTTTGGGCTATCTGCCCGGACAGGCAAAACACTAAACTTTGTGTTTATGACCCCCAGCAAAGGGCTATACTATTGGCTATAAACGTGGAATGTCTGGACTTTTAATCCAGATGAAACACAACATTATTTCGGACGCCTGAAACCGCTGCAGAGGCGATATCACTGCCGACTAAGAAGTGCAATGGAATCGGCTAGAAAAACAAGGAAGAAGAACTGTGATATCTACTACTGTAAAGAACAGAAGCAGTAAGTGTGAGTGAGTGAGCAGATTAAGGCAAGAAGTCATGCGCTATAGTTATATGAGTTGATATGCACTGAGGCTCTCACGGAGGAAAAGGATGACTTTGAAAAAGACTTCCCCTAAGAGTTTCTACAAACACATCATAAAGATCAGCCTTGGTGAACCTAACGTCAAGCTAGGAAAGGATTGTATCTTTGGCGGCATAGTGGGAGAAAAGCCTACACGAAACTAGCTCTGAAAATGAACTCAAGGTAATGGACTTCGCGGCCGGGCGAAATGTCATCATAGCTAGGATACGTTTCTCATACCTCAAGATGCATGAAGGGAAGATGCATTCACCTGATCAAAAAAGCAGCAACAAGATTAGTCTATTGTGATCGATGCAAGACACACCTTTAGTATTATGGATGTGCGAATGTTTTGCGGAGCCAACATTGACTTGGAGCACTACATTTGTCGTAGCCATGGTACGAATGCGCATATCCCGGATCCCATAATACCGGGATCCGCAGAAGCCTTTTCTGACCGAGTTTCGAAAAACCTTTCGACAAATACTATGTATCAACTGCAGAGGTCCAGTGACGATATGAGCAGGACATTAGAGATGCTCCGTCCGATGTCTCAGGCTTCACCTCGCCACCATACCGAAAACTTTGGTTTGAAAAAGGTTCGTACAAGGCGTCGTTCAAAAGAAGGGAGAGACCCATACGATCAATGAAGACGGGAGGAAAACCGGCTTTTCAGAAGGAGAAAGAATAAACAGATAACCGCTCGACTAAAGTCAGAAAAAGGTCCTTCTGCAGAAGCGATTCTCCGATATTCCACCAACAAATGAAAACAACTTGCCAAGGACACAAATATCGAGCAAATATGATAAGAATTGAAGTTGACGTCAATGCTGAAAATTTGAAAGAACTAAATCTTGCTATTTCAGACAGATAATCCATTCGACGTGCACGATAATGGAGGACCACTTCGTCCACCGGAATAATTCTAAGCCAAAGAACCTATACGGTCTGACGAACTTCCTGCGGGCTTATTTTAAGCAGCGGCGGTTGGTTTACTAGGGATCATCTGCGTAGGATGGCAATGGAGAATGCTCACTGCTCCATAAAATCGGTAATGACACCACAGAGGCATTCTGAAGAATTCGGAAAAAGTGAATTCAACTCAAGAATTTGTGATCAAATTACTAGTCAATACCAGAGTCAAAATACTTTAAAAGCCTGTATAGCTGTGAGCTTACGCTGAAGACATTGGCATTATATATGGGAAAAATTACTCCTGCGACTCGCTGTTTCTTTGGACTAAGAATGCTCCTCTCGTGTTCTGTTGTATGGGTCGAAAGCGTGGATTTTATTTGAAGTGGACAAAAATGTAATTCCATGAGTAAAAATTCACCTAAAAGGGCAATGGCATCCCAAGCCAGTAGCGTAATACCGGCCTATACCGTCACAGGGCTCACAGACCTATAGAGAAGAGATTAGAAAGATGTGACGAACCAATTATTGGCCTCGGATAAAAGTGGGCTCACTGTCGTCAACTCTTCCGAATGCTTAAAAGACGACAACGGACATTTAACAGGCCACGTGCAGCCGTAGAACTAGCAGAGGCCGTTGAGTGCTATCACGTAGAAATCACAGATATCCAGGAAGTGCGATGGGATTGGGCGGATATAAGGAGAGAGAAAAACTGTGAAATAGCGCTTATTCGGATGCGGATTTGCCATAGCGGCAGACATTGGCAGGAAGTCTTGCCTAAGTCTTGTCTTATGACAATCTGCATCAAGGCTAAATTCGCTAACATAAGCCTAATATACGCCCATGCCCCTACGAAATACAAAGACGAGGCCACCAAAGAATTTTTCTACGAGCTGCTCGATAAGACATATGAATGACCAATGTCCGATGTGACGTAAAAAAAAAAACGTTGGTAAGATTGGCCTACAGGATTTTTGCAACGGACTTAGGCTTATTGACCTTTCGACGGGACGAAATATCACTATAGCAAGCACACGGTTTTCTCAACTCAATATACACAAGGAGACATGGCGGTCTGCGGATCATAAACCCTAAATCAAATTCATCCGAAAGACATGCCTCCAGTATTCTGAATATCCGAACTTTCCGGACAGCCACCACTGACTCGGATCACCACCTTGTTATGGCCAAGGTGCGAAACGTCACAACAAAGAAGAACTACTGTGTGAAGATAGCTAAAATCGAAACGTACTCGTATCCCGCAATCCCTCAACAACTCCTACACCGCCAGCATTAAGTTCCGAATACCAGTGGCAGCGCTGCAAACATGCTATCCGAGACGCCAAAACTGATGTGTTGGGTTTAAACCGACCACCACCAATAAATCCTTGATGATTTGATGAAGAATGTCGGCAAGCACATGCAGTCAAACAAGAAGCGTACAAAGCAGCGCCGCAACGAAGGACAAGAGTTGCTTATGACCTCTACGAGCAGTAGAGACGGGAAGAACAGCGGCTTCTCCAAAAGAAGAAAAAAGAGCAAGAGAAGCTCACGATCGGAGATATTGAGCGATTTTACTCCAGAAGTAACGTACAGAAATTTTACTAATAGGTCTAAAGGCAACAAGACCCGCACAGAAGCCTGTAGAGATGAAGAAGGAAAATTTGTAGGCGCTGAAAATGTGGAAAAACTTCTTCTGTAGGCTGTATGGAATCGACGAAGCCTAACATACAGCCATCAGGTAAAATAACGAGAACCAAAACTTCCGTCCACCTGACCAAAAATGAAGTAAGGATTGCGATATCTAAACCCAAATCCAACAAAGCAGCTGGACTTGACGACTTGCCGGTTGAGCTGCTGGAAATGGTTTTTGTAGAGATCATACACTAACTCATTTGTAAGATCTGGCCAAAAGAGTGTATGCCTAATGAATGGAATCTCGGTATCGTTTGCCAGATCCACTAAAAAGGAGAACCCCGCAGCTGCGCCAACTATAGAGATATAAGTCCCGTCGACATCGCTTAGAAGACCTTATCTGCCAATTTGTATTTCAGAGCGGTTTCGACCAAACCTTCGCACTCCGGCAGATCCTGGAAAAACTCAAGGAGTCTAAATCGATATCCACCATCTTTTCATCGATTTTAAGGCCGCATATAATAGCATTTATAGAGACTACGTTTGGCATTCCTGACAAGCTTGGCCGTCTGTGTAGAATGACTATTGAGAACGCTCGCTCGGTGACGACTTTGATGTCAAAAAAGGTTTTAGACAAGGTGATACGCTGTCAAGTGACTTCATACTTGAACGAATTGTGCGGAACTCATAAGCGAACATTGGAGGCGAAATCTTTGAAAAGTTTATACAATTACTGGGGCAAGCTGATGCTATTGACTGTCACCTATGCATTCTCTATTAGTGAAACGGAAGCTGCCGAAATGGGTTCAGCGGTAAACGAGGGCAAAACTAAGTACAATATATACTATCAACAAGAAGGGACACACAACATCGACGAATTGGGCAAAACGTTACAGTCGACTCCTATAATTTCGAGGTAGTAAAGGACTTTGTCTACCTTGGATCTGCTATGAATTCTGCCAGCAGCACCCCAGCAGAAATACAACGAAGAATCACTCTTGCCAATCGCTGTTTCTTTGGGTTAAGAAGACAATTGAGAAGTAAGGCCATATCACGAAAAACTAAGGAGACTCTATATAAGACCTTGATCATTCTAGTCTCACTTTATGGTGTTGGAGCAGGGACTCTATCGAAAGCGGATGAAGATATTCTCATTCGTTTTGAGAGAAAAATCCTTCGAAAAATATTCGGTCCCGTTTGCGTTGACGGGCTTTGGAATAGAAGATTAAGCCACGAACTATATGAACTGTACAGCGAGATCAACCTAATCAGAAAACTGCGCATCAGTCTGCTGAAATGGCTATGACATGTAGAGCGAACTGATGTCAATGCTCCGGCCCGCAGAGTCTTCGAATCAAATCCAGTGAGACAACGGAGTAGAGGAAGAGCTCACCTTGACAAGCAGGAGGGGACTTCAAACGATTTGGCCTGCGGTCCGGGAGATCGGGCTAACTGGAGAGGCTTGTTAGTTGAGGTTTAGGTTAAGCCTGGACTGTAGCGCCACCTCAGTAAGTGAGTAAGGATGAAAATGTCTTTGGTGCATAAACAGGATTTGAAGTGTATGATATCGAACTGTATGGATTATTCAGCGATATTGACTTTGCAAGAAGAGCCAGAATTCATCGGCTTAGGTAGCTAGGAGGTGTGAATGAACACAACCTAGAGTGTCTTCGAAAAAAAAACAGCCAACTTGGTGTGCGCAATTGGAGGCGATTGTCTTAAGACCGATATAAGTTCATGGAGCTGTTATTTGAGGCCCAGGTCCATTCCGATTTGTAGTGCCACTTTTAAAAATAAGAAGACAGAGGAAACATCAAAAAGATCTTCTCTAGTTCCGAACAGCTCCAGTGAATCCAAACCTGTCCGAAAGACAAATTAAGTACAAATAAGTTGTTGGAATAAAGAACCCCAAGAGAGGATGATTAGTACATATTTCTGCCCAGATCTCTCCCATTTTTGGATGTGCCATGACGTAAATATAAGCCTTGTAAGTCTAATTTTATACTAAGGATATCTAAGCTTTCAGATAATTAAAATATAGGTTTACGCCTGCTCAAATATGTTCACCACATCTATTGCCGAACGATGATTTAATACAATATTCCTCATTTGCATATTACTGCCATTTGTTTAATAAACACAATCCACACTCCAATCCAACCCAATTCACAGCAAACCGTGTGCGTAATTTTGCAAAGAAAAAAAAATTATTAATTTCATTTTATTGTTAATAAATTCTTTTCAGATGCAAAAAAAAAAAAAAAGAAGAACACTATCTCAAAAGAATATCTCAAATTTATCCCCAATCGAGTTATGCATTTATTTGGTGATTTCTTTCACAAAACAAACTGGTTCCATCCAAAAATATCTTTTCCCAAACAAGTTCCACTTCAAGGCGAAACAAATTTAGAAAACAAAAGAACAAATATTTTCATCTTGATTCTTGTAAAAAATAAATAATTAAAAACGAAATTGTTTTGCCAGTAAACTAATCATCAACAAGAGAAGGCTATCGACGCAGTTGTTAATGATGCTACGCCTCTGGCTACCAAATTACGAGTACAATACGAGTACATTCCGCAATCAATTTAGATACAAAGTTCGACCAAATTCTGACATTGTAATGGAATTTCTGTGCGAAATTACCTCAGAGGAAAATTGGTTTTCTCA
This sequence comes from Volucella zonaria, assembly GCA_963966105.1. Taxonomy (NCBI): domain Eukaryota; kingdom Metazoa; phylum Arthropoda; class Insecta; order Diptera; family Syrphidae; genus Volucella; species Volucella zonaria. The sequence continues at coordinate 30,627,909 of OZ014530.1, read as the reverse complement.
ATGAAATACTGAAAAAACACACTTGCCGATAGTAAAATACAAAAACAGCCATAAAGACCGCTATTTCCGAAGGCGCCGCGTCTACTCGAACAAGTTCAAATGAGTAACTGACATTTATACAATATATGTATTGTACTCGTACATATGTACTCGTACACAGCTTGTTGCTAGTTCTGTTCGACTTGTTGGATTTTATTTCAGTTTCATACATTATTGCCGGCGGTGGCAATTACCACAGTAAATTCCAATTCCAATACTTATCAGGCCGGGCGGGAAAATGGGGACCAAATTGTGCTATTCCTCGCCATTTGCGGGCTAAAAATAAACTTTATCACGCGGCAATCCGGCTTACGAAAATATTCGTCTCGGAGCGAAGCAGCAAAGAGCAGTTTTAAGTGGAATGATGCTCGGCTCCGGGCGGTTTCCTATGGCTACTTGTTGGGCGGGTTATTATTATTTTCGGCATGTGGATAATTAATCATTTGGGTGAGTGTAAACAGTGGAGAGGAAAAGTTTTAAATCGGTCTTGTGGTGTTATCTTTAAGTTTGATGAAAACAACAACCGTAAGTCATGAGTGACCAAATGACTCACGTCTTTTTCTTAAATGGGTGACTGACAGATTTGTCCCAAGTCAGAAGCGAAGAATTTGGTTCTGATAAGAGCATTCTGAAGGAATTTCATCTGGTAATCTCATCGTTGATAAAGTCCGCCAATGGAGAAGGATGTTGGCCATGGGATGCGAGCACATACGAGTATGTTCCGCAATTATTGAGACATATTTCTGGGTCATGGATAGGAGCTGAAGATGAAGATTTCGCCAGATAAAACCTAACAGACTCATTCTCCGAAAAACTGCTTTATCACAAAGATAAGGCTCTTAAACCTGTCTTGCTGATTTACACTATCTGAGAATTTGTTTAGCTTTGACAAACGTTGGGGCTAACATAAAAATAAAAATATAAAACCAAAGGCCTCCTTGGGCTCAAAGAAAGGAAACGAAAAATAATTCTGCATAGCAGAGCTCTACGGTTTTCAGCGACGAGCTGCAGGGTCTTCTAGTAGGGGCTTCTAAATTTTGACAATTGATAGCGGCCATATTGTTGAAGCTACATCTGTCAAATTGGCTGTCATTTGTCTATTTTGCCAAATCTCCATGGACGGACAAAGCGTTCAACAACACGTGCAAATGATAAAATTCTTTTATCAAAATGGGTGTTCTGTTCGGGCCACGTTCCGCGCGCTTCGCCCATTTTCCTACCGAGAAGACTATTCGCAGTTTGGTGGATAAATTCGAGTCCACTGGTTCAGTTAACGTTGAACCAACAACCCGTACGACGAAACGCAAGATCTGCCGAAAATATCGCCGCTGTCCGTGAGAGTGTGCAGGCGAACCCGAGGCAGCCGATTTCATGTCGCTCACAAGAACTCGGCCTTTCGTAGAGCACAATTTGGCGAATTTTGCGTCGTGACTTGGGCCTGCCAAATTGTCGAATTGGGACAATACCAATCCACATGAAATCCAAGAGCGTCAAATGCATTACGAAAAAGGGACGGTTTGGTGTAGATTTTGGGCTGGCGGCGTCATCGGTCCATATTTCTTTGAGAAAGACGTTGGCCACGCCATCACCGTCAACGACGAGCGCTATAGGGCGATGATTACCAACTTCTTTTGGCCTAAACTGGATGGTATGGACACCAACGACATGTGATTTCAACAGGACGGCGATATATGCTACTCAGCTCACGCCACATGGGATATTCTGCACGAGCGATTCGAGGGCATAGCCATCTCACGTGGAGGTGATGCGAATTGCCACCGAGATCGTGCGATTTGACCCCGTTACACTTTTTCTTGTGGGGTTTTCTGAAGTCGTAGGTCTATGCGAATAAGCCACAGTAGCCTTCAAAGCCAACATAACCCATGTCATCGGTCAAATTTAGTCTGATTTATGCGCGAGAGTCATGGAAAATTGGACATTTCGGATGCGCGTCACCCTGAAAAGCTGCGGCGAACATTTGAACGATGTCATATTCCATACATAATGGCATCGATAGGCCTTTCAAAGGAATAAAAAATTGCTATGATATCTCATATACACTTTGTTTTATTTAAATTTAAAGATGGGAAGCGCTTAATGAAGGACCCTTTACATACATAGGAACAGGCATGTCGGCACAATGACGGGTAGAACTTTCGAACTTTTGTGTTTTTTTATAATGAGCGCGCTCGCAAGGGATTTGTGTACCCTTAATATGTTTATACACAACGTTGGTGAAGGAAAGAGAGGTTCCGCTGTACATTGGTCTTAAATGTCTGAAAGTTATAATGACCAGGAGATAGAGAGTTCGGCAGGGCATTCCATAAGCGAGTTGTCCGGCTTACGAAAGAATCACGATATTTTAGAGTACTGGTGAGCACTCATAGCGAGACGAGTGTTACCGTTGAAGGCTTGAAAGGGCGGAATGCTACTGGCGATTTCTATGGAGAGCTGCTGCTCGAAATAGCGATAAAACTTTACGTCGGTGTTTGAGGGCGTCCATTGTCTGAGTGATATTTGTATCACCAACTAGTTTTATCGCATGGTTTTGAATCCTACCTAGTAGGTGCACAGATGTTTTAGGAGCACCTGACCAGATGTGGACATTGTGCTCCAATTTTGGCCGATGAATGCCTTATATATTAAGGCCTGATCAGAGGGGGTGAAATATTTCTTACATCGCTTGAGGAAACCTAGACATTTCGCAGCGTCTTTGACGACATCGAATATGTGGTCATTCCAATGTAAATTGTCACTGACACACATACCGAGATTGGAAAGGTTTTCGGTTTCGATGATGCAAGTGCCATTCATGGAGAACGGCTGGGTGTTTGAATTTCGCTTTAACGACAGCAGAAAGCATTTTGTTTTGGAAGCATTAAATTCAACTCTGTTGGTGGTTCCCCACTTAGTTATGCTGTTAATATCAGAATTTAATGAGCTTTGCATACGCTGGTGGTGTTCCCGTTCTATAGCTGAAGAGCAGGAACGTGAGTCCGGGAACGAATATGAAAAGCAGAGAGTACTGTCATCAGCAAAGGAATTAGATTAGAAGTAGCAGACAAGAGATCATTTATGAAAATTAAAAAGAGTATCGGAGACAGACGGAGCTCTGGGGCACACCAGAATTTATTTTGTGAATAACAGACTTGAAACCATCCAAGACAACTTGAATTGAGCGTTCCGAAAGGTAATTTCTAATCCATTGAAGACGAGAGTCATCGATCCCAAAAGCAAGCATTTTCGACAAAAGAGCCTGATGCCAAACTCTGTCAAATGAGTTAGAAGTCCAACCATTTTGCTTTCGCCAAATTGATGTACGCTGCGGTTCCACTTTTCGGTGAGACATGTCATCAAATCACCTGTGGACCTGTTGCTACGCAAACCATACTGCCGATCACACGTTTCGAGATATTTCTTGAGCTGACGGTTTATCATTGTGTCCCTGACCTTGCAAAGAATGGATGTAAGTACAATGGGTTTGAAGGAAGTGAGAGAAGAAGATTCTCCTTTTTTGGAGATGGGCTGGACAAATGCTGTTTTCCATCTGCTCGGAAAGACTCCTCAAGAGTAGGATTGATGAAAAAGTTTACGCAGTGGTTTCACCTGCGCGGAAGAACACCTCTTCAGAAGACGAAGAGATAAGCCATCTGGACCAGCGTGTTTGTATACATTAAGATCTTTCTACTACACGAGTGCGAAAGTGGATTCGTCCCATTGAAGATTCGACTCACTCAAGTGTAGGCGGGGACAAAGCACAATCTGAAAGTGTTGAGCTGGCCGCAAAGTGTGCAGCAGGCATATTGGCCTTATCCAAAGAGCTGACAGCTGGAGTGTCATTGTAAATGAGTGTTGGGATGGAGGATTAGGCAGAATTTGTTATGCTTTTGACGAAAGACCAAAAATTGTTACAGTCTTTGAGACATTGCAGCATTTTTTGCTTCAGTTGTTGGTCGTATTAGAATTTCACTTGCTTAAGCTGGCTCGGTTGAACTCTTTTCGGTTTTCTTCTGTCGGGTTAGTCTTATAGGACCGAAAAAAACATTTCTCTAACCCTGCCTCTTTACAGCTCGAGGCGTGCTATGCCTTTTCTTTCGGGTTGATACTCTTCATCCCATGAGGGATAAAGTTTCTCATTCCAAAGACAATAGTGCCTGTGCAAGTTATCGAGGACACATAACGATAAGTTAAAATTCCTAAAGAAGATGTTGAGGCCGCTGTAATTGGCTTTCATTGTCGTTTAAGAATCTTTTCGCTAACTTTGTGCCCCATGCTAATTTGACAGAAGATCAGGGTGAGAAGTTAAAGCCCATGGTGTTGGCGGTAGGACTGTCAACCTCTGGTATTCGCGTGGGCTCATTTACAAGCTGCGTTAGGTTGTTTTCCGCGGCAAAGATCTCAACACCCCGTCCTTCGTGTGTTGTGTGCCCAGAATGTCGAAGCCACCCAGAATTGTGTATATTGAAATCGCCCGTAATAGGATACAGGGATACAATTCTTTGTATGGAGTCAGACAGCCCATCAAACTCGTCGAGTTGCTATCCAGTTTCGGGCTTTTGTAAATAAAGCAGTAGTGGATAATTTGTTTACGGAGATGGAATTTTAGACACGTGCAATTGAATTCCGGATTGGAACAGGGACTACATTGTGGTGGAATTTGGTAAGCTACATCACTACGCACTTAGATGGCGAGACCGCGGTGAGAGAAGAATAGTGGCACTAGGTAGTAGCCAGGTAGCTTCAGATCAGAGTGATCTGAGATGTGCGGGTGGGGGTCTTCCTGTGTTTCACTAAGTGCCAAAGCTGCTAGTCTGTATTTACAGACGTGGACGTACGCAGAAAAATGATTAACTTTTAGCCCACTTATATTTGCTATGTTCGCCCTGAATTCCTTAGTCATGACCACAAACAAACATAGAAACCACAAACACCGACGATACTAAGCAAGGCTGTGAAGTGAAAATTCTGACGTAGGTTTACGGAACCAAATCGTTGAACTTGCAAATGAAAGCGTACAAAATGTATTCTTAATATTAATAGAACAAAATAGGAACGGAGTTGACATCATCTTGATAGCTGCATTCCTAGATAACAAAAACTGATAACTGAACGCGAAACTTGGGAGATTGTTAGCACCTGCTCCTCATATATAACACAGGCAGTATGCAATCAGAAAAATCAACGTTTTTGAGCGACCTTGATGGGCTTTCAAATGCTTTGACCAGTAAACATTTAAAGTTTTAACCGGATATCCTGTACCCATATAAATCACACGGTCCAAAGGAACTTTGTAGTAGTCCAAATAGATAATCATCTGCGGATTCGAAACCGATCTTGAGTGAACTGATAGCAAAACAAAGCCGACTGTTGTTGACAGAATTTTTCGCGAAGAAACCGATGAAAACCAGAAATAAGCGTTGAGCTCATGTAGTCGCAACATTGAAAAAGTTCCATCGCTGGCAACACTGTCTAAAGTGACATTCACTTGACGTCTGTTGCTGTCATTTTTTTTTTAAATAAAAGTCAGTTGGTATTATTCATTCGTCGACGTGTAAATGTAAATCGGAGTACATTATTGCGACAGGTATGTGGAACAACTTTGATGAAAAGTGCAGATGCAGTGCAGGAACTCTACTGGTGTACTCGAAACAACGGTGCTGGAATCTTACGGCGAAATGGCTGACAAAGTGCAGAAAACAATCCTTTCGAGCTTTGATTTAGTCAAAATAGGGAAAATGATAGAGAATATTTCGAATTAGACTAGGAACGTTGCAAAAAATTGGTGAAAAGAGCGGAGACGCTACTAACGAGGAACAACCAAATTTGCAATAGATGAAAAGGAAACTTTAACGCGTTGCTTAACGAATAATCCCTGAGCCGTAAAATTTCTTCGGTTCTCGCATAGCAAATTTTACCGAAACTGAAACTAGCGAAGCATAATTAATAGGCCGGAGACGTTCAGGCCGACCGGATCACATCACATACCCTCCGAAGTAAGGGGGAAAATTAAAAATCTTGGACCGATGGCTTTGGCCGTATGGTCTCATATTGATATCTGAACACGATCTGTTTAGTAGGTCTTTTGATCTATTCTTATTGTAGCTTGGCCATATCATCCTTGATAGGGCGTAGTTAGTTAATAGTTAGGAAATAGGCCTTCTGCAGGAAGTGAAAGTGGATTTGTCCTTTAACCGCTCCTAGCGAGCTGAGCTCTTCCTGGCGAATTCATCTACATGCTCGTTTCCTTTTATGTCACTGTGCTCTGGAACACACAGCAATGTGCTCTTAAAGCGTTCGCTTAGGCAGGCAAGCTCATTCTGCTACTCCTGCACTACTTTGGAGGATATGGTACTCGTAGATGGGTCGAAAGTTTTGATAGCGGCTTGGCTCTCTATGAGGATAGCAATGTTTTGTTTATCCGTTGTATCACATCCGAGTTACGTGCAAGCCTCTCAGATTGCCAGTAGTGAAGACGCTTACAAAATTGAGCAGACGGTATAATATTGATATTTTCCCACACCACAGTTCATCTTTGGTCCATCGTCGTCATCGCCTTTCTTTTCTGTGCTCTGTTGGGTGTATTGGAAACGTCGGTTGGAAACGTGATCATGCTGTTTTTGAGCGAGCCCAGGCAGTTGCTGTGGCCATAAAGCCGTGCAGTCCAGCACCCAGATTTTTTCAGTCTGACTGCGCTGCATAGTGCGATATTTTTGGTATGTAGGTCAAGAGACAAAAGATGAAGGAGCATAGTAAGGACTTTCGTTTAGGCCGACCTCAATGCGTCCCTGGTGTCTACGAGTATACTGGCAGTTCTTTGAAGCCTTTTTAATTTCGAGATGTTGTAAACTTTGCTCAACGCGGGCCACCATACTAGTGACCCGTAGGTTGTTTTTTTTTTTTTTTATATAATAGGCGCGCGCTCAAGGGATTTAAGTGCCCTTAAAATGTTTGCACACAGCGCGGGCGAAAGAAAATCAGGGTGGATGGAAAGAGAGGTACCAGTGAACGTTGGTTTTAAATGTACTCGTATGAAGGTTATAATGACTAGGAAATAGAGAGCTCAACAGAGCATTCCATAAGCGAGTTGTACGGCTTAGGAGTGAATCACGATATTTTACAGTACGTCCGGAAGTGGGCTTGAGGGTGTACTGATGAGCATTCATAGCGAGACGGGTGTTACGGTTAAAAGTTTGAAGGGGCGATTTCTATGGAGCACTGGTGGTGGAAATACCAACAAAACAGAGTCAGACACGAGACATTACGTCGGTGTTCGAGGGTGTCCATTGTCTGAATGATATTAGTATCACCATTGAGTTTTATCGCTGAGAATTGGACGCGCTACGGCTGTATTGATCCACAAGCTGATCTCTCTACTTCTTTTCAAAAGTTTTGCTACGAACATTGAAGGCAACGCATGCCTATCGTTCGATGTTTTGGTCCCAGTTGAGTTTTGGGTCAAGCATGGTACAGAGATACCTAGCGTTGGAGGATAATGTGAGCGGTTGACTGTTAAGACAGGGAAGGGTAAACATTTTGGTTTTGGTAGAGATTAGCATCAATTCAGTTGATACTAAGGCCACAACCTTGTGCTCAGGGGTTTACCCTATCTAGAGCAGCCTCCATGATTTCACTTATCGCAGATGGAAAGTTCCCTGACACTAGTATGACAACGTCATCCGTATACGCGACCACTTTGACCCCTTCTCTGTGTAGTCTTACAAGAATTTTGTTCATAACCATTAGTCAGAGTATAGGAGAAATAACGCAGTCCTGTGGTGTTCTTCTGTGGGTGAATTCGGTTAAGTGGCTATTACCTAGTATTGCCTGAATAATTATTGTTCTGAAACTATCCATTGGCGGGTAAATTCCTCGATGACCAGCTCGATCAGAGATCTGTGAATAGCGTCAGTGTGTACGTTCTTAAAGGCTCCCTCTATGTCTAGGAAGGAGACTAGGGCATATTCTTTGTAGTGATTTTTTGACTCTTCGCACTATCTCGTGGGGAGCGGTTTCCGTGGATCTTCCCTCGAGGTAGGCTTTTTGATATGTGGATAGCGTTGATTCTTCTAAAATGCTTCGCATGTGGATGTTTAAGGCATGTTCTAGGGTTTTAAGTGCACAGGGGGTTAAACTAATTAGCTTCAAATTCTTAGAGGATCGGTGCTCGCGTTTATCTATCTTCATTATATGAGTAGGGTACATAATTCAGTATTATAACTTTTTGCTAGGTTTTGCATTCTTTGTAGCGTGACAGGTAGTATGCCGTCAGAGCCAGGAGACTTGAACGGGGAGAAACTGTTAATAGCGCAGGAAATCTTTTTTTCCAAGGTTGTACTTGCTGTGACCTGTGGAAAGTGTGTTCATCAGGCGTTCCAAAGTCTCCGCAGAGGATTGTGTCCATCCTCCTCCGACCATCTTAGAAAGGAAGGTTTGGAATGATCCTTGAATGGAATTTTGCTAAGCGTGAGATCTTGAGAGATCTTCATTCTACCATGGCGGTAGTGTTTTTTTTACTACGTTTAACTGGACACGGGACTTTGTGTGCAACTGCAATGTCGAAGTCGTGTATATTTCGAGATAGGAAACATGTCGTTCGTCCAGCACCAGAAATGCAATGTTGGATGAAGTACGAGAAGTACAATGGAAATATTACAAATACGAGCGGGTGTAACAAAATGTGTTCTAATAAAAAGTATTCGCATTTGCGGAAGTCTTCAACTAGAGAAACTGATAGCGGACAACTTTTAGGTTGAGCAAATCACTGATTTTGCCATGCGCAATGAAGGTCATCGGAAAATCACAGCCAAAAGCCTGGGTATTCGGCTATCTTTCTACCTTCCCATCCATATCAGCGTCTTTCTATTCATCACGTATGAACCTGGTTATCTATGAATATGATAACATCGACAGTGAGACCGTGATCAAATTCGTAGTACCCAGCAATACAAGATCTAAATCACTGAAAAATTGCTGCGTAATTCTAATCACTGCAGAATATAACCTAATACTTATCTCCTTGGCTCGTGGAACGTGCTATCTGAGGGAATTATATTGCTGATTTAATTTAATTTACCCAGAAGAGTCTCATCAGGTGGGAGAAGCAGTGCTCTGAAAACCGTTCTGTCTCCGATGCCTTGTGCTAAAAAATTTACCCTAGACGAGGAAGGCTAAGTAACGTTGACATTACTAGACTTTTATCACCTGGTAACGATCAGAAAGATCAAGAGCGCTTATAACACTGAAGAGATACTGACCGGGGGCAGTATTTAAAGATGTAGCGCCGAAAGATCAGCATAGAGATAGACGAACAAAATTTAATCGGAAACAAATATGTTTGTAGTTTGACTCTCTTGACCCTAAGGCTTATCCTACACAATTTCATCTGATAGATTCTTGTGTGATTTCAGAAACCGATAGTGGTATTACTAGGCTCATGGCATGCGACGTCCTTGTGGTGATGCTGGGGTAATTATTCTGTGAATAATACAAAAGCAGACATCACCAACCCCACTTTCGCGATATTTCAGTGCTAAATATTTAGTCACCATTCTTGATTTTTAATTACAGTTCCCGGTCTGACTTTACACTTCATATTAAGCTGATATTTTGATCAACCTAGAGTGAATCCTTTCGAAAAGCAGTTCCTTATGCGGCCAGACGTTTGACAAAATCTGTTGTCCTGGGTATATGGTTGACTCGCCAGATAAATGAAAAGAAGAGGAAGCGGGTAGCAATAAAATTTCGATGAAAAGCTGATTCGTGAACACAAATCCGAACAGTTTAAGATTCAGTTTAATTGAGGAGTTCCAAGACCGACTAAATGAAGACGATTTCCAAAGAGCGCTTCTCTAAGGCCATGCTATTGATTAAAAACTCCTGCTGTATCTTGTCAAATGGATCCAAGGCAATAGAAATTGTTGCATAATTCCTAGGGGTCCGAGGATCCCTACACACAAAAAATAAATTGTAATAGGGTTCAGAGAAGTACATGAATAAGAGGCACATAACGAGGTAATAACATAATGTCATGCCCCACTGAGGCGCTCAATATAATTCAGGGCCTCTTACCTGCTTATCTTTCTATAAGTCTTGGGCAGAGCATTCTGACTCTATGTTTCTTTCGGAATAGAGCACTTAGACAAAGAACTAGTCCTTTGCACTTCTGTGTGTTCTATTTAATGAAATTTCTTGGTCTTCGAAGAAATATGATTAAGTGACTACAGTGTCAGCATCCATCATGTCAGCGCTGAGCACGTGCAGCCCGATGCGAACTAAGGTCGGAGATTCACAGAGGACATTCACGCGGAGTCGTCATCACTTTAATAGCAAGCATCGCAAGATGTCGTGGTAAAAGCGTAGTGCCGCATCATGACGCCAGTAAGCACCCTGCAGTCTTTCCTACCGAAGGATATCAAGAACGACGCTGATATGAGTTTCAACTGCCAATGGATGCCTTAACCGAGGACGCAGGTTGTTTTGGGTCAAAAAAAAAAAAATTCTCCTCTGGGCTTTACCCAGTAAATTCATGGGGTTCATGAAGGCGTTTTTAGTAACGTTAAAAAGTTTGCACACATCGCGGGCGAAGTAAAGTTACAAAGGAAGAAAAAAGAGGTACCGATGTACATTGGTTTTGAATGTTTGCAAGTTACAATGACTAGGAAATAGGGAGCTCGGCAGGGTATTCCATAAGCGAGTTGTACGGCGTAGGAAAGAATCACGATACATATTTCAGAGAGTAAACGGATGAGCATATATACCAAGACGGGTGTTAAGGTTGACTGTTTCAGGGGGTGGTATTCGCTGCCATCTATGAGTTGTATCGCAGGGTTTTGAATTTTATCTAGGAAGTGCAAAGAGGTCTTGAGGGGAGCTGACCAGATGTGGACATTGTAGTCCAATTTTGGGCGGAAAAATACTTTATATGTATATTGAGGCCCTATCAGACGGTGAAATGTGCAATGTATTTTTTACATCGTTTGAGGAAACTTAGTCATATACCAGCAATTTTGGCGACATCGAATATGTGGTCATTCTAACCTAAGTTGTCATTGCCACACATGGAGAGAATGGAGAGTTTTTCGGTTTTGACGATACAAGTACCATTCACGGATAATGACTGGGTGTTCAAATTTCGCGTTAATGACAGCAGACAACATTGTGTTTTGGAAGCTCTCTGTTGATGGTTCTCCAATTGGTTATGCTGTTAGTATCGGAATTTAAAGATCTTAGCAAACGCTGTCGTTCCCGTTCTACAGCCTAAGAGCAGGGATGTGAGTCCGGGAACGAAGATGGAAAGCAGAGAATACTGACATCAGCCAAAGAATATAGTGGACTAAAGCTAACAGGCAAGAGATCATTGATGAAAATAAAAAGAGTGTTGGAGACAGAACGGAGCCCTGTGGCACACCAACATTGATTTTGTGAATATCAGACTTGAAACCGTCCAAGAAAACTTGAATTGAACGCTCCGAAAGGTAATTTCTAATCCATTGAAAAAGATGGTCGTCGACCCCAAAGCACGCATTTTCGACAAACGAGCTTAATGGCAAGCTCTGTCAAATGACTTGAAAATATCAAGTGCAACTATCTTGTTTTCAGCAGATTGATGTACACTTTGGTTCCACATTCCAGTGCGACATGCCATCAAATCATCTGTGGACCTGTTGCCACGAAAACAATAGCGCGTGTCTTGAGATATTTCATGAGCAGACGGTTTATCAGCGTTTCCATGACCTTGGAAAGAGGGAAGCGAAGAAGATTCGCCTTTTTTTAGGAACGTACTGGACAACTGCTGTTTTCCATCTGCTCGGAAAGTGTCCTAAAGTGCAGGATTAATGGGAAAGCTTACGCTTTTTCAGATGAAGGGGAGATATACTGTTTGAACAAGCGGATCTGCGTATTTTAAGAGCTTTACGAATTCTTGCAACTACACGATGGTGAAAGTGGATTGAACATTCGACGCACTCAAGTATAGGCGGATACAAAGCACAATCTTGAAGCTGATAGCTGGAATATCATTATAAATGAGCGTTGGGATGGAGCGTGAGCTAGCATTTCTAATATTTTTGACGAAGGACCTAACACTTTCACTACCCTTGGGACATTGTAGAATTTCTCAAACTAGCTTAGAAGTCGTAAGAGGTCAGCAAGGCTATAAGTGCAGCTTGCCTGTCGATACAGATGCAAATGCTTAGCCCCTTCACTGAGTGGATTGAGATACAGACGTAAGTTTTTCCTATGTAGAGTGAAATCTAACGTTGTTGACCCCCAGAAAGACACCAGAGCCGCATCCTATATCGGTTTTTGAATCATTCGTGAAGACCCGACTACATTCTTTTTTTGGCTCAATTCTGGCCAAAACCATTTCTGGGCATAGAGGAAGTGGATTTCGTATAGCAAGAGTTCTAGTTTCATTGTAGTAGATGGCATGTTCGTAAGACCAGTTGACAGGCGGGGTCACCAAAGCTCCAGTGTTTGTTGTACCAAAACCACTTCTCTTTAAACGAGAGATGGCTTTGAGGGAGCAGCCCATGATATGAATACGAACGCGACGGAAATTTATTAGTGCGTCTAGAGAAAATGCCCATGCACCCGAGCAAGACCGTTCTTTGGAGTCTGGCAAATGCAGCAGTGACGTATTTTCGCGTGAGGGCTTGTTCCACCAGACAACCGACCCATAGGATATAATTGGCCTTAACAAATTCGTGTAGATCTAAAGAACCCTTTTTAGTGACAGGTCACATGTCTTGTCAAGGACTTCTTTGCACTTTCAGGTGGCCGACAGCACTTTAGGGGTGTTTGTTATCTAGGATGACACACTTCAGAGAATTGGAAATGTTTGTCTTCTGTCTGAGATATTCTTGGTAGCGGGCTGCGAAGCTTATTCGGAATTGGATACTTCCACGGACCACATAAAGCTATCACCGTAATTTTCCGTATCACTCTAATTGATGGAACGATCTCTGCAGATGGTTCCAAAATCGAACGTGTAGTGGGTGCGGAATGATGTATATTGAATGAGCGCCCTTGAGGCATACAAAACTCGCCCATATTACCCTGCTCTCGGTTCCGACATAGAATAATGTAGCGAGGAAGAATAAGATCATCTAATTGGATAGCAATTAGCTACTTCATATTGTTGAGTCTCTGCTAAGTATATCAAGTGACAACGTCTTTATATCTCAATCGAAAATACTCGCCATATCTAAGTACCACATTCCATAATTAACATCCTTTCCATCGCTTTTCTATATCCAATTTACATGTTTCTCGTAAGATTTACGACCTGCAAATGCATAAATGGAATTTTAATGTGCACACCGTAAATGCTGGAACATCGCATATGCTTCAATAAATCACTCGTCCACGGATCATGATTCGATATGCCAATTGCCTCTATGACCGATGACTCAGGAATCGGAAGACGATAGATACGAGTACTTGGACATTGCAACGAACGCTACACAATTTACAAAATGAATCACTGTGATTTATGAACATGAGTTCTACGACTATCTAAACAATGACTACTCAGTGTGAACCATGTCAATTACAATTGTTAAATAAGTGGCGAATAATTTTTCACCCCCACTGTTACCATTTTATTACAATAATTTTTGTCGGTTCTTATTTCTCGCTTTCTTTCAAAAATGCTATTTTTAGAAATTCAATCGCAAATAAGGCGAATTATAAGTGAGCAAAGAGAACCCGAACAAAAAAATTTAAATAGCCGTCATGACGCTTTGGCCTTTCGCAAAATAATGCCGAAAACTGCTGATACCAGTCGAGGGATATTACGGATACGAGGTTCTCTTCTTATAGTAAACAATAACGCATTTCTCAAGAATTATAAAAAAAAAAAAAATAAAAAATGAACTAAAATGGAATGTCGGTGTTATCGGCAGCTTTCGCCCGCCTCAGAATTACGAGCAGCATCTCTATCCCCACATGTATCTATTGTACTCACATCCAAGTCGAACAAAGTCTAAACTAACATTGTTATAGTGATTCGAGAATGTAGCGCAGAATCAAAATCTAGTCGTCAATGATTGTTTACTCATTTGTCAATCCATTGCACGTTTTCAGATCATACTCGCATCTAAAGAATACGAATTGCAAATAGACCAATACGAGTACGAATACCAAACTCAATCATTCATCACTCATAGATACTGAGATACATTTTTTTATTTTGTTTGTTTGAATAAACAAAAAAATATTAGCTCTTAGCGGCTTTCAATTAACATTGGGTGGAGGTGCAATTTTTTTTTTTTTATTTCTATTTCGTTAAGCAAGTGCGAATACCGCTGTTATAGTAGGCCGCCTTCAAGCCAGATCCCAGAAGTATGACTGAGTTGAATCAGTTCACGGATAATGTGACTACTTGGATAGATTTGTTGAGTTAGAATCGCGCGATTAAATCTCAAACAAATTAATTGGTTTAGAAAATATTTATTCTTCTGACGCGGTACGAGTATCTCGTGCTTTGAAGCTATTTCAGAAGCACGACAATACGAATAATTTATGGCAAAAAAAAAAAAAGAGAGGAAAATCGCAAAAAAAATTTCAAAAACATATTAGAGCACGCACGTGTGGAGCAAGGAGGAAGCTGATAGAGGGGACAATTTAGGCTGAGGCTGGAGTAATTTTTTAAATAAATATTTCTGGCATGCGTTTGATCTTGGTGAACGTATTAGTCTTTGTCATGGGAATGTCGTGAGGTTTTCTCGTACGAATGAAGGCTTGAAATATTCAGACACGTAGTTACAGACGTGCAGAATGGTATTCCCAGGAGTAATCCGGTGCTGATGTACTTGTTCATGTGGATTTATTTCGTAAAAGTACATATCTGATGATTTAAAACCACACAAGGGATTTGGCTCGTATCCTTGGATAAGAAAATCGAGAAAATGTTCAAACGGATAGATGGAAGAAATGGTTCTGGTGCACTTTAGTCTTAGGGGGTTTGAATCTGCATGAGTGAGGCAATGTGATGTTATAGAGAAATTCCTGGCTGCTTAGGGATGATTAATATCGAAAACAAAGTCAAAGAGCTTAAGAAGGATTTTTAGAAATTGCATTGCATCAAAGTGTTGCAGGTCTGCGGGTATGGAAGGAATTAGTTCAACGATATTCACTCATTCTGCTGTGGTTTTTTTTTTGCAAACTGAATTGACATCTTAATCGATAGTCTAGTAGATCAGTAGGTTGAACCCTAAATCATTTACATTCCTTCAGTGATGAGGCACCGAATCGCAATATCAGCTTAGGACAAAGAGCAAACTAAAGAAACCGTAGATCACTAATAGGACACTTGATTATTTCTCGTGTCAAACCAGCTTTTCAACGCGAAAAAACTAAGTATTCCATCATCAGCTGACAAGACTAACTACCTGCTAAGATAATCCTTGAAATCAGCTCTTGAAAATAGCGCGATACTACCATTGAGTATTACTTACTAAGATGACGTTACAGTCCAGCCACAGTGAACCTCAACCAATAGGGCTCTCCAGTAAGCGCGGTCTTTAGTTAACTGCCTCCAGTTGCTTACTTCAAGTTGATTGAGGTCCCTTAAACTCGGTCGCCCTACTTAAGGAGAGGTCTTCGTCCACTGCGTTGTCCCACCGAGTTGGACTCTAAAGCTCTTCGGACTGGAGTGTTGGTTTTCATTCGTTCTAAATATACGTCCAGCCATCTTAGGCGACCAAGTCAATGTCACTATACAGCTCGTAGAGTTCACCTTTCAATTTCTTTCGTCAATGTAAATGAAACCAAAAATCACTCGAAGAATCTTGCAGAAGTATACCCTCATCTATATTTATTAATGCGAATGTCTCTGCACCATAAGGCAGGACTGAGGAAGAGTCTTATATAATATAGAGCCGGTTAGTGTTTCTTGACAAGACTTTATTATTCATTTGCCTTCGGATGCAGAGGAAGCGGCGATTGGCAAGAGTAACTCTTCGTTTGATTTCTGAGGACATGCCATTTTCAGATTTAGAAGCGGAGCTGAGGTACTCGTATACTAGGTTATATCTGTCAATTGCAACAGAATTTACTTAGTTTTGGCTTCGCCCACGACTAATCTTATTTTCGCCGCTTCTGTTCCAATACGTGTGAACGCACCAGGGACAGCTCGTTGAGTTCTACAAATGATGTTAATGTCATCAGCGTATGCAAGTAGTTGTACCGAATTTTGAAAAATTTTACCTCTGCTGTTGACATGTATGATGTTGAAAAAGTCATACGATATCTTAAAACCGTGCCTAAATGCTTCTTCGCCATCAAAGGTCTCCTAAAGATTGTTTCCGAGCTTTACGGAGCAGCGAGCGTTCTCGGTTGTCAATCTGAACAACCTGACGAGTTTGGCAGGGACACCAATGCTTTGTATACTTCGTCTCTATAGATGCTGCCACATGCGTATCGGTTTGGACCTCCTAAGATTTTTCCAGAATCTGGCGTCGTGCGAATATTTGGTATGCCGCCCGCCCGGTCCATCAGCTATGTTGTATTGCCATTCTCACTTCATTTTGGTCGGGTGGATGGACCAGACAACGGTGACAACAGAATTTATTTTGTACTCGCCATTTAACAGTCTTCAGCAAGAGTTTTTCCATAGCCTCACTACTACTTTGCTACTAAGTTTCCTTGTTTACATTTACGTGCCTCTATTCGGGTCTTTGCAGCAGCACCATTCATTCGGAAATTAAGAACTGAAAGCTGAATTGGACCAAATAAAGGCGTGTTAGGATGCGGTTTTGTCGCCAAAATTTTTTGAGCTTTGGGTTTGTGAGCGAATGCCTGATTATAGTCATCATTTCTGAGTGCTAACGACCATGCCTTTAGAATGAATGGTACGGCCTTAGTATGTTTATAGCCCCGGATATGTCAGGACGTCTAGTAGCATTTACATTTTCTTTTCTCGGAAGAAATGCAACCTCGGTTCTCTACAAGAATGAAATACATACACGGACACCTTATTGGGAATTACACTCTCCTCACCTATGAAACAAATGAGCTGCCCATTAAATTAAAGGACGCGAAGTGTGGTGTTGCTAGCTTTCACAGACGACGTCGTTCTTCATGTATCCGGCAAACACCCACAGACACTAATCTTCAGTGCGCTATAGGAATACTCTACTCTTGGACGTGTACAGATAGACTTAGCGTAGGTTAAGTTAAAACAAGGGTATGATGGACAAGCCATCACACAGACACCAGGCACCAAAACGGGCCCATCGTGATCCCTGTGGAACCAATTGAATTTGTCTTCAAATAGCAAAAACCTAAGCAATCGCCCTGGTAAAAGTATTTCCCTAAAAATTTTCTTCGACTACACGCTATTGCTTCGCATTCACACAGTATGTGTGTTATGTCCTCAACAACTTGCAGATCACCGCTGAATCTGCAAATATCCATATCTGACAATTTGGGCCTCTTTGCGTGTTTCCGCAGGAGACTGTGTCTTATCAGGATTCCCATTACTGTTCTAAGCTTATCCCTGTTTAATTGTATGAATTCTCTAGATCCTTTACGGTCAAAAAGTGGCCAGAGGGCCCTGGAAACCATGGGTCTTTTAAGATTTGAACACGTTAGGTTGGCATTTGTGATTTGTGATTTTTTGCTCGATAGTGCCCCTTATTATGCAAGGGGTGGGTTGATGTTGGCAACCTCCTTTTCTTGAAAGCTCAACCGCCTGTTCATTCCCTTTAATACCGCAGTATCCTGGGACCCAGCACAGTCTCACCCGTTTCTGACTGCATAGTGCCTTGATAGACTTGGCGTAAATCTGGCCAAAACATAGTTGATATTTTTCGCAAAAAGAAGTCAAGTTAATCTGTGTAATCTCACCTAAGTTAAGTGGCACCCTTCTGAACTTCCCGATTACTGAAAGGTAGTTAGGCCTCATTCTGGACAGAACATTGAGATGGAAATGAAATGTTCCAGAGCTAAATCAAAAAGGTGTATTTGTAAGAAGGTGAGGTCTACAACCCAATGTCATGCACTGTGTCTACCTCATAATTGCGAGACCAATCCTCACTTATGGCACAGCAGTTTGGTGGCCTGTGCTACGAAGACGAACTCACACGAACTTGTTGGAAAAAAAACACGCCACGAGATAACGCGAAATCTTGTTAAATAACTCAGTTCCCATCTTCAGAGTGCAGGGGTGTTCGTTGAAGATCTTTGCGTACACAAATTCGTCAGCTAATCCACGGACTGTATGGCCTTCCAAGCCGCGGTCTCAGCTACTCATGAGGCTGTTGTTTGGGGCAGCCTGAATTCAATGCCCGCGTCGGGCAAGCAAGCAGCGATCAAATCTCTAACTTCGAAGGTGCTTAGAGACCGCCCCGCCTCTCTCAATGAGATATCTAAGAAACACAAGGTCATACTCTGTTCAGTTCCGGAACCCTCAGACGTGCCAGAAAATTGCATTGCTGATGAACTTGCCAGACTCGTATTTCCAGCTTGATAACGCCTATGTCGTATGCCGAACAAATGACATACTTGCAGGCGATTTTTAGGGTCCGTCATAGATGGTCGCATCGAGACAAGTGTGAGGCATCTAGACTAATAAGGACGATAGACTGATGTATCTCAGAAGAAGAGCCCATGAAGCCCATGACAAAATGAAATGAGGA
Source organism: Volucella zonaria (assembly GCA_963966105.1). NCBI lineage: Eukaryota > Metazoa > Arthropoda > Insecta > Diptera > Syrphidae > Volucella > Volucella zonaria. Next base: position 30,609,229 of record OZ014530.1, on the reverse strand, counting down.
CAGAAGGCTAGAGGAGCGACTTCGCTCTTTTTCGTCATTCCGAATCTGAGGATTGAGGTTCAAAGAAATATTTTTCTCTCACGTTCGATACCTGCACCGCTTTTCTGCTCATCGTCCAGTATTCGGTACTATACGAGTATAACTAGTAAAATTGATAGGTTTAGGGCTTGATAACTATTTTGCATTTTTTTTTCTGCGCTCATACCCATTTGTTTTGCCAAACCAAACTAAAATGGGTGTCTTAGGCTAAGACCCATCGTTGACAACAATAAAAGTCCTGGAGTTCCGACAAACGCTTCCAGCCTAACAGAAGGTATACGGAGCAACGTAAGGATAGAGAAAAATAGCAAAGAATTGTAGACAGGAAAAGGACTAGGAATGGACCTCGAAAAAGCAAATGCATGCTGGTTCGCTAAAAAAAAGATGATGCCTCTGCGGCCAAACACTTACAGCACCAATAGAATGTTTCAATTCAAAGCCTACATGTGGTGTCTTCTGGAGTTCTTTTTGGAAATTGCGATTGCTTTACCTAGAGCGGGAATTTATGCGGTACAAACTGGAAATACTAGGTGTAAGCGAAATTGGATGGTGAGAACAGTCTACTACATTGAACCCTCTGAAATTGGCAAAAACTTCTTGGCCCACTACTGGAATCGAATGAACACCAGTCCCGAATATTGGGTAGGGTCCCTCTTACCCGTAAATATAAAAGCTTCCACAAGACAAGCTGTATCTCGATCGATCGACAACGTACATCGAACTATTGTATATATAACGTGGGCCATAATGTATGACCATATCAGGAAGTGCCATCGATTTTACAACTGGCGTCGAATGTTATGTGGGTATGTGAACAAACAAAATTGTCGGTTCTGGGGCACTGAAAATCCGCGAGTAATGCAGGAAGAGCCATTCCATCCGCTCAAAGTCATTGCATGGGGTTGTGTTTACGCTGGAAGAGTCATTGGATATAGGAAAATAGGATCACACATTATGGCCCGCTTTGTAGATTATTTTAGTATTAGCCGATGCTTTAGAAGTTTTATCTAAGACCCTGTAACAAACATGGAGCAAATGGGAGCTGTTACGTCTTCGTACTGCGTCTGTTAACCGTAACCTTTCCAAATTGTATGGGATCCGCAAGTGCTCCAACATGTAAGTGCCCATCTAACCGCAAATACAGAAATAATCAGCATCTTAACCCATGAGAGCATCGATGATACCATTGTCGGTAGAAGGTGAAAACCCCTAAGCATATGACTGACAGCAGAGATCTGGAGACGGGTCGATGTTTGTATTGAACTCCAAGCACGGAATGCACGGCGTCAATAGTACAGGTCATCGAACTAGAAGTCCAGAGTCTTATGAAGGTAAAATAAGAAACAACACAAGGTTGAAGAAGCAGCGAATAGATGCGACAGCAGAAGTGTTACTAAGAAACGTGCTAATGATCAAAAGTTTTTAACTACATCTAGTCAAAGAACTAAGCGAAAACCAGCTTACTTTAAATGCAGTGCTTTATTCTTTATCTTTATTCACACCTTCCCTGGTATTTACGAATACAAGCCAGTTGACATAGAGAGCATATCGGCGCAACTCTTTCAAGGTGGGCTCAACACCTTGGCGGAAACCCTACAGCCACCAATCAGGAACACATACGAAGCGGAAGACTTCCACGAAGATTGGACAAGGGGAAAGATTGTAAAGCTGCCCAAGAAGGAGGTCTGGCAAAATGTGGCAACTGATGAGGTATATGCGTTCTTCCAGCTGCAGCTTGAATAATTCTTTAATTTTGACAATAGTTGACTTTGAATAGGCATACTTTCGAGCTGACTACATCTGCATCGACCACATCGTCGAGCATACTCGTAGGACTTCGCTACATAAGTTTATTGATATTGTGAAGGCCTCCGGCAGGTAAACTCAGAAAATATAGCCGCTACCTATGACGACGGTAAGTGTCAGGTCTTATACAACGGAAAGTTGTCAAGAGGAATTTAAAATCTATAGCGGAGTACCACAAGGTTGCATTCTTTCGCCACTCTTATTCTTGATGCAATCAGTGATGTGATCGTAGCAGATATATCTGGAGGAAATATAAGGCTTAGGTGGACTATGGATTTACATCAAAAACATCTTCACTAACCTGATGACGTTTGCCTGCTCTCACACAGAATATTGGACCTATGCAGCAGTAGATGTCAGAGGACCTAGGAAGAAAAAAGCAAGTATGAGGTCTAGGATATTATAGTTTCCAACGCTGCATTTGCTACTGCTCCAAAAGGTGTTCTGAGCATTAGCATCGTAGTGCATAATAAGGCCCATCTTCTCTGAATCACAGCATTCAATGAGTTCGTCTTCTGCCTTTAGTAATTGCGACAGATCGAATCATAGAGAAAATAAGCTGACGTACGATCCATAGTTTATATCTACAGCAACTATGTAAGTATTTATTGCAGGATCGACAACGCTTTGATGGTGAGACTGGGTGTGACACAAAAAGTGAAATTCTGGGTCTTTCCGATCACTCGGACTCACTTAAACATCCAAAACCACACTTGGGTTTTTCTCACACTCAGGGTTCCTGTATGGACATTATGCGATTTTTTATATTCAACATGGAAAGTCTGTTTCATGGTGATGCAGTTGCTTAAACTTAGTCCGAGTAAATAAAGGGTGATCCTTTTTTGAGGTAGGTTTTCAAGTGGGGATTTCATGAGAGGTCCTTCATGTGTCGTATTTATATTTTTGTTCAGTATTATCCGACATGGCAGGACTTAGCCCGGCACAACTGTATTATAAAAATCAGCGTTCTTCGAGGAATGTACTCGTATTTCGTGCACTGAGAGCAACTTATGCTCCACATAACCGGCCTACCGAACACTCAATTCGCTATCGAAAAGCTTGAAACCGAATTTTCATTATTGGATAGTACGCGACCAAATAGACCACATCTAGCATGTGGTGAAGACAATATAGCGGCGATAGCGGAGAGTGTACGCGATGCTTAGCTTGTCGTATGCAGGAACTTGCCTTATTTTACATGAGGATCTTGGTTTAAAACGTAAAATTCAATTCGTCCTCATCGCTTCAGTCGTGGGGCTTTTGAAAAGCTTCAAGAAGATCCATTGCTTTCGAATTTTGTTTAGCGATGAGGCCCATTTCTGGCTTAATGGCTACGTCAATATACAAAATAGCCGTATTTGGAGTACGGAGCAACCCGAAGAGATTCAAGAGCTACAATTATATCCAGACAAAACTGGTAGATCGGTCCACATTTCTTCTAAACTGAGGCCGCCCGGAACGCAACACTAAATGGCGCCCATTATCGCGCCATGTAACATAAAAAGTCCCGTGAAAGCGGCCTCTTATCTGCAGTCGTTTGGAAATAAAAAAAAATTAACCCACCCAGATAGGGACGGAAGTCATTTCTAAATTTAATGTTCTCGAAAGAAGCTTCGTCTAAGAGAATGAGAGAAGAGCTTTCACTAGGAGAATAGGTTTTTGACTTTTCAGTCTCGAGTCCAGGTATAAATTCGCATCAGCACAACCACCGTTTCCCTGAAATGCCCCAGAATCCAGACGAAGGTTCGCGTCAGTTTCAAAGGTCATAGTTCATAGGAGGACGATTTTCAGCACAGACATGCTTATTCTTTTAAGAGTTTTTACCCCGTGTAGCACTTTACTGTACAAGTTTTGTTGACCATATCGCAGCCATCTGTTTGATTGCAAATACTCTCTGCTTTGCCTAGCTCTGACAGTTGATCAACACAGTGTTCAGGCTTTGCGCCGTTCAGACTATTGTCGTTGCGTTAGAGAAGAGTTAGCGACACACTTATAGGTAAGCTGGTCATACATATGCCCTTTGGCATTACGGTGTTTTCTTAAAAAATGAATTTACCGTGACATCCAAATACTGTCCACTAGAATCGCAGCCTTTAAGCTTGTCTTTATGAGCGGGAAAAGCCATCCACTTCCGTCAAATGACGTTTACTGGTCACAGCGGCAGGAAATTGTATGCATGTAAAACTAGAGCAGGTTTTGTTTTTTTTAATGGCATTGCCCGCTTCGTGTGATTTCCGTCCACTGAAACTGCAGCCTTCATTGGTTTCATCCGGGCATCGTACGCGAGAAAATCTATCGACAAGGGGATTGTGAGAAGTTTTTTCTACCAGACTAGTTCGAAACCGATGAATGGGATGCAGTTTCAAATCTGAGAACTTGATCGGCCACAGTGAGGTCCACTACCGCCTACTTATTTTTCTTCTCTTGGAGAGTGAAGCTTTTGGCACTGGCGCCTTTCTAGAGCACGTATTTGCCTAACGTCGAAGCCTGTAGTCGTTCAGAGTGCCCTTTCTCTAGCATATTAGGCAGGATGTTCAATGTTAAACACGAAAGCAGAGAACAGCAAGCCAGAAGATTTTATTATTGCCGTCCACGAGTTGACGACGTTGTGGTTAACAAAATCTTCGACTCAGCCATGATAGGAGATTGGCAACAGACAATTTTAGCAATTTGATCGGTGAAGTGAACTATAGGGTGGCCAGGATTAAATAAAACAACAACCGTGTGAGATATAAAATTGGTTCTGGCCTTATTTTGAAGCTACATTCATGTCATTATGTGTGGAAGAGCACAACATTCAAATGGCCGCCTCGGCTTCGCTGTCAGTACTTCAAGCGGTCGGTCCAATTTTTGGTGACTCGGTGCAATATGTGCGGCGTTATTTCCGCAATAGCGTGTCGAATGTTGGCTTCGTCCAAAGTGGTTGGCTTGTTAGCGTAGGCTAAGGACTTGACATAGCCCCAGAGAAAATATTTGAGCGGTGTCAAATCACATGATCGCGGCGGCCAATTGATGACCGCCAGTCATGAGATGACCCAGTCGCTAAATTTCTCCTTCACAACTTCGAGCATTGACATGGCATGTAGCGCTGTCTTGTTGGAACCACAGCTCGGATATATCGATGTTGTCGAGCTCTGACCACAGAAGGTCGGTTAACATCGCGCTCTATATCTGACACCATTGACGGTAACCGTGTCTCCTTCCTCATTTCGAAAGAAATAAGGTCCGATGATGCAGCCAAGCTATAAACCGTACCAAACAGTCAATCTTTGTGGATGCAGCTTGTTGACATAGTCGCTGAGCCAAAAATGGGCTTCGTCCGAGAAGATGATTTTTTGGCCAAAATCCGGATCTCCGGCGAACATCTTCAGCGCCCAGTTGTCTATGTTTGGTCGTCCGGCTTGAATTCTTGCGTCAGCACAATCTTTTACGGATGTAGGACCAAATAAAATGCTGTGTTGGCTCTCTCGCGTTCCCATTTCAGCTGATCGGCGCAGCGCCGAATCGACATGTCCGGGTCTTTTTCGGTTAGTGGCTAAGATCCAAAAGAGTGTACCTACGCTCAAATTTTTCCACGGTGCTACGAATTGCCTGCACACTGAAGCCAATAGTTTCCGCACGTTCAGCAAGCGTAAAACGATGCATGATGAAATGGCAGACCTTACTGAATATTTTGACAGCTAGATGTCATTGGTAACTTTGACAGCTGCTGAAACATAACAATTGGAAAATTATCATTGCTATCTGGTCACCCGTTTTTTAAGATGTCATTTCGCGATCATAGTTGAACCAAAAGAGATTTGCCTTCAGAGAGGGGATCCAAGGTGCTCTAGTCCTTCAGAGACGTAAAAACCAGCGACAAAAGAGCATATAAATATCACTATGGACTACCAGAATACCTTTCGAAAAAATTTAACACATGTTCCGACCATCAAGAGTATTAACCTTTTCCAGTTGGCGCACGTGATAAAAGTCAAAGAAACAGCAGTATCTATTCAAGACAAATTGAAAATAACATGAATCTGTCATATTTACAACTCCAAGTCCCTGGCTCATTAAAATGATAAACAGAATCTGCGAACCTCAGGCCACAACATTTACCCAAGTAACTATGCTAAAGATAGAACTCTTTCGAGATGATCTTGTTCAACTCATAGGCTTTTGTCACATAAAAACCAGGCCCATCATTTCTTTAATATCGAACCAGTAGTCTTGTGTAAAACAAATTAATTCCAAATATAAGCACAAACCTGGGTATTTAAGTATTCTTAAAACAAATCAACTGGCATTTTCTGTCACTTAATTGGCCCACGTGTAAGCCCCAAACGATACCATTACGTGTATATAATTAAATTAACAATTTGTTACTTAATTTAAGTATGATAACAAGATGAGGACCGCGTCCACCAGCCGCCGGTCTCTTAGATGAAACCGAACCCAAGAAGTGTGCCATTTGTAAATTGTTGGCGTGTGGTTTATATTTACCAAGTCAAATGAATAAATTTCAAAAATGGGCATGGTCCACATGTCAGATGTATTTTTACTTCTTTCTGTCATCAGAGTTGTCAAACGGAATGACTGTTGCCATCTGACAGTGAAAGCTGTCATTAATAAACTCAATTTATGTGCTATAGAATTTAATTTAATTTATTTTGACTAGGTGTGTTCAATAGGGTTTCGATGGCCATTAATTTTTATTGACAATTTTTTTAACAAGCGAGGTCAACTGTGAAGTCACATTTTTATCACTGCTGTTATGATAGATTAATTCTAAGACAGTATAAGACAGTAGAAGACAGAATTGAACTAAATTGATAAACATGGTTTGTCTGGGGATTAGCAGAGGTGGTCAGTAGTGTCCAACACTCAATGGACTCTAAAGGGGTAAATATTTACTGCTTCGATGTCCTAGATAAAAGACAAGTGCCGGTGTGCGGCACTAACACTTTTTTTTTTAGATAAAATTAGCTTGACAAGGGATTGCCTGTCACTTGCACAACATTTTCTAACAAACAAATCCCTGTTGTTTTGGTAGAGAGATTGAAAAAAGCCGAAGGTTGAAAGAAAGCAAAGCTGTTAAGCACACTTACTTGTCTACAATTTTGGATCATTCAAAATTTGAGTGAGTGACTCTTACAAAAACATTTGCGGAAAGATCTTAATAGTTAGTGAAACCAACAGTAGAGACTTACTATCAAGTAACCTGACCAGAACCGGTCCACTACGTGCTCCGAAGCTGCAAGAGAGCTAAGCTACACAAGACGGAGTAGCTAGTATATGCAATCGGTAGTGGCCACGGGTGAGGCCTTCAAGTCGCCTAGCACTGATGGCATATATCCAGTTATACTACAAAGCGTTATAAACCAGATTCCGGCAACTCTGAAGAGAATCTTCGCTACTAGTCCGGCACCAGCATTCATACATAGAGAATCTTTGGCGAATAGTTAGAGTTGGTCAATCAAAAACTCTAAGATCGCCAAAAGTATAAGATCAACCAGATTTACTTACTTCATCTTGAGGAGCATAAAGAACATGGTCGAGTTTCATGTGCACAAGAATGATTTGTGAATGTATTCTCTGTTAAAGATACAACATACCTAATAACGTAGAAGATCCCTTGGTACGCGCTGGGCAATTCCATCGACATTGAGGGCCTTTTGATAACGCCAGACAACACGGGGTATATAGATCACTAGTTCTGTGGATAAGAGCAATATTGGTGAATAGGACACTGATTGTGGATACTGATGGCGGGTAATATGTGATAGCGGGGGTACATGTTGCATGTTGGTCGACTGACTGCTTGATGCTCTCAATAGTTCTTACATCTATACACAGGCATATGCAGACGACGTAGCTGTACTGTCTTTTGGATCGTGTAGAACGATTATCTGCTCTAAAGAGCAAGCGGCCTCAGACGTGACGTTTGGTGCACCAGAAATTAGCTTCATTTAATCATCTCGAAACTGAGCTCGTTCCCTTTACGAGAAGGGGGAAGTTGATTACTTCATCTCATCTAATATTTAAAGGCATTTCCATCCATTTCTTCAACGGAACTAAATATTTGACAGCCATCCTGGGTAATAAACTTCTTTGAACTAAACATAGCACGTCGAAGACCACCAAGGCAATGTCGAGTTTCTGACAGTGTAAAGGGGCTTTCGACAAGATATGGATTTATCGAGGATCTACGCGGCTATGATAAGACCATTGATATCCTATGCTCCAGTTGTCTAGTGGAACAAGTTTTCAGGAATACGCTCCAAAGAACGGTCTGTTTCGATAGAGGATAAAGACGCAGAGTTGAATATCCCTCCTCTTGCTACACAGATCATGGGCTACACCTTCGGTAAAAAAGAAGTGATCTTTGGTACAACACGTACTTCAGTTACGAGGACCGTGCGCATGAACTGTCTGTTTACTCAGGCCTTCTGGACATTCTGTCTGATGCAATGACACCAGAACTCCTGTTGCTGCGGATGTACGAAATCGACTATGCATTTGCCTTTCAAGCGGAGACATGCGCAATTCTGATAGCAATGCGCCCTATTGTGGAAAATCGTGGGCTTAAGGTCTTTCTGAACCTACTCATCTCTTCCAAGCTAGTTCGGGAAATGCAAGACTTCTCTAAACGCAGTCGGGAGGTTGAATTCACCGAGTCTTGTTTGTGTTCCAGATCACAATGGGATTACAGAAGTAAGATCGACAAATAATTTGTTAGACGACTGCTGCGTCTTAGATTAGGGCTTCCATTGATAGTTGGGCTTTATTTGACCAAGGCTACAGATGGCATTATTGCCCAGAATGTTGGGAGACTAAGGGAATATTTCCCGACGGCTCTAAGAGGTCAGCGACTTTTTAAGAATGACTGTATACTGTCATCGTGAAAGAACACTATGGTTTTGCTAAGCACTTAAGTTAACTAGCAATAGGTGGCCCAACATCCTTCGATGCTTACTGTGAGAGTGGTGATGACACTGGGGAGCACTGGTGGATGTTGGAACTAGACGGATTCCCTTTTTATATTCTCAAGTTGAATAGAATCACCATAATACACTTACGCCCCCTCAAATGAATAAGATGACGCTGTCAAGGAATGTTTGTGTACAAGGTGGCGCAAAAGTCATCACCCTATCAGAAGATGATAGAATTTTTGCGAATGGCGGCAAATGTCAATTCTACTTTCACATTTGTGGAGTAAACAGATACAAAATATAAGTCAACAAGACATGAATCTCTATGAATTTCGGCGAAGATTTTAACCGCTGGCCCAAAAGAGTATGGGATAACATGAAATGCTGCCAGATCTGGCAGGCCCCGGAGCAGCCGCTCTGCTGAAAATATGGCAGCTGTGGTTGAAGAATGTCGCAGAGGACCCCTTGAGTATCGGCCAGGCGACGTGCAGCGCAATTGGGCATCAATCGGTCTTTATAGAAAATTTTGGTTAAAGACTGTAAGATGTTCCCTTACAAAGTACAGACAGTGCATCAGCTGTTAGCTATTGACCGCCAAGCGCCACGAGGGAGACAACTTTTCATCGAAAATCATCATGAGGGACAAGGCCATTTCCATATCTGTGGATATGTGAGATATCGTTTTTCGAAAACGCTGCGGGCCAAAGGACTACTGTGGACGGCGAGCGCAATAGAGCCTTTCTCATCGATTTTCTCCTTCCTCAATTGGATGAATTGGAACTGGAGAATATGTGGTTCCAACAGAATGGAGGAACGGCGCATACTGCACGAGCCACAACCGAAATTCTGAGAGCTGCAATTCCTCTCTCGTTTTGGAGATTTGCACTGGCTGGCAAGATCGCCTGATTTAACCGTTCCAGACATCTTTTTCTGGGATTTTTTGAAATCACGAGTCTATGCCTTAGACTCTTGAAGACCTCAAAGAGAATATCCGTCAAGAACGCGAGGACCTATCGCCGGAAGTTCTGGTCTTGCCAGTTATGGAAAATGCCACAAATCGGGCCCGAATGGTTATCAATTCTGGCGGCGGCCACTTAACCTATATCATTTTATCGACTTAATGGAAGAAGAATGAAGACATCAAATAAACATAACCTAAAAGCAGAACTAAAGAACATCGGGTGACAAGTTTTACGCAACCTGTACTAAGACCTTTAATGTCAAAAAATTGCAAGACAACTTGACAAAGTGATTGTAGCTTTCGAAGGGCCCTCGCCCAATTATTAAGGCTAAAATTGTTTAATAAAAAAACGAGGATAGAGCAAATACAAGGCTTACCGTAACGGTTTCCAGGACTTAGTGCCGCTGAAGGTTACTACGATTTGGTCAGTTACAAGCTACCGGTCATTGCTCCTGTTGAGCCGCAGAACCACCGAGCCCACACCAAGACCTAAAGCACGGTATCGTGAGGTTCAGGCTCTCGGACTGGGCTTCTGGGATGACTTGCGGAGGTAGACCTCCTATAAGGAGCATCTCGGTGGCTGTGGTTTAAACCTAAAACGCAGTAGGGGTCTTCCAGTTGGTTTTGAGCCAAATGCAAAAAGTTCTGGGTGCCTAAGTGACCCTAAGATCGGTAAGAGGTTTTAGGCCGGCCTCGACTCATACTTAAAAAAAAAAAACACAGGTTCAGCTTTGGTAGCTCAGGTAGGCGGAAGAGCGATAGCAAGGCGTATCTTTGCTCCCATGAATGTCTGGTCATTCCGTGAGCTTAAGTCTAGACGACAGGAGCTCTCTTAAAACATATGACACATGTACCGAGTATGGATAAAAATCAAAAATCTTGGATTTAAATTAATAGCGATTCCATCCAATGTAGAGCAGGCGGATGACCGAACCAATAGAGCGAGGGGTTTCTTGTTCCACATATAAAGGCAAGGGCGTCACGAAAACTGAAACAATTACTGAACAGATTAGCTAATGTCGACAATCGACTGCAGAGATGCCGGTATTTTTAATGTTTAAAGATATCGGTGAAGAAACATCACGTCGGATCCGAGAGATCTAGTAGAATTGTTAAGCTGTCCAAGAAGGGGAATTTGAAACAGTTGAAGAAGTAATTATGTACCTCCCTCCGGCTAAGCCGATAGAATAATTTGAATCGACTGCAGGACATATTTATTCAACGTTTGACATTGAACAAGCAGACTTTCAAGTTGGATACTGGTGAACACAAGGCGTCGAGTTTATATAGATGTCCGCGGTAATGGAGATTTATGGATTTCGAGAAGGGGTCCCAGGCGGATGGCATCCAAATGCTATATGGTGAGTCTTACTCAGAAAGGGTATACCAGCGATACTGGTCGCTATTATAAACGCTTCCTATGGTGGCGGTCGGTTAATGTCACGTCTTACAACACAGTAAGGTGTCAGAGGAATTTGAAGTCCGTAGTAGGATACGAGAAGGCTGCATTCTTTTGCCATTCAATCTTTCTTGCGCTGTTCGATGTAGTAATGGTGTGGGCGGATTAACTCGAATGGAGGAAATCGAATCTTGACTGCACGTTCGTTCGATATGCTATTTGTACCAAAAAAAACAATTTGAGACTTTTCCGATTAAACGTGGAAACAGTGCAACTTCATGGGTGTCGCACCTTAAAAGTGACCAACCTTCCCACAAAAAATCCTTCATATGTAAATAGGAGTAGATCTCATCGCAACATATTAAGCATTTTATGGGTAGACTATGCATATATCGAACGTCTCACCGTCCTAGGCAGACATGTCCAAGGACAGACGCGGGGAAATTCAAATCTTTAGGGATGATTCAGAGGGAACTAAAGTGCGTTGCCGAACCGAGAAGACGATGGAGTGTAGGCGTTGTTGACAGCTTATCCCCCACGAGGGAAGCAAGATTTTCTAGTGACAGAGCACACTGATGAATTCTGAACACGAGGATGTTAGTTAATAGTTTACGAAGCACTCATCCAAAGATTGAATATCTGCAATGCTGTGAGCCCACATCTCCATGTGGAAGGAGTTCTCGTATCGATATGTGAATAATTTAATTACATTAGGAGGATTGCAATGATGATGTCGTATATAGAGTAAGCGTCTGTTGGCCTAAATGGCGCGAGAACTCCGCAGTGACAGATAGAACCACTTTTAATCAAAGGGTAAGACTTCAGTCGTGCGTCCGCCTTTCAAATAAGCATCGCAGTGATGAATGATGTACGAGTACGAGAGAGGCAAAGTATAAAAAGTCTCAATATAAAAAATCTAAGCTTCGCTTATCAGCACAAAGACGTTTGTTCAAAAATTTGGTTCAAAAAGCACCAGAGGCTCCAGGCGAGGTTCGAAGAAGGGGCCGAAAGAAAAATGATCAGGAGAATGGCACTAGAGGTAGGCCAAGCTAGTGGCCTGCAGAATGTTACTAAAACTGCTAGTGGTCTGCATGCATCAGAAGGTATCTTTCCTAGTTTTGCTTTCGTATAAGAGGTTATTTTACTGAATTATAAACCACTGTCCACAGAATGTCAAGAAAGAGCAATTTCCGAAAATAGTAAGCGTCACGACAAACTGGAATTTCCATTGACAAGCATGCAACCATATCTGATCATTACGTCAATGATCTCTTTCAATTTGGCCTTATCCGCAAAAGTTAATGCAGCGGTCTCTAATTGGTTTGACATATCGAATCTATTTATTTGACAGATGCACTGATTATGCCAATGACGTGGCGCCTTTACAATCTAGTTGACAACAGCTCCCGACAACTTCTCGTTGATTGCTCAAGTAAATGGCTAATTTAATATGAAGCTTGTACTTTTACGGTCCAGCTGAATTTAACGGTGTTGGGGACACAATCATAAATCAAAATTAAAAAGAGACCATCTTACATGTGTACGAACACACTTTATGACACTAATAACTGTCAAAACGTGTCACAAAAATCTGTAAACTTTTGACTCGGACTTGCTCTAAAGTGCATAAAGATAATCGTGAGCATTATTATTGTTTTTAGTTTTATTCCATTAAAACAATTAAGTCCAGGGTCTACTAAAATTATGAGGCAGATATTAGAATATGTTTTGCACCTTAACCTAAAGCCTATCTACTCGCGTTCGCAGTCATCCGTCGTTTATTGCAAAAGCCAGACAAATAAAAAAAATGTTTTAATGGACATCCAAAATCTGATTATCGAATCGAACATTTCAGACAGTTGTCTCTTTTTATTTTCATTCGAAAGTTGACAGATGCTGTTCGATTTCGAATGGAAATATTAACTTTCAAAGTGCATTGTGCACTCAATCCCATTAAAACAATTAACCCTTCAATAATTGGTTGAGATGACAATTAATTTGACATAAGTAAACATGTGATGAAGTTAATTAAATTAGCAATTTAGATTTGTCTTAAAACCACATTAACTAATAAAAGTTGAACCATTAAGTTGAGAAATTTGAGGTAGGAGAGGCGATCCGAGATTCAATCAATAACGGGAAGCAGTTTTATGTTTGTTTCAGTACTTATCTGTCATTATTAACCACATGTCAATTGTTGATAATTGTCATGGATATTATCACATCTGTCAGGAATACATATCGTTTGTGGCTTGTACTAAATGAAAATTGTAAACAGAGTTTTGTGATGTTCGTATTTGAGAAGATGACTGTATCTACGCCCACTTTGGCAAGCAAAACCAAGTCACTTTGACAGTTTTTTGAGACAAGGAGGGAAAAATAGTTAAACTGACGTTTCAGTGGACGTTAAGTAGGTTTGTTTGATTAGTTGGTGATTGAGATCAAAGTGGGTAGTAAGTTGATGACATATAAATTTATTTTGTTCACTTATTCGTTTGTCATCGACTGGTGGATTCGCAATTGCCGATCATATGACGAGATCATCACTTTCAAAACAAGTTTATTGAACCGCATCCTTTTTGTTTTTTTTTTTTTTTTTGAACAGCATTCACATTTTTGTCTACTTTTGTCATTGCCACTTAAGTATCAGAAAAGCGAATAACAAATGCACTCGTGATGGCATAAACGAACATGACCAGAAAAGTCACCAGACCGACATTAAGAGGATTGAACTGTCAAAGTTGTCAAAACATTTAAATGACATGATGATTGTGTTAACCAAAATATTTGTTATATTTATTTTGACGGACTGTCAACAATTGTGACATGAGATGATTTGCATTTTTAAGTTTGTTAGACAATTTGCTCATTGACCCCAAAAGAAAAGAGTGAGGAAACGCGAGAATATATTCTTAGATTCTGCCAACGTGAGTTGAATTTCTGAAAAGAAAATTCCTTTTGACGTTTGTTGACAGTAACCAAGTCAGTTTTTATTTCAATAAATAAACATTCAAATTAAAGTTCATTATGTGTGAGTCATTAAAAAAAAATAGGAGAAAAAAATAGATACAAGTGTTTTATAAATATTTAGATGTAAAACTGCATAATGAGCTTAGAAATTTAGAATTTATAATCGAATGACGCTCTTAAAATATTAGCTACGGACAGGCTCATTAGAATGCTTAGGGGACTTTCGAGCCAAGAGTATATCTTGACTGGAATTATTTTTTCTTATTAAGTCTGAAGAGTATAAATTATCCTCTGAGGATCTGTGATATAATATCAATTGGATATTGGTAAATTTATTTACAAATGTTAATTGGTTAAACAACATGTTTATGAATAGCACGTGGGAGTATATATAAAATTTAAATCTAACATGTCTGCTCGACTGTCAGCTCAAAAGGTCGCAATAATGGCAAAAGTCTGTGGCTAAAAATAAGACCCCTTGCATCAGAGATATAAATCCAGTTTTAAATTTTTTTCGCAGAAAAACAGCGCAAAAAAGGTAATTTTTTATGAAATAGAGAAATATTGAGATATAATCAGGGAAAATATAAACTCAAAGCCAAATGCATTTTAAGTCAAAAGAGTAATTAACAAATCCGTAGCAAAATTAGGTGTCCATCAAGGTTCTGCTTTAGGTCCAGTATTTTTTTTTTAATTATTTTACTTTATCTTGGATTGTTGATGTGCATTATTAGATGTTGCTATTATAAAGTGATGTGATTGCCTCATCTGTCAGTGGTGGTCTCCGTGAATCCTTACACGTGGGATGTTCGAAACCTTAGCAGACCACGTGGAGCCGAGCAATTAGCAGAAGACCTTGACTAGTATCACGCAGATATCACCGCCATCCAGAAAGTTCGATGGGATAGGCCGGACATGAGGAGGAGGGAAATTGTGATATATGACGATTGCTGTAGGGAAAAGAAACAGCGCTTATCCGGATGCGGTTTTGCCTTATTAATATTAGGTTTAAGCTAGATGTCTTGAGCTTCCGACACGTGACCCAGAGTCTTACGACATCAATGCTGAGAACGCAAGCATCAGCCTAATTATCGTATACGCCCACTCCACTACGTAAGACAAGCGCGACGCCGCCAAAGAATATTTCTACGAGCTTTTCGACAAGACGTATGAGCAATGCCCGAAGTATGACATTAAAATCATACTACGCGATAAGAAAGAAAGTCGTCAGTTGGTAACCATAGCCTACAAGACACCACGTCTGGCAACAGACTCAGACTCACTGACTTTGCGGCGGGACGAAATATCACTATAGCAAGCGCATGGTTTCCTCGTCTCAATATACATAAGGGGACCTGGAAGTCTTCGGATCATCAACCGCTAAATCAAATTGATAATTTTGGGATGGACGTAAGACATGCTTTCAGTTTTCTGGATGACGGAAGGTTCCGTGTAGCCAACATTGACTCGGATCACTACCTCGTTGCAGCCGATGTTCGAATGCGGATTTCCCAGGCACCGCAAAAAGAAGAACTACTCTGAGAAGATATAACATAGAAAAGCTGCAACCGTAAGAGACCGTCAGAATCTTCGCCGAACGTGTATCCGGAAATCTCTAAACAGCCCTTATGCCGCCAGGATCAAGTACGGAATACCAATGGCAATGTTGACAATTTGCCATCAGAGACGCCGTAACCTGACCACCACCAAGAAATCTCTGGTTTGATGAAGAATGCCGGCAAGCACATGCAGTTAACGCTGTAACGAAGAACGAGAGCCACTGTTTACCTCTACGGGTAGAAGGGACGGGAAGAACATCGGCTTCTCAAGAAGAAGAAAAAAGAGAGCAAGAAGCGCGCAATCGAATATATTCAGAGGTTGAACTTCAAGAATAACGTAACGTACGGAAGTTTTACCAACAGGTAAAAAGAACGTATCAAGTCTAGAAGACCTATACAGAGGCCTGTAGAGACGGAGAAGGAAACCTTGCAGTAAAGTCACAATCGGAGCTGAGAACATGGAGCCGATTTTATAACGGCGAAGAGGTCCAAAGTCCCGCCATCAGGCAGAATAGACCATTCAACTTTGACGATGATAGCCACACATCATTTGGCCACTTGGCCAAAATGGGCCTGACGGCTTACAGGCCGAGGTATTTAAAGCTGCTGGAAAGGACTTTGTGGAGAGCATGTACCACTTCATTTCTCAGATCTGGTCAGAATAGTGCTTCCATGATGAATGGAATCTCAGTATCATTTGCCCGATCCACAAAAAAGGAGATTCACTCAAGTGCGCCACCTATTGGAGTACGAGTATAAGTCTCCTCGACATCACGTGATAGATCTTATCTGCCATATTGTTTAAACGTCTGAAACCCTGGGTTAACAACCTGATTGGCGCCTGCCAGTGCGGATTCGGACCAGGAAAGTCCACAATCGACCAATTCATCACACTCCGGCAGATCCTAGAAAAAATTCAAGAAGCCGAAATCGATACCCACCATAGTTTCTTTGTTTTCAAGGCCGCATATGACAGCATTTATAGAGATGAGCTAGATAGAGCCGTGTCTAGTTTTGACATCCCTGACAAACTCGTCCGGCTGTACAGAATGATGGTTGAGAACGTTTGCTGCTCCGTCAAGGTCGGAAAAGACTTAACCGAGACCTTAATGTCAAAAAGGTTTCATGTGAGATCGTTAACATCATACTTGAACGAATCATGTGGAACTCGCAGGTGAAGACCAGAGGCACAATCTTTCAAAAGTCTATTAAAGAACAACGCCGATGATATTGACATAATTAGGAGAACTGAGAGGCTGTCACGGGTGCGTTCGCTAGTATGGAGACGAAAGCTGCCAAGTGGGTTATCTGTCAATGAGGGCAAAACCAAGTACGAGTAAAGGGTGTTTTTTTTAGAGGTATGTAAATTCAATAGGAAATAAAACGCTTGATGCGTCCATGATGTTAGCTTTATTTAATAGATATTTTTATTAGAGTTTAAATATAATATCGGGAACATGCGCCCCACGGCTAACTCGAATGTAGCGCGATCATGAAGTCCAATTTTCGACAACTTTATCGAAAAACTGGAGCCGTATATCAGTAATAACACGGCGAATGTTGACTTCCAAATCGTCCAACGTCTCTGGTTTATCGGCATAGATTAGTGACTTCAAAGAAAGTAATCTGAAGGTGTGACATCACAGGATGGTGGAGGCCAGTTCACAGGTCCATTACGCGAAATTATGCACTCAGCAAATGTTTCCCGCAATGGATTGATGGTGTCGCGTGCCGTATGCGCCATCTTGTTGAAACCAAAGCTCCGTCACGTCAATGCCACTCAACTGAGGAACGAAGAAATCAGAAATCATGTTTCTATTGCGTTCTCCATTAACAGTATCGGCATCGTCCAAAAACATGGGCCGATGATTTCACTAGCCCATAAAACACAACAAACAGTGAGTTTTAATGGTTGTAAGGGCGTCTCAACAAAGGCTTATGGGTGGCTTATGATGATCAAGCTGAATCATATTTTCGACATATTCACCGGACCTACGACGCATGTAATTGTCACGCGGTTTCAACTCTTGCACAAGCTGGATCTTATAAGCTTTCAAGCCAACATCTTTCCATAAAATCTTCCACAAAGTAGATGGGCATAGCTCCAATTACTGTGCACGATGGCGTATCGACTCATTCGGATGCTCCTCAATACTGCACTCCACAATAACTTCTTCTGTTCGCACTGTTTGTCTTCTTTGGGGATGCGTATTATCCGGTAAAGTGTACGTGGCGCGAAAACGATTCATCTTGCTCAGATGGACGATTATGTCGACCGTAAAATGGACGTAGCGCACGATAAGTATGGCAAACCGAACAATGGTTTTTAAAATAAGTTTTCACAATTTGCAGGCATTGTTCTGGCGATAATCTATTCATTGACAAATGCAAAAATATACTAACCATAAATCAACTTTCAACTGTCATATTGACAATCTGTAGAAACAGTGTTGCCAGTTTAAAAATCAAACCTCTAAAAAAAACACACTACTGCGAACAAGAAGGGACACACATTATTGACGAATTGAACACTCGACATTTCCAGGTAGTAAAAGACATTGCCTACCTTATAAATTCTGCCAACAATGTCTTAGCAGATATAAAATGAAGTATCACTCTTTCCAATCGCTGTTTCATTAGGCTAAGAAGGCAATTTAGCAGTAATGGCCTATCCCAAAAAACAAAGGAGACTCTATATAAAACCTTGATCACCCCAGTCCTACTTTATTGCGCGGAAACAAGGACTCTAATGAAAGCAGATTAAAATATTCTCAGTCGTTTCGTCGGTCCGTCCCGTTTGCGTTGACCGGTCTTGGAGGAGAAGATTCAACGACGAACTATACGAGCTGTACAGCGAGATCGACCTAGTCAGAAAACTGCGCGCCAGTCGCCTGGGATGGCTAAGACATGTAAAGCGAATGGACACCAATGCTCCGCCCCGCAGTGTCTTCGAATCTAACCCGGATAGATAACGCAGTCGAGGGAGACCTCATCTTCGATGGCGCGCACAACTAGAAGGGGACCTTAACCGACTTGGAGTGCGCAACTGGTGCAAGTTAGTTAAAGAACGGGCTAACTGGAGAAGCTTGTTAGTTGAGGCCTAGGTTGATCCGGAACTGTGGTGCCACCTAGGTAAACAAATAAGTCACAAAGCACGCTGGAATCCAGTGTTTGTAGAATAATCCACGTCAAGTATTTGATACTTAGACTCACATGTAAGTTATGCCCTGGTCAGTTTTTAATTCGGCTTCTGCCTATCGACGATAAATCTAACCTTTAGAGCAAATCATGGAGAGGGCTTATAGATCTTAAGTCAACTTTTCTTCGAAAGGTAATTGGCAAATTAATTTTTATTCCTCGGACTCGTAGGATAACACAGAATTTTCTATTCTAAGGACCTCAATTTTAAAACAATTTCTTAGCTGCCTTGCCGTGGATAGCAGTGTATCTTAAGTCAAAGGACCCAGCGTTCTGACAATACTCAAAGTGAGACAAAAGCGTACAAGTGGTACTTGCAACAGCGAGGCTCCTAGTTTAGGCGTTGACCTAGGAGTAGCTAGATCTTTATATTTCGGTGACCTTCAAGTATTTCCGCACTAAATATTCGCTAGATTAAGCTAGAATGGCAAGGTACCGAACCAGTCAGAAGAAGGTTGGTTAGCGTTGTGCTGTTTCCATCAAATCGTAAAAGGGTGCAGCAGACAAATAGGGCCACAAAGCTGTATGTTAAGCCATAGTCATAGAGTGCCAGATGTACTCGTATTCTGATATTACGGGAGCCAGTGGTTGGCCAGCTATCCTCGGCGTAGTGGTGAATGTGGTTTAAACCGACTTTGTCCGTTGTCCCGCAATTATAGTAAACTGACATGACCTTTAGATTCGCTGAAGTCTAAACAAATTTCATATCCGCATCTGACTGTGATTTAAAACTGATCGTTGAGTAGGTAACGCTATTTTACTCAGGCTTGGGCTTAAGCTTGCTCTACATCTTAGTCTACGTAGTAGTGAGTTTGTCCGGATCTTGGGTCATAGGATAGCGACGATGAAATTACTGGATAAGGCCTGAAAGAGAATTTCTCAATATCTGAAATTACTGGTGGCCACTTGCAAACTCCGTCAAGGCTTCCATTTTGTCTCTTGATTGCGCAACTTTACGCCCATATGGGTGGACCAAAATCAACTCCTCTACAAATTAAGAGGGATTTCGGCCATGTCTGAGCAGAAAAGATAGCAGCTTTTTTACTACACACTACGGGTTTACTAAACACCTTCATAATTCAAGCATATTCTCTGCATATCTTTTGCCCTTCAAGTGTTCAACATGCGTTGGCTTCATCTCTCTGCAAAAGACTGATGTTGCTAGACTTTTAATTTTTCTTTCTCCAAAAATGAGATTCTAATAGCACTGCCTTGAATTCTTACAACAACTGCTGAAGGATAATGATGAGTTTGCGGTCATGAGCCCGGAATATATTTAAAGGGCAATTGACACAAGAGGATCTTCTCCCAGCATCCGCTAGGTAAGTGCGCTCAAATTTCTGCTTTTTATAAAGAGAACAATAGCAGGTTTATAGAGGAATACATATCTGAAAGTCTAATAAGCTATTAATTGATTAAGGCCATTGTCTGTTTTAAAGGTTCTGGCAAAGTTTTCCGTGTAAGTGCGAAGTCAAATGTTAGGGAGTTTTTGCTGAGCTGTAGTGCCAGAAAAACCTCCTAATAGATCCCTGCTAGTCCACGTGAAACATGTAACCTATATTTGTACAGAAAATCGATAAAACCTCATAGCCATCTTTATAATGTGTTGTGTGCGCAATGCCAGGTATCGAAGGTCACGAGACAATTTTATATGCGTTTTCACCGACTGCAATACCAAGAAGGTTGTTCCCTTCCCTCTCATTAACAAGCTGATCTAGGGAACAAATCAAAAGACTCCACAGGCGCAAGGAAATATGTAGACTCATCTCGATATCTACATAATCGAAAGTACGTCTTTCCAGTTTTGTTTACTTAACCGCTTTGAACCAAATCGATGTCTCGAAGTAATTAATCAATTAACAATCCTGACGAGACGATCAATCACTCATGCTTGTTCTACTGAGAAACATCTTTTTACTTTTATTTTTGCTCGCTCACATCACAAATCAATTATCGTATAGCAGTCACTAAATTTATATCTTACAATATCAAACAGACTTTTTGGCACGTAAGTCTTTCGTTTACTTAAATTTTTGGCAACAAAGTCTATCCCAAAAAGCTGTGCCTACAATTTATCATTTGACGCTTAACAAAATGGCCCATCACGTCTATTATGCTCTGTTAAATTAAGAAAAACTAGAAGAGAGAATCTATCTAAGACACCCTAAAAATAGCCCAAAACATTGTTTTTCAATTTAACCATCCGTGTAAATTGAAAAACATTTTAGTACGCGGATAGATAAAGCAGAAAAAAAAAATTAAGAAAACACAAGTTCAACGGAAAAAAGTAGTTTAATATGAAGATCAAAGTGGAACTATGTATTTTCAAGGCAACATATATTCTATTTACCCATTACCCCCAAACAAGAACACTTTCAGATCTCAAGAACGGCATTTGTATGTTCTATGATTCATTGAAAAAGATTTAAAAGATAAAAACATCTGCAACCCTGAACTCGAATAAAACGGTTCTATGTTGTTCAAATAGAGTCATAATTAAAAAATTTAGACCAAGTTCAATGTGAAAAGATACGAAGATACGAGTACATACTGATGTAAGTGCTCACCAGATCTGACAATTCCTTCAGACAGTCGGACAGATCCGTTCAAGAAAAGTATGAGTTCACCACCAAAAACAACTGTCCTGAAGGAGCCCAATGGTCACGCCAAACACTAAGACTCCGCCTCAATTGGGAAATAAAATGTTACAACTGGGTGCGAAAATTGATGAGTTGATTGCTTTTTATAAAGACAAGCACAACGTCCACGGTGAAATCAAAAGAATCGAAAGTTTGATCAAGTCCGCTTTTCGAGAAGCCAAAGTCGAGACATCTAACCTGCGTTACAAAGTTTCTCAACTCGAACGGAAAGTGCAAATCATTAATCTGCGTCTTGAGGAACGTCGAGTACCAGTGGCATCGTTGGCAGAAAACAACTCAGCGCATATATAGTAGTTGACAAATCGCTAAGCCCACAAATTAAGTGGTACCGTCCTGCAAAGAGGGTAAGGGAAGAAGACAGACTTAATAACGCTACGGAAAAGCGGAGAACAGCGCCAGAAGAACCACGCGCTCAAAAATGTATTCAAAAAAGTGACCGCATAAATCCACAATCAACTCCCTCTAAGCCGGAGCTCCTTAGAGAGAGAAACGTTGACAAAATGAAAACCAACGAGTGGACGAAGGTCGAAATTGGTGCTCGGAAAAATCATGCACTAAAGGCGAAACGTCCCGATGCAAATTATTATAAAAAGAATGGGCGAAATTACGTACACTGACCTGTTGCGGAAATTAAAATCGGACACGAGCTTAAAAGAAGTAGTCGAATCCGGAAAACAGCAGGCGTGGACCTCCTTTTTTTATTATTTGCGCGCGCTCATGGGATTTAGATGTTTGGACATAGCGCGAAGGAAAATCAGGGAGGATGGAAAGAGAGGTACCAGTGAACGTTGGTTTTAAATGTTTGAAGGTTATAATGACTAGGGAATAGAGAGCTCAACAGAGCATTCCATAAGCGAGTTGTACGGCTTAGGAATGAATCACGATATTTTAGAGTACGTCCGAAAGTGGGCTTGAGGGTATACTGATGAGAATTCATAGCGAGACGGGTGTTACGGTTAAAAGTTTGAAGGCGTGGAATGCTACTGGCGATTTCTATGGAGCACTGGTGGTGGAAATAGAGAGAAAACAAAGTGAGATACGAGACATTTCGTCGGGGTTCGAAGGTGTCCCGTTCTACAGCCGAAGAGCAGGGACGCGAGTTCGGGAACGAATATGAAAAGCAGAGAGTACTGTCGTCAGCAGAGGAATATATTGGATTAGAGGTATCAGACAAGAGATCGTTGATGAAAATTAAAAATAGTGTCGGAGACAGAACGGAGCCCTGAGGCACACCACCATTTATTGGACTTGAAATCGTCCAAGACAACTTGAATTGAACGTTTCGAAAGGTAATTTCTAATTCATTGAAGAAGAGAGCCATTGATCACAAAAGCACGTATTTTCGACAAAAGAGCCTGATGCCAAACTCTGTCAAATGCCTTAGAAATATCAAGTGCAACTATCTTGCTCTCACCAGATTGATGTACGCTTTGGTTCCACTTTTCTGTGAGACATTGCCATCAGATCACCAGTGGATCTGTTGCTACGAAAACCATATTGCCGGTCATTGAGAAGTTTTCGTGTTTCGAGATGTTTCATGAGCTGACGGTTTATCAGCGTTTCCATGACCTGGGAGAGAAGGGACGTAAGTGCAATGGGTTTGTAGGAGGAGAGAGAAGAAGATTCGCCTTTTTTATGGACAGCAGTGGTTTTGCCAGCGTGGAAGAAGTGGAAGAACACCTCTTCAGAAGAAGGGGTGATATACCATCTGGAGCAGCGGATTTATGTATGTTGAGATCTTTAAGTACTCTTGCAACGACACGAGTGTGAAAGTGGATTCGTCCCATGGTAGATCTGACGCACTCAAGTGTAGGCGGGGACAAAGCACAATCTGGGAGTGTTGAGCTAGCCGCAAAGTGTGCAGCAAGCAGATTGGCCTTATCCAAAGAGCTGACAGCTGGAATGTCATTGTAAATGAGCGTTGGGATGGAGGATGAGGCAGAATTTCTAATATTTTTGACGAACGACCAAACATTTTTACAGCCTTTGGGACATTGCAGTATTTTTTGCCTTAATTGTTGGTCGCATTGGAATTTCACACGCTTAAGAAAGGCGTTGCAGTCATTCCTGGCTCGTTTGAACTTTTTCCGGTTTTCTTCTGTCCGGTTGGTCTTGTATGACCGACAAAACTTTTCTCTAATCCTGACAGCCTTTTCACAGCCCAAGTCGTACAATGACATTTCTTTTGCTTTGATCCTTTCATCCGATGAAGCATAAAGGATCTCACAGAATAGTGCCTGTGGTCATATCAGCACCGGCATCCACGTCGTTATCGAGGAAACATAACGACCAGTTAAAGTTCCGAAAGAAGGTGTTAAGTCCACTCCAATTGGCTTTCTCATATTGCTATACGATTCTTTTAGGAATCTTTTCTCTGACTGTGTGGTCGGTGTACGAGAAATTAGCTGATATGACACAATGGTCCGACGAGCCTATCAGCCGTGTACCTATCAGGGTGAGAAGTTAGAAACAAGTCCAGGGTTTTGGCGGTTTGACTATCAATGCCTGGTATTCGTGTAGGCTCATTTACATGATGCGCTAAGTTATTTTCCGCAGCGAAGGTCTCAACACACCGTCCTTCGAGTGTTGTCAGTCCAGTATGTCGAAACCACCCAGGATAGTGTGAAGTGAAATGGCTCGTAATAACGATTTTAGTATGAAGATACAGGGATACAATTCTTTGAATGGAGTCAGACACCGCGTCAAACCCGTTAAAAGTCGAATTGCTGTCCAGTTTGGGGCTTCTGTAAATAAAGCAGCAGTAGATAATTTGCTTACGGAGATGGAATTTTAACCACATACAATTGAACTCCGGATTGGAACAGGGGCTACATTCTGGTGGAGTTTGGTAAGCTACATCACTACGTACATAGATGGCGAGACCGCGATGAGGGAAGAATAGTGGTACTAGTTCGTAGCCAGGTAGCTTCAGATCAGATTGAGTTAAGAGGTGTGGGCGGGAATCTACCTGTGTTTCACTAAGTACTAAAACAGATGGTCTGTAATTGCAGACGTGGACGTACGCAAAAAAGTGATTACGTTTTAGCCCGCGTATATTGGCAATATCCACTCTAAATTCCAGAGTCATTACAAAGCCAGACAAACACAAAAAACACAAATACCGACGTTACTAAGCGCAGATGTGAAGTACAAATTCAGAGTTGGTTTATCGAATCAAATTGTTGTAGGTGCTATGCCCTTACAACAATAGGAAGCATCACAACAACAAAATTCATACCCTCAGCCCGCTATCCATCGGTTGTTACATACGCTCAGTCACTGTACGCGCTGTATGACAATGTAATACAGCAACGGCAGTGACCGAGTGCAAGCAACAGTTTGACCAGGAGCAGGAAGGTTGTGATGCCCGCACTGTGGATTTCGGTTACACTGCTCTCAGGCGTTGATGTTGTTGTTTTTTTTTTGCCTGCACAGTGAACTTTGTTTGTGTGTTTCTTTTTTACTCCATGCGAGGAGCGAATTTCATGGTGCACTTGTCGATGGTCAGCTCGGAGCTCCATCGGAGGAAGAAGTTTGCGCGGCCATCACCGAGTTCCTTCAAGATTATGAAGTTAAGCCGCCGGCAGTGAAGACAATGAGGAAACCTTTTGGCGGGACTCAGGCGACCACCATTCGGTTGCCTGTAGACATCGGTAACAGATTACTTACCGCCGGAAAACTACGCGTTGGTTAGATCTATTGCAGGATCCGAGAAAGAATTTCGCCAAAGGCATGATTTAGATGAATGATTTAGAATGCATGCCTCGGATGCGGAGAAAACGGGCATAAATTGAAGGACTGCAAGGCAAAACCAAAATGCTTGCACTGTAGTGCAAACGGAGTAGACTTTGGCCATATAACCGGTAGTGTTAGGTGCCCAGAGTATAAAAAAGCAATTGAGAGCCTACACGCGAAAACATGAAAAGGATCTACTGCATCAAACGGTCCATGAGCATAAAGTCGACATTGCAATACTCTCGGAGCAATATTGAAACATTAATTCGGGCAACTGGGCGCATGATGCGACGAAAAAAGCCGCCATATGGGCATGTGATAATACCACGTTTCAGATACCACCTTTCGGCGAGAAAAACTACTTCGTACGAGCAAAGTTAAACGATATATACTCGTACATATACAGCTGTTATGTCCCTCCAAGCCTTACTATTGAGCAATATGAACGAGTCGTCGAAAGCATAGTTCTTGATACTAAGGATCATACGCCAACTATTATAGCCGGTGATTTTAATGCATGGGCAGTAGAATGGGGAAGCGTGCTAACGAATAAGAGGGGAACCATTCTACTCGAAGAGCTCTCTAGTTTGGACGTCGTCGTAGCTAATATGGGAAATGCGACCACGTTTAATAGAGTGGGTGCATTGTTGATATTACGTTCGTTAGTAGTAGCTTATCTAGGCATACGACATGGCGCGTCAGCAATCACTACACCCACAGTGACCATAATGCAGTTATAATCGATCTCCATAGTCTTACACGACCTCGAAACACCCAATCTCAAACTAGCAAGGCCAAATGGAACGTAAACACCTTAGATGAGGAGCTCTGAGAGTACGCAATCGCTGAAGTTTTAGTTGAAGGGCGAACAGCTAACGAGATCGTACCCCAAGTAATGCGACAACTGCACGCTGACTGCGATATATCTGTGGCTCGAACTGGGACACAAAACCGCTGGCGTCCAACGTATTGGTGGAACGACGACATTAAGGTATTTTGATCAGCCTGTCTTAAGGCAGGAAGAAAATACCAACGGTCTAGACGCGATACGGAAAGGCATTTGATATTGAGGACAGCGTATAAAGAAGCACGCGCCGCACTCAAATCCGCCACTAAGTCTAGCAAAAGACAGTGCTTTAACGATCTTTGTACGCAATTGAACGAAAATGTATGGGGCAAAGCGTACAAAATCATAACCGCGAAGCTCAAAACGCCTCAGAAACCGGCACCGTAGAGACTCTGTTTCCCTCTCAACATGACGGAGTTCTACTAAGCGAGATCGGAGATCGGAGAACTACGTGAACACATTCCTGCCTTAACAACCGATGAACTCACCGCTGCAATCGAGAGGGTAGAAGATTGGAAAGCCATTGGTCCAGACGGCATACCAAATAGGGCTTAAAAAATAGCGATAAAGGCCCGCCTAGACGTTTTCGTTAGCATGTATAATGCATGCTTAAGCCAGGGAATATTTCCGGAACAAAGGAAATACCAACGGTTGGTATTATTACCAAAAGGAAATAAACCGCCGGAGGAGCCCTCATCTTATCGGCCGTTCTGTATGCTCGACACTATGGGCAAAATATTAGAGCGAATTATATGCAACAGACTACAGCCTATGATTGAAGCCAATGATGGAATCGCGGAATATCAATACGACTTTAGAAAGGGCCGATCGACACGATTAAAATCGTAATAGACAAAGCCCAATCGGCCATAGAAGATAGACGATGGAAAGGAGGCAGTAAAAAGTACTGCGCCGTGGTTACACTTGACGTGAAAAATGCTTTTAACTCGGCGAACTGGCCGCGTATTTTACAGTGCCTCGAAAGGTTAAATGTACCGAAGTACTTACTAAGATTGATGAGGAGCTACTTTACTTTATATAGGGCGTGCCCCAAGGATCAGTGTTAGGTCCCTTACTGTGGAACGTGATGTATAACGACATTCTACGACTCCCAGTCCCCAGGGAAGCCGCCATTATAGGTTTCGCGGACAATATTGCTGTTGTAGTCGTGGCGAAACGACTTCCAGAAATCGATTTGTATTGCAACGAAGCAATATCACTAATAAAAAACTGGCTACGCGATATGAGTTTAGACCTCGCGGAACATAAAACGGAATCCGTTCTCATTACAAGTAGAAGGGTGCTAGAGACGATATATATAAAAGTCGGAGAGCATACAATTATTTCCAGCCCATTTATCAAATACCTGGGAGTGATGATTGATGCTCGGCTTAATTTTAAGCATCACCTTGCATACGCTTGCAAGAAATCGTCGAAAGCGATAGGCGTTCTTTCGAGACTTATGTTGAATATCAGCGACCCGAAACAAGGCAAAACGGTTAATGCTTGCGAGAGTTGTAGCCTCCATAGAGCTATACGGGGCACAAATATGGTCTGACGTCACGAATAAAAAGACATACATGATGGGATTCAAATCTGTGTACAGATAATGTGCACTGCGAGTTAGCAGTGCATTTCGAACGGTATCCCACAACGCGATATTGGTACTATCCTCTACGGTACTAATCGATATCCTAGCTTTAGAAGCTGGAAATCGCGTGCAAATCGGGCCATCCATAAACCAAGGGAAGAAATTCGAAAGAGGCTGCAGTATAGAAGCATGGCAACAACAATGGAATGAGTCCCAAAAAGGGAGATGGACGTTCCGACTAATCGCAAGGATTGAAAGTTGGGTAAAACGAAAACACGGCGAACTGAATTACTATCTTACACAGTTCTCGACGGGACACGGTTTTTTCCCGGAATATCTAGCGAAACCGTGGTTCGAGTCCGTCCTGTCCTCGCTGCGTAAACGCGGTAGATAACGTGGAGCACGTTTTCTTCGAATGTGCACGGTGTGCAAACGAAAGAGCTATATTGCGTGAAGAATTTGGCGAACGGCCAACACTGGAAAACATAGTTCAATATATGTTGAAACCTGAAGATCTTTGGGCTGCGGTGAATCATGCAGCAGTACGAATAATGTGCGATCTAAGGAGTTTAGAACAGCAACGGAACGCGAATTCACTAAGCACCTCATGACGCAAACAAAAAAAAAAAACCAGATCTGACAACTCATACACAAGTAATAAAACTTCAAAAAAATTCTGTTTCGTCATTTGAACTTGAACTCGGATAGAACCCATAAAACGAATGGATATTTAAGAATACCCATCAGTTGAATTGTCAATTGATGGGTAAATACTTCAACTTAATTCATCATCGATACACAAACCGTAGACAATGAAAAATTCGTTTCATTTATCAAGACCCCGTATCTTTATAGATTCTCTGTTTAAAAAAACACCGCAAACGTCACTGGTGACGTTCAAAATAATGACAGAAACCCACATTTTTCACCAAATGTCCACATCTGTCAACCATACGTTCCATTTTCCTTGCCAAATGTCATGTCGCACTGTCACAACGAACTTTGAACATCCCCCACAAAGTTACCAACAAATATACTCTAAATTAAAAAAAAAAAAACAACAAATTATAATCAGTTAATAACTCATATTCCGGATTCCGGAAAAAGACAAAACAAAGAATTGTTTGGAAAAAAAAACTGCCAGAAACAGCTGATTACAGCATGGGTCCATGTGTTCCACCACAGAAAACTAAATGTAAATATAGCAAACATTTTGTTTACACTACAAGGTCAGAAGCAAATCTAATCGCTTCGAAACTAGGTTTTTTCTTTTTTTTTTTTTAATTTTTCTAGTTTATTTCCTTGAATCGGAATGAGATACGCCCGAGCAAATGAGTATCTACACTAACACAAACAAATTGAAAAACTGTGTAGCGTAGATATCTCTTTTTATAATTCCAGAAAAAGAATTCACAAAATTCACACGGTGTTTTCAGTGTTCAGTGTTGGATCTGAGTGTGTCTTGTTCATAAAAATAAATTATTTTCATTTCAGGATTTTATAAAAAAATGTATCTGATGCGATTTTTCCATTCAGAGCTACATTGACACCTACGCTTGCATATGGTTCGGTTATGTCAAAATGTAAACTGTCAGATTAAAGTGACTCAATACACCAGCGCATTCCGATGATTCCCGTATCTGCGTTAACTTCTGGATTGGTCTTGTTCTTGATTTTATAACTTTTGAACTTCAAATCAACAGTCTGCACTTTAAAATGCATTTTCCAGGGTGTGATTAAATCGTAAACAAAAAAGATGGCGGTGTTTATTTACCAAACGAGTAATGTACTCGTAATGAAAAACACAGCTGAATCTGACGGAAATTAAAATAAGCATTTTTGTTTTGTTTACGATGACTTGAGAGACGTTGTGCTAGACATATATTTTATCGCAACAAATTGTTATTGTGTTTTTTGCGTTTTATGTAAAATCATTTCAGCGGGTGTTGGATATTTATGGTGTTTTCTTGGTAAAGTTGGGGCGTGAAGCACGTTTTCACAATTAGACGCTGGCATTTATGTCAAGTCGAAATTGTTGGAACGTGATTTTGAGATCTGGTCTATTGTACAAATGTCAAAGTTTTATTACTTTGATGTTTCGTTGATCTGGTTTTCGGTTGCGAATCAATAAAAGTATTAAATATGGAATTATGGATCCTTTTTGACGTTTCCGTGTTTCGAAATATTGAGAAAAAAAAATGGCGAAGGAGGAAGAGTTTTTTGGAATTGGTGAAAGGGAAAACTCCACGGACGGAGGCAATATAAATAAAAGAAATTGCAAAGGCTGTAGGACCTTTAGCAACTAAAATCAGCAGAAAATCTATCACAACTTACTCGTACATCAATCATAGGCTCCAGAATCTCTGGTACAAGGGAGATGAAAATAATTTCTACATAACCTAGGCTAAGGTATTCTGCAACATCACTTGCGTCTCTAAAGGAGCAAAAGATTTGATTGCTCATACTGTGCTGTACACATCAATTATTCCATCTACCATACTCAGTCTATCCAGGCTGTGTTCCGCGGGATAGTTGAATTATCTTCACCTACGATCATGTGGCCAAGAAAATGAACGTTTATGTTGCGAATAAAAATAAAATACGCGGCTAAGAGTGTAACTAAAGGGTGACCAATAGCGATGATCGTTTTTCCAATTGTTATGTTTCCGCAGCTGTCAAAGTTACCAATGACATCCAGCTGTCAAAATATTCAGTAAGGTCTGCCATTTCATCATGCATCGTTTTACGCTTGCCGAACGTGCGGGAACTATTGGCTTCAGTGTGCCGGCAATTCGTTGCACCATGGAAAAGTTTAAGCGTGAGTACGCTCTTTTGCATCTTAAGCCACCATCCAGACAGAGATTCGTGCGAAATGAAGTAAACATAGCCGCTGTAGCGGCCATTATCGAAGAAGACCCAGAAATGGCGATTATGCGCCGATCAGGTGAATTGGGCATCGCTAGAGAATTCACCTGACTGCGGTTGGATTTGGGCCTATATCCATATAAGATTGTTCTGATGCAAGAATTGAAGCCGTGCTGCCATAGAGAACACCGTGAATTCCCTAATTGGGCGCTGGAAATGTTGGCCGGAGATCCGAATTTTTGCCAAAAAATCATCTTGCCTATTTTTGGTGCAGCCAAGACAGCCATGTTAACAAGCAAAATTGCCATTATTGGAGCGAGCACAAGTCTCCGGCCAAGCAAAAATTTACCCACAAAGATAGACTGTTTGGTGCGGTTTATGGCATGGCGGCATCCCCGGATCTTATTTCTTTCGAGATGAGGAAGGAGACACGGTTACCGTCAATGGTCTCAGGTATAAATCGACTTTCTGTGGTCAGAGCTGGACAATATCGATATATCCGAGCTGTGGTTCCAACAAGCGACGCACTGAAGGAGAAATTTGGCGACTGGGTCATCTCACAGCGATCGTTCATCAATTGACCACCGCCATCAAGCGTCAAGTCCCTAATCTACGCTAACAAGCCAACCACTTTAGACGAGCTCGAGACCAGCATTCGACACACTATTGCAGAATAACGCCGCACACATTGGACCGAGTCATCAAAAATTAGACCGACAGGTGGAAGCATGACTAGGGAAGCTGAGACGGTCATTTTAATGATGTGCTAATCTACACATACTGGCATGAAGGCAGCTTCAAAACACGAGGGTTGTCTGAAAAGACCGAACAATGATACAAGACATTTTTTCTCAAATTTTTTTTTTTATTTTTCTACATAGTCTCCTTGTAACTCTACACACTTCTCACAGAGATGCTCCCATCTCTCTAACCCGTCCAAATAGTACTTGGCGTTTTTCTCTGCAAAATAATTGTTCACGAAGGTGATTGCCTCCTCATTTGATGAAAATGTCTGTCCTCCGAGCGCAGTTTTTAGATGAGGGAACAAAAAGAAGTCGCTTGGGACTAGATCTGGTGAATAAGGCGGATGGTCAAGCAGTTCAAACCGTAATTCATGGATTTTCGCCATGGCAACCGCTGAGGTGTGAGACGGCGCATTGTCTTGGTGAAACAGGATTTTCTTTTTCTGCAAATGTGGCCGTTTTTCCGCAATTTCTGCCTTCAGCTTGGCAAGTAATAATGCATAGTATGCTCCTGTAATGGTTTTTCCTTTTTGAAGATAATCGATTAAGGTAACTCCTTTACAATCCCAAAAAAAAAGTCGCCATCACTTTCCCAGCCGAAAAAACAGTTTTTGCTTTTTTTGGAGCCGGCTCGCCCTTTGCAGTCCACTGTTTTGACTGAATTTTTGTTTCGGGCGTATAATGTAATTAATCCGCGCCAAAATTCCGATTTATTGCGCCTAAACTGCGCCAAAAGAGCGTTGGAAATGTTCATTCGAACACGTTTTTGGTCTAACGTAAGCAACGCGCGGACAGCTTTTTCATGCCTAAATCTTGATTTAATATGTCACAAACACGTTCTTTGGACATTTTCATAACCTCTACTAACTCTCTCAGTTTAATTCGGCGGTCGTCTAACACCATTTGGTGAGCTTTAGTAATGTTATCGTCAGTGGCTGCAGTTTTTGGACGTCCCGAACGTTCATCATCTCCCAAGCTCTTACGGCCACGTTTAAATTCAGCTGCCCAAAATTTCACTGTGGTAAATGATGGTGCAGAGTCCCCATACATAGAGTCCAACTCATTTTTGATTTGCGTAGGCGTAGTGCCTTTCAAAAACAAGAATTTAATAACAGCTCGATACTCAATTTTTTCCATTTTCACCAAAAACACTCACATCGACTCACTCAAACGACTGTCAACTAAAAACTGCGCCTCCAAAATGATTGAAACTTCGATAAGTAACTGTCAAAAAATGCACAACCAGCATTCACTAGCTTTTATTGACGAGTGCCGCTATCTTTACGTCTTTTCAGATAACCCTCGTATTTATATTTATTTTTAATTTTTTGTTTTTAACTTTATAATTTAATTCCCTCAATTTAACATGAAATATGGGCTTTTAAAAGAGCCTAGTTCTTAATTGCACACTTACTTATTTATACGGCCAGCGACCCTTAGATGATCTAAACCTGAGCTAATGCCGCTTTCCATCTCTTCACGGTCCCGGGCATGTTGCTTCCAGTTTACTAGCCCAAGGCTTCTGGCGTCTACTTGATTTTAAACGGGAGGTTCGGTCTCCTCTTCCTTCGTAAACCAGGTGGCTGGGATTCGAGGACTCTCTTAGTGCAGTCGACGGATTTTTGCCTTCCGGACTACATCTACAAGTTTATACAGCTTGTAGAGTTCGCGGTTATATTGTATCTTCTCCTCCATTCGCCCTCTTCGCAGACAGGACCAATTATTCGACGTAGAATCTTCTTTCGAAGGATCCCAAGATCTGTTCCGTTGCCTTGCTTATCGTCCAGCATTCAGCTCTATAAAGCAGGACTGGGAAGATCAGGGTTTTATAGAGCATGACCCTAGTTGTTTGGACATACCGAAATAGCAGCGGTTGCCTAAGGTTATTCTTCGTCAAATCTCCACTAGGGTGTCATTTGTGGAGTTTATATTTGCCCTGAGGTGGATAAACTCCTTCACTACCTCAACATTATAAATGTCGATTGTTAGGTTCTGTCGGTTCTGTTCGATGGATAGATTTTTGATTGACAGCAACTAAATTGTTTATACTCATTCGTCATGAGTCCAACTTGTTTGGCACGCTGGAAACGGCCTATGATGTCGATATCGTCTGCATACCCCAGCAGCTGGACGGATTTGTTAAATATAGTGCCTTCTGTGTCTACGCCGGCCTTTCGCACTGTTTGCTCCAGAAGACGATTAAAGAAATCACACGATAGCGCGTCTCCTAGCCGGAATCCGGTGCATGTTCGGAGGTTTTGTTTCCAACCTACACTGTGCATTGCGAGTTGTCTAGCGTGGCGCGACTTAACCGGATCAGTTTACTTGAGATTCCGAACTCAGCCATCGCGTTACTGCAATTCATTGCGATGAATGCTGCATATACGGCTTTGAAGTCGATGAAGAGATTGGTGGAACTTGTTGGACTTTTTCAGAATTTGCCGCAGTGTGAAGATTTGGTCTATCGTCGATTTGCCGGCCGGAAGATACACTCGTCCTTCACACAGTACGCTGGATAGGGTCTTGTAGGCTACGTTAAGTAGAGATATGCCTCGGTAGTTCTTACAAGACATAGAATCGCCTTTCTTGAAGATGGGGCAGATAGAACTGATACTCCAGTCGTCGGGCATGCTTTCGTCCTCCCATACTTTGCAGATGATCTGGTGCATGATCCAAAACATCGCCACCAGCTTTTAAGAGCTCTAACGGCAATCCGTCCGAGCATGCGGTCTTATTGTTCTTCAGCTTTTTATTTTCTTTGCCGACTTCGTCTAGGCTGGGTGGGAGAACTACTTTGTCGACTAGAGTTGAGTTTTCTTCATACCCTATCACTATCTCCTGGTCACGCCCATCAAGCAGCTGTTGGAAATACTGCTTAATTACATCGCTGCGGATCGATGACAAGATTACCCTCAGTGTTTCGAATGGCCTGAGTTCCTGGTCTGTAGCTTGGTCCTGCTCTTTTCTTTTTTCGTAGTAACTTTTTCTTCTCCCTCTTTCTGGCACTATTCTCATCCCATGTTGCCCAGGTTGTTCGGTGCAACGTCTTCTTATATGCTTCATTTGTTGCCTTCATCTTCTGCATGCACTCGTTATCATACCCGTCTCCTGTCGGGGGTGGCTGGTAGCCTTGAGTTGCTTCGGGTACTTCCTGAGTAGTAGCGCACTATTGTAACCACATGTTGTAGGCGTTTGTGGTAGGCAATAGCATAACATATTGCAGAGTCTTTTATCCAGTTGCACTCTGTAGTCTCTGGCTATCCCCGGCGTGCTCAGGGATCCAATGTTGTACCTCCTTTTTGTTGTTTGGCGCAGCTTCCTCTCATTGGATAGTCGAGCTCTGAATCGGGCTGCAACTAAATAGTGGTCAGAGTCGACACTAGAAATCAACTTAAGACTTTAAACAATTTCTATGTGTCATTCTAGATTCCGCCTTCAAAAGGCGCACTAAGTGGGGCTTAAAATTAGGTTTTAATGGCTTTGTACAGTGTTTAGGAGATTCATTTCACTGAATTTATATTTGGATTCCGTAGCCTGTTAGGCTGTGGGAAAGATACCCATAGTCATTCTAGTTAAAAGCTGATCAGATGATTCAAGTGATTGGTCCTTGACTGCGGATTCTCTACTAGAATTTCTGACAGGAATAAGTGGAGGAAAAGAAAAACAAATACCTAAATTAAGGATCCTGGCACGGGGATGCAGAACCCCAGGAGCTGAATGCTCTTTTAGAATAGAAATGCAGCGTTGTCCAGGCCGAAGTAACTGCCTTTACTCAAGCATCAACATATTATTGAAAATAATATCCCCGCTCTCTATTGTACATAGACAAGCCAAGCAGCTATTAAGGCTTCGAATTTCTCGATGATCAGTTCAAAAATTGTATAACCTGCAAGTATCTCCTGGATGAAATATTGAACACTGTTACATTGAGTACCAAGGCACTTGAATATACAGGTGACGACAGAGCTGATGAGTCAGCGGGGAAGAGGTCGGCCTTGCACAGTTAACATGCCCTTATCAATGTCAAAGTTTCATTAAGTACAGTACAGAGGCATCCAGCATGAGATCATCGGTCGGACATGTGCACGTTGAGTTCGCACAACACTTTTATCTTACAAGTACGTATAGCAAACAGAGATCACACTCCCCACCGAAATTCGGTCGATGAGACATACGAGTCACTTCTGGAACCATCATAGTGTACTGCATGTCCGCATTCATTCTGAAGTACACAACGACTTTTGTAGGGACGAGGAATAGATTGAGACTTTGGGAACGAACTTTTTTACAGATTGACATATCACTGAGCTAAGTAACCTTCTTAAGCACCATAAAGCTCTCTTGATAGAACGCATTTGATTATTTAAGATGAAGCCCATATGTAGAAGGTCTTGATCATATCCTGCTTCTAGGCGGCATCAGAGAAAAAATAAGCAATATTTCGTCATCAAACTCCAGTTCTTATCATCTATTAGCCTCTCACGGCGCCCTAAACACAGCCGTCGTCATGTAGCCCGTTCAAATCTTGAATAAATATTTTATCTGTCATCCAGTGCGAAGGAAAGCCTCAATTTGTTTGCACAAAACTTTACACTCCAGTTAAGCCGTCTACAACCTCACACACTATAAAACAACAAAATGTCTAGATAAAAATATGCAAATGGAGAAAAAAGATGTTTCAAATCACCGATTCAACGTGACATGTAGAGCAATAGAAAAGCAAGGACAAGAAAATAACTGTGTCACATGGCATAAAACACTAATCCGTGGTTCTAAAATTAGTTCCAAAAATACATTCAATTCGTTCTTTATGATAAATTTCAAACCGAAACCATCTAAAATGTCATCATTTAGTTACAGGAAGTGAAATGAGACATTCTGCCCTTCGTTCAAACTCATAAATTCACCGAAACGATGTAATCGGATGCCATAAAAACATCGTTAGGTATTGTGTCGTAATGCGCATTACTATCTCATAAGTTCTAATGTAGCCTTTGATAAACAATCCGAGCACTTGGCCATAAGGAATAGAAATTTATGAGCCATTCAGTCAACAATACAAATTATTTGGATCCCTGGTCAAAGTTGGGCAATAGAGAGTATTTTTCGATATTTGTTGGACATAAATGCCACTGAACATGCCGTAGTAACATATGGTGCGAATTACTGTCATTTTATTGAAGATGTTGACGGTTGAATTTAGGACTGTTTGTTGCGAGATTTGGAGTTGGAAAAATTGCAGAAGAATACAGGGTTTTTCCTAAGGTGCGCTCGAATAAAAAGACAAGTCAAATGTCCTCCACGAAATCGCTTGCTTGAGTGGATGGATTTTCTATGATTTTTTTGCATAAATTTGCCGACATTCTAGCAATTTCACGTCAAATGTTGGCCGCCAAGGCCTATGAGCAGCATGTTGGCGTAGACCAACTACTTAATGAAACCTCAATCAAAAGACTATAAAGGGGGTAAGTCTCACAAGCATGGCGGCCAGTTGATAGGATCATTTTTGGCAATTCGACAATCGTCATGTGACAAGTAGCATCGTTGTTGAAACGACAAGTATTCTAATTTCAATTTATTAAAAAAAAATAGCGGTCTCCATTGACTATAACCTACTCACGGACCAATAACACCTAAAGCATAAAAACCACACTTAAGCGTCAACTTTTTCATATAAAGGGTAGTTTTTTTAGAAGTTTGGTTTTTAACTGGCAGCACTGTTTCTACAGATTGTCAATTTGACAGTTGAAAGTTGATTTGTGGTTAGTACGTTTTGCCATTTTACGATGAATAGATTAACGCCGGAACAACGCATGCAAATTGTGCAAATCAATTTTGAAAACCATGGTTCGGTTCGCCAAAATTTTGTTCTCCGATGAAGCCCAACTTTGGTTAAATGGATACGTAAACAAGCCGAATTTGGAGTGGAGAAAATCCAGAAGTCTTTGTTGAGACGCCCTCACAACCTTTAAAACTCACTATTTGGTGTGATTTATGGGCTGGTGGAATCATCGGCCCATATCTCTTTAAGGACGATGCCGGCCATAATGTTACCGTCAATGGGGAGCGCTAAAAAAAACATGATTTCTGACTTCTTCGTTCCTCAGTTGAATGGCACTGACGTGACAGAGCTCTGGTTTCAACAAGATGGCGCACACGGCGCGCGACACCATCAATTTTTTGCGGGAAACATTTGCTGAGCGCATAATTTCGCGTAATGGACCTATGAACTGGCCTCCACCATCCTGTGATCTCACACCTTTAGATTACTTTCTAAGTTTCTATTCTATGCCGATAAACCAGAGACGTTGGACGATTTGGAAGTCAATGTTCGCCGTGTTACTGCTGATATACGGCCTCTGTAGCCCGATAAAGTTTTCGAACATTGGACTTTACGATTTCGCTTCATTAGAGCTAGTCGTGGCGCGTATATGTCCGATATCATACTTAAACACTAATGGCATAAAATTATCGATTAAATGAGGCGATTATCATAGACATGAACATTAGTTTTAAGGGTTTGATTTCATATTGAACTTGTATAACTCTAAAAAAACATCCTTTACAATCTTTACTGCTGGAAAAAAGCTACGGGTATTTATCTAAAACTGTGCAAGGTCACTTAGGATGATTTTGGTGAAAGTTCGCTTGCACAATGGTCATTTCAGCTCTTAGGTGAATATGATTTTATGCGGAGGTATACCAAAGTGTTTTCAACACCGCTAGTGGCAAGCCCGGAGCCCACTTTTGTTGAAGTGGGGAGGAGGAGCACAGAACTAAAACTAAATCATGGAAGAGACAATTTTTTTAATTTTGTTACGGTGCAAGGAGTCGGATATCCAGTACAGGCGACTGTCAGGGGTGAAAACGCGGGCCCCGGGACGTCGTCATCCTATGAGCGCAATAAGGACTTAATCAAATTAGGCCTAGGGGGAGGGAATATTTTGCTCCCATGGAACGTAGTGCTACAAAATCATGAAAGTTTCAAGACTGCAGCGTACGCCACCACCACCAGCCAAAGCCCCTTGTAAAGCGGCACACCCACCAGTGAAACTGGCAGGGTATATTTTTCCTATTTTTTAGACAGGAAACGAGAAAACACAATAAATCGGCGCCCACCAATTACAGAAGAAAATAAGCCACAGGATATTCTCAAACGGGAGATAAAAAAATGCGGAAATATCATCAAATCTATGAAGGGAGCTTGCATCAAACAAAAAAATATCAGCGTAGATATCAAAAATTGCATTGCGACACTCGAAGAATCACTTGACAGTCACTTGAAGTGGAACATTAAGTTTCTGGATCGAAGTGCACTCCACTCGCAATCGGTTATCAACATAACAAGAGGGGAGAGTGGCAATCCAAGTGAAGAGATAGTCGCACACAATGTCGTTTCTGAGAAGCCAGCTGCAAGCCAGAAACTGCCATCCAGCCCCTACGAAAGGAGGTGAACAAAAAACAAAAAAGGCCCCACATCCATCGGCCCAACGGAGCGAGCCACAAAAAGTAGGCCAAAAAGGCTGGCTCGAAAAGGAAACTACTGCAATAAACAACGAACAGGAAAGTAGCTCTTAAGAAAAACCCGACCAACCAACGCCAACAACCGATGCAAAAAGAGTGGATGGTATCAAGGTGTTCAAGTGGTTTGTAGTGGGTGAGAATAGCACAGGACTTGAAGTAGAGTGGAACTGTTTCTCGTCGTTATTAGCTTTTCCACCTTCCCGTGGGTAAAAAAAAATAGCAAAGTGTTTTCAGAAAATGTGATGCCCAGATGCTATTGGGAATGGCGCGAAATCCCATCGCGCATTTCGGTAAAATAATTTTGGATGACCTGTAAACTCACATAGTAATTCCGCGGTATCATCATCACATTTACATCAATTGCCGCAGGATGTTATGGGTTAGGAAGAGCGTAGTGCTCCGTCACGACGTCAGTAAGTCTTTCCTACTGAGGGAATGCAGAAAAGTAGCTGAAGCCCTCGTTTCGTCAGCCGGCAACCTGGAGAGTCATGTTATCTGCAGTTATACTCACATGAAACCCAAGTTTCAATGGGAGCTCAGATCGAGGCCGCAGGCAGTCAGCTCAGTCTCGGGTCCTGAAAAGCAGCTATCTGAGCCCTGCCTAGCGAGTTTATCGGTGATTTCATTCCCAGTGATCCATTTTTGACCTGGGAGCCAGTGAAGTTCTGCTTTCTGGAACTAGGCCACTTACACGGATTCTTCACAATATAGTTCGTTGCCATCAGAATTGTGCATATCTCCACTTGGAAGACAGACGTAATCCTAAATCGATTTTGAAGCCATCGGTGAAGACACGATTGCATTCCTTTCCTGGCTCAGATTCTGGCCGAAACCATTCATTGACACAGCTAAAGTTGATTTCATATTTCTTCAGGAATATGGGTTCTTCGGGTTTCATTACATCAAATAGGATGTCCATATGACTATCATCAAAACAACATGTATGTTGTAGCAAAGACCACTTGTCTTTAAACGGAAGATGGCTTTGAGACTGCAGGCCATGATGCGAATATTAGCCGAGACAGACAGTTCTTTGAAATCGTTTCATCACACAACTGACGCATAAGCTGTAATTGGTCTCATGATAGCCTCAAAGATCCAGAGGACTCTCCACAGTCACAATCAATCTGCATGTCTCGCCGAAACCTCCTTTACTCTACTAGAAGGCAACTTTTAAGGCTTCCAAGATGCTGTCGGCCTTCGTAAGTCCAAAGAAGTTTGTTGTCCAGGGTGACACCGAAATACTTAGGGTGATGCCTTTAAGGACTAGATCACCCAGACCAGCCGGCTTCCTCTTTCTCGTAAAGTCTATTTCAAGTGCAACAATCTTCGACTAAATCTAAGGTTGCCTGCGGTTTAAAGAAAACTTTCGCTAGGTATGATCCAATAGAGAATACAGCTACATCATCAGTATGTCCCTGAGTATAAACGTCAGAACTATTAATATGCACCATAGCAGTGGCGACAGGATGATACCTTGCCGCCTATTTGCCATATTGGCTGCAGTTAACTTCCGCAATTAGATTCCTATTCACCAGAATTGTTCTTATCCAAAAAAACGATTGGTCTACGCTGTGAATTTTTATTGAAAGCTCCCTCAACGTTAATGAAAATGTCCAGTGCGAATTGTTTTCTCTCGCAAGATCTTCCGCGGTGGTAGGCATCTTAGACAGAGGATGCATTCGCAAAGCATCACAGTTATGTGTCCACGAAGCTCGACCATTCTTTCCATGCCCTTCAACCTGAAGGAAGACAATCTCTTGGCGAGCGTGCTCTCACTACAGGATTTCGGTATGTCCAGTACCAAGTTAGCCGTAAAGATTCTCTTCAGAGTTACCAGCACCTGGTTTATACCTTTTTATAACAAGATTGGATGTACATATGTCATTGATTTCAGGTGACTTGAACCCGTAAAAGAAAACAACAGGGCCTTTGGCGGACTAGTCATACCATAACCGATGATGGATACCAGCTGCTGCGTGATGTGTTACTTACTTGCAGCTTCGGTAATTGGAGCCGGTTGTCAGCTGTTTTTGATTAGGTTACCTTGGAACTGAGTCTCAAACATGAGACAGTGAATCCCTGCTTTCGACTTGCTTTTCTGGTCGAACAGGCGATCTGCACGCCTGTTTCCTAGTTAGACATGTCAGCTGAACATTTTCCTCTACTTTTTGTTTTGTTCTGAGTTTAGACGTAGCATTAGCGGACTTGTCGATCTCTTTCATATAGCGTATCCAGTTTGTTGTCTCCGAAATCCCCCTCTTCAAAGTCGTCAAGACCTTGCATCCGGTTCTGCATTTAATGTGCCTATAGTCTGGCAGGGAGAACTCCGAAAGTACTTTCCAGCCGGCGATTTCATTAGCATGCCTGTGGAATAGCGTTAAGTCGGTTACTTGCTGTCCTGCTATCGTAACAAATACTGGCTGGGAACCAGCATTATTGACACCCAGGTCAGACGATAATATAACATCCAGGAATCAAAGTATCCAAATAGCCAGGGTACTGCCTCTGATAGTTACGGTAGCACCGAATGATAAAGAAAATAAGCTGACGCAATGCCTTTCATCGCTGGCTTACATCCGCAGCAATAAACTGTCCAAGCTCAGATGGTAAGTGTGAGTTCGTCACATAAAAACAAGTTCCCGGTCTTTCCGGTCGCTCTTTACATAGTGGTGTGAAACCCCTTATTCCACACCCATGGTCCCTCTATGGATAATGTGTGATCTCAACTTAACATGGTAACAAAGTATTCCTCTTAGAATAACACAAGTACCACCTGTCATTATAAAGAGACCGCTTTCGAACTTCTCGAAAGAAAACACTTGACATTCCTTAAATCTCCAACCAACAACAAAACCCACCATTGTTCGTTGATTGTATTTCTTGTTTTTATATAATATTGTGTCATGTTATTAAATACACAACTTAATCTCGCTTAGATACTCAAACTAAAAAAAAAGATACTAATGCTCCGTCCCAATACTGCAAATGGAATTTTTGTTTTATTGGCGAAATAACCGCGGTCGTAAAATATTAAAAAAAACTGTACGCCCACGATAATGGCATAATGGCGCTTCCTATATTGGATACGGAATATATATGGCGGTCTCTTGGCAATGAGAAGGGTTATGACAATTTCAGATAACAAGACCCACGCAATAAACTGCCACCAAATATATAAATTTGTTCTTCCCGATTAGCATCTGCCACGTACGTAAGTATCTTTTAGAGGAACTATCTACTCCATGAATCGACTGGAACTGTCATTTCCGTACCGTAAGAACCAAGAACTCTTTCAAAAAAAAAAAAAAAAAAACAATTTTTGTAAAATTTTCACAAACCTTTTTGGACTGCAAAAAATATGTAAATAAATAAAGAAAAAATCTCAATGTAAACAGACGAAAACGAAAACGTTTTCTCAACGTCTTGTTGACACTGACATTGATATTGGCTGTCAATTTATTGCGTTTAACCCATGAGGCAGTTCGCAATCTACACAGAGCCAGAGACACACGATACAAAATGTAAAAATAAAGGCACTTGACACAATTTATCACTGTCGCTGCCACCGACCGGACCGCGGCAACCGTTGTTGCCAATTGCAACTTAGATACTTTTTTATCTCAATTATTTATTTATTTTCGATTTATCAAAGGACTCTCAATTTGGACGGCTTGAACTACTCAAATGCTAAAATGAACTCGATTCAGTTTTCTTTTCCCTTTTTTCAGATTTCTGAAATTTCGTATCTTTTGCGCGTGGTAAGATCTTTTTTATTTTTTTTTTTTTTAAATTTTCCACAACATCAAGATAACACTTCGAAGTAGGTCAAATTTTTTTTTGAAAAAAAAAAAAAAAAAAAAATCCTTCAGAACCGTTAACGATCACAGATACCGACTTAAGATACTATGATAAGCAATGGTAAACCGTTTTTGAATTTGTCGTCTTTTTTTGTAGTTAGAAAAAAAATAAAATTCGATCTCCGTTAAGGGCGATTTAATAAGCAACACAGCGCGTTACAAATAGCACGATCGATCGCTAAAACTACTCAAACTCAACTGAGAACAAGTTTCGTTTCCAGAAGCGATCGAGCGAGGTGAGTTTTGTTCCTCGTTTTTGTGATTTTTATTCGCTCGCTCGCCAGCTATTATATTCGACGACCAACACACAACACACTCTCGTACATACTCTCACTCAAAACATGAAATGAGCGAAAAGAAAACAACAACAAAAAAAAAAAATTGTTGAAAAACAGAAAAGTATCTAAAACTGAGACTGAACTGAATCGCGGAATCTGCTGTTCTTGCTGGGGGAGTTTGAAATTGAAATTGAAAGACAAACTGAAAACGAGAAACGATTTATAGATTCAGATACAAAAACAAATGGACCGCACATTGATTGCTGTCCAATAGCAAAGATGCGGGGGCAATGTGGTGAAAAAATTACTCTTTAAGAGGGTACTCGTATCTGTACCGGAATGGGTGGCAGTGGGAGAGCGTAAGAGTGTAAAAGTTATTTCAATCGAGGAGGGTGGAAGTTGTATCTTTTATATAAATAGTCTCATCTTATCACCGAGCAGATAGTCCCGGTGAGTAATACTAATACTCGTAGTGCTGGGTTAAGTGCGACACTAATATTGGTAGTCCCGTTCAAGTGCGGAGGGTTGCAAAAGATATTGCTGAACCTAACGAGAAGCATATAATCGCCGTTTATTAGATAACTTAGGTAGGGTTCGTTCCTATACATCATCGAATTATGACGTCCTGGGCCTCCCTTCGTGTGGGTAATGAATGAGTTATGATCCAAAAATTTTGTGTGTTGGCCTACATATGTAACTTTGCCTTTTATGGATAAGGGTGACTTACATTGAACCCAGGACTTAAGTTACCCAACTAAATGAAAACTTTTACACCTACGTAAGCTTACTTCGATGTAATTTTATTATACGCGGTGGTACGAGCTACGAGTACTTGAGACTTATGGGTAACATATAACCTCTATGAGGTGCATTATTTATGACCATGCCAAATTCAATTCCTGAATTTCATATTAGCGTCGACAGTATTGGTTGTAAACCAGCCGGTAGGGGTCTTGTAATCAGTTTAACAATTTTCGAATCCAATGTCAAGTTTGAGTCATTACTTTGCGAAATGACGAAAACTTTAAGCCTCTTCCATGAGGAGTTAGGTAATGGGAGTTATTTCTCTTCGGGTTCAGTCCAGTTGCTTTGACTCTTATGTATAATTTCAAGGTGTAGGATATAAGAGTCGGCCAATGTGATGTGCCACACGTGAGGTTTAGATGTGAACATGCCGGTTTTTTAGGCGAGAGAAAAACATAGTACGATAGCGTCACCATAGATGGCGTTACTAATAAATACCCATTTTGTTGACGAGTTCGAAAGAGCAATTTTAATTATAATAGTAACAGGCCACCAGGCAGGGGCGTGGACGACGATTGAGCGGGTAACAGTTGATTGTCTACAACCTGACTTAGGAAAATAGTGAAACGTTTAAAGTTTAAGGTAAGTGCTTGCTTGTATTCCTCGTATTGAACCTTGAAATTTGCATATGAGTAACTTTATTTGTGAAGACTAATATTACACGCGAGTGCCAAGACTCCACGTTGGATAAAGGAACATCAGAAGAACTACTTAGATTGAGTCATCCGTGTTGTCAGCATCCAGCCGCTTGACCAGGTAATGCTCTTACTTTAAGCTCAAGTCTGAAAGGGGTTTCAGAGGTGGAAATGCTGACGAAAGGACACAAATTGGGTTAACGGCGGCACTCGTAACCTCGTACGGGACTATTGGCATCGGTGTAGCCGGCCCCTTATGTCCAAGTGGTACCAAAAAGGGCCCCTAACTCTCTAGCAGTGTAAGAAATATATAGATTACCCCGTGCAAACGATTCTCGGTACTATACGTGGAATGTTAGGTCCCTTAAAAGATTA
This sequence comes from Volucella zonaria, assembly GCA_963966105.1. Lineage (NCBI taxonomy): Eukaryota > Metazoa > Arthropoda > Insecta > Diptera > Syrphidae > Volucella > Volucella zonaria. The sequence continues at coordinate 30,564,466 of OZ014530.1, read as the reverse complement.
TGTGCAGTGGAGCAACACACATATACCCTAGACTGCTATAAAGCAGATCTAAACGCTACTTAGGAAGATGATAGAATGGACGAGATATAAGAGGGATGAAAAACTGCGACATATATTGCGGTGATTACTATCGAGAAAGCAATAAGTGGCTATTTCAATGGAGATTTGTTACAAGAGAGATGCTTAGGGAAGGAGTCTCCAGTTTCAAGAACTTTAATGTGAACCTCCTTACAGTCTACATTTTGATTAAATTTGTTAACATCAGCCTAATATCCGCTCACGCCTCCACGGAGGAGAAAAACGATTGCACCAAGGACAGTTTTTATGAGCTCCTCGGCAAGATATATGTCCAAAGACTAAAGCATGGTGTAAATATGCGGAATCCTCACGCAAAAAATACTGCAATGTCCTAAAGGCAGTAAACATTGTTGGTCGTTCGTCAAAAATATTAGAAATCCTGCCTCATCCCCCATCCCAAGATTCATTTGTAATGACATTCTAGCTGGCAGCTCTTTGGATAAGGCCAATCGGCTTGATGCACATTTTGCGGCCAGCTCAACCTCTCCAAATTGTACTTTGTCTCCGTCTACACTTCAGTGCGTGGAATCTTTAGAGGGACGAATCCAATTTCGCACTCGTGTAGTGGTATGAGTACTTAAACATCTAAACATACACAAATCCACTAGCCCAGATGGTTTATTTCCCCTTCATCTGAAAAAGCGTAAGCTGTTCCATCAATCCTACTCTTTAGGACACCTTCCGTGCAGATGGAAAATGGTATTTGTCCTAAAAAACGCGAATCTCATTCATTCTTCTCATACAGACCCGTTGCACTTACATACCGTTTTTCAAAGCTCATGGGAACGCTGATAAACCGTCAGCTCATGAAATATCGCGAAACACGAAAACTTCTCAATGACCGGCAATATGGTTTTCGTAGCAACAGGTCCACTGGAGATCTGATGGCATGTCTCACCGAAAAGTGGAACCAAAGCGTACATCAGTCAAGATCGTTGCACTTGATATTTCTAAGGCACTTGACAGAGTTTGGCATCAGGATCTTTTGTCGAAAATGCGTGCTTTTGGGATCGATGACTCCCTTCTTCAATGGACAAGTTGTCTTGGACAGTTTCAAGTCTGATATTCTCAAAATAAATGCTGGCGTGCCCCAGGGCTCCGTTCTGTCTCCGACACTCTTTTTAATTTTCATCAACGATCTCCTATCTGCTACCTCTAATATAATATATTACTTTGCTGACGACAGTACTCTCTGCTTTTCATATTCGTTCCCGAACTCGCGTCCCTGCTCTTCGGCTGTATGTTATTGTGATATTAACAGCATAACTATTTGGGGCACCACTAACAGAGTTGAATTTAATGCTTCCAAAACACAACAATCATTAAAGCGAAATTTAAACATCCAGCAATTGTCCATGAATAGCACTTGTATCGTTGATCAGGCCTCAAAATATAAGGCATTTATCTGCCAGAAATTTATGTGCAATGCGCACATCTGGTCAGGTGCGACTAAACCATCTCTTCACATGCTATATAGGATTTAAACCTCATTAGTGATACTAATATCACTCAAACAATGAACACCCTCCAACACCGACGAAAAGTCTCGTGCATCACTCTGTTTTATCGCTATTTCCTCTACCAGTGCTCCATAGAAATCGCCAGTAGCATTCCGCCCCTTCAAACTTTTAACCGTAACTCCCGTCTTGCTATGAATGCTCATCAGTATACCCTCAAGCCCACTTTCGGACGTACTCTAAAATATCGTGATTCATTCTTAAGGAATATAACTCGCTTATGGAATACCCTGCCGAGCTATGTATTTTGTAGTTGCTATAGCCTTCAGACATTTAAAACCAACGTTCATCGCTACCTCTCTTTCTTTCCTCCCTAAGTTTCCTTCGCCCGCGCTTTAAGGGTATTCAAATCCCTTGAGCGCGAGCAAATTATAAAAAACCAAGCAGGGCATATCTTGGTTTTGTACTACAAGCATCTTGCCCAAAATTTAGTTGCAAAGCTGCCAAAAGACCATCAGAGATGCAGTCTGTGAAGTGCTAAGGTTCACGATTTCAAAATCCGTAGCTCGTGGAAGAATGCCGGCTGGCGCTTGCAAAACAAAAGAAAGGATATAAAGAGTCGTTGCAAGGGATGACTGGAGCGACTCGAAAGCTGTAGAAACAAAAAAGGGAGCATGAGCACCGAATTCTCAGAAAGAAAAGCGAGCACGAGATCGAAGAAATCAAGATATAACAGAAAAGGCTACCAAGAGGCAAAATAAACATATGCGGTCAACAAAATGCAAGCGGAAGCCTCAAGAAGGAACAAGAGAAGCTAGTGCCAGACGCAGTCATTGCTGAGGATATAGAAGAACCATTCAACTTGGACGATGATGAGCGTGAATTCCGTGCAGCCGGGGATATCCATATATTGTACAAACTGAAGTCTTATATAAGTAAGGCTGCCGGTAAAACCCGCCTGGCTACCGAGCTGTTCAAAAGCATGTGAAGATCATGCATTAAATCGTCTCTTCAATATGCTAGGACATAAGTCTGTCCGACCCAATTAAAAGGGAACTCTTCAATTTGCGCCAACTATAGAGGCATCAGCCTTCTCAATATCGCTTCTAAGATCTTCTTTACCGTACTATATAATTGCTGAAAGGCTTTTGTCAACACAACGATTGTGGTTTCAGGCCTCCACCGACTGGATTTTCACATTATGGCAGATCTTGGAAAGACCCTCGAATTCTAAATCGGCATCCACTATCCATTTGTCAACTTTAATGCAGTCTATGCGAGCATTTATAACGTAAAATTATACGGGGCCGTGTCCATGGTAGGATGACCAGGACAAAGCTCGCTGCTCCCAGAGGGTCGGTAATGATTTTACCAAGACCTTCGATCGCGATAAAGTGATCTCCTGTTAGACGACTTCTAGGAGTATGTACAATTACTTATCTATGAGGATGAGATACATATCGACAGAACATAACGAGCTGTTTGTTAGGCATTCGGGAGCATTTAAGCAGAAGCAGCGAAGGAGGGTCCGGTAAACGAGCGAAAAATGAAGTACATACCGTCATCGAGAAAACATATCCAATATTCGCGACTCAGACAGATGCAATTTCGGGGTAGTGAAGGACTTTACCCACCCCGAATCCGCAGTGAAAATAAATAACGACATTACCTTAGAGATGTTTTGCGGTGTAACTCTTGTCAATCACTGGTTTATTTGGGCCTAGAAGGCAATTGAGCAGAGCCTTAACTCGGACATAGCGCCTTATAAAACACTGCTCGTCTTACCTCTTTTCTATGAGGTAGAAGCATGGAATTTATTAAGAAAGGATGAGGAAGCGCTTGTTAGTTTTGATAGAAAAGTGCTCGATGGACAGAAGAGGAGGAGGAGATTTAACCAAGAACTGTACGAGCTATGCAGAGACTTGGACTTAGCTAAACGACTCAGAAATTATCGGCCTAGATATTTAGGACATGTAGAGTGAATGGACACCAGTGTTTCAGCTCAGTTAAGGCTCAGGTCTACTCCAGACTATCGCGACACCAGCGGTTAACAAGTCTTTGTTTAAAAAAAACCATTAGCGCTACTCAACACGACGAGCAAAAAAGCGGCTAGAGCCGTGAATACTGAAAAAGTCACAAGGAGTACGTTAACGTCATCACAGATACTGTAAGTAACAAGTGGGCTTTTACTCGACAATCAACACTTTCATTTGATTAAGAGCGTAAGTGAGCAAACAACGGCTAAGCAGAAGCATACCGAAGCGGTGCGACTGGAAAGGACGGTTGCAGTCTGTAATCTCTATCATGGAATACTGATTGCTTGACCAGGTATTGAACAGTTGGCGTAGCCATCTGGCGTTGGGGGCCGTCAATCTGGCGATATGTAACTGACAAAACTATATTTTACCTTCTCGTGGTTCTCACCGTATACTGGTCCTGTTCAATCTGACTCGAATCTCAACGGGTCAATGGCAGCTTTCATATCTCCGAAGAGGGTTATTAGCTCCAGAATACCGCCCAAAGCGGATCAGAAAGATCCTGGCCCTCCTAGTTGGGATTAATACGAAGAATTAACTATCCGATCATATTAAAATTTAATTAACACGATGGCAGATACTAGAGAGAACCCAAGAAGTCCAGAACGGTAAGGTGGCATAAAACAGAATTTATTCGTGTTATTTTTAGTGTCGTTTGCGTTAAGCGCTAAATTTGTCATTACGGCAATCCTATAAACCACCTCAGTATGCTTTGAATCATTAGTTGTAAATTTTTGATTTGCGGCCCGGGTTAACCCCGGACAGATTTATTATTGCTTATTGCAAGCTTATTCTTAGAACTAACAATTTTCACTTAAAACTAAAGATAAAAACTAAAGGGTGGGAGCGGTTAAAAAAAGTTAGGATGTGAGGCATAGGTGGAAATAAGAGTGTTTTTAAGAGAGAGTTTGGTGAGATGGTAGTCGAAGAGAGGCAGAATATCGTTAACTTCACGAAGCATTCTAGACATTGGCTCCAAGTGTCCGTAATTCGTTCGGTGAAGATTGAGCCGGAAAAGTGGCACAGACCTAAGATTGCGTGGGTTGGTATTAAAAGAAATAAGTCGAAGTAAAGAAGGACAATCGATATTCCCAAATAAAATTTGATGAATAAAGAGAATGTCGGCAACTTTTCGACGTATAGAAAGGGGTTGTAAATTTATAAGTTTCAGCCGGTCGGTATAAGGTGGTAAGTTTTGGCTATCATCCCAGGGAAGACCACGTAAAGCGAATCGTAAAAACCTGCGTTGAACAGCTTCTATCCGGAGGATGTGTGTTCTGTAGTAGGGTGACCAAACTTGGCTTGCATATTCAAGAAGAGGCCTAACAAAGGTTATGTAAAGAGATTTGGTAACATAAGGATTGGAAAACTCCTTAGACCAGCGCTTGATGAAGCCAAGGGCAGAGTTGGCTTTCTTTATTATATTATCAATGTGAGAACGGAAATTGAGTTCCTTATCACAGATAACACCTAAATCACGCAACTCATTCACTAAGGGAACAGGCAGATTAAAGATTAGATAGCAGCGAGGTGAAGTAGGGGGCCGCTTACGGGAATATGTTATAGCCTGACACTTATTGACGTTAAGCTCAAGAAAATTCTTCTGACACCAAGTACAAAATCTGTCAAGATCATCCTGCAGTGGTAGGCTGTCTGAGGAAGAGGATATATATCTAAAGATTTTCATATCGTCTGCGTAAATAGATATGTATGAATTTTTAATGATGCAATCAACATCATTAATGGCCAGAATAAATAGTAAGGGGCCAAGGTGGCTGCCTTGAGGGACACCAGAGGAGGCTTTAATTGGGTCAGAAATCATGGACCTAAATAAAACATAGTACTGTCTTTCATTTAAATATGATTGAAGCCATGTTATAAAGTTTATTTGGAAACCAAGAGCTTTTAATTTCAGAAGGATTATATCATGTGAAATCCTATCAAAGGCTTTGCTGAAATCGGTGGCAATCACATCAACTTCATTTCCAGATTCCAGTGCACATAAAGTGCTTGATACGAATTCCGTTAAGTTGGTGGTCGTAGATCTACCTTTGAGAAATCCGTGCTGGTTTTGGGAAACAATAGGTTTACAATGGAAAAGCATTATGTCAGAAATAATGCTCTCGAAAAGCTTAGGTATGCAGGACAGCTTAGCAATTGGTCGATAGTTGGAAATATCATCTTTTCGGCCTTTTTTATGTAGGGGAATAATAAATGACCTTTTCCAGGTCGAGGGAAATAATCCCTGGATGATAGAAAGCTGAAAGAGAGTTGTAAGAGGTTGGGCTAGGTGCATTTCACATTTCTTTAAAAATATAGGGGGAAGATCATCAGGGCCGGCGGAATACTCATCTTTGAGGTTTATTATTTTATCTTTGACTTGCTCTAAAGTTATAGACACATATTCTAAAGTTGTTTGTGGGCAGCTATTTAAGTAGGAAAAGTAAGAGTGGTCTGGCTCTTGGGAATGGGTGGCGAACGCTTGGCTAAAAAAAGTTGCGAAGAGATTTGCTATAATTTGGGGATCCTCCGAGGACTTATCTAGAAAATTCAGAGATGATGGATAGTTATCCGATTTACTTTTAGTTTTGATGAACTGAAAGAATCGCTTGGGGTCGGAAATGAGTGTGCGGTCCATTCGGTTTAAATAGTTGTCATATAGAGTTTGACAAAGTACAGAGAAATTTATTAGGGCAGACTGGTAGTGAAAGAAATCGATGTCGGAACGCGATATTAAGTAAGTACGCCAGAGCTTATTTCTCTTATTACGAAGAGATCGCAGCTCTTTATTATACCAGGGTGGTGATGATGAGGGATTCTTTTTGGGTAAAAAAGGTACAGATTGGGAGAGACATTTGAAAATTTCGGTATAAAAGGATGCGAGAGCATCGTTTAACCGTGAGGTTGGGATTATCGTAAAGAAATTCAAAATTGGCCATACTGAGGAGGTTATTCAGTTTGGCGTAGTTAGCCCTATGAAAATTAAAACTGTAAGAATGCTCATAAGAAACGCGATTAAGACCATTGTCATACGCTAACGTAAGAGAAAGGGGAGGGTGGTAACTATCCAACTTAGAAAGAAGATGTCTGCTTTCTAAAATGATGCAGTTATCTGTATCAGTGGCGAAGACTAGGTCGAGTTGTCTGCCAATGTTATTGGTGACACCACTTAATTGATACAGACCAGAGTCAGTAAGGCAATCGATGAAAAGGTTTTCTTTATCAGAGGTGGGATTTGTTGCCGTAAAGTAGGACTGGTCAGTCTGAACCCATACAAGCTTAGGTAGATTGAAATCACCTAAAAAAATAACTACGTCGTTGGAATCAGCAGCATTAAAAATGCTGTCGATTGCATCAACAGCTAGCTGGTAACCTTGAATTGGTTGAGAGGGGCGAATATAGCAGCAGCAAATATATAGGTTGCGCTTGCAAATAGGAATTCTAGCGCATACAAATTCAAAGAATGCAGTGGACGATTTTTTAAAGGGTTTAGACTCAAGACGAGAGTGTATAGCTAGAAGTACCCCACGGCCATATAAATTTTCCTCTTTATCTAGACCGTCGTCACGGTGTAAATCAAAGTCTTGGGAAAACAATTCATTATTCTTAATATTAGGGGTGAGATTGGTTTCTGTGAGGGCAAAAATGTCGTAGGGCAGAATCTGCGAATTAAGATATATAGCAGAAATCTTAGTTCGTAATCCTCTTACATTTTGATAATACAGGGACAGATATTTGGGAGGCTTCGGCAAAGAATTGAGTGGTGGGTTAGGAGCGATGGTAGTTTTTGAAACTAGACCGTGTTCGCTGGAGGTGTAGTATGCGTTTGGAACTTACGTGAGATGCAAAAGAAGAGAGATCATTAGCCACATCATCAGGAGTCATATCTAATTGCTCATGAAAACGTATAAAAAGTTGCCGCAGATCATTGTGATTAGTGGGAAGGCCTTCTTGCAGAATGGAAACCATTGCATTGGTTTTCGTTATACCGTCTATACAGACAGAATCTGGCTTATCATGTAGATATGCGAGATATAAACGAACATTATCGTATAGTCTGCGGTCTCGTAGTCGAGAGAGAACATACCGGCCATCTTCCCCTGAATCGATAAGGTTCTTGGTTAACTTTGCCTTTGGAGGAAGTATGGGGTCTAAAAAAGAAGGTGGTGTGGTATTAGAGTGGGACTCTAGCTTAGAAGATGGGGAGGGATTTAAAATATGGGAGCGAATAAAGTTAGGGTATGTCGTTTTAGTTTGAGTGGGATGAGGAGAAGTTGTTGGGTTTTTTAAATGATTGAGAGGAGGATCAAGATTAAAAGATACACGTTTGGGAATTGGGTTAGACGGGGTGGAAGAACGTTTTATGTACACGCGATTAGCAGTATGAAGTGAAGAAGGAGTGAATAAAGGGAATGTCCCAACTTTAAAACTCCAGTTTGGATCAGGAGCTTGTTTGTTAGGCTTTGGATTTTTTTTGTGAGAGTTGGGCTTTGGTAAAGGGTTAGACTGCTGTTTTCTAGGTTTAGTGGGATTTGAATTAAAGGTAGTATCCTTGCGATGTTTGTTGTTTCCTCTATTTAGTTTTACTCTTTCCATGGTCATTCCACCCAGATTGATGACGTCGGAAGCAGGGTTGATGAACATCCATTCATATTTTAATGGGATGCTTACCTTGAGGGTGTTGGTGGAGATCTTACGGCAGTTGATGACATCAATTTTAAATTTAGATTTGAAGAGACTAGTTAGCCTGCCTCGATCGAGATGTGTACCTCTTATTAAAAACGCAACCGATTCGGCTTTGTTGGAATTGTTCAACTTAGTTCAAAGGAACTAAGGAAAACCTAAAGTGTACTTCTATACTCATATGGGCTCCATTCATTGAAGGCCATTCCGATGGTTGAAGACCGTCAGAACAATATCAGGAGAATCACCCTGCAAGCCCTGCAGATTGGTTTCCATAGCCATTTTGAATGAAGCAAGAAAAGAGAAGACGCCTTGTTCACCAAGTGGCAACCGCTGTAGAATAATACAACGAGGTAAAGATGAATACATCTCCTTGTCCTTCATCCATCAAAATACTTAGCTCGAAACTAAGGTTAACCAAACTGCTACTAACTGGTCATGGCTGCTGCAAAAAATATTAGAACCGTGTATATGGAAACCGGTTTCGTCATCCCAGTATACACAAGGCGACATGGCGGTCTCCGGATCATGACACGCCAAATTGACCACATTACTAGAGACTTAAGTTATGTCACAAGTGTTCTGGAGGTTCGAAAGTTACGGTCAGCCAACATTTACCCGGGTCACCACCTTATTGCAGCTAAGGTACGAATGCAGATCTCCCAAGCACCACAACAAAGTAGAACTAATATGAGAAAGTGTAGAATCTTTCCCGAAAGCGTATCTCGAAATCACTCCTATGCCGTCAGCATCAAGCACCGAAAACCAGCCGAAACACAGCCAACTTGCCATCAAAGACGCCGAAACTGATGTGATCGGTTTCACTCGACCACCACTAAGAAATCCCCGGTGTGATGAGGTATGCCGGCAAGCACATGCAGCTAAACAAGAAGCATACAAAGATGCGCTGCAACGAAGTACGAGAGCCACTCGTGGGCTTTACGAGCAGAAGCGACGGGAATAACATCGGTTCCTCCAGAATAACCTGCAGAAGTCTTAGCAAAGGGTAAAAAGAAATTGCCAAGGCAAGAAGACCCATGCGGAAACCAGTAGAGGTGGAGACATCAACCTTGTACTAGAGGTACAGTCGGAGTTGAGAATATGGAACAATTTTTTCTGCAAACTGTATAACGGCCAAGAAGAGCAATATCTCGCCGTCAGTTAGAATAGACCATTCAACTTAGACGATGATAGCCAAAACTTGCGCTTACCTAGCCAAAATGAAGTAAGGATAGCAATACTTGTGCTAAAATCCAACAAAGCACCTGGACCTGAGGTATTCAAAGCTGCTGGGAACAACTTTGCGGAAAGCATACACCAACTCATCTGGTCAGATCTGGTCGGAAGAGTATATGCCTGAAGATATGCGGAAGAACTCGCCCGACATATTGTGCGAACATCTGAAACCCTTTGTCAACAACCTGATAGGCCGATATCAGTGCGGTTTCACATCTGGAAAGTTCACAATAGACCAACTCCTCACAATCCGGCAGATCCTTGAAAAAACTGAAGAAGTCCAAGTCGATACCCATCTTTGCATCGATGTTACAAAGAAGCCTAGTTTTTGCATCCCCGCCAAACTCGTCTGTGCAAAATGACGATTGAGAACGTTTGCTGCCCTATCAAGGTCGGTAACCACTTGACCGAGTCTTTTGATGTCAAAAAGGTTTTAGGCGGTTCTTTAACATCATACTTGAATGAATTGTGCGGCACTCATAAACGAACACTGGAGGCACAATCTTTCAAAAGGCTGTACATAATTGCAGTGGGGTACGCTGATGCTACCGAGGCGTTCTCAAGTATTGAAACCGAAGCCACCAAAATGGGTTTACCGATAAATAAAGGCAAAACCAAGTACGAGTATATGCAGACAGCATGACAAGAAAGGACACACAACATCGACGAGTGGAACAGATCGTCGCAGGCAGCTTAGTTATAAATTCCGCCAACAACACTGCAGCAGAAATAAAACTAAAAACCGCTCTTTCCAACCGCTGTTTCTTTGGGCTAAGAAGGCAAATGAGTAGTAAGGCCTTATCCCGAAAAACTAAGGAGACTCTATATAAGACCTTGATCATCCCAGTCCTACCTTATGGCGCTGAAGCACAGGCGAAGATATCTCCAGTCATTTCGAGAGAAAGATCCTTCGAAAAATATACGTTCCCGTTTCTGTTGACGGACTTTGGAGCAGAAGATTCAACGACGAACTATATGAGTCGTATGGCGATATCGACCTAGTCAGCAAACCGCGAATTAATCGGCTGAGATGGCTAGGGCATGTAGAGCAAATGGACACCTATGCTCCGACCCACAGAGACTTCGAATCCAACCCGGAAAGTCATCGCAGTAGAGGGAAATCTCATATTTTGTGGGGCGCAGAAGTGGACGACGACCTTAACCGACTTGGAGTACGCAACTGGAGGCAGTTAGCTAAAGATCGGGCTAAGTGGAGAGGATTGTTGGTTGATCCCCAGATTCACCCCGAACTGTAACTCCACCTAAGTAAGTAAGCCCATCAAGGGACGTGGATAAAAAAAAGAAGATGAGATGCGAACCCGATGATGTTGCACTGGTCTACTGATCGTAGAATGTAGTAGAAGCAGCCGCATTTGTTGGAGTCCTGAGAAGAACAAAAGAACTCAAAAAGTACAGGATAGTATCGATTAGCTGACGACCTAATGGAAATTCAGCGGGAAGAACGTTTGAAGTGCGTTAAGTTATGTTTTTCGAAATTGGCCATATTCATTGAATACAGAGACAGAAGATCTGAAATCCGCTAAAGCAATCATCAAAAAATCGTTCGAAGTTCTAATTATGCTGTGTAAACTATAGCTGGGGACTGAGGACTTCCTCAAGGAATTGCTTTATTATGTGACTTCTTTAGTAGCAGAAGATATGCGGAGCAAAACCCTATCTGAATGATAAGATAAATAAGTCCACTCAGTTGTAGTCCATGTGTTCTGGCGAATCTATGATTAAAAAGGAACATCAACTGGTCTCTTCTCCTATTTCGAAAAACGGATATACCGGGATCAAGTGCAATTATCTGGAGGGTATTTACAACAAAGGACTTTATACCTTTTACTGCTTCCGAAGTCAAACGTATGCAGTTCGGTTGAACGGTGGTGTCCTTGAGAGGCGTCCCATCACCCCACAGGTCATTGTCAAGTTGCTTAATTGCACGTTGCCGCCTCCCAGAAGGTCAATCCAATTAGTTTCGGGTTTCGGGCCAAATTATTTTCCGACTCTCATAATTACAACGAAATTAATCATCATTCAAATTATTGTCAATTTGCACGGCAACGCCTTCCTACACCGACAAGATCGTTGATCTTCCCAGCGACAAAACGACACGTACATAAACGTCCGAATGACACCTCTCCACCGAATCGTTAACCTCTTTCGTTTATCGTTTCTTGTACTCGTACATCTGTTGCATTTAATCAGCTAATTGACGGATAGTGTACAAAGTGCAAAGTATTTTTGGCACTACCATATGTTGCAATTACACGTTTGTTGCATGCTAAAATTAAAAATCACTTAAAGGTCCAATGAACCAATTTCGAACACGTGAAAAATTTGTTCATCGGTTTTGTTGACATGGGAGGGGGGGAGAAGAACAAATTAAATTTCAATTTCGTGATGGTTGCATAAAAGTCTTCCAACCTAAACTGGATAAACAGGTCGGCGATGAGGTGGGATCATAAAAAGAGTTGAAAGCGGTTCAACGGAATTGTACCATCGCAGATGTACGAGTAAAAATAAAAAAAATTATTCAGGCAAACGTTAAAGTGGCATTAAGTAGCAATGCTCGCGGGGACGAATAATAATTCCACTTGAGTTCGCTCCTGACCCGGAATGTATCTTTTCCCAAATATGTACATGGGTATCGGAGTAAGCTTTATATTTGAGATAATTCCACACAGATGGCAAGGGAAAGCAAAAATCGAAAGAAAACAAGAACAAGAGACACATTTTTTAAGGGGGCACCGTCCCAGTTTGGGTAGTCCTTCGGAGCACATGTGGGTTAGAGTTTGTTTTGTTTTTGTTTTTTTTTTCTGTGCGTTCAATTTGCAAGTTTCATTCGATTAGTGATGAGGAAGGTCTTATAGAAATGTCGCAGACATGTTACGAGTATGTGATGCGAAAGGAATGCCTGTGGCAGATTCATTTTGTTTTTCTTGTCGTATTCCGACTGTATCGGGCCGTAGACCGAAGCTGTCGCAGACAGTATGACTTGTCTTCTATTTAGGGAAATAATTTGGTAACCTTGAGATAAATTCAATGTGATTTCTGTAATCGTTCAATAAGAGATTTTTTTAAGGATTGAGCGATTGAGAAAGCTAAATTTAATTTAGGAGCCGAAGCGTGGGTTAATATCATTGATACTCTAATCTTACTCAATGCGAAGCTTTCTAAAAAAGATATTTCTCTGAATAGTCCTACTTTCGTGTACCTACAAATTGATTTTAATTTTTGATAACGAGAAGCGTTTCTTGAGCTGCATAACACCACTAAGGCATTGTGGCAGATATTGTCCACGTTGTAAGCAAGGTACGACAGGCTGATGAGTGCATATCTACAAAAATCTGCAGATTCAAAGTTCAAATATGGAACCTGATGACCTTGGTGAAAGATGTGTTGACAGATCTAGAAGTTCCAATTCAAGATGAAAAGCCACAAGAAATTAGAAACCATCCCAAGATTCACTATGGCCTAAGGGAAGGAAATGCAAGACAAAAAAAGACGCGATCGTAGAAAATCCAACTGCCAGAGAGTATTACGGATTCATGACAAGAGGAAACGTCTAATTCAGAAGGTTAGGAATCAAATCGCAAGAAGTTAGCCAACAGCGATCAGCACTGCCGATGAGTCTGATAGTTTCTGCTAAAGTTTGGAACGGCTCTTATAAACAGAAACAAAAAAGCCTGACTAGAACTTAGTACGTAAGATATGTTTTGAGGTATGACAGCACCCGTGTAGATACGTCGAAACTGACATCAGCATTGTAAAGTTTGGAGTTTTTAATTGTACACGTGCTCAGAATCTTTTGTCATATCTCAGCCAAAGAATGCAATTAAATCGTGAACATTTCCCAGCGATGATTTTTTATGATTTTCGACACAACAGTGTGCGAATCAATTCGATTCGACTTTTGGCAATGAGTTACCATCCCGGGCCACCGTGCTTCGCTGGTTTTACGAATTCAATCGTGGTCGTCGTTCGCTCTAGGACGAATTTCATGAAGGTCTCCCAGAATGTATTGTTTTGCCAGAAAATTTCTATGACGTGCGGGAACTGAAGTTGGAAGATTGTCGTGTGACTTATCGTGAAATTGTGGCATGGCTGGGCATTGGTTCTACTTGCAGACATTTGGCTGTCAAAGAGATACCGGGATACCGCATAATTTGGCAATCGCCCTAAAAAAGGCTCATGCCGACTGGACCAAAGAAATTTTGAAAAAATGCTTCAACAGACGTCTGTAAGATCGTGACAGGCAACGAATCATAGATCTGTGCATATGAGCTCGATCCAACTGTATGAGTCTTTCAAGATGTACTAAATCCAACAGCAGTTGATCGCGCACGAAGTATTTTGACGCAAATGGTCGCCTATTTCTTCGGAGAAACCGGACATCTCTCCATTGTGCCATTAGAGCAACATAGAACGGTCAATTCGGAATGGTGCACCACCAGAAGTCTTTGGAGATATAAGGAAAAGCAGTTGCCGAACATGGATCATTCTCCACCACCACCTAGTGAGTTCTGACAGGTCGGCTGAGACAAGTGACTTTTTGAGCACTCAAATTCAAAATATGCGAGGTTAACGTTTTTTGACGCTTGACGAAGCGGTTGATGCGCTTAAAATGCATGTTTTAGGGTTACCTCGTTCGGAGTGAAAAAAATGAGTCAAACGCATGCAAAAGTGTATTGATCTTCATGGAGAGTATTTTGGGAAACAATAAAGTCATTCAAGAGTCGACTATGTACAGCGGAAATAACGAAGCCCTAGTCAAATGCTTATTTATAATTAAATTGCAGCCATTAGTTCTTTGGACGAGGCAAATCTGCTTACTGGATACTTTGCGGCCCGTTCCTCAGAAAAACGAATATTCTTCTGCCAGAGTATGGCACTTGTACTCGCACGACACTTTCTTCCAAGGTGAAGAAAACGCTGATAAACCCCGAGCTCGTGAAGTATCTCAAGACACGGCAAATTCTTATAGAGTGGCAGTAGAGAATACGGCAAACGGCTTCAATGTTGATGAACGAGCTTCCTCGTATTTTTCGTGCGAAAAGATTAACCCCCCAGCATTTTTGAGTCTCTGAAAAACAAAAAGTCGTCGCGGCTAGAAAGTATTCCAAACAAGTAGATATTTTTCCTACACTACTCAACAATGCGTCCAGTAGTGCATTAATGCATTATCTGACGCACTGAAAAATACCAGCGGTGCATCCCATTCCGAAAAGAGATAAAGTTGCCAATTGAGCGCTGTTAAGGCTGGTTGAAGAAAATATTATATCCCGGGTAACCAGCTTGGTTTTAGGGCGAAGCTGCATCAAAACTGATCTCCAATATACAGCGGAACAAATGCAAGAACCACCTGCCTGCCTTTTTGACTTTGAGAAGGCCTTTGACACCGTATAGTTCGAGGGGTTTTTCTGTAGGCTGAGCGCAGAAACCTGTGCTACGTATGTTCCATGTCAAATGTGGCAACGACATTTCAAGGGAAATCTTTGAGATTATTACAATTGAGACTGTGATTTCTGCGATAGATCAACATTTACACAAGTGAACTAGTCTGTTCCATCAATCACGGTATTGCGTAGGCATACGGTTTAGGGGCGTATGGATTTGATTTAAAAATCGAAGTCATCGAAGTCCATACAGGAACTATGAGTGTGGCATAAACGCGTCTGTTGTTTTGGGAGTTCAAGGAATTTCACACCAATATTTGAACAGCGATCGGAAAGACCGATCTTTATGTGCCGAACTCACTCTGACGCTATCCAACAAGTGCTCGAAGGAGATTACTGTCTTTAAAGTACTATCAAAGGTCTCCACGACAGGCCATATGTACATCGAATTCAGAATCGGATGCGAGGTTCGAACTTATTGAATAGGAGGAATTGGTAGAAGACCAACTGGATACGATTTAAGGAGGAGTCAGGCAAGTTCAACAGTGCTTCCTCTCAGCATAGGGCAAAATAAAAGCTAGAGGAAGCTGTTCAGAACCTGAACGGAACCCTCACCAAGTATTTTGAACTGGCATGTAAAGCTAGAAAGCAATCCTGCAGAATGCCTGTTTATTGGTGGAAAGCATATCTGGAGCGTCTTCGTAAAGAAACCAGAAAACCTCTAAACATGCCACTTAAGACTTACTTGGAGGAAGACAGGAGTCTTTACAGATATAAGAAAGCTTAATCGGATTTCGAAAAGCGCTTATTGTGTGTGCAAAGAGTTTTACGAAAATTTCCAAACTATTGGTGAAACCAGTAGGTTCGCCGAAGTTCTCAAAAGTGGAAATCAACTTGGTGCAAATCACATGCAACACTCATGCTTGAGGCTCACTTCCAAGGCAACGTAACCAAAATCAGCTCACAAGCTCCTAAGAACGAAGCTGTTAGTGACCTGGTAACACAGCGTGAAATATCTGGTATATCTCATCGCTCGTGGTGACATATGAGGCCATTAAACATGCAGTTGATTCCTTTGGTGACGTCAAGTCGCCTGTCACCGATGGCATATGCCTAGTTGAGTAAGAAAAGTTATAGCCAGCTAGCCTGGCACTGGCATACATACCGAAACACTGCCGAACAGTGATTAGCCTTTATGTCGAATATCAGAAAAAAAGGCAAACACGCTCGCCAAGAGCCTCAGACCTATACGTCTAACTTTCTTCATGTTGAAAAATGGGGAGAATGGCCGAGACCCATGTGGGGAAACTGCTTTGCGAATGCATTCTCTGTGGAAGATGCGGAAAGTCCTGCAAGAGTGCGTTTCAAAATCTAGTAGACAGACTTGAAGGCGATATTGAGGGTGCTTTCGACAACGCAACCGTTGATGACATGTGCCACTCGGCCATACAACTCAGATTATACGGTTCACTAGTTTTACGGATCAAAGCAATGCTGATGAATTGGATACTGGACACTGATTGCGGATGCTGACTGCGGCAAAAATGTGATGTCAGTAGTAAACAGGGATTGCTCGTAAGCCGGCGTTGTGTACCCACTACTATAATCCATGTTGCTCAAACCACTGCTCAACGCGCTCATTAGTTCAGATTTCTATGCACAAGCATACGCGGATGATGTAAATGCACTGTCTGTTGGATCGTATCCAGTAACTGTCTGCTCCAAAGCGCAGCTAGGCCTAGATTTGAAATGGGCTTACAGTCAATCCTCTCAAAACTGAGGTTGTTCTCTTTACGAAAGAAGAAAGCTGACTGGTCTGAGTCATCTAGTACTTAAAGGCTTCTCCATCCCATTATCTAAGGAAGCTAAGTATTTGGGTGTCATCGTAGACTAAGCACGTTACGTCGAAAGCCTCTAGGACGCTGTTGGCTTCCTCGTACTGTAAAGCAGCTGTCGACAAAACATGGGGCTTGTCACCGAGAAGAGTCCTTGGGATCTACATGGCTATGATAAGTCGAATTATATCCTATGCGTCGGATGTCTGGTGGAACAAGCCCTCACAAAAACACTTGAGCTGCTTTTACCAGACTCCAAAGAACGGTCTGTCTCTACTGCATGTGGGCTTTCTTCCCCATGGTTTGCATTGTCAATCCCGTTTTCTGTTTAAAAATAAGTGGTCTGTGGTAAAACATGCATTGGAGCTTTGGTGATGCATCGTCTGATGCAATAACAGCAGAACTTTTGCTGCAGAGAAAATACGAAATCGATTTTCCCTGTGCCTAAGACTGGTTTCGCCAAGAATTTTAGCCAGCAAAGGAATGTAGTAGGGTCTTCACGGATGGCGCCAAAAACCTAAAAATCGGTCTAGTATGGAGCCCTGGTGTTTTTCTGGGGGACGACAAAGTTAAATTTCACTCCTCGTTAGGAAAACTTGCGCCTGTCTTCCAAGCGGAGATACATATACGCAATCCTGATGGCAACGAACTATATTGGGAAGAATTGATGGAGGTGGAGAGCCTGTAGGGACAGCAAAGCTGCGTTTAGAACCCTCTTACGAGTTTCACGCTAGTTCGAGAATGCAAAATTTCACTGAACGCAGTTGGACGACTAAATTCACTTAGTTTTGTCTGGGTCCCAGGTCGTAATGGGATCACGGGATATGAAAGTTTTTCAGCACCCAAACCTACGTTAGGTTTGCCTTCGTCCTCGGTTAGGGTTTTTCCATTCACAGTTGGGTTGCACATGAGCCTAACTACAAATGGCATTACGCTCCAGATTGCCGGGAGACCAAATGAATGCTTCTTGATGTCTACAAGCGGTCTTCGTACTGCCACTCAAAAGGAGACTGTTCACAGGCGTCGTGATAGGGCACTACACTCTCGCTGATCACTTAAACTTGCTGGGCATATGTGTTACATTATCCTACGACTCTGTCTGTAAAATGATAACAACACCACCGAGCACTACTCTGTGAATTATTGCCTTACGATCGCATCGGGCTGCAGGTACTAAGCGTTGACGTGGTGGGTGCTGGTACTGTAGGCACTTTATGACTGAGGCACTTACTCATCTTTCTTCGAAAGGCTGAGAAATTCCATTAAAAGGAATTTAAAAGGAGTACAATGGACTAGTTTTCTGTTTAAGTGCTCCGTTCCGACGAAAAAAAAGGCGTACTGCAGCGGTTAGAAATTCAAAATCAATTTTCATAAGAAGGAAGCAAATTTACTCAGAACTCCACTTAGTGGGCTTCTAGGGATATCACAACTAAGTGCCAACATTTGGCCACTGTGTTTTAATAAACATAAAAATGCCTTGCTGAAGCCCAGGAGCCCTGGCAATAAGGCTGTTTCACAGCAGTCAACTTGCAACCAGGGTGAAGGACATATGGTATGATTCAATGAAGAGCCGTATTAAATCGGAATGATCCGGATGTTTGAATGGCAGTGTTCTATAACCTATCTCCGAGCATAAAGAAGACTAGAATTAGGGGGGGGGGGGGGAAATACTATCCCAACAAAGCCCTCTTCGATGAGGCTCATCTGAATATGATGGACAATTTCTTGATTAAGGTGATTCGAAGACACATTGCAAGGGCCAACGATAATAGCCTGAGTTTTGGGGCTTATTATGAGAGCTCACTTCTATTAAGCTTTAACCCGCCGGAGACATTTATCTATATTGATGCTAAAAGGTATGTCCAAACAAATAATGGTATCCCGGTAATATACTGGGTCTTCCAATATGGACTTCCCAACTTTGACAGTTGATAGCGGCCATATTGTTGAAGCTACATCTGTCAAATTGGCTGTCATTTATTCAGTTTGTCTTACCAAATCACCATGGAGGGACATAGCGTTCAACAACACGTGCAAATGATAAAATTGTTTTATCAAAATGGGTGTTCCGTTCGGGCAACAATCCGCGCGCTTCGCCCATTTTACGGTAGCCATAGTCATCCTACTATTCGCAGTATGGTAGATAAATTTGAGTCCACTGGTTCAGTAAACGATAAACCATCATCCGTTGTGTTGATACGCAAGATCTGCCGGAAACATCGCCGCTGTCCGTGAGAGTGTGCAGGAGAATCCGAGGCAGTCGATTTCGCGTCGTTCACAAGAACTCGGTCTTTCGCAGACCAGAACTTGGCGAATTTTGGCTTGGGCCTGCACCAGTACAAATTTCAACTGACCCAGGAGCTGAAGGTAAACGACCATAGGCTACGACGTGTGTTCGCTGAATGGGCTCTGGAGCAGTTGGAAACTGACCCTAATTTTCATTGAAAAATCATCTTCGGCGATGAGGCCCATTTATTCATGAAGGCATACGTCAAAAAACAAAATTGTCGAATTTGGGACGATACCAATCCACATGAGATCCCGAAAGAGTTACTGTTTGGTGTGGATTTTGGGCTGGCGGCGTCGTTGATCGACGTTGGACAGGCCATTACCGTCAACTCCGAGCACTATAGGTCGATGATTATCAACTTCTTTTGACCTGAATTGGATGATATGGTAGACTTTTTCTTGCGGGGTTTTCTGAAGTCGTAGGTCTGAATAAGCCACAAACCCTAGCGTCCCTCAAAGCCAACATAACCCATGCCATCGGTCAAATTCAGCCTGATTTATGCGGCAGAGTCTTGGAAAACTACATATTTCGGATGCGTGCCACCCAGAGAAGCCGCTACGGATATTTGAACGATGTTATATTCCATACATAATGGCATCGATAGGCCTATCAAAGGAATAAAAAATTTCGATGACATCTCACACACACTTTGTTTTATGTCAATTTGACGGAGACATCGCGAATGACCATGAACTCTTCCATTTTGTCCCGCGATTACGGACAGGGATTGGTTCGATACCATATGGAGTTTTGGTGCCGCCGGATAGCTCAGAGATAACGTATTCCTCTTTGTTGTAAGTTAGAGTAAGGATAGTTAGGGTCTTTAAGTCCGAGCGGTACAAGTGCATAATGTTGGTGACTGCCAGATCAGGTGCCCAAAAACTCTATAAGAATAGTGCGTGAGGCTACGGGTGCTCACTACCCTGATTACAATTAAGTTAGGCTAAGTAGCTTATGAAGGTTAGGCAGGGTAGAGACACAGTTTAAAGTTTTATACAAAATTAAGAACAAAATGGTATAGCATCTAATATGTGCATGATACATAAGTTAAGTCGTAAAATATTTTGAAGGCATAAAGGCAAAATGAAATCGTGTTAAGTCTAGAATGTACATTCATTAACAACAGAAACAATAAAAATGAACTCATAGACCCTGCAGCCCTATTTCGATGTTATCCAAGTAAAAGTCTTTCCTGTACCAGGCACAAGATGCTCAACTTAAAATCTTATTAAACAATCTGGTCCACATAAAACTTTAATCATCCAGCGAATAATTTTCTAATCAGCAGCATTCTTGTTGGTTCCCATAAACAACAATTTTATCCCAAAAGCATAAGCAAAAATTCCAGATAATGATCGTGTTTTTCAGCTGAATAATGAATCCCCCACTTTTCGAAAACATGTTAATAGTATTTCGTGTATCTTTGTGTGGGACTGTGTGTCTAATTGTGTCCATTCCATGGGGTTACTCATAAAAATTCCCCACAACCTCTCCCAAAAATAGAAAGAAACGTCTTTGCATTCAAATCCGAAAGTCGAAAACCGAAAACCGAAAACCGTATCTCATTACTAAAACAAAAGTTCCAGTTAACGACTGAAGTTTATTTTTAATGGGGCGAGAATAAGAATTACAAATCGACTTCAACACTCAGAAACAGAGTCAAAGGCGCAGAAAAAAAAGCACGACTAACGCGACGACCTTAAGGCAGATGAGATACGTTTTTGTTTCGCTTGGAAGCAAAAACCCCAGAGACAAATTGGCTCCAAGGAAAACGCAACCCTAGGACTGTCAAAAGCGCGAACTAAGTCTTTTGAATGGCTTGGGGTCCTGTGCGTTTTTTTTTTTTTTTTAATATTTCAAATGCAACTTTTCTACGCGGCTACATTGGTTAGTGAACTTTCAATGTCATTCTTTCCAACTGTGCAGATACATATGTATCTCATTATCACAAATTAGCAGGGACTCGTAGGTACTCTTTCATGGCAGCTGGACCCTGATGCGGAATGATGTGGGCTTGCAGCTTGGAGGTGTGCGAATGTTGAGATGCAAATCATAAATGGAATCCAATTTTCACTAGAATCCCTAGATTCACGTGCCGCGCATTAGCATACCACGTAAATTTTTGACTTGTATTTGCGGATCGTGATTGGAAATGTACGACTAGTGGTCGGTCCTCAGTGTGAGATACGTTCATATGTGGGTTAATGTGGAATAAATTCAATGGCTCAGCATATGAGTTTACTCTGTTCGGGATTGGATTTTGCATAATTGCTTCTAGGGAGTGTTTACATTCGCAGATGGAACATCTAACATAAATTTTTAGCAACACAAATAATTTCTTGGAAAATCGTTTTATTTTTCGGATTTTTTAGCTGATTTATGCTATCAGATGTATTCCTTAGAATTATTTGTGAAGGACGTGTTTCCACAACCTTGGCGAAAATTTGTATGTTTTTGAACTTTAAAGCGTATGCATTGCTTTATTTCCATATCTTAAGCAATGTACTGCCATGTTAACTCGCTTGGCGGTACCTTCTTTACTCCCGCCCTTATTTATGACGATGTTTTGCTAAAGGTTGCCCTTTAGCATTGTGTATATGTTAATGTGGGATAGCTTCTAGACTGACGTTATTTGGCTTAGAAGTGTTGTTCTCTATGAAGCTTGGTGGTCTCCTTGTCTACTACTATTTGGTGGAGACCCAGTGTACCTTGTGGCGTCGTCAGCAGAATGAAATAAATCTCTTTCGGTTCTCATTGATTTGGTAACGTGAGGAGAGGATTTGTATTCTTGATTTACCCATCTATGGATTTCGGATTCCTCTGATAACTCAAGGTAGGGCTTACCTCAACTGATTCTGGCGAACATACTCGTATAATTAAACAGGAGGTAAAGCGGTGAAATCTGCCATAGCCACTATGTGATATGGTGTGCTAGGCCTAGCATAAGCCTGGGCCAGACAAAGCACGATGTGAATGTTACTGCGCAGAAATTCTCAAAATGGACTCAACAGCATGATAAATTCATCGGAGCTTAGGACTCATTGGCATCCAGCTAGGATGCTCATAGCTCTTCATAGCACTGCTGAAATAATCCTCTAAATGACCTGGCCTTCCAGGTATGGGGCTGTGCTGTCAAATAATCTGCTACTATATGCTATATGTTGCAAGCTCACAAACAGCCTCGTATCTGGATGACCCTAATGTTGACAAACCCAGCAAAAGAAAAACGGACAACGATTCTCAGCTATGGAGGTGAAATGTTCATATATGGCACAGCTGAACAACTAACAGCCCTGGACCTCTATAAAATGAATATCACTAGCATCCGGGGCGGCTATAACATTGCTATAAAGAGTAGGGATTGCGCCTATTTGGGAGAGTAAATGTCATCCAAGGGAGACTTAAACTTAAAACATCTGAGCGAATACCTGATTACAATATCGATGAAGTATTAATTCGCCAACATAAGCCCGATGGGGACCTGCGAAGCGATTGATCGGGAAACTGCTGACTGTGCTTTAACTTGGGCCACTAGCCCAACAATCACGTTCATAGCAAAGTGCTTGGCTTACCTCCCTGTGGTGGTCCCTGGTGATTTGGCTAAATTATCAAGGGCATGCTCGGCCAGGAATATAATACTGGTCTACGCCGTTATAGGGCTCACCATTCTATACGGAAGAAACTAAAAATATATGACGAACCAACTATTGCCCTCGGATAAAAATGGATGCTTTTTGACGACCAGTGAAAACGTTTAAAGGACAACGACCTTCGGATTTGCACGTAGAATGTTCGGACGGGACGCAGAAGCCCTTGACTGCTATCACGCAGATGTCTTCGGACAAAAGGGGTATGAGAAAGTGTTATATACCATAAGTGTACGATGCTGATTTCTAGAGGAAAAAGAGTCAGCGCTTTTTCGGATGCGGATTTGTCATATGCGACAGACTAAAGCAAGAAGTTTTGAGCTTCCGACATGTGAGCAAACGTGTTGTGACAATCCGCATCAAGGGTAAGTTCGTCAACAGCCTAATATGCGCTCATGATCCTACGTAAAACAAGGACGATGCCACCAAAGAATATTTCCACGAGCTCCTCGTTTAGGCATAAGTGCAATGTCCGAAGTGTCCGAGGATATCTTTTGTAGGACATAGGTAGGTAAGCGTAGATGACATGACGCCACGTCTGGCAACGGACTTAGATTTATTGTCTTTGCTACGGGACGAAATATCACTATAGCACACGGTTTCCTTATCTCAATATATGAGTGCACAACGGGACATGGCGGTCTCCGGATCATGAAAAGCTAAAACAAAATGATCATATAGCGATAAACGTAAAGCATGCCTCCAGTACTGTGGACGTCCGAACGTTCCGGGCACACAACATTGACTCGGATCTCCACCTTGTTGCAGGCAATGTGCAAATGCAGGGCCACAGCAAAGAAGAACTACTATGAGAAGATATGACGTTGAAAAGCTGCAATCGCATGAGACCATCAGAATCTTCGCCGAATGTGTTTCCCGAAATCTCTCAACAAATCCTATGACGTTAGTATTAAGTACCGAAGACAGGTGGCAACGCTGCCATCGTGCTTCCAGAGACGCCGTAACTGATGCGTTGGACTTTACTCGGCCACCCTGGTTTGACGATGAGTACCGTCAAGCCCATGCAGGTAAGCAAGAGACATACTAAGTGGCGCTGCATAGAAGGACTAGAGCTCCCCACGAGTTTTACGAGCGAAAGAGGAGAGACGAACACCGACTTCACAAGAGGAAAAGGAAGAAGAATGAGAAGCGCAGGGCCGTGGAAATTGAGATATACTACTCCAGGAATGAGATTCGGAAGTTATACCAAAAGTTAAAAAAAGTCATACAGCGGACACAAACGGTTCGGGAACGAAGCCCGTAGAGACGAGCAAGGGAACATAGTAGTAGAGTCGCAGTCAATGCTGAGCTTTTGAAAAGAGCATTTCTGTAGATTGTATAGCTGTGATGACAAACTAAACACCGCTTTTAGACAGAATAAAACTTACAACCTGGACGAAGTAAAGCAAAAATTCCGTCCACCCAACCAGTCTGAAACGAAGATAACCATATCTAAGCTTAGGTCCAACAAAACTGTTGAAGCGGGCGGCCTGACTTGTAAGGAGCATTTGTAAAATAAAATCGGAAGAAATTATGCCCGATGAATGGAACCTCAGCATTGTTTGGCCGGTTCTCAAAAAAGGAGACGCTCTGAACTATGCCAAAAACAGAGGCATCTGTCTTGTTAACAACGAGTCCAAAGAGCAGCATGTCTATGCATAAGCGGAGCACTGCGGTCTACCCCCTCTGCGGCATTAGATATTCTGTTTTATTTGACACCCCTCGATATCTTCAGCATGCAAGTAGCTGCGACTGCAGTTATTCGCCTTATAGCGACTACGCCGCAGCGGAGAAATAATTTATTTGGCCACGCTAACATTCGTAATTTGTTCGGAATCCTCACAGAGAACATCGATTACACTATACCCGAACCTCGGTTTGACAAAGACTTCCATGTAAGCTTCCCCTTCAGATCCTTCTGGGAGGAAGATGCTTTCATAGAAGACAAGTCAATCCACTGTTAGCGGGGTTTTCTCAGATAAGCTAAGTCTAAGCCTCTCCTTCCGTCTTCCAAATCACTGTAGCGTATTCCAGGCGGACATTTTGGCGATTAAAAAAGCTCTATCCTGGCTGAAGAAAAACGTGATATCTGCAAAGGATATCCACATCTTTTCGGATAGTCAGGCTGCTGTTAATTTTTGGACTCAGTCTCATTAAATTCTAAAACCGGCCTTGGATGCACATTTTTTATGGCAGAGATGGCAGAGCAGTTCAACCTTCACCTCTTTTGGGTGTCGAGCCACAGAGACATTGCAGGGAATCGTAGGGCCGACGCTACGTACTCGCCAAAATTGGAACCACTCTACCTACTCTACCGGAAAAGGGTAGCATCGGTATACCAATCGCTACGTGCAAATCAATATTAAAGCTGGATGCTAATAAAAGAACAGACCTTAGATGGACTGTTGGACCAACATGTCTAGCGGCCAAAGCTGGATCGGAATCGACTCATGAGCTGCAAATCGATACACACCACTTATTCATCGACTTTAAGACCGCGTATAACAGCATCTATAGAGACGAACTACCATACATATGTATACAGAGCAATGTCTAGTTTTGGCATCCCTATCACACTCGTCCGTTTATGCAGTTGTGCAGGATGACGATGGAGAATGCACGTTGCACCATCAAGGTCGGTGAAGAACTTACTAAGAATTTTGATCTCAAAACAGGATTTACACAAGGCGGCGCGATGTCATACGATTTCTTTAACATCATTCTTGAAAGGATAGTGCAAAACTTACGCGCCAACACAAGAGACGCAGTCTTTCAAAAGTCCGTCCAATTACTCACATACGCCGATGATATTGATATAATTGGAGGAAAGCATCGTGATATTAGTGGCGCTTTCGCGAATATTGAGAAGAAACGGCGAAGATGCTGTCAATAAAAACGGAACCCCAACGCCGACGCCTCGGTCAGAACATCACCCTCGACAGATGTAACTTTGAGGTTGTTGAGGAATTTGTCTACCTAGGCTCCTCTATCAATCCAGACAACGACACCAGTGCTGATAGGAATAATAACTCTTGCCAATCGCTGCTTCTTTGGGCTAAGGAGGCTATTGACTAGCAAAGCGCTCTCTCGAACAACGACCTTAATAATTCCAGTCCTGCTCTATGCGCAGGGGCATGGACTTGATCAAAAATGAATGAGGGTGCTTGACTGTTTTGAGGAGAAAATCCTTCGGGTGATTTTCGGTCCCGTCTGCATAGACGGTGAGTGAAGGAGGATATACAACGGCGAACTGTACGGCCTATACAGCGACATCGACTTAGCCAAAAGAGTGTAGGGCCGACGAAAGGCAGCGCAGTAGCGAAAAACCGCGACTGAAGTGTCGCACGCAAGTGGGTGACCGTGGCTCAAGTACTAGTGTATTGGCTTCCAAACATTCTTCTTTCTGGCAACTAAAACCACGTAAGATGAGTGGTTGCCTATAATACAATAACAAGTCCAATTACACTAATGATTTAGTCTCTCCAGTAAATGTTGAATGACACCTATGGGGGAAAATAACCACTGAGCCCAAACATCTTTCTTTCTCTCTCTGTCCAATTTTCCTAAAAGCTGAACACGTACTCAGACATTTTAAGTATTTTGAGTGTCAAAGGGGACCTCAACCAATTTAGCGCGCGAAACTGGAGGCAGCTAGACCCAGGTCCACCCCGGACTGTAGCGTAAGTAAGAAACGGGGGATGCTTCGCATTTCCTAGGATTAAGCCCAACTCTTAAAGCGCTATTACTTAGACGTTCTCAATGGGGAAATGGCTCTTTATCGCCTAAGGAAATGCAAGGAATACCGAATAATCAGCATTGGTCCTTACTGGTCAGCTATATTAAAACTGCTATAAGCATCGTACGCAAATCAAATAACGAAGATTCTTAAATTCTTTAAAATTAAGTCCACTTTGAATCTTACTCCTGAGCTAGGAAACTTATTTATCGTAAGAGAGAAATTCTGGCTGACGGTGAAAATAAACTGATTACTGAGTACATTTAACCCTCCTTGAAGGCTTTGAGCTACATTTATTACTCCTGCTAATGGAAATGCAAAACGAAAACCCAGTCAGAGAGTAAACAGCAGAAATGTAACTTTTTATTCAAAAATGGTTTATTCCTTTGAAAACTATCCTTCACTCTTGGATTACCTACTGCTCTCTTAAAACTCTCTCCGCATCAACAACTTTCCACATATGTTAATCTGTCGACATCCTGGAGCTAATGGATTCCTTGCATGTCACAACTAACTTCGTCTACTCGTAGTTCGCTTGCATGCTTACACGTTCTCATGGTGGGCCTTGAAAGCTGGTAATTCTGTTTTTTTATAGCCGTCATGTCTCATAACAGGATGCATTACGTCAGTGTATCCAATCAAAAGTTTATCTGTCATTAACCATTAAAACTCTCTCCTAAAAAGGACTACATCACCAAGTCGCACTCCGATTTTGGGTTGTTTTTCTGTTTCAAATTCTGTCTTTTCAATGATGGTCGTGGTCGTGCACGGCCTTAAAAGCGTTTCGGGGTTCAATACTCTTAGGGAAAGCAAGACAGAGGTTTTCAAGTTAATTTACAACTCCACACCATTACAACGATAAATATGGAGAAAATAGATTTATTCGCTGAATAAACCATGACAGTGTTTATTGGTTTTTATTTTATTGCCGCTAATGCCGACAAATTCAAATCGATCCTAAGCGAAATTTTATGGCAGAGAAATGCCATAAATACGTCAGCTATAAATTTTTGCACGCTTGTCAAATTCGAAAGCGCACAAAAGAGGTACGTAGAACCCTGTAGTACGTATGTTCCTTTCGCTGAATTTTCGGGTCAATTTTATCTACAAACACGAGTACTCGTAGCTAGCATTTGGCAACTTGCACCACCTATTCGTGCCTGTTGTTGTACCATTTTGTATTCTCAGATAAATAGATTTGATTCATGCTGAAGTGAAATTATCTTTTCAGGTGAAATGTTTGCTCTTCAGTTACGAGTATGAGTGATACTACGTGCCCGTATCCGTGTCTGCAGTTGTATCGTCCTTCTTCTCGTAAGTCAGCAACTCGTTGAGACTGAATGCATATCCACATGTGTACATGTGTTCGTATATTATTTAAAGCATTCCCAAATGTGAATAACAGCTAACAGCTCATCCTTGTAAAGGACTTGAAGTTTGAATATATGAATATGGCATGATTTGTGTGTTGTAAAGGATACAGATAACCATCCTCGTACTTGGTACTCGTACCCCATCAGCAAGACGTCTAGATGAAAGAGTGTAAAACTTGAAGAGTTTCACGTGCAATTTGCATATTAGATTGCAGCCGTACCATTGTAGGATGTGATTTATGAGTCAACAGATTTTAGATTTTAAAAGATTCACCTGAATTTGGGAGAAAGGAAGGAGAAGAGGATATGTATTGGCTTTTGTGACGGGTTTAGGCATATCACCTGGGTGCTTTGTTGGTTGTACTCAACCAATCCATAGATAGAGGGAATCCAATCAAATTCTATTGCGGCTTACGGGTCTTCTTTTATGTGCTTAAATGAAGATATTGATTCTTTGGGGATTTAATTTAATTTCAGGCTTAACCTAATATACCGCAGAGACGTCTACCCACCTCCATATGACGCTGGGGCTGAAGTGGAGTTAATGATTTTCAGGTGCATTGTGGATGGATGTGGATGTTTTGAGAGAGGGGTTGGAACACTATTACATTCACTTTGGTGACTGCTATAGAACAGCAGCAGTAAAACGTTGGTGTCATCAAGAAATATAAGTATGCCTAGAGAGGCAATGAATGAAGTGAAGGTCGTGTACGCCAACAAAGGACAAAAGTTCATACTCGACAACGCAATTGGAAACTATTAGTTTATACACTTCAAAAACGGGCTCAGACTAATCACCTTTGTGGCAAAGTGGCATGCCATTGTGACAACAAAAATTGAGTTAGTGCTTCCAACACATTATCACATTGTAATGGCGGATAACAGCTCCAATACCCTAGGTGACTGAATTATCTGAAAGGACAACATTGACTTCAGTCGCTAACTTGCCGCAAAACTCCGAAGAAGTACTAAAGTACTTCAGTCGTATCTGATTCTCTACTGTCGACATCAAGTCCAGTAGTAACCGTGTCAGTATTAGCTTGACATTGCAATCTTCAATCCATCGAAGTGGTTGCATCTGATGTGTTGCGTTTGACACTAGCACCATTGGCTTGGTGACGAAAACAAGGACTGCTCGCGATATCTGCGAGTAAGGAAAAACGGAGGGACATCGCCTTCCCCAAAAAAGTGGAAGAAGCTAGAGGAGATAGAAGCCGAGTACTTGTGTTACTGTAGTAATGGTGTTTAGAAATTTGATATGAAGGCATATCAACGTGTTCAAGATAAAAAGCCCGTAAATAAGCATCCACGATTGAGAATGAATATATATTGACAGAGTCGTAATCGCTGTTGTTAACCTAAAAACATTGTTCCTACGATGATGATTAATATTCTGCTCTTTGGTAGAATCAACTACCGAGCCTAGGCAGAAGGGATTGAAAAAATAACTTATAATGCTTCTGGGTTGGACAGGCACCAGCCGATCTATTTAAGTCAGATTTGGTGAGCATAAATCTGTTAATTATTAGCCGTCCTAACAGAGGTACTTAACTCCATGCAAGAGAGCTGACAATAGGCTCCCAAAGTCATTCAGCGGGTCTACACTGCGGTCCTGGGACTAATTATCACTATTTTGTGGCCTGCACGAAGGACTTTTATTAATATTTAAAAAAAAATTAAAGGACCTGCTGATCTGGGCGTCAGTGGCACATTAGGAACCTCCCTAATGGCGACTGGCCTTGCGGCATGCAGTCACTCAGCAATGGAAATGCCAGCCTACTCACGCTATGTTCGGCTTTCCGCAATCAACCCACCTTCAATTAACTGAATTGATGTCACCCTTGACCTCAATCACCTGATTCTACAATGGAAGAAATGGTAAAAATGCGAAGTCTCTCATCTTTCTATATGACGGGTCTAAAACAGCAGAAGACGTTGGTGTGAGGGTTCTCTCCAGGCATCTCTGCATACACAAATCTTTCAGTCCAACCATGCACTGTACCGTGTTCTAAGCCTAAGCCTATTCGCCAGGTTCGGTAAAATAGTCAAGCAGCGACTAGGTTATTTACCTCTAACACCACGACCTCGAGAGCGATCAGAGATTACAATGTACCTCTCAAAAGATGGCTAGGCAAAAATACAAGATCAGATTTTGTCGGGCTCTGAATCCCTCGGACTACATTTCCGATGAGCTGGCCACAGTTGGATCTTAAGGAATAAATAGTAAGGAGAGTCACAAAGTTAATCTGCTCGTACCTATGTCCAACAAAAAAACACAACTCCAAGCGCTCTCGAGCCATCTATGGGTCTAAATCTACTATGACCCATACTCGATCCTAAGCGATCAAGAGGGCTGCGCAAATTCAGAAAACGAGATACCTGCAAACTCACAAACGTAATCATAGAACACTATGGCATCTGAAGAAACACACAGCGATTGGGTATTCCTTACAACGATTGCTGCAAGAGCTGCAGGAAGAGGAAACTGCTTCGCATTTCCTCTGCAACTGGCCTACCTTGGTACGCTGCAGAATGTAATTCCTAGGCGACTACGAATAACTCACTTCACAACAATGGGTAAATATTGTGAAAAATGCAACATATACACAGAATCTTGTTATTAACTTAAAACTAAATACACTGGATGTAGTTTTGGTACCAATCTACTTAAACTGTAATCATTGGCAGCGTGATTTCGATAAACTCTGCGACTCACTGCACTCCTTGGACTGTAGGACTCACACAAAATAATTTCGCATCGGGATACAACAGTACTCTGCTGGCACCGTGTCGCAGATCTAAAGACCTAATTTGTGATAACAAAGGAGCAAAAATAATTGAACTTGCTGATGAGTATGACATGTGCTTGTTGAATGGTAGTTGCGAAGGAGATCCAGATGGCGAATTGACCTTTATCAGAGGAACATCATGCTCAATAATAGATTACTGTTTTGTTTCGGGAAATTGGCTCAAGCTTCTAGACAGTTTTCAAATAGGAACCGAGATCTTTTCGGACCACATGCCCTTGGAAGTAACCCTTAATTCTACTGCTAGCGGCACTATGCTTGCACAAAACCATTAAGCCTTCTGCCGAAATTTGTCTGGAATGACTGATATTGAAGCTCTAACGGAAATAATAAAGAAATCCATTCCGCAACAGAAAGATTTAAAAACTCATAAAATATATAAACAAAAATGGTACAATATGATTCTGAGATCTGAGAATCTTTTAAGTTTCTCAAACTTCTAAGGTCGAATAACTCCAATATCTTTAAAGCACTCTATCAAGATGCCAGCAAGGAATACAAACACATCTGTTACGTCAAAAAAGTAGCCTTTGAACAACAAAACATTGCGATTATAAATAATTCAAAATCTTCTGCTCAGTTCTGGAAAGCTGTCAAATACCTAAACGGACACACGTCTAACATCTCTGTAACTCTTAAAGCCCCGCAACTCAGGACTCATTTCGATAAACTTCTTAATGCCCCATTAACCTCGCCGCTACATCAATATGCAGCCCCTCTGCTCTTAGACGAAAAATTAGATTCTGCATTTACCCTGGAAGAAGTCAATGAAGTAATATGCAAATCGAAATCAAATAAAGCACTTTGTATTGATCGCACCCCGTTTGAGTTCTATAAAAATTGCACATATGAGTTTATGAATTCTCTCCCAATTGAATTTAATCGAATATTCGACTCTGCTAATATCTCCGACGTATTCAGGAAAGCAATAATTTTTCCCCTACACAAAAAAGGCGATTACAGGGACCCGCAGAACTACAGAGGAATCACATTTTTAAACACTTCAGCCAAATTGTTTGCTTCACTAATTTACAAAAGATTGTATGAATGGGTACAAGAACATAACATCCTTAAAGAATTCCAAGCTGGATTTAGGAAAGGTTATTCTACAATCGACCAGATATTCTGCTTAACAAACATTGCTGAAACATAAAGTGAAAGAAAAAAAAATTGTATGCCTTCTTTGCAGATTTTCGAGCAGCGTTCGATTCAATACCACGTGAAGCACTCTTTTACAAGCTTTCCAAAATCGGTGTATCAAGTAAAATTATTCGAATCCTGAGAGCCTTGTATGAGAATAATATTGCATATGTATGGGATGGAGACTTAATTTCTGAAGAGTTCGAAACTTCAATGGGTGTTAAACAAGGCTGTGTTTTAAGTGCTCTGCTTTTTATATTATACATCAATGATATAACAGATGATGTCGAAGGTGTATCAATTCCTGCGCTGATGTACTCGTATGCTGATGATATCGTCTTTCTGGGTGACACAACCCAAGGTATGCAGTTAATGATAAACAGGCTTAATGCTTTCTGTAGAAGTTGGAATCTCACTGTAAGTCTTGATAAATCAAAAATGATGATATTCAGAAATGCAGGAGGACGCCTCTAACATTTGGAAAAGTGGAAGTTAGACAGGGAAGAGATTGAGGTAGTATCCAGATACAGTTACCTAGGTATCCTAATATCGTCCTCCTTAAATTTCAAACCACACTTTGAGGAAAAATTAGCTGTTGCTAAAAGAGCTATCTGTTCGATTTGGGAACGTTGCTTCAAAAATAAATATGTATCGCAAAGTGCAAAACAAACTTTGTTCCACTCAACCGCAACGTCGATAATGTTTTACGGAGCTCAGGTATGAGGTTACAAAGGCTACTATGCTGTGGAAAAATTTCTTCGCTACTTTTTGAAGAAGATTTTCCGATTACCAAAAAATACCCCGAACTATATGCTACATCTTGAAACGGGAACTCCTCCTTTGCTCTTGGAAGAAAACAGCTTCTGAATGCGGATTAAATCTGTCTATTCAAGTGAATGAGCATCCTCATCTTTTAAGAGAAAAATTTAACTTGGTTTTGGAGAATTTTGGCAGATATACATATGACCAATATGTCGAAAAAGCTGAATCGTCACTGCTTAGGAACTATTACAGCAAACTAAACCATTTTCTAAATGAAAAAACATACTTCCTAGATAGTCATGCAGTTGACAAAATAAGTACTATTTTCAAACTGAGAGGGGAACTCGTTCAACTAAACATTATACCCCATAGACCAGATTTACCAATACTTTGTGACCTCTGCAACATGAAGAAGAGAGAAGACATCTTACATTTTCCTTGGTGTTTGTCTGATTTTAAAAGAATTTCGACTATCAATGTTCGGAAAACATGATTTAGACGAAGATGAAGTAATGAGCATTTTAAATTGGAGAAAAAGGATGGAAAGTCTTTTACTCAATACTCAGTAGCAGCACTTTGTTGTAGAAAGCGTATCATAGATAGAGATTTTTAATGTAAAACTTAAGTATGTATTTTGTCAACCTGGTAGACGGCCACAGGCCAAACCATTAAAGACTTAGGTTAATCGTTACATTGTAAAACATTTATTGAAAATAAAAGTCAACTAACTAACTGACTAACTAACTAACTACACAGAATCTTTGCCGATCAGATGTCCTTGAACTTGTCATCAACGCCTTTACTATCTGTAGATCAGTGGAGTCCATGGCAGGAAGCATGCAGAAGCGATTCGAATGCAGTGGTGGATTTCACCCGACATGTGACAAAGCAACTCTTATACAAAGCGAGGCTCCATAGAAGGACGAAACTGTTCACGCCCTCAATGAACAAAAAAGAAGGGAAGGGCATTGTTTTCTCCGGAGGGAAAAGAAAGAACATGAAAGCCACGAGATTGAGGAATTCGAATGGAGCTTACTCATATTCCAAGACAACGGTTGTAGATTTACGAAAAGGTAAAACGAATATGTGATTTCGGGGTTTGGAGGAGGATAAATTGACTTGGTCCCCAATATATCCTCCGCTTAGGTGGTCTAGGAGATGTAGAATGAATAACCATCAATTCTCCAACCCGATTCAAATCTGGATGGCGAGTGCAGAATGAAATAATTTCGCCTTAGGAGACTTGCATAACTAGACGGGGATCTCAACAGTCTCAGTGCGTATAAGTCGAGATAGTTGGCCTAAGACCCCGGATTTTTTTTTTTAAATCAAGACGCATTCACGGGAATTTGCGTATCCTTAAAATGTCTATTCACAGCACTGACTAAGGGTAGTTAGGGAGAAAGAGAGGTACCGACGAACATTGGTTTTAAATGTTTGAAGAATATAATGACTAGAAAATAAAGAGCTCGGCAGGGCATTCCATAAGCGAGGTGTGGAGCTTATGGAAGAATCACGATATTTAAGAGGGCTTGAGGTAAAACTTATGAGCATTTATAGCGAGATGGGTGTTATGGTTCAAAGATTGATGGAGCGGAATGCTACAGGCAATTTTGATGAAGCACTGCTGGTAAAAATAGCTATAGAACAAGGTCGTGTTAATTGACTGGATAATAGAAGCATCATCTATGAGTTTCATCGCACGGTTTTGAGTCCACGTGACCAGATGTGGGCATTGTTCTCCAGCTTTGGGCGGATAAACGCCCAATCGTTTAAGGAAACCTAGACATTTCGCAGCATTTTTGGCGAAATTCAATATGTGGTTATACTAACGTAGATTGATTTTGTCATAAATTGTCGGTTCGGTTTTTTAGGGCCGAGAAAAAAGTGTTCCCTAACCTTGACGTCCTCTTACAGCTCGAGTCGTACCATGCCGTTTCTTTTGGTTTGGTACTCTTCATCCGATGAGGGATAAAGGATATCACTGCAGCGGCATCCACCTCATTATTGAGGAAATATAACGACCAGTCAAAATTTCTAAAGAAGCTGTTAAGTCTGCTCTAATTGATTTTCTCGTATTGCCATACGTTTCTTAGAGGAATCTTTTCTCTGCTGTGTACTCGGTGTACGAGAAATCAGCTGATATGACACAATGCTCCGAAAAGCCTAGAGGGGATAGCACATTGAGTTTGCATTTGTCAGGGTGAGAAGTTAAAAACAAGCCCAGGGTATTGGCAGTGTGACTACATATTAACGTCTGGTATTCGCGTGGGCTCATTTACCAACTGGATCAAGTTCTTTTCTGCAGCGAAGGTCTCAACACACCGTCCTTTGTGTGTTGTCTATCGGAATGTGCAAGCCACCCAGAGTTGTGTATATGGAAATAGCCCGCAATAATGACTTCAATATGAGGATATCAGGATGCATTTGTTTGTATGGAGTCAGACAGCGCATCAAACTCGTTAAAGATCAAATTGCTGTTTGGGGCTGGAATTTCAACCAGGTGAAACTGAATTTTGGATTGGAATATGGATTACGTTGTTGTGAAATTTGGCAAGCTACATTTCTACGCACGTAAATGGCGGTGAGAGAAGAAGAACGGCACTTGTTTCTAGCCAGGTAGCTTCAGATCGAAGGGATCTTAGAGACTGTGTCGTAAGTAGGTTAGCATGTAATGAAACTTGACATGATAGTCATTTTCCAAAAAAAAATATTTCTCCTCTTATTAAAAGACATTGAATACTTCTTAACCAAAAAGCCTAGCAAACGAGTTCGACCCATCACCTACATATGGTATAGCCAGCCCCAACTGGCACGCTCCAAGTTATTTGACTTTGATGCGATCATTCTCTAATGCGCTGTCACTGACTCTTTGGGCTGGAGCTGTGGCATCCATAAGATCAATATGGCCCAGCCATTTCAGACACTGGATCCATAGAAGTCTGACTACATCAATGCCGCTGTATATCCCGCACAGTTCGTGGTTGGTTCTTTTCCTCCATTCGCCGACAATGCTAACCGGACCGAAAAACACACGCAGTATCTTTCTCTCGATACGGTCAAGTGCTTCTTCATCGACTTTCGACAAGGTTCAAGTCTCTGTGCCATAGAGCAGGACCGGGATGATAAGAGTCTTGTATAAAGCCAGTTTGGACTTATGAGAGAGAGGTCTATTACTCTATTGCCTTCTTAGCCCAAAGAAACAGCGATTGGCTTGTATGCAACTGCGAGCTAAGATAAACAAAGTTCTTATCTACCTCGACGTAGGTGGTGTGCATGCTTTTCTGATGACAGCATACGAGTATATGATACTTCGTTTAGCCCTCGTTTACAGAGAGACCAATATGCGCCATGAGGTGGAACAGTACTCACGAAAGGTTTATTGACGACTGGCTGTCTTCGTCCAATCACATAAAAGTCATCCCCGTACGCAAGTACCTCTTCTGTAGCTAGTGAGTTTTACACAATTTTTTCTAGGACGATGTTAAAAACGTCACATGACAGCGCATCGCCTGTCTAAAACCCTTCTCGACATTCAAGGTTCCGGTTAATTCATTACCGACCTTGATGGACCAGCGAAAATTCTCCATAGGCATCCTCCACAACCTATTGGGGTTTTAAGACCGAAAAATAGATGGTGAGTGAGCGTAAATATTTGATTGATGGTGGACTTTCCTGGTTTAAAACCGAACTGATATGGACCAACCAGGTTGCCCATGACGTGCACATATTACTGCAGAAAATATTTTATAGTCGACGTTAAGGAGGCTTATTCTTGTATAGTTGGCGCAGTCAAAAGCGTACCCTTTCTTGCAGGTCGAGCAAACGATGCTGAGATTGCATCCTTCGGGCATGTTTTCATCCTATCTTACAGATGGTTTGGTGCATGTTTTCAACTAGGCTATCTTTATCTGTTTTAAATAGCTCAATAGGCAGTCCGTCTACGCCAGACTTTGTACCTTAACTTTGTCTAGGTCATCGGGCCGGAGTTCTCTGTTGTCCTCGTCCAGAGTAAATGAGTCGTTGTCTTGTCGATTGTCAAATAGTTTCATATCTGTGAGCTTTGCCGCAACAAAAAGAGAAAAAAATGATTGAAAAGTGCAACCAAAACAAGGATATTTTTAGTCTTTAGCAGAAGAAAGACACTCATATTGGGTGTACACCTTTTGCCAATTCTGCAAGGCTAGTGATTCATTTTATCTAACTCCTTTGATCATCCCTTCGAAGTGAATTAATTGGATTATGGTCCATAAAAGATAAACCAATTTTGAAATTATGAAAATAACGAAGCCCTTGAGCGCCCTTAATTTTGACAGATATTCAAAGGCTTACGTAAATCGGCTTTACGGATTTTAATAATTGTCCAGAGTCTTTACGTGTGCTTTTGCAAATACCGTTTGCCACGAGAATATTTCAAGATTCGTATCCACTTGAGGTAGCTATTGACATCTTTTCTCTTTTCTGTCCTAAATACCTCTGGGGTATCTGAATCCATTTTCGTATCAAAACAAATATTTGCAAAATATTGACTCAGTACAAATATGATTCAACTGTTGTCTCTGCTTTTATTCTGCGTATTTGTACTTTTTTTTTTTAGATTTATTGGCATCCTCTTATCCGAATATCGAGAGATACCATCAGCAATTCCAATCTCTTCGGATTTGAAAAGAAAAATATTTATTTGACATTATTTCGATATAAAACATTTACTACACCAATTGGGCATGAGCCGATTGTGATTTCCTTATCCGTGAACGGATTTCGATATTTTCCATTAGTAAATGTATGCACAGATAAATCAGAGGATTCGTAGAGTAAATGTCAAGGGAATGGTGAATGTTTCAACTTCAAAAGGACACCAATATCCGACTTTGGAGCAATGGAACTATTGAGCATTGAATTAGCCAAACATACCCATGTAATACAAAACTAATCCGAGTACCATGTATCCAAAACTAAACACCAATGTATTCACAAATACAAACACAAACATTGTACATAAGCTGAACACTTCTTCCGATCTGAAAAGCCCGCGAGTTACTTTACAGGAACTTCTACCTCAAAGTCAGTTAAACAGAAATGACGTTTCACAATTTATGACTGAAAGTAACGACGACTAACTGATGACTAGAGATTTATTGTTAGCTTACAATTTAAGGCAGAGAGTTTTAGTCCTCTGAGCGAGTGTACGCACAACGAAGGTGCAGACTTAACAACAATTTACTTGGCAGGTTTTTTAAATTTACTCAAAAACGTAGTCAAGACAAATGGTTGCGATTTGTAAATTGTTTGCGAAAAGATGGAAATTAAGATAAAAGTTCGAAAGATGATATCAACTAACGATGGAATGACATCACTCACAAAACGCGTTTGCCTTAGAGAATCACAAATCCTGTCTGACAGTGTTTGTCAGCACAAATTTGTGACATTTTTGATGAATTTTGATGGGACTAATAATTATTAAGAGGAGAGGTAATCCCCATTGGATATCCTTTGCCCCGGGTGTGGTATTTAGGAACAAACAAAGACAGGAAGGATGCGATAAAACACAGACGTAACATAGATTCCCTGGTGTCCATCAAAAAAAAAAGTGGGCGGAAATAGGAGATACCTTGGGATGAATAGACACTCTACACCGGCAGTAGAAATATTCATTGAGGAATTGCTTAAACAAAGATAAAAATTGGTACAGGCTTTGCGTCACAGAAGGTAAACATGACTCCTTCAATCTTTCTAGAGTTATAGGATACATAGATGCCCTTTCGAAGAAAATAAAAAGGCAAACACACCGAAAAAATTGCAAAGATTCAATATTCACAAAATCTTAACGAGGAAGGATAAACGGAAAGGTCGTAGCTTATGTCTAAAGTGGTAATTTTCACAAGCAACCATGAACAGTCTAATGCTGATTATTAGCTCCAGATACAATAGAATTAAGCAACCCACTGTTAAGTGTATTTCGTATGGAATCGTCAACATTGCTCTTCTAAAAAAAAAAAACGAAACGAACCAATTACTCTTATACTTAGCCTTATCCAGGTATGGCGTCGCTGCCTGGACTGAGCTTTTATTTCCAACCCTACTCGTGGGTACCAAATTTAAATTAAATGGAAGTGAGGAGCTCGAAAGAACATTCACTAACGTTACAGATTTCACCGGTGAGCAGGTTGGTGATGCACAAGGGAGCACCTCGGTCGAAGGGGTAGCCAAGGCACCTGGAACTTCCGCTGCCGTGCTAGCTCCAAGAAAAGGAGAAATAAGGGCAGGCTGCGTTGATGGAAAAAGTGGAAACAGTACCTGTCGCCTCCATCACTGCTGCTAAGGGTGCGAAGAACGCACACCAAAGAGCAAGGAGTTTACTACATAACGCTAGGCGTAAGGTAGCAAAATATTTCCCACCGAAGCGAGTGGGAAAATGCCGCCTTCGAGAGAGCTAAGGCCATCCTGCCCAATAAACCGCTTACTCAACAGGCGGCAAGCTGCAAAGGCGGAAGTGGAAGCCGATCAGGCGCCCTGTATGCGGCAAATTTAAAAGAGGGGGCTAGCTAGGCAGATTACACGGGGTCGTGGAGCCGAACGATACGAAGAAGGTGCGACCCGAAAGACGAGCTTCTCATTCCCGTGATTAACGGGCTAGAGTCTTGCGGTCGTCTGACAATCGCCAGTCGAGGAGAAGTTCCAAGACGTCCTGTGAAAGGAGTTATCCACCACACGAAACGGGGAATTTCGATTCGATGGCGCTGGTTGGGAAGGCCTACACAAGGCTGTAGCTGATGGAAATAAACTTTCTGTGGACTTCCTCAGGCGCTTCGTTTTAGAGGTATGCGATGCTTGGGAAGGCATCAAGCTAAAATGTACGACGGTGGAAGAGTTGACAAAGTACAATCTACCGACGGCATGGGTATGGATTCCGTTTCCCTACACGTATCCAGAGAAGCTTCAGGGACTACTCCAAGTGTAGAATCGGGAATTAAAAGCTGATACATGGAGAGTCCTTAAGACGGTACCTAGACGGCAGTACGGGCAGCATTTTCTGCTGTCCCTTAACAGGGACTGCTTACCATGACTCGAAAAATCGAAAGGTATGATAAAATACAACATAAGAAGATCGAATAGTTAAGCCATCGACCAAGCCATCGCAAAGACGAGGAGGAGGATTTTCAGAAGTGACCGTACATGGAATAAGCACTACGAATGTAAGAAACAAATTCCGAAGAAGTACTGCGAACCTATCGCGGTAACAGACGGGGATTCGAGGTTACGCAATATGCTTCCAAAAAAAGCGAGCGTTCTTATCTACCTCAGAAAAAATGACGGAACCTGGGCTGAAAATAGTCAAGTGGTGGAAACTCACTTTCCTTGATCCGCATTATCAGATGACCATGGCATGCTGCGGCACATTGAGAACATTAATCTCTCTCTCTTCGAAGAGGAAATAGGTGTTCTTATCAATAGGAAAAAATTACTGTGTCCTGTCCTTTTAGCCGTACAAATCACCCGGTCCGGATGGTATTCTACTGATTATCCTACAGAAAGCACCGGAGGTAAAAACCCAAAAAAATTATGGAAACTCTTAGACACACTCTAAAAATAGGGTACACACCAATAGTTTGGAAAGAAGTTAAGGTGGCTTTTATACCTAAAGCTGGCAAACAGGGGCATATAATAGTAAAAGATTTCGGGCCAATAAATCTGTCATCATTTATGCTTAAATCCCCAGAGCGATTATTGGAGAATCATATTAGGAACAGATACAGTAGTGGCTAATCTGGAGAAACCGCCCTGCACGAGGTGGTGAGGAAAATAGAAAAGAGTCTGCACTTTGGTAAGTTTGCGATGGCGGCCTTCCTCGATATTGAAGGAGCCTTCAATAACGTGGACTGCCCTGTCATTAAAAATGCTCTAGTAGACGCTAATATTGAACAGGGCATTACAAGCTGGGTGTGCAACATGCTTGCAAGTAGGAAAATAAACTGCTCCATTGCGCAAGGCTCGGTTAGAATGTCCGTAACCAGGGGAACTTCTCTAGGGGTAGTCATATCGACACTCCTGTGTCGAGACATCCTCAAAAAGCTTAGTATAATGGGTATAAGTGCCACGGCATACTTAGGTGACGTTGTCATAATAGCAACAGGGAAAATAATTAAATATTTTAAGCGACGTTATGGAGGTTGCCCTGTAGACGATCAGCACTTGAC
Source organism: Volucella zonaria (assembly GCA_963966105.1). Classification (NCBI taxonomy): domain Eukaryota; kingdom Metazoa; phylum Arthropoda; class Insecta; order Diptera; family Syrphidae; genus Volucella; species Volucella zonaria. Next base: position 30,523,786 of record OZ014530.1, on the reverse strand, counting down.
CAAAAAGCTGTGATCTTAATGCTAACTCTTCCAAAATGGAACTGGTTCTTTTTACCAGAAAGTACAAGACACCACAAGTATCAAAACGGCATATAATGCTCTTTTTATCTGCAAAAGAACGGCAGGACAAATTTGGGGCTTAAAACCTGCTATGGTGTCCTGGCTGTATACGATGGTGGTAAGACCGATACTTAAATATGGCGCAAAAAACAAGAAAACAGTTTACGGAAAATTAGCGGCGGTTCAAGGAACGGCTTCCATAGTCAGTACAGGTGCGCTCGGTACCACCCATACGCCAGCATTGGACAACTTTCTGCATCTAACACCGCTCGATTTACGATTTTTACGATCAAAAAACTTGATGCGTTACTTCAAGAGCATTAGTTTTGGACACAGCACGGTCCTACCGGGGCTACCTCCAGGCAATACGATTCCAACAGATGAAATTCCTTCCTTGGTCGACTTTGACATTCCGTATGATATAACATATCCAGAAAACCCAGAACTAAAAGTGTCTATAAGACTACCGGACGCAAGCAGTGTCTTCCAATCAGAAGTTCTGCCTGTCCACAGGATGGCTGAGTAAATTCAAATGAGTTCGGTATCCGAAAGAGATATCGCTATCTACATCGACAGTCAGGCCGCAGTCAAGGCAATGGAATCGACCAACATCGATTCTGATACAGTCAGAGGCTATGGCACAGTCCTCAGGCTGTGCTGGGTGTCAGGACACTGCGGTATTAAAGGAAGTGAACAAGCGGATGAGCTTGCCAAAAATATAGGAGAGCTACTCGACAACAGTGAGTTTGCCAACATCAAACCGCCCCTGTGTATAGTAAGGGGCACTATCGGGGAAAGAATCAAAAAGACTTCCAACTTAAAGTGGTCAAATCTTGAAGGACATAGGGAGGGATGCTAAAACTTGACATGGCTTTGTATAGCTCGTCTCTGTAGATGCTGTCGTATGCGGTTTTAAAATCGTTAAAAAAGTGGTGAGTATCGATCTGAACTTCTTGGGTTTTCTCCAGGATTTACCGTAGTGTCAATTATGGACTTACCGGGACTAAAACCGCTCAGATAGGGTCCAATAAGGTCGTTGTCAAATAATTTCAGGCGCTCGCACAATACGGCAAGCAAGATCTTGTATGCGATGTTTAGGAGACAGATACCTCTTACAGTTGGCCCAGTTTAGAAGGTCTCTTATCTTGCGAACCGGGCAAACGATGCTCAGATTCCATTCATCAGGCATACATTCATTCGACCAAATCTTGGGAATAAGTTGGTGTATGCTCTTTACCAGGTCATCCCCTGCTTCCTTTTTTAAAAAAAAGAACTTAACTCTCAAGTAGGTATGAATTCATTTATAATGCCTCAGCATGTGCTAAGTTTTATGGAAAATGGAATAGAGAGAGAAAGAAAGATGTTTGGGCTCAGTGGTTATTTCGCTCCATGGGTGGCATACAACATTTAACAGGGAGACTAAATTCTTAGTGGAAGTTGGCTTGATGCTGATTTCTAGTCAACTACTCGTCTTACTTGATTTCGTTAACTGAAAAAATGGATGATATGTCTCTTTCGGTGCATGGCTGAGATTCGAACATCGAACCTTCCGATTTGGAACCCAGCCCACTACCACTTGACCCATGTTCGGCGGATAGGCCGTCTGGCCCAGCAACCTTGTTCGACTTCAGTTTGGGTATTGCTATCCTCACTTCATTTTGGTAGGGTGGACGGAATTCTTGACTTGCATCATCAATATTGAACGGTTCGCTCTTCTGTTTAGCAGTTTGCAGAAATAATATTTCTACAGGTTTCCATTTGGGTCTTATTACCCTGACCAGTTTCTTTTTAATTTTGGTAAAACTTATTCCTGGAGTAGTACCTCTCTATTTCCTCGATGGCGCGCCTCTCATGTTTTTGCTCGTTGAGCTCACTAGCCGCTCTCGTTCTTTTGTACAGCACCGCTTTATAGGCATGTTGTTTTGCTGCTTGTGCTTGTGGCACTCTTCATAAAACCAATGGGTGAAACCCATTACGTCAGTTGCGAGATTTCTGACGGCTTCTCGACATCTAAACTAGTGGTCTTCAGCACTTGATGCTGGCTGCAAAGGACTTCTCGAGAGGTTGAGGGATACGCGATCGGCAAGGGTTCTGGCTGCTTGTTGCGATTACAACCTTTCAGCGTTAAGTTTTCTCATAGTATTTGCCCGCTGTTGTGGCGTCTGAGATATCCTCAGTGGTCAGTGATTTGAGTCTATGCTGGCCGCTCGGAATGTTCGGACGTCTAAAATACTGGAGGAGTGCCTTACATCGATCGAAATATGAAAAATCTGGTTATATTGAGGTGAGGAAACCATGCGCTTGCTATAGTAAAGTTATGTCCCTCAGAGAAATCGATTCCTAAGTCTGTTTGTAGACGTGGTGTTGTGTAGGCTATGCCTTCCCTACACCTTGTGCTACCAAACGACCGACAGCATCGTCCTTTTCCTCAGTTGCGGCGTGAGCGCGTATAAGGCTGATATTGGCAAATTTACCTTTGATACGGATTGTTATAAGGCGTTCACCTCAAGACTTCTTGCCTAGCTCTGTGGCTTACAATAAATCACCATCTAAATAGACGCTGCTTACGTTCCCTATAGCAATCACAGTCGTGAACATCACTGTTTTTCATATTTGTTTTTCCATCCACATCCCACCGCATTTCCTGGGTGGCGGTGATATCTGCTCTATAGCAGTCTAGGGCCTCCGCTAATTGTTCGGCTGCATGCGGCCTGTTCAAGGTTCGAACATTCCACATGCAGATCCGAAAGTCGTTGTCTCTTGTTCGTTTTGCTGGGTCAACAGTGAATCTGTCTGTATCCGAGGCTATTGTTCGCCACTAGCCCGCTTTGGGGTGTGAGTGCTGCCGTTGGCCCTTATTAAGGGCTCATCCGCCATCAACTCTGGTGATCCCTCTAGATCTTATATTCAAGAACGTTGAAGTAGCTTATACTTTGGCCTAACTGAAACTGTGGACGTCGCAGTTGATTTCATCCTGAGAATTCGACCGCTGCCGTCCAGAAACAGGAGAAAGTGAATTCGTTAGATGGCACTCCTCCGCCCTACATTCAACAAGCTAACCTTTGTCAAAAGGAATTCTGAAAAAGTTTTCAAATTGTGTTCGTTCGAGAGTTCACAGAAACTTACTCCACAAGAATGTTGAATGCGAAATGTAAACCAACTTTGCAACAATGACTTCTGGTACTAAAGAGCAACTATAATTCCAAATATTTGTAGAAACGACTTTTTCCTGATCTCTCTAACACAAAGTCAAAACGTCAAAAATAAATTAGAATGTGTGAACAACTGATGACTAACTTTTTCTACTGAAACCAATAGTCAAAGTTCACCGACATCAACGTGCCTCAAAGTCCAACTTTTGTACCTTTGCTTATCCATCGAGATAGGCACACAGTTAATCCAAATCAAATGGCCATATATCACATAATTAATTTGTTCGATGGTCAATCAAGACAAACTTCTATTTTACGGGAATCAATAATGTACTCGAGCACCTCCCCTCATTAGCTAATTAAGCATCTATTCGCTATCCATATCCACTCCTGCTCCATTTCACTATTCGTAGATTTCAATGAACAACTTAACTAAATAAAGTTCTTAAACAAAAAGCTACGAGTGTTTTGGTTTCCGAAATGTCTACATATAAACAGCAGTAGTGTCATGTCGGCATTGATTAATTTCCACCTCGAAACATGAACGTTTGTACGGATACACTTCATCACCCGAGAGTTAAATCCAATAAAAGTCAACAGGAAGAGCAACACCAACACTGCAACAGGTGCTTCAACTACCTAAATGAGTATCTACTCGTATAGTGGGAAAAAAATGAAAATAAAAACATTTCACCTGGTAGATACACTGTTTACTTTGGACCTCATCCACGAATGACGTTCATTCCGGTGAAAATAACATTGCTCTTCGGTTTTTGAAAATTTATAAATTCCGATGCAAAGTCAAACAAATGAATTTCGGCTAGCACAAATATTTTCCCATTTTGTATCTATGGATACATGGCGATCTATTTCTGGCCTTTTTCGGGCTCACAGATAGAGATCAGGGCTGCCGCTATACAATTTATTTGGATGGAGGGAGACTTACGAGTAAAAAAGGAACAAGTGTTGGATTTCCATATCAAAAGTCATTGATTGTCATTCATTTCGTTGGACAATAACGTCGTCCCTTTGTTGTTGAATAATCGATTATTTGATAGAACCGTGTGATCCGTATACTCTACACGCTTGAGTCAAATGAAATGCTGATGGCAGCATCATGTATTCAGGGCAGAGTTTCTGCAGTCAACCATCTGCATACAAGTCCATGATTGCAATGCCAAATTATTGTACATAGATGCCGATTACATTGCACTTGAGCTTGACATAATAGGGGCAAGTAACCCGAAAAGTGAGAATGCATGGCAAGCTTTGATGACTAACAGTTAGACCGTTTACGTCTTTACTTCCCTGCAAACCATCAGTAGACTCCGGGATGCCTTTGTCAATTTCCGACAATTTAGGAACCACCTGGTTACAGATGCGGAAGTAAGCGGCGTAAAAGCAATAATCAGAGAGGAAATAGGTAATCCTTGGAAGGCGGGAAAAAAGCATTTGTACTAGGTGGCGCAAAAGTCATCATCTTATCGGAAGATGATAGCATTTTTGCAAATGTCAATCCACTTTGACATTTTTGAAGTAAACAGACATAAAATACACGTCATCAAGACATGAATGGCTATACTCCCACAGAACGCTGAATAATTGTTACGATTCGACACCGCGTCGATGGTGTCGACGCGGATTTCCCGGTCGTCCGACATCAGCTGGCCAAACACGACGACGTTTAGCCGCTGGCTCAGAAGAGTATGGGACAACACGAGATGCTGCCAGGTCTCACCGGCCCCCGAGCAGACATTCTGCAGAAAATATCGCAGCTGTGTTTGAAGATGTCGTAGAGGACCCCGGAGTATCCACCAGACGACATTCACGCAATTTGGCATCAATTGGTGGTCTTTACAGAGAATTTTTCGTGAAAGATTGTAAGATGTTTCCTTACAAAGTGCAGACAGTGCATCAACTGTTAGCTGTTCACCGCCAGGCGCGCATAATCTACACTCAAGCCATCTTGAATCTTGACCACGAGAGAGACAACTTCTCATCGAAAATCTCCATGAAGCCCATTTCCATCTCTGTGGATATGTGAATAAGCAAAATTATCACTTCTGGGGCACCGAAAATCCGCGTATAACCCACAAAGAGCCATTGCACCCGCTTAAAGTTACTGCATGGTGTGCTGTTTACGCTGGAGGCATTATCCGGTCTTATTTTTTCAAAAACGCATCGGGCCAAACGACTACTGTGGACGGCGAGCGCTACAGAGCCATGCTCAATGATTTCTCCTTCCTCAATTGGATGAATTGGGAATGGTGAACATATAGTTCCAACAGGATTTAGCAACGGCGCATACTGCACGAGCCATAACCGAAATTCTCTCGTTTAGGCGATTTGCACAGGCCGGAAAGATCGCCTGATTTAACCGTACCAGACTTCTTTTTGTGGGGTTTTTTGGAGTCACGAGTCTATGTCAACGAGTTTCAGACTCTTGAAGTATTCAAAGAGAATATCCGTCTAGAATGCGAGGACCTTCAGGCAAGAATGACGGAAAATGCCGCAAATCGGGCCCTAATTCTGGCGGCGGCCACTTAGCCGATATCATTTTCTCGACTTAATGGAAAAAAGTTCAAGACGTCAAATAAACATAAACCAAAGTTACAGCCAAAGAACATCGGGTGACAACTTTGTGCCACCTTGTAGATGGGGCAGACATCTATGTTACTTTGCAGCCCCTAACGTGGGTAGTTATACCTCGGATTCGGGTCCTGAGAAGGTCTCCTCTGACCCTTGTTTAGCTTTATATCCCGAAATTTCGTTGTGAACATGGACTCAGAAATGACTCAGTGCAAGCACTTATAGTGACTGAACGGACTAGCTTCCGTTCAGAGAATAAGAACTAACTAAAGAGGGTTGCAGATACTTTGCACTCAATAGTTTGATGCGACAAAACAACGCAAGTTCACCTAACTAGGAGTGAAAAGTTTAAGACATTCGTCCTCTACTTAGAGTGCCCTATTCTGGATCAATCCCCAAACATCGGACTCGAATTGTGGCCAAAGTGTTTTCCTGGTATAGGTAAGGGCTACTTTTCATTTCTCCAGTAATCGTAGTTCCAGTGTCATTGCGCCAAGCGCCAAACGACGAATCCAGTCCAGACCAGAGTCAAAGACAATTGGCGCGTTAACTCATCCAGTACGCGTCGTATTACCAGACCTACTTACTTACTTTACCCCAACTGAGCCTCAAATTTTAAACTCTGTCCAGTTAGCCCGGTCTTAGCTAACTGCCTCCAGTTGCGCACTCCAAGTCGATTGAGGGCGCCTTCTACGTATGAGCGCCAAAAAAAGTGAGGTCTCCCTCTATTGCGTTGTCCCTCAGGGATAGATTCGAAGACTCAGTGGGCCGGAGCATTGGTGTCCATTCGCTCTACATGTACTGGCTACCTGAGGCGATTGATGTGCAGTTTTCTGGCCAGATCGATCTCGCTGTACAGCTCATATAGTTCGTCGCTGAATGTTCTCCTCCACAGCCCGTCAACGCAAACGGGACCGAATACTTTTCGAAGGATTTTCTCTCGAAACGATTGCTTCATCAGATTTCGGTAGAGTCCATGCTTCAGGGCCATAAAGTAGGGCTGGAATGATCATGGTATTATACATCTTATATAATACTCAATTGTCTTCCAAAGAAACAGCGATTGGCCAGAGTGATTCTTCGTTTTATTTCGGCTGTGTTGCTGGTAGAATTTATAGCACAGCCAAGGTAGCCAACGTCCCTTATATCCTCGAAATTGTAAGCTGTTGATTGCGACGTTCTGTCCAATTCATCGATGTTGTACGACTCTTCTTGGTGACAGCATACCATATGCTTGGTTTTGCCCTCAATTACCTCTAAACCCGCTTTTGCAAGTTCCGGAACAGCCCGCTGAGTTCTAACAATTATGTTGAGACTTTTGTAAGATTGTGCCTCCAGTGTTCGCTTGGTCGGTTCCGCATAATTCGTCGCCTTTTTTAACCCATTCTTTTACTTCGAAAGTCTCGGTTAAGTCGTTACCGACTTTGAGGGAACAGCGAACGTTCTCAGTCGTCATTCTGCACAGATGAATGAGCTTGGCAGGGATGCCAAAACTAGACGTGGCTCTATATATGTAGCTCATATGTGTAAATGCTGTCATATGCGGCCTTAAAATCGACGAATAAATGATGCGTATCAATTTGGTACTTCTGAGTTTTGTCCAGTATCTGCCGGAGTGTGAAGATTTGGTCGATTGTGAACTTTCTTGATCTGAAATCGCACTGATAAGGGCTAGCGAAGAGTTTCAGACGTTCATACAACATTGCGGATAAGATCTTGTATCCGATATTGGGAAGACTTATACCTCTTTAGTTGGCACAATTGGGCTGGTTTCCTTGTATGTGGATCAGGCAAACGATACCGGGATTCCAGTGATCTGAGAAGCGTGGGCGGGGATCTACCTGTGTTTCACTAAGTGCCAAAACAGCTGGTCTATATTTACAGACGTGGACGTACGCAGAAAAGTGGTTACTTTTTAGCCCGCGTATATTGGCAGTGGATGTTGCCGAGTCATTATAAGGAAAGACAAACACAAATAACACAAACACCGACGTTACTAAGTATTCGTATAGCTGAGAAGTACAAATTCAGAGTTGGTTTACCGAATCAAATTGTTGTAGGTGCTATGCCCCTACAACAATAGGAAACAGCACACCAACAAAATTCAAACCCACAGCCTGCTATCCATCGGTTGTTACATACACTCAGTCACTGCACGCGCTGTATGACAATGTAATACAGCAACGGCAGTGACCGAGTGCAAGCAACAGTATGACCAGGGGCAGGAAGGTTGGATGACGATTTCAAAGCACTCGCGAGTTGTTGTTGTGTTTTTTTTTTGGGTCCTTGTTCACTCTCGCGCGGCTTGTTTTTTTGTTTTCTTCACGCGAGGAGCGAATTTACAAGTGCACTTGTGTGTGTGCACTTGTCGATGGCCAGCTCGGCACTCAATTTTCATTTCGAAGATCACACACTTTCGATGCAGTGATTGGCGAAAGTCCTACAAAGGAGGACATTAACTCTGTCAGTGTCATTTTAAAACTCTGGTGGTAACCTTGCTGAAACAACAGCGTATGTTGGAATAGAATGTCACCGGTGCACTAATATAGCCTTTGACAAGAACTATCAGTGAACCAGGTAATGCAATCCGGCCTAGCTGGATGCTATGTCCAAAACGGCACCTATCAAAGCTACCGGATAAGTCGTTGTCGTCGATATCGTTTGACATCGCTGAGATATATACGTAATTTGGTATGTTTTATAGAGGGTGATTCGGCAACCAAGTTTTTACCATCAAGCGTTATTCTGTACGGGCAATTGCAGTTGACCTTGTTGATATGAAAAAAGAACATGTTAGCAAGGATAAATTGAGACTAAATAGGGCCTGCCGTTGCCGTTGCTCTGTCTTTACTCATGATGTCATGATGGCGGTCATGCCCCAAAACTCTTCTGTTATTACGTTCAGACATATGCGAATGATTCTATCAGACTATAGCTATTATACAACAGTACACCGAGGTATAGATTATCCAAAAGGATATTTGATCAATCGTTTCAAAACCGAGGCTGAACTTTCGAAATAAGAATCCGACTGAATTGTCTGGAATGGGTCATTCGATCCAGTAAAGAAGCCAAACCTCAACGGGTCTACAGCCAACTTTTGAGTTATTAGATGTTTGAATCTCGAATCGAAACTACAAGTGCTCCGAAATGAAATGAAATAAGGCTGGCTAACAAGTAGGGACCTTACGGCATTGGTAAACGTAAACATTACACTGTTTCCTTCTGAGTGTCTGACTCTGGCAAAAGAGCTTAAGAAATCTCGATGCGCCTGGATTCTGAGATGGAAAAGGGAGGCTATCGAAACATCACGGATGGGGCTAGAATTAATTGGAACAGTGTGTGGGAGGAAAGGAGCATCAATCCAGTTATTTAGAAAGCAGATATTTGGAGCTGATGTACTGATTGCTTGTGTCACTGAACCTCTAACAGCTTAACTATATGGAAGCCCAATAAGCATTGTATCTTCGGGAGAAAAATAAGTTTTACCTAGGCAGAGGAACGATCAAGTAAGATCGGCTGATGGAAGGATCCGTAGAGTATGAGAATATGTCATTCAATGAATAGGATGGCCTCAGAGCTAAGAGAAAGTTATATTCGTGAGACTGAAACTAAAATTGGACTGTGTCACCTCACAGTTTCACAAGTCTCTGTCCTGGCCCTCGTACTGAAGGTAACAGGCTGGGCTGAAAACACAAATAAGTCAAAAGTACTAGTGTCTAGAAATCTCTATGGTTAGAAAAGAAGGTAGAGCATCGCTCCAACACTGTCCCAGTGGAAACAGAATAAACTTACAACTAGACCTCAACAACACTCTCATTTAATCTAACCCTAGTTCGAGTGTAACAAGGTATCGGAAAGGTTCTCGACTGACTACCATAAATAAACGATTTTCATCAATATCCTGAGTCGGGTTGGTCAGAAAAAGCCTTCAACCAAAGTTCCGATGTCGAAATGGCCTCATGGGCCTCTACTTATTCCCTTATCATACAGAAGCTACAATAATTCTATGGAGCCCTATGAACGTCAGATTTTTGGATTAACACGAGCTTAGTCAGATCAGTCTGACTCAACTTTAGGCTCCTTGAAGCTCTAATTTGAACTTTAACCCGCAGAGGAACCAACCTTGGATTTGAAAAAGAAACAAACAGTAGACCAACTTGAGTATGTGGTATCTCTAGCAAAGTACCAACAATCTAACCTTTTGATGTTTTTTATGCTAAATATCTAGTCTACTCAAACCAAACAATTAGAAGAAGCTTCCAGATGCTTAAGGAACCTCCCGAATCCGATAAGTTGTGCAATGGTCAGTCAGATAACAGTTCTAGCATTCTTGGCAACCCTGGGATGTGGATAAATTCACTCACTCAGTCAGATAAACTCACAAACCATGTGGAAGTGAGTAAATGTATCGGACGGTTGAGTTCGAATTAATGTGACATTCTGAGAGGAAGAGTTTCTCAAAATAATGCGATTCATAATTGAAATGCTATTAGAGAGATACTTTTACACTACAAGACACAAAGGTACTCGTAGATACGAGTACGCTTCGGCATGAACAAAATATGCAAAGCGACGTTTGCCTATACCGCCGAAACTACTTCAGCGAAGGTGGTTTTGAGGAGGACGATGAATCCACCTATGATAACGCAGACAAAGACAAAGAAGATGTTGGCTTCGTGAAAGTCTCAATTTAGCTAGATAGTATGAATGTCGACCAAGAAGATGTCAGAAGCAGGCGGTGGAGAGGTATAGACCTCGGAATAGTAGGTGGGCGAAGTAATCTCGAATCGTTGATGTGCATGATTGGGATGTTAATTGTTAGAGCAGCACAAAGAGAATGTCTAATGTCATCGCTTATTGAATCGGTGAATTAGGTTGCAGGTGGTAATAATAGGTGAAGATAAATTCATTCCTTATAATAGGCATTCACATCCCAGATTCCAGATGCAGAATGACTGTACTCGTATATTCCGTTGAAATTGAGCAATTCCATTTTGAAGCGTCACTCTAACTATAAACACCAGGCAGCATGATGCAGCGCTTGTTGGATGAGTTAATAGTTTCCAGAACACCTCTAGGCGATGATGTGAATTTTGATGGAGGCAACGATGCACGAGTAGACATGTGCATATCAATGAGCAAGGGACGTGTTGTTGATAAAATTAACGGTGACATGAGGCTCGGGGTCTGGGGATAAGCGCTGGTCGTTACAGATACGACACGGGTGTGAGGATGATTAATTTTCAGTTGGTTTTGTCTCTTTATTGGAATGATGATACGGCAACTGATTGGGGGATCAAGACCGGAGGAATTGCCATATTAGTGAACAAAATGAGTCTAATGAGTGATTTGTCTGGGAAATTGACTCAGTTTGGATATCCGTTCGATACTAACATTGAGACTATCATCCATCATCAAACAGAGTGGTAGACACATGAACGTAGATAAAGGGGAATCAGTCTCCTTAAAAATGAATGCCTATATCAAGAAGTCCAAAATAAGTTGATTATCAACCAGCAGATGCCGCAGATCCTTACCACTTTTTTTTACTGATATGACAGCGTTTATAGAGATGAGCCAGCTATATAGGGGCGTGTATGGTTGTGGCATCTTTTATGCTCCATAAAAGTGGGTGATAACACCACTAATGAATAATAATGACAGTGACAGCCTGTCATGCGACTTCTTCAGCAATATACCTCAAAGGATTGTGAAGAACTCGCAAACCAATTTATTCTTGAATAACAACAGCCTGTACAACTGTATGTATACTCTGAGGGCATTGCCATTATGTGCAGAAATTAGAGAGCTATTATTCGAATGTTTGCGGTCATTACAGCAAAACTGCCGAGGACAGGTTTTATGGTAAATGGGGGGAAGACAAAGTATATGCTGTTGACCAGATAGCAACATCTCGAACAACACGCCATTATAGAAAATTATAGCTATGAGGTGCTCCAATACTCTGTTTATCTATCCTCAATATCAATACTCTTGCCAATAGATGTTTCTTTGGACTAAGAAGGGAACCAGAAATTCGTTCTTCTTATGAACATGAAGAAATCACTGTTCAAGACACTTACTGCCTCAGTCGTTGCTTGTTTGGAGAGAATGAATCGGTTAAACAGGATTTGGGAAGAAGAGTTGTATTGGTTAAAAAGCTCCACTGACCTTATCAGAAAGCCCAACATTGATCGACTTAGAAAACTAGCATATGTTGAGTGGATGAGTACCGCGCTGGAGTTGAAAGGGACGTCCAGCAAATGGGTGTGTACAATTGAAGGTGATTAGCCCGAAACCATGATAAACTGGGAAAACTGTTGGTTTAAGCCAATTCTGCTCCAGAGTCTAACGACACCAGTGTAGGTAAGAACAAATTCTCAGTTAAATGCATCAGCAAACACTTATATGACTACTATAAGAGCAAGCAATTCTGGGAAATATCAATGACCTTCAAGTTGAAACGCAACATCTTTACATTGACTACAAGACCACAAATCAAGCTTTACAATGTGATGACTGATATTGGGATCCGGTAAGAACAGATTTATTTATTTACTGGTCCCGATCTACTCCGAAATTGCATTGACTTTCTTCACTTAAATTTAGCACAGGAAAGTGCCTGTCAGTCACCGGTTCCGAGTCAGAGATTTTTTGCTTTCTACTAGAGGAAGACCACACTTGAAGTCGTGCGCATTCGTCAAAGTGGATCTCAGCAACCCACAGTGCGTAACTGCAATTGGTAGGTCAAGACCGCCCGATAGGCATACCTATGCTACCCTTTTCCGGTAGAATAGGTAGAGTGGTTCCAATTTTGGCGAGCTCGTCGACCCTACAATTCCCTGGAATGTCTCTATGTCCCGGCACCCAACAAATCTGAAGGTTGAATTGTCCTGCCATTTCCGTAAGAGATTATCGGCATTCAAAGGTGGTTCTAGGATTTAATGATACTGGATCCAGGGACTTGATAGCGGCCTGACTACCCAAAAAGATGCGGATATCCTTTACAGATAGCACGTTTTTCTTCAGCCAGGACAGAGCTTCTTTAATCGCCTAAATTTCCGTCTGGAACACACTATGGTGATTCGGAAAACGGAAGGAGAGGCTTAGATTTAGCTTGTCTGAGAAAACACCGCCACTAAACCCGCTATCAGTTTTAGATAAATCTGTGTAAGAGTGGCTTGACGTGTCTTCCATGAAAGTATCTTCCTTCCAGAAGGATCTAAAGAGGAAGCTTACATCGAAGTCTTTGTCAAACCAAAGTTCAGGTATGGTGTAATCGATATTATCTGTGAGGATTCCTAGTATATTAAGAATACGAGTATTAGCGTGGCCAACCAAATTATTTGTCCAATGTGTAGTCGCTTTAAGACGACTAGCTGCGGTTGCCGCTATTTGCTTGCTGAAGATGTCGAGGGATGTCAAGTGAATCAAAGTATCCAGTGCCGCGGAGGGAGTAGAGCGTAGGGCTCCGCTTATACATAGTCCTGCTATTCTTTGGACTTTGCTTAGTTTCCTGCAGTTGACTGCATTATCTAAGGCCGTCCATCAGGCAGAAACCCCGTGGGTGAGTATCGGTCAAATGAACAAGATGTATAGCCAGTGGGTTATGCTAGGTTGAAGGGCCCATTTGTTTCCTGGAATAAACTGGTATCCTTTATTGAGGGAGGGTCTATTCAGAATGTCTGTTATTCTCAAGGCGCTGAGGAACGTTTAGATATGACTTCGCACATTTTAGGGGCCATAACAGTGGTGGAATACTGTGGGGAAATTTCACGGAGGAATAAATTTTACAATTGCAAAAAACCGGCGGAAAATTTACTAATTGCACTGCAGTGATGAGATTTAGTGTGACTTCATTACACCTCATTAGAAATTCCGCCTAAGAAGGTAATTGTGTAATAATGTCTTGCCAAGAGACACTAGCCGGACCGTCGCCATCTTCTGTTCTATTGTGCGAACGAATTTAAATGCTCCATTCTTACCTGTAAATACGGCGCAGTAGAAGAAAGCCTCGCCTTAGGTGACCCACACGTGTTAAAGGGGACTTGAACCAAAAACTGCGATAACCGACCCGACTGCACCATCTTTATAAGTAAGTAAAAATAAAAGAAGGTAGACACCTTGCCTGCGTGAAATAACCTCCATCTAAATTACCAGTCATTGCTTGAAGAGCTAGCCTAGTCTATCTTACTAACAGTAGTCCAGTTTTCCTCGTGGGCCACTTTTGCATTAATCCCGTAAGGCTATCCATTCGGTTTCGTATCATAGAGAATGAAAAAAGCACGTGTTTCCCGTTTCCGCGAAAGTCTCACAATATGGACAGCTTGGGATCTCTTCGCGTTTGAATTTAAACAGATACTCTCCGAAACAGGCCGTCAAAAATTGTATCAAAAAGAAGATCGTTAAGTCTTACCATTTCTTCAGCTAGTATGTCGCCAGGTAGCATTGAAGATACAACGAGTATAGAATCATACGAGACAGTCCGAAGACCAAGGGGGACACTCTTAATACGCTAAAGCGGTAGATGAATTTGATTCCCCGAATATAAGATTCAATCTTTGCGGCACTGGACCATATTCCTGCTGCATACATGGGTATAGTACTGAGCTCTAGCAAGAAGGAGTCTTTTATTTTACTTTGGGCCTCCGATATTACTCACCAACATTGTAAGTGCACTTAAAGCTCTCAATAAGTCCTCGCATATCTCTTCTTGGTCAAGTTTACAACTAAAATGCCTGGGAGTAGTTTCAGGGAACCTGCGAGGTGCTTGATCGGGAAACTGCTACTGAGTATCCAATAACTTGGATTGGTCCAGCAGCGCAACATTCAAGTTCGTAGCAAAGTGCTTGCATTACCTCCTAGTGGTGGCCCCCGACAACGGCATAAGTAAACCCTTACTCATGCAGACTAAAATCGCAAGAGCATACCCGGCCAGTAATATTATACCGGCCTACGCCGTCATATTGCTACAACCCTATACGGAAGAGATTAAAATATGAGACGAAGCAACTAACTGCCTCGGGAAAAAATGTACTCACTTTTGACAACCTTAGAAAATGTTTAAAGGACAGCGACCTTCGGATTTGGGCGTGGAATGTTCGGACCTTTAACAGGCCTCGTGGAGATGAACAATTAGCAGAGGCCTTGACTGCTATCATCCAGATATCACCGCAGAAGTATGATGGGATAAGCCGGACATAAGGAGGATGAAAAACTGTGATATATACTCGCACTACGGTGATTGCTATTGGGAAAGGACACATCGCTTAATCGGATGCAGATTTGCCATTTGCGGCTGACTTAGGCAGGAAGTCTTGAGCTTCTGCAACGTGAGCGAGTGTATTATGACAATCCGCCTCAAGGGCAAATTCGCTAACATAAGCCTAATATGTGCCGATGCCCCTGCGCAAGACATGACACCGCCACCTAAGAATTTTTCTGCGAGCTCCTCGACAAGACATATGAGCATTGTCCGAAGTATGATAGGATAGGAAGGGAATGCATCTTTGGTGGGAAAGCTGGTAAGTATCGCGTACACAACACCATGTCTGGCAACGGACTTAGGCTTATTGGCTTTGCAAGCACAAGGTTTCCTCGGCTCAACATACATAAGGGGATCTTTTCCGGATCATCAACCGCTAAATCAAATTGATCATTTTGCGATAAACGTACGGCATGCCACCAGTATTCTGGATGCTCGAATACTCCGGTCAATGGGCCCCCGCCCAATTATCAAGGCTTCGCCCATCAATGACGTTGCCTAATAAAAAGCGGGAGCAGAGCATATTACTGGTCTTATCGTAAACATCTTCAGATGACGCCACCAAAGGTTGCTACGATTTGATCAGTTACAAGTTGCCGGTCATAGGTTTTGTTGGCGGCAGGACCACCGGTAGTCGCTACTACCACGGGAGTCAGGTGCCCCCCGGATTTCGGTCCGGTCCTGACTTGTTGAGGTAGGCCCCCTTGTGGGAGCGTCTTGGTGGCTGGGGTTTAAACTCGAAGTAGCGGGAAGGGTCTTCCTTTTGATTTGACCCAATGTAGAGTTGCAATGAGTACTGGGTGCTGTGACCCTAAGAGCAGCAAAAGGTTTTAGATCGGCCTCGACCCATACCAAGGGTGAAACTTGTGCCTCCAACACAAGTTCTGCTTTGGCATCTCAGGAAGGCGGCAGAATGATGGCAAGGCGTATCCTTGCTCCCATGGGTGTACGGGCATCCCGTAAACTTAAGTCTATACGACAGGTGTTTACGTTAAAAATTTAGGGACCATTCCGGGCAGTTAACATTGACTCGGATCACTACCTTGTTGCAGCCAAGGTGCGAATGCGAATTTTTCAGGCACCGCAAAAAAGAAGAACTATTCTGAGAAGATACGAGTATAACAAAGAAAAGCTGCAGTTGCAACAGACCGTCAGAAACTTCGCCGAACGCGTAACCTCTATGCCACCAGCATCAAGTACGGAATACCAATAGCAACGTTGGCAATGTGCCATCAGAGACCCCGCAATGCCGGCAAGCACATGTAGTTAAGCGAGAAACACACAAAGCCGCGCTGTAGCGAAGGACGAGAGCCGCTGGTGAGGTCTACGGGTAGAAGAAACGGGAAGAACATCGGCTTCTCCAGAAGAATAAAAAGGAGCACGAGAAGCGCGCGATCGAATATATGGTATTCAGAGGTTGTACTCCAAGAATAACGTACGTAAGTTTTACCCCTACAGAAGATAGAGATGAAGAGGGAAATCTTGTAGTAATGTCGCAGTCGATGCGGAGATTATGGAAACAATTTTCCTTCAGACTTTAAACGGCGAAGAAGCCCAACAGGCAGAATACACTATTCAACTTAGACGATGATAGCCAAAACTTCCCCCCACCTAACCAGAACGAATTAAGGTTAACAATACCTAAGCTGAAATCCAACAGGGCAGCTGGAGGTATTCAAAGCTGCTGCAAATGACGTTGTGGAGAGCACGCACTATCCCATTCCTCAGATCTGGTCAGAATAGTATTTCCATGATGAATGGAATCTCAGTATCGTTTGCCCGATCGTTTGCATGAAAGATCGTATCCGCCATATTGTGTAAACATCTGAAACCCTTCGTCAGCAACCTAACTGGCCCCTATCAGTGGGGTTTCAGATTAAGAAAGTCCACAGTCGACCAAATCTTAACACTTTGCAAATCCTGAAAAAAATTCAAAAAGTCCAAATCGATACCCACCATCTCTTCATCGATTTTAAGGCCGCATATGGCAGCATTTATGGAGACGAGCTATATACGACTAGAGCCATGTCTAGTTTTGGTATCCCTGCCAAGCTCGTCTATCTGTGAAGAATGATGGTCGAGAACCCTCGTTGCTCCGTCAAGGTTGGTAACGATTTTGATGTCAAAAAAAAGTTTTAGACAAGGTGACGCGCTGTCATGTGACTTCTTTCTTGAAAGACTTGTGTGAAACTTCAAAGCGAACACTTCTTTCAAAAGTCTGTGCAACTACTAGCGTACGCTAACGATATTGATATAATTGGCAGATCTCAGCGGGCTGTCACCTTCGCGTTCCCTAGTACTGAAACATAAGCTACCAAAATCGCTTTGGCGCCGAAAGGAAAGCACAACATCGACGAATTGAGCAGAACGTCACAGTCGACTGCTGTAATTTTAAGGTAGTAAGGGACCGGGCTCTTCTCTGCTATAATACCTCAGCGGAAATAAAACGAAAAATCACTCCTGCCGATCGGTTTTTCCTTGGCTAAGAAGGCAATTCAGTAGCAGGTATGCCTACTCCAAAAAACTAAGGAGCCTCTAAATAAGACCTTGTTCATGCCAGTCCTACTCTATGGCGCAGAAGCACGGACTCTATCGAAAACAGATGAAGATATCCTCAGTCGTTTCCAGAGAATAATCCTTCGAATATTATTGGGTTCAGTTTATGTTGACAGGTTTTAGAGGAGAAGATTCAACCACAAACTGTGTTGAAAACTGCGCCTGAGATGGAAAAGACATGTAGAGCGGATGGACACTTATTCTACGCAGAGTCATCAAATCTAACCCGAAGCGACAACGCAGTAGGGATAGACCTCACCTTAGTTGGCGTGCATGTGTGGAAGGGGACGTCAAACGACTTGGAGTGCACAACTCGAGGCAGTTAGCTAAAGGCCGGACTAACTGGAGAGTCTTGTTAGTTGCGGCACAGATTCACCTTGAACTGTAGCGCCACTAAAATAAATAATATTAATGTTATCGTTTCGCCGGTTTTCCTATTCGCTATAAGCTTTAGTTTTATGATCGGCGAGTTGCAAACTGGTGTTAGTTAACTAGTTTTCTAAAGTGTCCGCATTCGAAGCACCTAAAGATCCACTTTTTTCTCTATTTTCAGCAACTTGCACGCTATTTCCGATGGAAGGATGTTTGCGCTCCACCAGAAGCTTTGCTCATATTCTTTGTCATCACGGTTTTGAATTGGAAATTCACTTGAGAGGACGCAAATCTACGCCATTTTCTTCGAGCGCTTCCTTATTTTTCTTCATACAGGCCGCTGTAATTCAATTCACCGATTTGTTCAACAAGAGGAGCAGATCTCTGTTTGCAGTTTGTCGGATTCGACTGTTTTTGAAGTGTAGGATCAGCCTTTAGTTTGCGAAGCATGCCAGCAAACGAGAAATCTACATGTTGGCAAGTGTTGTCCTTGCTTTTGCCGACTTTTCTTCTTCAGTTTGGAGCAGCCTGTTAGCTTTTTTGTTAGTTTGATCTGTGTTGCAATTTTCGTTTGTTTTTCTCTGCAAATTTATTAGCACCTTTCTCGGAGTTCTTGTTAATCATCTGTGTTTCTTTACCCGACGCGTTTGCTTCGCCCAGAATTGCATCCGTTTGTGAAAATGTTGCTGAATTGAATGAGTCTTTTAAGCACTACGGCTGCGAATCATTATTTGTTGACGGAGATCAATGATTTCATATACCAAATCGGCGACCTCGGATTCCGCCTCCCAGTAGACGGACCTTATAAGCGCACTCATGGTCCTAATTTCTTTATGCAAATTGTGCTTATCCAATAAGGCCTTAGAATTTCACTCTGGTGATAGCCGGTTTTATCGCATCGATTGCTAAAAATGACACGGACTGTGAGTATATTTCTGTGTATCTGTGACTCATAGTCAGAATTTGTTTTCCATCCACCAGTACGGTGATATCAGCACTTTAAGGCAGACTCCGTATTAAATCCTCGTGCCGAGGCCAAAAGCCATTCGTCAATCGGGATGGCCATATGTCCGTACAGTAGTACTGTAGTATAGCAATATTACGAGTATATTCAGACTCTTTCAAAAGATGTTAGCTGCGAAAGCAGTACCCTCGCAAACATTATTGCATTAGTGCAGAGAGTAAGTAGAGTGAATAATGAACATCTCACTTGGGCGGTATACATATGCATCGCTGACAATGGGTATCTTTCCAGGACCTACAGGCTGGCTGGCATTCTAAAAACCAAAGAAATATTGCCATCTTCTTCATCAAAAGAAAATTATCGATAATGCTTATGCATAACCTTTTATATCTTTTCCTACCACATGAATCTTTTAAATCAACAGACAGCAGGAGATTAACTCATTTCTACCGCAGCACTTTGCGTTCTCGAAATTACCCAGCATCTTACTAACCCATTCTGACTAAAGAAACATTTGTGATATTTTTATTTGTTGCTCACTTAAATCCGAATGGATACACATTAATTACTCACAATCCAGTCAGCCCACTGGCCCCTAAAGATTCGAATGTTGGATTCCAAAATCTGGATAACCTGCTCTCACTCCACAAACAAGTTCCTTTCACAAACAAAACTGTGATACAAAATTAGAAATTACCCATCTGCACAACAAAAGGCTGTCGAAAAACAACATCGCCACTGCCAGCAACAATAACATCTCCGACAAAATGTAAACATTACCGCAGCCGAGATTCTTTATTGCATCCATCTTCTAGACACATAGCCTCGTTCAGCAAGTTTTATAGTCTCATTCGTCTCATTAACGGGTAATTAGAAGTTGCCAATTTCGCGTGCAAAGTGATTTACTCTTACCCTCTTCCAACTGTAGTTCATATCCTCCTCCAATAGCATCGGTGAATTTTGACGCATCTTAAACAGAGCCCAAGGCGAAAAACCACTTCACAGATGCATCCACATTCACAGAACCACCAATTTGTTGGAGCAATTTTCGAACTCAAGCGAATGACCTAGATGACCATGTGGATTTGGCAGTTCTACTCGGCCGCCAAGTGTACATCTGTACTTGTTCAGCTGGGGTTACGAAGAGAGCTCATTCTGTAGCACTCTATCTGTAGCCCCCTCGAATGCGAGTCTTCCAGTAAGCATAAATTATTTCGCTATTTTCCTCGTTTTTTCGGGCAGGGGTTACCCGCCCATCTAAATATAGCTTTCCGGGCGCGTTTGTGGTGTTTTAATTGAGGGTTGAATTATCGTCTATGGAATTAGCAATGCCTGGCCGTAAAATTAATTCGTGACATCCATTTCAATGAATTATTAATCGCTGGGTAGCCGCGTCTGTAGCCACGGAATTGACAGCATTTATTTTCGTAAATCACGGCATGAGTTGTCATTTTTCTAACAACAATGTCGGGCATAGCCCAATGTTCATTCATAATTGAGAGTGTTGATGCGACGCATTTGGTGATGTTTGGTGTCGCTTCGGCGCTAGAGATTGATTTTAGATTGAAGATTATGACTGCCTTAGTTGGATTGCGTAGGTAGTTCTGGACGTTGGTTATGAATTGTTGTTTTGGCTATCTACTCGTATCAGTTGGTACGAGTAATTGGGGTCCTCTTTCGCAGCGATACGTGGCGGAATGCAGCGGCACATTAAAACTTCTAAGAGTATGTCCTTGAAATTTTGAATGTCTTCTATGAACACTCCTGACTGTGAGTATTTACATATGTCGTTGAGGAGTTTATTGGGTAATGGGTTAGGAGCAAGAATAGTTTCTGACATTAGTTCATTTAAAGGCTGACGGTGTCGTAAAACATTTATTTGTTTTCGACATAAACTGATGTCTTGGAAAACGAAAGTCCTTGTATGGAATGGCCTACAGGTTATGTAGCTGCCAGTTGCGTGTGGTATATTTGGGAGGGAATGATACAAGACTAGAGTTACTAGACAAATTCATAAAATGATTCCGTGACAGGCTTTGTGTGTTACATGCCAAACAAAAGTGACATCGCGAACAAAAATAGAAACTTTGTCAACGAAATTCTCAATGTGTTTCACTCAGGTTTTCTCGTCTGGTTTGGGAAGTTTTGGACTTAAGCCCTTTATGCCAGTTTAACTCACTCACAATATTTATCCTTTCTTTCGTCATTGATGGCGTACAACATTGCACATTGTCATGGTAGAGAGACTTAAGTAGAAATAGTTTTCATAACATTGGTCAGCGAAAAATTCACTGTTTTTTTATGTACTTTCATCCCCAGCACTAGATCAAGGTGTCATTCGGAGCGGGTAGTAGATCTAATATATCTGGCTGAACTTTCACTATAAAATTGCTCACTTGCACTTGGTGGCTCTGGTTACCGTGCGAATTTCTTGATAAATCAACCTTCAACCTTGGCTTTGTCTCAAATATAAAAAAAACTGGAAAGCCCCCCTCTATCGCTGACAGCACTGATAAGAACTTCAAGGTTAAACTGCATAAGCTCAGTCTCAACTATAGTGAGGCTATCAGCCAAAAAACCCCCATGGGGGTTTGTGAGTGTGAAGAACACAATTCTGAGGATCACGGCAGAGCATGCCAGTGGTTTTAGTTGGCTGCACTCCAAGAAAGCTCACGTTCATCGGCGAGCTATCCAAAACCTCAAAAAAGCGGACCTATCAAAAATCTTTTCTGAAGCGGTAAAGGACAGCCTCGTAGTTGTGGTTCTCGACATGCCAGATTTTTACGAGAAGATCATCTATCATACATGGCGGCTTGCTACCACATGCAAGCACTGAGAGGTGCCAACTTGACGATACCCAGTGTTGTGACTGTTTCTACGTATCAATTCTTCTGATTTTACCTCCAAGTGGTAACCATCGGGTACTGGCCGCTGTCTATCCGGACTCGACTTGCCAAACTTATAAGCACGAGTGTTGACAAGCAGACAAAACTAACAGCACTATAAACGGGACAGCGGATAAATTCTCCGGATGGAATCAACGGTAAAATTGGGGAATAAAACAAATTAAACCATATCCGGGCTATTTCCAAATACATGGAGTGTAGGCCGGTAGGGATTTCCGAGACTAAGTCAGGGTCTTTTAAAAAAGATGGTGGCGGATGAGCCGTTAATGGACCAACGGCAGCGATAAGCAAGTCTAACCGACCCCACGTCCTAGGCGTTTCTATAATGGAATTAGCCCACCAGGACCGACCGTGGAAAAATTATCCAAGTTACGAAGCAACAGCAAGGCTCGGATACGGACGGGTTTACTGTTGGCAAACCCTGGAAACGAAACAAGGACATTGAACTTCCGATCTGCACGTGGAATATTATGTCCCTTAATAGGTCACGTGCAACCGAATAACTAGCGGAGGTTCTGGACCTTATATGGGTACACTCCCATACACCGTCAGCGAGATTAACCACATTACGATCGATACCAGGCATTTCTGTAGTATTATGGCTGACCAAATACTCTGAGGGGTCGACATCGACTCGGACCATTACGTTGCTGTAGCCAAGATGCGGTTGAGGATATCCCAAACAACGCAAAAGTAAGCTAATACTGTGAGAAAGTTCGACATTGGACAATCGCAAGAGATCGCCAAATCCCAATCAAGTATCGAAGACCAGTGGCAACATTGCCAAAAAGCCATTAGGGATGCCGCCTCTGATCACTGGGCCCCACAAGGAACCCCTAGTTGGACGAAGAGTGACGAAAAGCACATGAAGCTAAGCAGCTGAGCGTACAAAGCGGTGCTGCATAGAAAAATTAGAGCTGGTTACGAGCTCTACGAGCAGAAGAGGAGAGACGAACACTGGGTTCTCATGAGGAAAAGAAGGAGAGATTGGAGTAGATTGGAGCAAAGAGATTCGGATGTTTTACTAAAGGGTAAAAAAACATGCCACAGACACAAACCCCGAATCGAAGCTTTGTTGAGACGAACAAGGGAACATCGTAGTAGAGGCGCCGTCGAAGATGAGGATGTCGAAATAACATTTCTGTAGACTGTCGACATACCGCTGTCATGGTAGAATGAACCTTACCTGGATGAAGTGTATATAGCCATACCTAAGCTTAAGTTCAACAAAGCTGCTGGGGCGGACGGCCCCTAGTTAACATACACCAAGTCATATGTAGTATGACCGATGAATGGAACCTCAGCATTGTTTGTCCGATCCTCAAAAAAGGAGATCCTCTGAACTGTTCCAAATACAGAGGCGTCAGTCTTCTTAACATCGCCTGTAAGTTCCTATCTGCCGTATTGTGTGAACGCCTGAAGTCATTCGTTAACAACGGACATGGACAGCCACATCAGTGTGGCTTTAGGCTAGGTAAGTCCACCACCGACAAAATATGCCCACTACGGCAGATCACTTATTAATCGATTCTAAGGCTGCGTATGATCTGTAGAGATGAGCAAGACAGAGCAACGTATAGCTATGGCACCCCTGCTAAACTCGTCCGTTTGTGTAAGATCACGTTGGAGAATGCGTGCTGCTCCATCAGGATTGGTAAAAACCTAACCGAGACCTATGATACCAAAAGGATGAAAAGGCAACGCGCTGTCATGCGATTCCTTTTACATTATTCTTGAAAGAAATAGTATACAACTCGAGACGACACAAGAGCCACAATCTCTCAAAAATCCGTCCAATTACTCGCATACGACGATGATATTTACATAGTCAGAGGAAAGTAGCGAGATGTCAGTGGCGAAGATGCATTTAATGGTCAATTAGGGCAAAACCAAGTATTATACATGCTGTCAACAAAAGGGGACACCCAACACCGACGTCTCTGACCGAACGTTACCATCGTCAGATATAACGTTGATGTAACTAAGGACTTTGTCTACCTAGGCCCCGCTCTCAATTCAGACAACGACACCAGCGCTAAGATCAAACGAAGGATAACTCTTGCCAATCGCTGCTTCTTTGGGCTCAAAAGCCAATTGATTAGCAACGCACTCTTTCGGACAAAAAGTGACCCTATAATACCTTAATACTCCAGTCCTGCTCTATGGCGCAGAGGCATGAAGTTTATCAAAAATTGATGAGGGAGCTCTTCGGGTGATTTTCGGTCCTGTCTGCATAGACGATGAGTGGTGGAGGAGGAGATACAACAACGAACTGTACGGGATATACAGCGACTTCGACTTAGCCAGAAGGCAAAAGTTCTAAAGACTGAGATCCATTACGGTCCCGGGCGTGCTGCTTTCAGTTGGAAAGACAAAACTGCCTTATATCCGCGATCGCCTGATCTTTAAATCGGAGGTTCGGTCTTCTTTTTCTTCTTGAACCTGGTGGCATGGATTCGTCCGCTCGATGTGGCCAAGCTAATGAAGTCGACGGATTTTTGCCTTCCGTAGTATATCCACACCTTTATACAGCTCATAGAGTTCTCGGTTGTGTTTTCTTCCCAATACGCCCTCCACACAGACAAGACCAAATGTTGGACGAAGGATTTTTCTTCCAAAAGAGCCTAAAACTTGTTCCACTGTCGTACTTATCGTCCAACTTTCGGCTCCGTAAAGCCGGACTGGCAAGATTAACGCTTTGTTGAGCATGATTTTGATTCTTTACGTCAAGAGTCCAAACCCAAGTTGTTTCGACAGACCGAAGTAGCAGCGGTTACCTTGAGTTACCCTTCATCGGATCTCCATCATGATGTCGTTTGTGGAGTAAATATTTGTATGTAGGAGAACTCTTTGACTACCTCAAAGTTGTAGCTATCGATAGTGACATTTTGTCCTAGGTGATGGTCCGTTTTTTTCTCATTCACTAAAGGCTTCAATTATATCAATATCATCAGCGTATCCCAGAAGCTGGACGGACGTGAAGAAAATAATACCTTCCATGTTGACTTTTGCCCATCGTAATAACTGCTCAAGTACTAAATTGAAAAAGTCACACGACAGCGCATCTTCTTGCCAAAATCCGGTGCAGGTTTGGAATAATTCAGAGGTTCTACTTCCGTACTGCGCGGCGCATCGCGAGTTTTGCAAGATTGTGCGGCATATCCGGATCAGTTTTCCCGGGATCCCGAATTCAGCCATCGCATTGTATAGCTCAGTATGATGGATGCTGTCATATGCGTGTTTGAAGTCGATGAAGAGGTGACATGTGTCGACCTGGAACTCGTTGGTCTTTTCCAGGATCTGTCTAAATGTGAAAACTTAGTCCGGAGGTCGCACTGGTATTGGCCAATTTGTGCGGTGCAGTACGGTTTCAGAGGTTCACACAGTACTGAGTACACTGAATAGGATCTTATGTATAGGCGACGTTAAGTAGGAATATGCCTTGATAGTTGTTATAGGACATCGAATCGCTTTTATTGTAGATGGGGCCGATAGAGGTGATATTCCAATCGTTGGGCATTCTTTCATCCTCTCATGCTTTGCAAATAATCTGGTGCATCCTCCTTGTCAAAACGTTCCCTCCGGCTTTGCTGTTCTGCAATTTTTGTATGGCTGTGCTGACTTCTTTTACGTTCGCGTTTTAAAGCCATTGGCTAGGTTTTTGGCCTTTTTAGAAAAGCTACTCTTGTCTTTCCTTCTCAAGCAATTTTCAATATCCGTGAGCTGGGAGACTGTAAAAGCTCTTTTCTTTCTCCGCAGCAGTCTTTTATCCTCCCTTGTTCTGGACCTATACTCAGCCCGCGCTGTCCTGGTAACGCGTATCAGCGTTTTCCTATATGCCACCTCTTCTGCCTTCTTTTTTTGCACACATTCATCATCGTACCACTGATTTATTTTCAGATGTGGTTGGTAGCCTAAGGTGTTTTCGGCCACCTCTTTGATGGAAGTTTAGCAATATGACCACTTGTTTTTGACGTCTGTGGTAGGCAATGACATATTGAAGAATTTTTCGCCCAGACGCTCTCTGTTCAATATTGAACCACCGTTTTGGATGTTGTGGCAGCTTTCTTTCATTTGACAGTCGAGCTCTAAATCAGGCTGCCACCAGGTAATGGTCAGAGTCAACATTAGCCCATCTGAAAGTTTTAACATCCAGGGTATTTGACGAGTGACGCCCGTCAATAAGCACGTAGGCGATTTGGTTGGCAGTTCGACAATCCGGAGTTAGCCAGGTTGGTTCGTGGATTCTTTTGTGAGGGAACCTCGAGCTAAATATCACTGTATTATTAGATGTCGCGAAGTATGCGAGTTTGAAGCCGTAGTCTGTTGTCATGTCGTAGAGGCAGTATTTTTCGACCAACCAAAGATGTCCCGCTTTCCGATTTTCGCATTGAAGTCCCGGAGTACAATTTTAACACGGCACTTCGGACAGACTCCATTCAGGAGGTCAAAAGCTTCCTCCTTTATGGGTTCTCCAGCCTCGTTGGTAGAGGCTTGCGAACATATGAAGCTGACGTTATAGAATCTTGCAATGCAACGCGGATCATGGGCCGATGGGCTTAAAATCGATCTTCGATTTGAGACCCTTTCCCATGAGAAATCCGCATCCCAATATGCGACAGCTGTTATAAATGTCGCAATCGTTCTGTTTACCATTCCCGATCCTATCCAGCGTACTTCCTGGATTGCAGTAATATCCACTCTATACTGCTTGAGGATATTTTGCACTTTTTGAGTTGCTCTTGGAGTGTAAAGCGTTCAAATAGTAGTCCTTCTTCGCGTCTTGTTGTCTTTGATTACGGGGTTTGATTTTTGTTTGGTTTTTTACGTGAGTGGATCGTTGCATGCATTATTTCACTACCCAGCAGGCATATCAACTTGGATTGGACATTGACAAGGATCGCCCTGGTCTTCGTCGAGTTGAAGGCAATCAGAAGTTTTGCCCTGTATGCTTGATCCCACTATAAATGTATGCCTTCGAAATGAAGACCGTTAAGCAACTCGAGGAAGTAATCCTGTGGAATTAGTGAAAAGCACTAAGTACCTAGGAGTTATAACTAACAAGCACTTTCTAAGCCAAGATCACATCAAAAAACTCATATCAAAAGAGTGGAATGTTTGCCATGGTGTATCTTAGACAATACTAAACGCTTGAAGTTCAAAAGCAGCTGTGCTACTCACTGGTGGAATCTAACTTGGGGACATGCTTCTAAGACTCACATATATGTATAAGCTGATCGTCTTCAACGTCGTATTATCAAGCTTATAACTAAAAATAATGCCAATTTCAAGATTCTAGAAGTGAACGCTATGATGTATTTGAAGTGACAGCTACCTTAGGGTACTATGAAGATCAAAGGTTTACCTCAATAAGCCTTAGTTCTTAAGTCAATTGTACTTTGTATGCATGAAGATGCAAATCTTTCATGAGAATACGCTGGAGAAAGCTTCACGAAATTTCCAATTCTTGACCACGGTGCCGGATTGATGTTCATGGACTCTCAGAAACACTCTCACGAACGACTTGTTGAAGGATGCCAGAGTGTCTAAGAATAGTTACTGATCCAGTCTCCCAGAATTGTTGAATTAATCTCTTCACCGTTGATCAGAAGTTAAATCACTATTCCGATCACATTTTGTACGAAAATTGCGAACTGTAGCTGCCAAGCCTTCGTCATTTTCGAAATATTGCTCAACAATCAAAATGCGTTATCCCTTCGTGTAGCGCTCCATTTTGAATAACCCTGAACTATCAACAGTCAAGCTGTCTTTTTTTTTCGTTCACAGCACTTTACCGCACAAACGGCGCAAAACTCAAATCTTGCGTGAATTTTGGCATACCTGTTACAAAGGATTGAGGGATTTGGTATAATTTTTGCGTCAATCATATTTGACATTTGTGAACTAGAACAGACACAAGCAATGGAGCGCTATACTCCGCAAGAGCGTGGCATAATTGTATCGATGTTTTTGACTAATAATTGGTGGTGTTAGCGCAGCGTGAATTTCAACGTTGATTTCCTAATCGTGTCGTGCCAACTGGGCAAACATTCCGGTGCTTAGCTACTCGATTCGAACAGAGTGGAACACCAGAAGACCATGCAGGGCGTGGTCGCCACCGGACTGGTCGTTCGGCCGAGAATATCGCGGCTGTGGCGGCCGATGTCACTGAGAACGAAGAAACATTAACCAGACAGCGGGCAAGGCCAGATGAACCCTACAGCGAATTTTAGTGAAAAACTTACACATGTTCCCGTACAAAGTGCAAACAGTGTTTCAGTTAATGCCTCCTGACCGTCAGTCGCGTGTGAATTACTGTAAAGCCATCCTCAATCTCAACAACCAAGAGGACGATTTTGTGTCGAAAACCATCTTGAGCGACGAGGCGCATTTCCATTTAAGCGGTTACGCCAATAAGCAAAATCTTCATTCCCGGGGCACTGAAAATCCACGTGTGATGCACGTAGAGCCATTACATCCACTCAAAGCCACCGTGTGGTGCGGCGTTTACGCGGGAGGAGTGATTGGGCCGTATTTTTTTCATGGCGCCATCGGCAATACGGTCACTATTACTGGCGAACGCTACATTGCCATGATAAACAACTTCTTACTGCCGGAATTGGATAAGCAGAGCTAGGTGAACATGTGTTTTCAACAAAACGGTGCAACCGCACACACAGCACGAACCACAATGGATATTGTGAAGGAAACGTTTCCTGGTCACGTAATCTCCCGTTTTAGCGATTTGGCATGGCCAGCAAGATCGCTCGATTTAACCATCCCAGACTTCTTTCCTTGGGGCTACTTGAAGTCGCGGGCTTATGCCAACAAGCATAAGCATAAGAAAATCGCAGCCCTTAAGGAGAACATTCGACAGGAATGCGAACAGTTATCACCGGAAATCTTGTGGAAAATGCGATAAAACGGGCACAAATGTGTATTAACACTGGCGGCAGCCACTTGGTGGATATCATCTTTTCCACTTAACAGAAACAATTGTAAAGGTCCAAATAAAGATTTCCATCACTCAAAATTATTTGTTTCTATTTAGTAAAAAAGTAATTCAAAAACAAAATTGGATAATTAATTTTGCGCCACCTTGTAGAAGGAGTACAATTCACTACTTCATTGTCTGAGTATTCTGTTCCGGCAGACAAGGAATGATTTAAGGCAGCGGTTCTCTGTCACGTGTTAACCTACTGAGCTATGGAAACTTTGTATCTCAAAAGTTTTCACAACTTTTCCTACTGTCTCCGAGTGTCCATCCTTGATTAATACATTGTTAGGGATGAAATAAATTCCCTGAGGTACAATTCAACTTGCATCATCTGATGAGGTGATAAGTACTCCACAGAAATTATGTGTGTTTATGGATGCCTTCGTTTGAAAACAGGGATCCTATTCATAATGGCCACGTTTTGCATGCATCAAATGCTGAAAGCATAGATACTTCTTTCCATCCAATTGTAAGTTACATGCTCGTATATGTTTCCCTTTTCAAGTTTAAGTGATTTGACGGTCTTTACTTTCGAGTTTTCAATATCGGACGCACGGATAAGTTCGCATCAATATACGGAGCCTAGGAATTTGTTAATTAGGTTGAAGTTTTCTATCTCAGAAAACTCAGTAGCACACTTGGGACATAATCAGTTCCCATATTTTAGAGTCAATTCAGCCCTTTTGTACGTACATTAATCGCTCTTGCTCCATAAGCTCTATGAATTTTACCTCTTACATTACCATTTTTAGTGAAAATTCCATACCACTCACGAGCCACTCCATTTCCACATAATTTAACAACAGGATCCCCACATAGATACCCGCTATCTAACCTCATAGATACAAGTACAAGTTTCAGTGTACGTCCTCATATTTCGTAACTCAATTATATACTCGCTTGCCCGCAACTAGTTGGTAGAACTGTTAAGTGAAAATCATCCACCAAGTGAACACACTTGACGTGTGATACCGGGTATCTATGCAACCGACTCTCAAATATCCTCACATCCACACGCCGAGTGTAGCTAATTTAACAATTTCCATTCGGCAACCTTTTATCTACATCGAATAGTCGAAGAAGAAATTTAACGTGCAAACAAAAACTTTCTACCGGAAGTCCACTTCACAACGCACCATAGTATTTTAAGTTGCTAGGATAAGGAGCACCAAAGTTGGAGTCATCTTAGTCTTGGTCATCCCTTTGGAAATATTAAAATTTCCTGACAAAAACCTAAACAACTTCCATCTTTGGTGGTACTCAAGCTTACGGACAGTTTCATTTTTCATTTCCCAGAAATGTTTGTAAAAAGGATAGACGAAGGGAAAAACGACAAAGAAAGTCCTTCTTTTGGAGGAAGAGAGAAATAGAACAGACAAAAAGTCGTAATCAGGATATGATTCCAGCAGCAGCTGAAACATAAACAAGGCTTGCAATTAATTTGACCAAAGTATCTGCGGTTATGTACGTTAGTCTTTAAGTATCGCTAAAGTTCATTATTACCAGCGGTTACTGACGCGTCAGTTGTTTGAAGGAAGAATCTTCAATATAATCGCTTCAATTTCAACCTCCCGCATGTTACATGTGCCCTGCTCACTCGAGGTGGGGTGGATGGATGTCCTTGAACACAGATACTTTCTACCCAATGTCACGGTCCGTATTGGTTCAATTTCATCCTAACCGACATGTTGGGCAAGGGGTTGTGAACCGAATGTTCATGGTTCATGATTGGAATTGCTATCCAGCTGGGAGCCGCTTGGCGATGATAGGGTTAAAGTTTCATTTATTTGAATTTAGACAATGTTCGGCAGATGGGTACCGTGTCGGAAGAATGAAAATCGTTCCGAGAGACGACGTAGTGTTCTTATTTTTTCTACAGTTGGTCGGCCGCTAGAACATGAATGCACATTGTGACAGCTCATCCATCAACACAACGTGTGGATGTTATTTGATTTTGCAATTTTTTTTCTGGTAGATGCAGACAACGTGGAAAGTACTCGTATTAGACTTGGTAAAAGATTCAAGGACAAGAAGGGAGGGAAGGATAAAAAAAAAAAAAAAAAACTAAATTCAAGAAATTGGTTCGTTTTAAAATCATGGGCCGTGGCAAGGGGCTTTTATGCTGATGATGATGATGACATTACGTACATGAGTTTGTTGTAGAGTTTTTGAAGATTCCGATATTCGTATTCGAAGTGAAATGGCTTAGTTGTCCTTAATTTAAGTTATGTTATGTTGTTAAGAGTACGGATTCGGTAAGAAAAGCTATTACGATTGAAAGAATACAACACGCGCTATACAAGTTGATGCCTGTTATGCAAAAAATCGATATTGTGGATGAGGAGAAACAGTGTCGGAGCTGCTTATATTCTTTTCATGAGCAGTCTACTAAAGAAGGAGTCAATTTGTGGCTTTTGAAGAGGATGTTCCAACTAAACCACTCCTTGAAATTAAAGCAGAGATAGAAATATATGATATTGCTCTTCAGAAACATCATGTAACCCCTATATATCCTGTTCCCTACTCGAGGACTGCGATCAAAATATATGACAACTACAAGGAGAAATAGGTCTCTAGCATGCGCCCTAAAGACTGAAGAACTTTCAAAAATCTACCAGGTTCACGGTATTTTGAACATGTCGCATAGAAAACTTCTTTAAGAAGTACTGATTAGGTTTCTAAGAAACAATGCTATTCTCATCGGAGACGGTTTGCCGAACTTCTGTTTAGTGTCGGTGGGCAACAGTGAGAACATTGAGGGCGAAATCTCGGATTGCTTTCGACCGAAGGTTGCCAAAATGATTCTTCGTCTGTCATAAGGACCGCTAGAGCAGAGGCGTGCATTTGGTATGGGATTTGAAATCATCATACGAGTTTCTCCACCAATGAATAAAGGGCTTGTATTATAATTGCATACATTTTGAATGAAATAGTTAGGTACAATCTGTTGCCTTTTCATGACAAGAGGTGAGTGTACCTGTCATTTCTTGATTTGATTTTTTAAACAATTTATTGATGGGGTAATACAATAAAATAATTCATTAAAAGAATTGAAGAAAGTTGTAAAAAGAAAGAAAGAAAGAAAATATAGTCACATTAACAAAAGTGATGAACATGAACAAATATCAGGAGTAGAACAAAATTGTAAATTAACGCATAATAAATTTATATTAAATTATTTATGGCAGAATGATCAAAAGTGAATAACCACTTCTTTGTATTTTTAAGAAAGACTGCTTTCACTCTCTCACATCTAAGGTTTGCCGGTAATGCATTAAAAAGACGGGGTGCAGTTACTGAATAGAAACGCGTATAATGTGTTTTATGGATTGTCGGAATGATTGCAAAATTTCTGGCATTGACTCGTAAATTATAATTTTCATCGAGTCGAACAGCATAAAACCCGGACTTAAAAAAAAAAATATTTTTAAAACTTTGTAACAGTAAAGATGCCTTATTGGAAGGATTCCGAGACTTTTGAATAAATCGAAACTAGGAGTTCTACGATTCACTTTACACATTATTCTGATTGCATGTTTTTGCTTTAAGAGTAAAGGTTAATTTTGGTAATTTTGGTGGGGGCTGAGGCCCCCATTTATTGGCTTAATACAAGCTTAATCTAACTTAAAAACTAACAGAAAGACTTAAGAGCTAGTGACCAAGGAAGTGATGGAGGAGATCTTGTTTGAGACGAGGAGTGCTCAGGTGGAAATGAAAAAGGGAGAGGTTCGAGTTGACCTTTCGGAGCATTCGGGAGATAGGTTCATTGGAGCCATAAGAGGTGCGGTGGACCGGTAGATAGAAGAGACGAGGACAACGTAGATTGCGAGGGTTGGTATTGAAGGAAATGGAGTTCAAAATGGATGCACAGTCGATGGAACCTGAGAGAAGACGATGAATGAAAAGAACGTCAGCAATATTCCTACGTTCTTCTAACGAATTCATATTTAGAAGTTTGAGGCGGTCTTGATAGGGAGGTAAGATTAAAGGGTCGTTCCATGGCAGGCCACGGAGGGCAAATCGGAGGAATCGACGTTGAATACCCTCGATTCGGGAAACATGAACCCGGTGAAAGGGGGACCAAGCTTGACTGGCATACTCAAGCAGGTGGCGAACAAAGGTAGTATAGAGAGATCTGGTTACATACGGGTTGGAATATTCCTTGGACCACCGTTTAATAAAGCCAAGTGATGAGTTGGCTTTGAGGATCATCTTATCGATATGCGAACGGAAATTAAGCTCACAGTCGAATAATATGCCAAGGTCTTGGAAAGACTAAACCCGGGGAATTGGTTGACCATGGAGAAAATAAAGTCGGGGAGGAGACGGATTGCATTTACGTGAGAAGGTTATAAATTGACATTTGGCTATATTAAGTTCTAGGCAGTTTTTGAGGCACCAGATTGAAAACCGATCAAGGTCTTCTTGAAGAAGGGCAGAGTCCTGGGGAGAGGAAATAGATTTAAAAAATTTTGTGTCGTCAGCGTAAAGGGAGAGGGAAGAGTGCTTAATGACACTCTCAACATCGTTGATAGTAAGAATGAAGAGAAGAGGGCCAAGATGACTGCCTTGTGGAACTCCAGATGAGGCCAGGAATGGAACAGAAAGGGCGGATCTAAACCGAACACTATAATATCGGTTTACCAGGTAAGAAGAAATCCATTTTAAAAAGAGAGGGTCAAAGCCGAGAGCAGACAATTTGAAAAGAATCAATTTATGAGATATCTTATCAAATGCTTTAGTGAAATCAGTTGCGATAACATCGATTTCTTTGCCATTTTCTAAGGCTGAGAGAGCAAAAGACACGAATTCAACTAGATTTGTGGTAGTTGATCTACCTTTTAGAAACCCATGTTGTCGGGGTGAAATAAAAGGCTTGCATTTGAAGCTTAACGCTTCGTATAAAATGCTTTCAAAGAGTTTGGATATATGAGAGAGTTTAGCAATGGGACGATAATTGGTAACTTCATGCTTAGATCCCTTTTTGTGTATTGGGATTATAAAAGAGGTCACCCTGTGTAAGCGATAGACGAAAAAGGTAGGAAAGGGGTAGAGACAGGTTGGAAGAGCACTTCTTAAGAAACATGGCGGGGAGTCCGTCTGGGCCAGGTACAAATTCATCCCTAAGATTTTGTAACTTTTCTTCAATAACTGCAGGATCGAAATTTTGAGTGAGAAAGGGACCAATAGAGAAATTTGGTAGATCATTGAAGTAAGAGGGATCTGGTACGAAGGAGTTGTTGGCAAATGATTGCTTGCAAAATGTAGCAAAAAAGTTGGCGATGGTAGGAGGATCACATGAAGTTTTGGTTTCGAAAGCGAGGGAGGAAGGATAACCATCGGTCTTACTTTTGCAATTGACAAATTGAAAAAAGGACTTGGGGTCATTTATGAGATTGG
The DNA here is from genome assembly GCA_963966105.1 of Volucella zonaria. NCBI lineage: Eukaryota > Metazoa > Arthropoda > Insecta > Diptera > Syrphidae > Volucella > Volucella zonaria. The sequence continues at coordinate 30,489,522 of OZ014530.1, read as the reverse complement.
TTTGCGCACTATGCAGGTAGCGCTGATAGAGAGAGTTATAGAGTTCAATGAAATGAAGATATGTACCTAGATAATTTGAATAGTCGGAAGAAGAGTGGGTGCGAAGGAATACCGCCCATAACTTGTTTCTTTTGTTTCGTAGAGAGCGAAGTCTACGATTATACCAAGGAGGGCATGTAGAAGAAGTTTTATGCCGGGAATATGGCACATAAAGGGAGATGGATTTGAATATTTCACTGTAAAAAATGGAGAGGGCACAGGTACCAGAGATAGATTGGTAAACTCAAAAGAAGCCTTGCTTAGATAGGTATTGATTTTACGGAAATTAGCTTTGTGAAAATTGTAAGAAAATAGAACTAGGTAGAGTTGTGGAAAAATGAGAGAAGAAGTGGAGGATGAAAGTTATCAATAGTTGAAAGAGATAGGGGACAACACGATACTGAGGAGTTGATAGGATCAGTTGTGAAGATAAGGTCTAATTGCCTTTCCATATAGTTGGAAACGCCACTGACTTGGCATAGACTAGAGTCTGTTAGCCGATCTAAGAATAGGCATTCCTTAGTAGAAATGGGATTGGAAGCGATGAAAAAAGATAGGTCTTCAGACGGAGTCCACTTCAGCTGAGGCAGATTAAAATCGCCGAAGATAATGATATCATCAAGCGATACTGATAAGTCGATCAAATTGTCAATTGCTGCAATAGCAAGTTGGTAGGATTCGATGGGTTGCGCCGGAAGAATGTAACAACACATAACGTACAAGCATCTACGAGTCAGGGTTATTTTAACCGACACAAAGTCGAGCTTAGGAGAGGCTGATGTTGCAACGAGAGAGGAGTCCAAGCTATTGTGAATAGCCAGTAGGACACCTCGACAAGGGGATTCAATCAAGGGGAGTGCGCGATTATCATCCCGAAAAACATTAAAAGAAGGAGGGAATAACTCCTGGTTTTTTATGTTGGGGATAAGATTAGTTTCGGTCAGAGCATAGATATCAAATGGGAGAGCATGAGATTGGCGGAAAACAGCGTGGGTTTTAGAACGGAGTCCTCTTACGTTCTGGTAATAGAAGGTGAGAGGGAGGTTTTTGCATGACTTTTTAGGGTCGAAAAAATTTGTCATGGTCAAGGCGACTGCGTTGGAGGTGTGAGACTCTTTTAGAGTGTACATAGTGGCGAAGAGCGGCAAGATCGTCTGCAACTTTTTGGGGGGGCGTATTGAAAATCTCGTGATACTTTATATAAAGTTTCCTGAGACTGGTAACGTCTGTAGGGGGGCCTTCCTGCTGGATAGAAACCATGACGCTTGTTTTTGTTTTACCCTCGTAGCACACCGAGTCGAATTTATCGTGCAGATAAGCGAGATATAGACGTATATTCTCATATATCTTTTTATCTCTAAGCCTAGAGAGCGCATAGCGACATTCGGTGGTATCGCTAGTTTGCTGCGTTAATTTAACAGTGGGTGGCGAAAGGGGGTCAGTAGAAGAGGGAGTGGTTAATGAGTTTGATGTCGCAACGGCTGGTTTTTTTGAAATAGGGTTTAAAATGTGAGAACTGATGAAATTGGGATACTTAGCTCCAGTTCTGAGGTCGAAATTAGGGAAAGGCGTGTGTGTTAGGGGTTGAATGGCGGGAGTTTGAGTGGCAGGAGTTTGAGTTGTAGGGGTTAAGTCGAAAGAGACACGTTGACGTTGGGGCTTGACTTGAGGTGGAATAGGGGGAGTTGGAGTTTGGGTGGGCGGCTTAAAATTAGAAAAAATTGTTGTTTTAAAACTCTAATTGGAGCTGGGTTTGTTGTGGGAAGAGGGGGTGGGTTTTGGCAAATTGGATTTAATTACTAACTTATTTGTTGGTTTAGGTATAACGGACTGCTTGGCTTTATCCTGCTTCTTGGGCGTATTTTCCAACCATTTGCAGACACGCATCTTTCCAAGATTGAAATTTTTGCTGGCAGGATTATGGAATAACCATTCGTACTTGGTTGGAAGATTGAGCTTGAAGCTGCGCTTGCTTCTGTGGTGAGATGTAGGAAGCAAATTGCAGCGGCTAATGGTAATGCCATATTTCTTTTCGAAGAAATTTGAGAACCAATTAACATCAGCGTTTGAGGGGGCGCCTTTGATAAGAAGCGTAGTGACCAATTGATTCTTCGAAGCAAGCTTATCAAGTCTACGTTGCATTCGGAAGGTGTCCAAGTTGAATTAAAATGACTGACAAGCTTCCGTGGGGCAGCGATTGGAGGAGCTGACATAGAAATATTTTCTGCTCTTAAGTTGGAAGAAACTTCGCAGGAATCAGTGGGTGGAACCGTCCGCAGATGACTTATATGTGGTGGTGAGCGTGAATCCACTTCAGGTTCCATTAATTCAGCCATGAGTGATGTATTGTAGGGAACATTCTGGTAAGGCTGCGGCAAGTTTTGTGTATCAATGATTTTGCTGTTTATTGTCGCGATGTGATGTTCAATATCGCATACGAGGGATCGAGTCGCGGTAAGTTCGTCGCCGACATCGTTCACTTTATCGAAGATAACTTCGAGCATGGGATCACAGTGTTTGGGAGAGAGTTGTTTGTGTGACGAGGACTGATAATGATTGTCTATGTCGTCACGCAGGGAGTTTATCATCTCGCAGGTTTTTTGGTTGGAGATAACCTGCGCAGAACACATAGCTTTAATGTCAATCAACACTTTATCGAGGTGACGTAAGGGAGTTTCTTCATTCCTGGATCTCCCAGAGTCTAACTCGATAAGACCAGCAATTTGTTTGTCCATGTGCTTTACTTTTGATTTTATTACATCGGCTGAGTTCTGCACTGAGTTACGTAACTCTTCAACACTTTTAACATTGTTTTCTATTACCGAAATTTTATCCGTAATCTTTTTGGCGAGTGCGTCCTGGTAGGAGTCATTTGAATCACTTAGGCATTTTATTGTTAAAAGTACGTGTGAAAGTGAGATACTCTTACACTCATCACAGAAGAAAAGTAGGTTATCGGAAAAATCTTTAATAAACACCGTGTTTCTTTTATTTAACCCGACACAAACGGCATGAAAGGCGTTCCCACGAATGCCCTTGCAAGCTACCCAGTCAGCATTGCTGTCATCGATTACACAATTGGCAATTCCGCAAGACATATTCCAATTGGTTGTGTAGGTCAGTGAGGGTATAGATATAGGTCGAGTTATTTTTTTTTTTATTTTTGTAGATAGGGGCTTTTATTTGCACTGAAATCTGCCAGTAGACAAAAAAAAAATAATGAATTCGAGCACTGGGGGTTATTAACCGGAAAATGCAATTTAACGTGATTTATAACTGAAAATTGAACAGGTGAATAGGGAGAACAAGAAAAACACGTCTATCTGGTTTGAGTCGCAATGAACAATTGTATTTTGTTGAGATGTTTACCACCCCAACATGATACACCGTACTGCAGCTTAGACTTTAAAAGACCATTATATACCAACTTCAAAGTAGGCAGTTGCCTTACAACGCAATTAAGGTACTTTTTAAGATACAAAGTATGGTCTTTCCAATAAAGTCTCTTGTCCAATATTACTCCTAAATTCTTAAAGTTGTCAACGCATTCAATTTTAAAATATGTATTACTGCAATTTAAACTACTGTTAAATGGAGAAGAATTGCGACCATCGACTAAGCAAAAGCGCATACAGCTGGGTGCATGATAGTATAAAGGAAAATCCTCACAGGTGACATCCAGAATATTAAAAATCATAAATTTAGTTTTTTTTTGCTTATGACCAATTTATGGTATGTAAACCACCTTCGCAATAAATCCAAATCATGATTGACGTCGAAAAAAAGATCAAGATAACTATTATTGGAATACGAAAGCGCTGTATCATCAGCAAATGCTGTGATTTTGCCATTAAAAGGTTGAATAAAAAGGAATTGACATATATCAAAAATAGAATAGGCCCCAAAACAGAACCGTGTGGCACACCAGTATTGATTACTTTCGGAGAACTAAGCTGATTTCGGATCTTTACCATTTGTTTACGATTTGTAAGATATGATGAGAACCAAGAATAAATAATACCTCTTAAATCCGCTTTGTATAGTTTGTTTAATAATATTGTGTGATCCACCATATCAAACGCCTTCGTAATATCTATAAACAGGGCGGCTGGTATTTCAGATTTCTTTAAACTGTTATATAATTCAGCAGTAAGTTTCAACTTCTGAAACCGAATTGTGAAATGCTCACAAAATTAATCCTATCTAAGAAAGACACAATCCTAGATTTAATACCTTTTTCGAGAATTTTTGAAAAAACTGACAGTATTGAAATAGGGCGATAGTTATCAAGCTCATAAGTATTACTCTTTTTGTGAAGGGGTACTACTATCGCTCTCTTCAATGAATCCGGGAAAATACCCTTTTGAACACTGAATATAAAACTCAGAACGTCTGAAATTTGAAATGAAATGTTTTTTAAAACAGAGCAAGAAATCTGATCAAAGCCAGGCGAACACGTTGTTTTTAGTGTCATTATGATTTTGTGAATTTCAAATGCAGTAAATTCTTTAAAAGCAAAAGTTGCTGGTTGGAAATGCATATGACCTCAAATTAAAAGAATTTAAAGTTGGACTATTGCTTAATGCGAAGTCTTCAGAAAATTTAGTACCAGTAAAAAAATTGTTGAATAACGTTGCGATTTCCACAGGCTCAGAAGTCATTACATTATTACTTTTTATGGATATACCACTATTAATCGTAGTTCTATATAGAATTTCATTTACGACTGACCACCCCTTTTTAGCATTAGCAACATTTCTGGCCAGTTTATTAGTAAAATAAGAATCTTTACGACGTGAGATTTCAGTTTTCATATTTAAACAGAATCTATTGTAGAATTTTTTAAGCCTGTTGTTGTTAGGATGCTTCTTAACTTTATGATATAGTTCTTTTTTCTTTTTGATTTTATTAAGTAGGGAAATGGTCATCCATTGCTTAATGCGTTTAAAATTGTTGGTTTTATTGAAAGTATGCTGACTACTTGTTGAAATATATGATTGGAGCTTTTCAAGGAATAGATCAAAGCCACCAGAGGGATCTTGCGCAGAATAAACGTCTTCCAAAAAATAGTTGTTGTTTTAGAACGGCAAAGTCTATTCTAACTAGTTTTTTCACATATTCGAGGACCACTTTAATATTGGCCCTATTTGTGTTTATCCTCCGGCGGATGAAAGGATGCTATTTGCATTGTACTTAAGTATACATATGAGCGATGCTCCTGCCACATCCCTGCATCTACGAGGGTATAACCAGATGTACCCGATCTGACGGCGGTTGTTGTTCAGAAATTTTGGCGATTTTATTCGGCAGCTGTCAAAATTAAATGTGAAGAAAAGCAAGGGGTTGAAAGAAGAAGATCCTCCAAACCACTACTACGCCATCTACCTGTATTAGAGAATAATGATTTAAAAAAGCAACGGCTCAGCGTCATTCTTCTTTCCTCGGTGATAGAGTCCACACGGTTAAATATTAACTGTTCTGGAAGAATTTTTTAAATAAAACATTTTTAATTAAGTTAAAGCGTTTCCTTTCAAATAGCAATCACGTCCTCAAGGAGTGAATACACACTGGCAGACAGCTACGCTACAATTAGTGACCCCGACGTGATTCGGGTAACCTCAGGATTTTACAGCCATTCCTTATGCCACGAAAACTATGCAGTAGACTTACACACACAGACCCGGGCTCAGCCGTTGAAGAAACAAAACCCACATTTCAAACCGACTTAACAACATCAAATACAACCATGTCTAACCTTACAGAATCATCTTCAGTTGATGTTGTGGACGTGAGGAGCTTAAATTGGCAAATGAGACGATACAGGCACTCAAGAATGCACAGTCAATTTCAGCACATATAGTTCAGTTGCCTCAATATGTCCATCAACATAACACCCAACACATGTCGCCTACGCCTACTTCTGGTTTGGAAACATCAAGAGTCTTGGCGCCTCGCATCCAATTGCCGAAGTTAAATGCACATTACCCACAGTTATGGCTAACCCAGGTGGAGATGGTGTTCCAGCTTGGTGGCGTCACCAACGCCGACGAACGTTACGCACATTTATTAGTAAGTCAAGAAGGTGATGCTTTGAGGGCAGTAGGTGATCTAGTTACTAACCAACAACTTTTTATCGCTTAAGGAGCGACTGGTACATCATTTTGCTCCTAATCCTGAGTCACAGCAACGCTGCATGCTACGCGGGGAAGACACCACAGGTAAAAAGCCTGCACACATGAAACACTTAGCTGATGGAAGGTGCGATTCAGCAATTCTGCGCACACTTTTCTTTGATCGGTTACCTGAAAACATGCAGACAGTATTAATAGCAACCAGCCAAGAAGAATTGGATAAACTTGCCGAAGTGGGAGATAAAATTTACGACATGTCAAATACACGTCTCCGGCATTGGTAGAAGCATTCTCACAACCCGAAATAAACGTTCTGGATGAGATCAAAACGGCAATTGAAGTCTTACGCGAAGAAGTTTTGGCATAGAAGACAACGAGGCAACGGCGCAACCGATCGAATTCCCAAAATAGAGTATCGAGCAGATATAAGCGCTCCGAAAGGAGTGATAACAAAAATTTGGCGATGATGCACGCCAATGAAAACCCGACTGTCCAAAGTGAACGGAAAACTAAAACTGCCGTCGGGGGTACAAACGGTCGCTCACGGCAACAATGATCGTCACCGTCTGCAAATTATCGACAAAACAAGCGGCATATCGTACCTCATCGATACTGGGGCCGATATTTCAGTTTTACCCATAGGACACCCCAATAATAAAACACCTGCCACATCAAAACTTTTCGCTGCTAACGGTGCAGCCATTTCAACCTCCGGAATAAAGACCATGACTTTGGATCTCGGACTTCGTCGTGAATTTCGTTGGCTTTTCACAGTTGCGGATGTAAAACAAGCTATCATCGGAGCTGATTTCATTCACAATTACGACCTTACTATTCGGCTGAGCAAGAGGATGCTCATCGACAACAAAACACAATTGAGTACGAAGTGACACGTGATTGACGAAACGAATCGTTACTCTGACATTCTCAAAGAGTTCGTAGATATCACACATGAAAATATTTTCAGGGTCCCCGAGCACTCTGATCAGCATCAGTGGACAGAGGACATCCAGAGCCGAACGTGCTCGTCAACTATCCAGTGAAAAACTCAAAGCAGCAAGAGAGGAGTCCCAATTCATGATGCAAAGAGGAATCTGTCAACCTTTTAAAAGTGAATGGGCTTCCCCCCTCCACCTAGTGCAAAAGAAATCCGATGCCTGGAGAGAGCGGGGACTATCGCCGCTTAAATAACATCACGGTTCCAGATCGATATCCCATACCACATCTCCGGGACTTTAGTCATCAGCTTAATGGAGGCTCGATTTTCACTACGTTGGATTTAAGACGAGCCTACAATCAAATTCCTCTAGATCCCGACGATGTTCCGAAGACGGCCGTTATAGCACCTTTTGGCCTCTTTGAGTTTAATGTAATGACGTTTGGTTTGTGTAATGCTGCGCAAACAATGCAGCGTTTTATATTGACGACATCCTAATAACATCTGTAAATGAAGATGAGTATCGACAACATCTACGCATCGTCCTCGACAAACTTCAACAATTTGGCTTAGTAGTTGACATTCCCAAATGTCACTTTGGTCAACCAGAAGTGAGATACCTGGGCTACACTGTCAATAAATTTAGTATCAAACCTCCTACTGATAGAGTCGAAGCTCTTATGAACTATCCAAAGCCTCAAACGATGGACCAGCTGCGAAAATTTTTGGGATTATGGAATTTTTATCGCAATTCTTTACCGGGTGCAGCTATAACACAATCACCCCTGGTTGACCTAACAGTTGGAGCGAAAAAAGGAGATAAGCGTACTGTGCAATGGACTTCCGAAGCCAGCCGAGCATTTGAAGAATGTAAAGAGAAGCTAAGGAACTCGGTTTAACTGGCTCATCCACACCCAAATGTACCACTTGTCCTTCGTTGTGATGCATTAGACACCGCAATTGGAGCTGCATTAGACGGCCGGATGAATTGGCCACGACGCAAAACAACTCCTTGCTAGTCCAGATAACTCTTCATTAAAACTGCGAGGACTTCGTATTGGAAGCACAGACAAACTTGTCTACTGCGACGTTGGAGATACCGACATTCGTCACTTTGTGCCAACAATTCTCTGTAAGAAGATTTTCGACAACGCACATCCAGTGGAAGAGCTACAAAACGTCAAATTTCCATGAGTTTTGTCTGGCCAAACATGTGCAAGGAGATTCTTGCATGGGCTCGATCCTGCATTCATGCCAACGCAGTAAAATAAGTCGCCACGTCAAAAATACACCACTGCACATTCCGATCCCTAACGACAGATTTCACCACGTCCACGTTGATATAGTGGTTATGCCACTAGTACACGGCTATCGATATCTATTGACGATGATCGATCGATTTACGAGATGGCCGGAGGCAACACCACTTAAGAACATAACTGCTGAAACTGTAGCAGACGCTTTCTTTAACAACTGGGTATGCAGATTCGGAGCACCTAAAACAATAACATCGGACAGGGGATCGCAATTTGAATCAACCTTATTTGATGCACTGGTAAAACTTATCGGAAGCACACGCGTCAAGACCACTGCTTACCATCCAGCATCAAACGGCATGATTGAATGCTGGCACAGATCGCTAAAAGCCTCCATAATGTGCCAAGAAACATCGGACTGGGTAAAAGTTCTTCCTACTGCCTTACTTGGTTTGCGTAGCAGTTTCAGGGAGGATTTGAAAGCCACTGCTGCAGAACTAGTTTGTGGAATGACTTTGAAACTTCCGGGACAATTTTTCTTCGACGAGGAATTTTCACCGGACCCACAAATTTTGGTTGAAAAGTTTCGCGAGCAAATGCGGCAGGTACAGTCCGTTTCTTCCGCGCATTATTCCAGAAGTAAATCTTTCGCACATGCAGGTAGACAGCTACGCTACAAAATATGGCGACCCTTCAATACGTTCAACATCCAGACGGCGCGACGAGCCGGGAGTCGAGATTGGATGATGTAATCTTTCCCAAGGAACAGCAAAAATGCGTTTGTAAATTAACTGTTACAGAAGTAATGAATAAATGTAATTAAGTCAGAGCAAGATACATTTTATTTACAATTTAATTACCAAAGCAAACTACATTGGTGACCCCGATCGCTTAAATTTACCTGGTGGTAGTAATTTATGTGGCTTGAAGAACTCACAACTTGCATTCATTCCAGTAAACCGTCTTCAAATTCATCATAATCAATGGTACTGCCCTTAAGAAACCAGAAACTGCCCGCATTTTGGCGACTGGACCCTTCGTTGTGGTTCATCCAGATTGAGGCACAATTCAGCAGCCACAGGGTCACTTCTGATACCAGCAAGTTCAATGCGGTCATTGCTGCATTGGAGGCCGAAGTATTGATGCAAGTAGCTGTGCTTGTTCGAAAACTACTAGAAACTGACAAATACAACGCCCTTAAGTCTCTTCTCATCGCCAGGTTCTTCGAATCAAAAGAGCGTCGGTTTAAAAAATTAATGACAGGCCTAGATTTTGGAGATAAAAAAACCATCCAGTCTATTACGAGAGAGACGTCGTTGAGCACCAGATGATTTTCTTGATGACATACTCGCAACGTTATGGACAAGCCACCTGCTCACGTAAGTTCAAGCAATTCTTGCAGCAAACACAAGCACAACGCTAGATACACTGCCTCTGGACCGGCAGTCTGCGCAGTTCGAAATCCAACAGACATTTTACTTCAGCGAGTTGATGCTATAAGCAAATCCTTAGCCTCTTTAACAGACATAGTGGGACGACTTTCCACGAACAGAATACCAATTGAATGAAAAAGCAGTGACCCCTTTCAAATTAGTGATACCGGTGCGTGCAAGTTTCTTCAAAAGTTTGGCAGTAATGCGAGGAAATGTATGCAACCCTGCAATTTCAACTCGCATAAAAATAATTTAAACTAAATATGCTGTTGCCTAGCCAGGCGGTAGACAACAGTTTCAAAGACAGCTGCCTGTACATTTTTGACAAAGACACGAACCAAAAGTTTCTCATCGATTCAGGATCAACAATTTCTGCCATTCCGCGTCCACTTAACTACAAGAAACTGCCGCAGTTGAACACCCTTTATGCAGCTAACAATTCGCCAGTAAGGACTTACGGAAACTTGGGACTACAAAAAGTCATCACCTGGTCGTTCGTTATTGCCGACGTTAAAGCCGCTATAATTGGTGGTGACTTGTTATCTCATTTTGGTCTGCTCATCGATCTTAAATCTGGGTGTATTCTGGAAACGTCCACGCTAGGTAACGTCGCTGGTCAAGTTGACTCCACATCTGTACTCAATACGCCTTTAGTTAACGGCATTCACAGATAGAGAGATTTGCTACACAACTTCCTAGCAAACAGAACCAGCTCCATGCCAGATGTGGTCAAATCAATAATCAGGACTGTGCAACACAAAATCATAACCACCGGTCAACCAACAGTAGAACGGCCACGAAGACTTTCAGCGACTCAAACTAAGTCAAGTCAAAGAAGACTTTCAAGTCATGATCAACAATGAAATTTGCAGACCATCCAGCAGTCCGTGGGCTAGTTCCTTACACCTTGTCCAAAAGAAGTCTGGAGGGTGGAGATGTTGTGGGGACTACCGCCGCCTAAGCGCCCAGACACAACCGGAGTGGTATCCAATCCCGTACATAATGGACTTTACCGAATCCTTGTTGAACAAGGGATATCAAATTCCAATGGCTTCCGAGAACATTGAAAAGACTGCTGTCACAACGCCCTTTGGCCTCTTCGAGTTTTCAGAAATGCCGGACTCAAAAATGCGACACAGATCTTTCAACGGCACATGGACATGATTCTTCGCGGTCTGTCTTTTGTGTTTTGTTACATAGATGACGTCTTAATTTTCTCTGAAATCGAAGAAGAACATCGAAAACATCTTCAGCGCCTTCAAGAATACAAACTGTCCATCAACATTGACAAATGTGTATTCGGGAGCCCGGAAGTTACCTACCTGGGACACACCATCAACAGCGCTGGAAGTAAACCACCAGAAGACAGAGTCGAAGCCATTTTGAAGTATCCTAAACCTTCAACGATGGCATAACTGCGCAGATTTTTGGGCATTGTAAACTATTATCGGCGCTATATACCACGTTGTGCTCATGCACAGACACCCTTAAACAGTCTCTTTAAAGACTCCAAAGCACTTCTCTCTCGGGAAGAACTAACCAAGCAATGTGGTCAGGCAACCTTTCCATGTAGATAAAACCACAAGTACTGAAGGCTAGTGGCGTCGAGGCCTAAAAGCACAACTGATGTGCTGGCTTTCACCCAACATCTCTACGAAACCCCTGGTTTAGGAAACGGTTCGCCTTCGAAAGGGACACTGCATAGAAGAGCGAGAACGCCCTGGGAGCTCTTTGAGCAAAAGCCGAGGGAAGAGTATTAGAAGCACGCAATTGAAGAAGGTGCTACTCCAGGAACAATATTCGGAAACTTTACCAAAAAGGGAAAAGAATGTGTCAAGGCAATAAAACCGGAACGGAGGCCTGTAGAGGAGAAAAAGGACTTACAGTAGAATAGCAGTCGGTACCAAGTAAATGGAAAAACCACTGCTACCAACTGTTAAACGGCGAAGACAGTTCAAATGAATCATTCAAGAAGGACCCAGATACAAAAAGCTGCTGGACCGCAGGTCCTATCTTCCGAGTCATTTACGGCAGCTGGAAATGACCTTGTAGAGAGCGTGCTCCAACTCATTTCCAAGATTTTGGTCGGCAGAAAGTCCTTTGCCTAATCCACAAGAAAGGGCCTTTCTAACTGCGCTATTAATAGAGGCAACAGCCCCTTAGCATTGCATATAAGATCTTCCTTGCCAACTTGTATGGCCCCTATCAGTGCAGTTTTAGGCCCGGTAAGCCGGGCAGATCCTCGAGAAAACCCAAGAAGTACAAGCCGAAATGGGCCAGTTCTTTATCGATTTTAAAGTCGCGTATAACAGAATCTATAGAGACGAGTTAGACAGAGCCATGTCTGACCTTGGTATGCCTGGCAAATTTATCAGATTGTGCAGAATGACGATGGAGAACGCTCGCTGTGACGTAAGAGTCTATGAATGAATCTTTTCGAGACCTTTGACGTCAAAAAAGGATTTAGGCAAGGTGATGCACTCCCACGTAACTTTTTCAACATCATATTTGAGAAAATTTTGTGAACTTGCAAGTTACTTGTGCGTATGCAAGTATTGAAGCAGCAAAGTGGTTTAAACTATGAAGGGACGCACAACATCGACTATCTGGACAGGAGCCTCGCAAAAGATACCTTTAGTTCTGAGAAAGCTTGAAATCCCGTCTACCACGGCTCTGCTTTTAACTCTGACAGTAGTGACACCTCGTCAGTAACAAAGTTCTTTAAGTCCTGCTTAATGGTGCAGAACCATGGACGGTGGAGAAGGTGGATGCGTTTTCAATGCAAAATTCTTCGAGTGGGTTTTGCGCCGCATTGCGTTGGTAAGGTTTGGAGGACCATATTAAACGGCGAACTCTATAGTCACATTGACTTGGTCAGAAAAGTGCACATGGCTAAGACAAGGTCCCAGCTGGAAGAGTCTTCAATTCTAACCCGAGGAGACAAACGCGGTGGAGCAAGACCTCGCCTTAGATGGTGTGCACAAATGGAAGGGGACCTTAACCAACCTCAAGTTTCACTTGAGACAGTTAGCTAGAGATCGCGCTTACTGGGGAAGCTGATTGGCTGAGACCTGGCTAACCATGGACAATAGTGCCATCTAAGTAAGAGTTGCAATTGGCCTACAGTGTCTCCATTAAGTTCTCGAGGGCACTAGGTCTATTAGGAGCCCTACACGAACTTGGTTGACATTTTCACGGTTTTGCTTTCTTAAATTTCCGTAAAATTTGACGCGTCCTTTTTATACACGATAGCAAACGAACAAATCTTCGCAGGAACTCTTCTTCATAAAGATAACACGCTTCTGCTAGCCTTCTACATATTTTGATGGTCTAATTGGATAAATGCTAATATGAGACTAACTTTTACCTTGACCCAGGCTTTGTGGGTAATATGGCAGCCGACATATTGGATATAACTTCCCCATGCGGTTACTAAATTTTCTTCCTCAAATTGAGATTAAAAGAATTCATCGAATAAATTTCACTTAGCAGCTAAACCTTAAACTCTTGACACAAGCCATACATCCATGTAGCATCGTTTAACTTCGTCTAGAAGAGGCTTCGCGCTTACTAAATAACGTAACACGATGTATTTGCGTGCTAATTTCAATGCCATATTGACAGTCTCACAGAAGAAAAACCCCTGACCAAGTCAAACCATAAGTGACATCATTACCTAGTACTCGTGCTCGTACTTTCCAATTTCTCATGTAAATGCCCACAGTGGTAATTAAATTTGCGGCTAAATAAGCCAACAACTTAATTGGATTTGCAATTTTAACTAGCCAATCGACCGGGCCAAAACCAATCTTTATCACCTCGACTCAGCCCCCACAAATTGATGCCTTCATAAAATCCAAGCTTTTGTGACACTCGTGGCAAGCGAATTAAAAAACCATCACCGAGTAATTGTTTAAATTTAATTGCAAAACTACTGCGACATGGGATTTAGCCATTACTCGTAAAATGCAACGACACCACAACCATTATGCTGAAGTCGAGGTCGGAGATGTTAAGTCTTCCTCAAACCATCATAAATCTCGTTTAATTCGATGAATGTAGTAAAACGTTCACTTGGCTCCAAAGTTTTACGGACCCGTAAAACCTTCTTATGCTCATCGTCATTTGGCAATTCCCCAATCAACTCCTCTACCATCTCCAGCCGTCTAACCCGCTTTATTGAAAGGTAACAACAAAGTGTACCATTCGGGTGGATTCCATCGAATTCAGGAGAACAGTGATAGGGAGTTACTCGTACGATGATGTTTTTCGAAAATTACGATATGCGGATTTGCGGAACCCACCAAAATCCATTGGCGGAAGCTTCACATTGAAAGGTTATTTCGATCAATTTCCTGATTATCCATGAAGCAGTGGTAAAGACGGATAAGTAGATACTTCTCCGGTTAACATTATGCCTCAGATCAATCAACAAATTGAAAGTACTCGCACGACATACATACAACACTCGATGGATGAATAAAAATAAAGCAACTGGAACACTTGGATGCAATTTTGGCAGTCGTGTGTTACAGATAAACAGTGTTCGCCTGATGGTCATGGTCATTATAATTTTTTTTTATTCGCTTGTTCTGGACCCATGCTGTTCCATGAATGCTTCAGTTAAAGGATCCCAACATTTGGCCATTTTATGTTCCTAGGGTGGGACTATGCCTTGACTATGCCTATAGCCTTGAAGATGCGGTAGATTACTTTGTTTTATGGGACTGAGGAGTTTATTTGTCCTAATGTGACTATGAAATTTGAGCGGTAGCCCAAGACACTGCCTTCTGTATTGTTTTCATTGCCGTTTCCGGAAGGAACATTTCATAGGGAAAATCAAAGAATTCCACGTTTTTTTCAATTTTAAAAATATACGTATCTAATCCTTGAATTTATTTAGGGATTTAAAAACTTGTATCCATGTCTGCTTCATCTTATTTACAGATTTTCGGTTTGAGGGTGATGAAAAACCGTAAGTCCAAAGTATTTGTGTCGAAAGGATTGGATGTAACCCAATACAATTTCATTTATTGATAAATACTGGTATCTGCAATAAGAGCGATATCTTTTCTAATACTTAGATACAATATTATAAAATGGATGGCAGAGATATTTAAAAATTAGGTTATACTATTATGAGGCTTAGGTTAGGATTGTTGAGGAAGAGAAGTGAAGAAAGACTGCACTTTTAAAGTTTGCATGGTTAGATATTAATTTGATCCACGGTGGGAGTGAGTCCCACAGTTTGACAGCATCCCCGCCCACACATCTCAGACCACTCTGATCTGAAGCTACTTGGCTACGAACTAATGCCACTATTCTTTCTTCATCGCGGTCTCGCCACATATGTGCGTAGTGATGTAGCTTACCAAACTCCACCAGAATGTAGCCCATGTTCCAATCCGGAATTCAATTTCATGTGATTAAAATTCCATTTCCGTAAGCAAATTATCCACTACTGCTTTATTTACAGAAGCCCCAAACTGGACAACAATTCGACTTTTAATGAGTTTGATGCGCTGTCTGACGCCATTCAAAGAACTGTATCCCTGTATCCTCATACTGAAATCGTCATTACGGGCAATTTCACTTCACACAATTCTGGGTGGTTTCGACATTCTGGACAGACAATACCCGAAGGACGGGGTGTTGAGATCTTCGCTGCGGAAAACCACTTAACGCAGCTTGTAAATGAGCCTAGGCGAGTACCAGACGTTGATTGTCATATCGCCAATTTGTGTTTAACTTCTCATCCTGATAAGTATATCATTGATGTGCTCTCCCTCTACGCTCGACGGACCATTGTGTCATATCAGCTAATTTTTCGGACACCCACCTCACAGTTAGAGAAAAGATTCCTAAAAGAAGCGTATTGCACAAGAAAGCCAATTGGAGCGAACTTAACAGCTACTAAAAAAAATTTTAACTGGTCGTTATGTTTCCTCGATAACGACGTGAATGCCGCTACTGATATGAACGCAGACTTTATTCTCCAGGATCTCAATTCCTTATCGGATTAAGAGTATCAGACCGAAGGAAAAGGCATGATACGACTAGAGTTGTAAATAGGCTGTAGAGGGTTAGAGAACTATTTTCTCGATTCTTCAAAACCAACCCGAGGAAAACCGAAAAAAATTTAAACGAGCCAGGAATGATGGCATCGCCTTTTTAAGCGTGTAAAATTCCAATACGAGCAAAAGTTGAGGCAAAAAATACCACAATGTCCCAAAGGTAGTAAAAGCTGTTGGTCGTTTGAAAGATCTCAACATGCATAAATCCGCAAGTCCAGTTGGTATATCTCCCCTTCTTCTGAAGAGGTGTTCTTCCACTCTGGCAAAACCACTGTGTAAGCTTTTCCATTAATCATACTCTTTATGAATCTTTCCGCAGATGGAAAACAGTATTTGTCCGCTCTTTCCTAAAGAAGGCGAACCTTCCTCTTTCTCCTGCTACAGACCCATTGCACTTACGTCCCTTCTTTCCAAGGTCATGGAAACGCTGATAAACCGTTTGATCGTGAAATATCTCTAGACACACGCTACGGTTTTCATAGCAATAGGTCGATTGGTGATCTGATGGCATGTCTCATCGAAAAGTGGAACCAAAGCGTACATCAATCTGACGAAAGCAAGATCGTTACACTTGATATTTCTAAAGCATTTCACAGAGTTTGGTATCAGGCTCTTTTGTCGAAAATGCGTGCTTTTGGGACCGATGACTCTCTTCTTTAATGGATTAGAAATTACCTTTCGGAACATTCAATTCAAGCTGTCTGGGACAGTCTCAAGTCTGATATTCACAAAATAAATGCTGGTGTGCCCCAGGGCTCCGTTCTGTCTCCGACACTCTTTTTAATTTTCATCAACGATCTCTTGTCTGCTACTTCTAATCCAATATATTCCTTTGCTGACAACAGTACTCTCTGCTTTTCATATTCGTTCCCGGACTCACGTCCCTGCTCTTCGGCTGTAGAACTGGAACGCCTGCATATGTTAAGTTCATTAAATTTTGATATTAACAGCATAACTACTTGGGGAACCACTAACAGAGTAGAACTTAATGCTTCCAAAACACAATGCTGTCTGCCGTCGTTAAAGCGGAATTTAAACATCCAGCTGTTATCCATGAATGACACTTGCATCGTCGACGGAACCGACAAACTTTCTCGGTATGTGAGTCAATAAAAATAATGAAAACAATGAATGATCACATATTCGGTGTCGTAAAAAATGGTGCGAAATGTCAAGGTTTCCTCAAGCGATGTAATAAATACTTTACTCCCTCTGATCTTTCTTCAATATGTACAATGCCCACATCTGGTGGGGTGCGCCCAAAACAACTCTGCACCTGCTAGATAGCATTCAAAACCGTGCGATAAAACTCATAGCTGAAACCAATATCACTCAGGCAATGGACACCCTCGAACACCGACGAAATGTTTCGTGTCTCACTTTGTTTTATCGCTATTTCCATCACCAGTGCTCCATAGAAATCACCAGTAACATTCCGCCCCTTCAAACCTTTAACCGTAATACCCGTTTCGCTATGAATGCTCATCAGTATACCCTCAAGCCCACTTTCGGACGTACTCTTAAATATCGTGATTCGTTTCTAAGCCGTACAACTAGCTTATGGCGCTCATATCTCTTTATTCCCTAATGATTATAACTTTCAAACGTTTAAAACCAACGTTCACCGGTACCTCTCTTTCCATACCCCTTAATTTTTCTTTGCCCGCGGCCGCGATTTTAAGGGTACTTAAATCCCTTGAGCGCGCGCAAATTATAAAAAAAAGACAAAGAAAATGTTCAACAGGTGTAATTCTAGTATGATATATAGCTGCGATAAGTTCTACAGCCCTATAACTGAGACCAACAACCTAAGAATGTTGCGGTCTACCTTATAAAAAGTCTTGGAGAAATCAAGCAAAAAAAGTAGGCTTATATGACCCTTATCGTAATCTTGCCGTGTTTCATCAGGTAGGTCCATTATCGCCGTAGAGCAACTGTAGTTTGCCCTAAAGCCTGATTGTTTCGGGTAAAGCAAGTTGTTGATGATCAATGGGCTCAGTATTTGTTTCTCTTAGACATTTCCAAAGACTTTCCAAAGGTTGGATACTTATTGGTCTGAAGTCAGAAGGGGAATTGGTGTTTGTTTTTTTTGCGATTGGAAGGAGCCGTGAAATTTCCCAAAGTTGATGTGGTAATGCAGAAGTTAATAATGTGAGTGAGATGGGCTATAATTTGGGGTAAAATAAGTTTAATAAATGGTATGGGTACGCCATCCTCTCCGATAGCGTCAGACTTAATAGCCATTGTGCATTTGTAAACTTCGTCTCCACTCACAACTTCAAAATCTTCCAGTCTAGGAACAGAGCTCCCAAATTCGCCGATATTCGATTAATGTCGAAATCACACCCTGAGGGTTGGTTGCCTACGAAATACTCATTCGGATTGTCACGGTCGAGAACACTGTGTACTAAGGCCTTTGGAAATACCGATCTTTTTCAAATTCCTCCAAAGTTTTTTGGCGGGTAAGGAGGTGATGCGAAGTAATTTTTTTTGGATGCAAGTATTGTCAGAGTTGCGTGATTCCGCGCCCCTTTAAATTCTTCCCAATTGATGGTAGTTGATCTGCGCTTACATCGACTGTGTAATTTCTTCCGAACCTTAATCGAGCTAATCGCATCAGAAGTGAACGGTGGATAGCTTTGATTTAGGCCTCTTATTGTAGGTTAGGCAGTTGGGCTAAAATTGTTTGGAAGGAATTAACTTTGTCATTAGGATCGGCTCTCAGTCTACACTGAAACCAGGAGGCGGATATTGAGGCTTCTTAAAGGGCATTGTCGTCAGATTTAAAGTCTTTATATGTAAAAGCGTCAGCTGTAGCAAATTTAGTTAGATTTACTTTGTAACCCAGGAAAAGTAAGTCATGATCACAGATATCAAAGGATATCTGATCAAAAAGAAGGACAAGCTTGGGGTCAGAAACTATAACATGATCAAGGAGACTGGGTAAACGATCTGAGACAAAATGCGTTGGGTAAGTGGTATTTACTATACTGAGACCGACAGAAAACACTGAATCTTTCATTTGAAATGCACCTGAGTCAATTCTTATCAAATCGGCATTAAAATCACCACAAACTATTAAATGTTCATAAAGTGCGCAATATCTCACACATGAGACAAGCCATTTAGTATTGAAGTCGCTTATTTCAACAGCAACGAACTCAGTGCCGGGTCCACCAGATTTGAAAATACCATTCGATTTCATAGTTGACCTACAGTAAATGGCCACTCCCCCACCGGTGGTATCAGTGATTTTATCCCTCCTATGTAGTCTGTAATTTGGTATGTCATAGATTACATCAATACAAGAAGTTGAGTTCTGAGTTCATTATATCGCTGGGAAATAATATTCGTCATTGTGTATAGTCAAACGCTCCACATTGTTCGTAAACCACTATAGCACATCAGTCCGGTCGGAGACTTTCGACAGCCAAGTATTCTGATTTTGAACGTGAAACACTTTGTCATATATTCTCTTCTCGTGTACAAGGTAAGTAACCAAGAACTCTATGGGGTGCACTATACTATGAAGCCTCCGGGTTAGAGGATAGAATTTACCTGAGGTAGGCATGCTAGTCGACTAAAGTCCAAATTTTTAAACTTTTTGACTAAAAGTCAAACAAGGATAAAATACCCCAGGTGGTACGCCATGTAAACTGGTGCATCCACCCTCTTCGGAAGTCGGTTCCATGGATTCTGGAGGGAGCCATGTAATTCTAAAAGATTACCCTGTCATAAAAAGTTGTAAAATGGTAAGAACACCACCATCCAAACCGACAAAAGAAGTATCAGTGTTGGAAGTTTGCTACAAAAAACCCTGTGAAGAAAAGGACAATTTTAAGCTACTCAGTGGAAAGCTGACAAACGAAATTGATAACTTAAAGCTTGAGATGCAGCTGCTTAAAGAACCGGTTAATAATAAAAATAAGAATGAGCAGATAACAAAAGCTTTCGTGTATAGAAGAACTGCACAGAGAGGTAGGACAGAAAGGAAAACAACAAGAAAAATAAATAATTGTCCGGAGCTTTCACCACCAAAAGGGGATCAAAAAATCCCAAGAAAGGTTAAAAATAAAGAAACCGAACTACCCTACAAACTAGCCAATAAAGTCTCCCCAAATTATAGTGCTTTGTATCACGAAATACGAAGGCTTATTAAATAGACTAGAGAAAATCAAAATAAAACCTAATACAGCTCTCCTAAATAGTAATGATGTCAAAATTAATGTTAAAGACCAAGAATCCGACAGAAACATGACAAAATTTCTAAATCAGAAAAAAGCGCAATGGTATTCGTTTGCACAAGCACACAAGAACGATAAAGGTTGTTGCAAAGAAACTACACTTCTCATGCACACCTGAATGCATTGCGAGTGACCTAAAGAAGGAAACCTTTAAAATACTAGAAGTTGTCAACATGCTTAAGTATAAAAGCAAAATACCGCTGCTGATGTTCAAGATGAAGACATCAAGAAAAGTGCAAATTCGTCCTTTGGGTAAATCAAAGCTAGGTCCGCAATGAAAGAACTGCCAAAAGTATGGTTACATTCACAAATACTGCAACTTTAACCCAAAATGCTCTGGATGTGCAGGCAGACTACCATACAAAAGACTGCCGTACTGTACCGAAAGACACCCAGCCAACTACAGAGGCTGCATAGTAGCAAACGAGCTGCATCAGGTAAAAGATAACAAGCAAAAGAAAATGCTAAAGCCTGCTCAAAAAGACGCACCTAAAGTCAAAGAAACCTGAAACAAATAGACTTAGGGCCTAGAGTGAGAGCCCAAAAAAATAAAAAAAACTGGTAAAGCTAAAAAGAAAGTACCTACCCTTAAACAAAAGTGAGAACTTAAGTCTCATAACCGGTTCAAAGAAAACATGTGCACAGGTTACTTCGAGCAACGTTGTCAAACTAGTCGGAGACCCCAAGCCATCCAGCAATGCCATGGAGGATATCATGCAAAGAATTTTTAACAGAATGGAAGATACGACGAAGAATAATAAAATAAATTCTTGAAAGAATATCTTTTCTTGAAAAACAAAACAGTAACAAAAGAACTAAAGCTAATGGCTGAAAACATATAACTCTTGTTATGGAATGCCAATGGTCTCGAGAATCGCAAAGACGAATGGCAAGCGACTCTCGATATAAACAAAATTGACATACTACTACTTCAACATATTCTCGATATCGGGATGAAGCTGTCGTTGTATATATATATTGACTTATTTATCAAGTAATACTATTATTTTAGTGCATTCATGTAAAATTTCATATAAATGTGATTATTAATTCGCGTTTTATCTCTAGTTAAACAGAATCATAATGGCAACTGGGACGATGATGGTGAAAATTGAGCATCGCGCTGTAATTAAATTTCTCACTAAGCAAGGAAAAAGTCAAAAAACTATTCATGAAGAGATGGTGGCTGTTTACCAGGGTTCCGCACCTTCATTATCAACTGTGCAGAAGTGGTCAAGTGAGTTCAAGAGAGACAGAGAGAGCATTGAAGACGACCCCCGCTCCGGCGCCTCGGCTACTGCTTGTACGGGAGAAAGCATCAAAGAAGTCGAAAACGAAAAACTTGTTCTTGATGATGCCCGAATAAAGGTGAAAATGATGGCAGAGATCACCAAGCTTTCAATTGGTACCATTCACACCATTCTTCATGACCATCTTAACCTTTCAAAGGTCAGTGCAAGGTGGGTGCCACGAATGCTCACAGCGCCTCAGAAAAAAGTGAGAATCGCATGCTGTAGAGAGCTTTTGGAGATGTGTAGTGAGAACGCGGACGGTGTTATGGATCGAATTGTTATTGGGGACGAAACATGGGTCCACCACTATGACCCTGAAAGCAAACAAGAGTCCATGCAGTGGCATAAAAAAGGAACAGACCCCCTGAAGAAGTTCAAAGTCACTCCGTCTGCCGGGAAGCTCATGGCCACAGTTTTTTGGGACTCAAAGGGAATCTTGCTCATTGAGTACAAAAAAAAAGGTGAAACCATCAACGCCACATCCTACGCTTCCACTTTGCATAATTTGCGGGAGGAAATTAAAAAGAAAAGACGGGGTTAACTCGCGGCGGGTGTGTTGCTTCTTCATGACAACGCTCCTGTTCAGACGGCGCGAGTTTCCAAGGCTGCTGCGCGAGATTGTGGTTTCGAAGAAATCCAACATCCACCCTATAGTCCAGACCTTGCCCCTAGTGATTATTTCCTGTTTCCGGATTTGAAAAAATGTCTTCGTGGAAAAAGATTTTCGGATGATGAAGAACTCAAGTCGGTATTTTGCAGAGAAAGAGGAAATTTATTATTTTGAGGGTTTAAAAAAGCTTATCTCAAGATGTAACAAATGCATTGATGTTAGGGGAGATTATATTGAAAAATAAAAACAATTTAAACTGAATTCGCATTTTCCTTCATATCGATACCGAGAATATATTGAACGCCCCTCGTAGATGGAGTGAAAAGTGACCTCCTTGACCGCCCGAATGCGCTGTTACTGCAAAAAAGGTTATGGTGCCTTGAAGTCCGTTCATATTTAGGCAGACATGCCAAATTTCAGTGCGACACTGTCTTTAGTTTTGTTTTGACAGCTGATTGTTGTTGACGTGTTTGGCATCATGTTGAGTATGGACAAAAACGATTTTCGTTCTCTCATTAAACATTATTTTTTGAGAGACAAAACGGTGAAGGACACAAAAGAAAAGTTGGATAAATATTATGGGGCTAATGCTCCGTCAGATTACACCGTCAAATATTGGTTTCGAGAGTTACGCGGTGGCCGCAACTCCACTACCGATCAAGTCCGCAGCGGCAGGCCCTCCGATGCGGTTACAGAGGACAATGTCAAAAAAATACGTGAAATGGTGTTGGCTGACCGGAAAGTGAAGGTGCGCCAGCTAGCAGATGCAACAAAGATTAGCACTTAGCGCACACGCCATATTTTAGACAATATTCTGCATATGAAGAAGTTATCCTGCCGCTGGGTGCCGCGAATGACCAAAAACACGAACGCGAGAGCACTTCGAAAGAGTGTTTGGACTTGCTGATGCGGAATCGGGCGGAATTTTGGCGTCGATTCGTAACTGGATTTGGATCCCTCGGACTATTATCTCTTCCCAAACTTCAAAAGATGGCTCTTCAATAAAAAATTCAGCTTACGCGAGGAAATCATCGACGCCACGGAGGAGTATTTTATAGACCTTCCGGAAAATTACTTTTCGGACGGAATCAAGAAGTTGGAAAATCGCTGGAATAAGTGTATCAAACTAAAAGAAGACTATATTGAATAATATAAAAAAACATTTTTTAATTCCCAAGGAGGTCACTTTTCACTCCATCTAGTACATCTAGTCTCCGAGACACATTTCAAAATTGGAACAAAATATAAACTACGCCTTGGTGTTAGCCAAGGTGAAGATGAAGAATACCAGTCGTGTGAAATACAAGCCAAATCCGTAAGCAAAAAAACAAGCAGCTGCCAGGTAACGGTAGCTGCGGTATATTGTTCTCTTAACTACAGGCTGAAACAAAATAAATAAATAAATTCATAATAGGCGGAGATTTCAACGCAAAGAACAAACTTTGAGGATCAAGATTAACAAATGCAAGAGGAAGAGTACTCCTGGAATCTATAAAAGACGGCAATGCTAATTACCATTCAACGGGAAGTCCTGCTTACCCACAGATAGGAATCCCGGACGTTGTCGACTTCTTTATGACTAAGATTATCTCCTCAAATACTATCCAAGCGCAGGACGGGCTAGATCTTGACCCGGATCACTCATCTGTGCTGCTTACACTTGGTAATAAAATTATAATGAAGGAACGCAACCTACACCTAGTGAACAAGCTAACTGACCGGATACACTTCAGATATTTGCTAGAATAATGCATTGAACTATCCAAAACAATCGCTAAAATAAAGCAATTAGAAAATGAAGCCTACAATTTAAATCACCGAGTATAAGAATGGTTTGGGAGATGTTGTGGTTCATTTTACAAACAGTACTCGTACAAGTAAGACTTGCAATTTCGTTTTTATAATAAAGGGTGACCAGATAAGAAAGATAGGAAAAAAAATTTAAGGAAAACAACAACGGTGTGAGATATAAAATTGATTCTGGCTTTATTTTGAAGCTACGTTCATGTCATTGTATGTGAAATAGCACACCATTCAAATGACCGCCTCGCCTTCGCTGGCAGAGGTCGGTCTAATTTTTGATTATTCGGTCCAATATGTGCAGCCTTATTCGGGCAATAGCGTGTCGAATGTTGGCCACGAGGTCGTCCAAAATGGTTGGCTTGTTAGGGCAGACTAAATAATCAAGTGGTGTCAAATCATGTGATCGCGGCTGCCAATTGATGAACGCTCGCCGTGAGATGACCCAGTCGCCAAATTTCTCCTTCACAACTTCGAGCATTGCGTCGCTTGTTGGAACCACAGCTCGGATATATCGATGTTGTCGAGCTCTGATCACAGAAAGTCGGTTAACATCGCTCTATACCTGAGACCATTGACGGTAACGATGTCCCCTTCCTCATTTCGAAAGAAATATGGTCCGATGATGCCGCCATGCCATAAACCGCACTAAATGAGCCCCGTCCGAGAAGATGATTTTTTGGGCAAAATCTGGATCTCAGGCCAACATTTTCAGCGCCCAATTAACGAACTCACTTATCGGTCAGTAGTCCAGTGACAGCTCGCTGTGTTCTACCAACAATGTCAATATCGTCGGCGTATGCAAGCAATTGAATAGAATTTTGAAAGATCGTACCCCGAGCGTTGGCTTGTGAGTTTTGCACAATTTTTTCATGTGTGATGTTAAAGAGGTCACATGACAGCGCGTCGCCTTGCCTAAATCCTTTTTTGACATCAAAGTTCACGCAGCAGCAAGCTTCTCCATCATCATCCTGTACAAGCGGACGAGTTTGGCAAGGATGCCAAAACTGAACATGGATATGTATAGCTCGTCTATGTTGATGCTGTTATATGCGGTTTTAAAATCGCTAAACAGTTAGTGAGTATCGATCTGAACTTTTGGGTTTTCTCCAGGATTTGCCTTATTGTGAGTATTTTGCCAATTGTGGACCTACCGGGACTAAAACCGCACTGATAGGGTCCAGTCAGACCTTTGACAAATGGTTTCAGGCGCGCGCACAATACGGCATACAAGATCTTATATGCGATGTTTAGGAGACTGGCCCAGTTTAGAGGGTCGCCTTTCTTGTGAACCGGGAAAACGATGCTTAAGTTCCAGTTATCATTCATTGGACCAAATCTTGGAAATAAGTTAGTGTATGCTCTCTACCAGGTCATATCCTGCTGCGTTAAATAGTTCGGCGGGTAGGCCGTCCACCCGGCAGCCTTGTTCGACTTCAGTTTAGAAATTGCTATCATGACTTCATTTTGGTCGGTTGAATGGAATTCTTCACTTGCATCGTCAATCTTGAATGGTTCGCTCTGCCTGACAGCGGAATTTGTGTCGTCTTCGCCGTTTAGCAGTCTTCAGAAATGGTTTTTCTATATCCTAAGCACCGACTGTGACTCTCCTACAATGTTCCATCTCTACAGGTCTAGTTCTGGTGTTATTACCCTGACACGTTCTTTTTACCTTTTGGTAAGACTTCCGAACGTTATTCTTGGATTATTCTCTATTTCCTCGATAGCGCGCTTCTTATGCTTTTTCTTTTTTCGCTGGATATTCTTCCTCCTCTGTTGCTCGTAAAGCTCACGAGCCGCTCTTGTCCTTTTATGCAACGCCGCTTTGTAGGCATGATGTTTTGCTGCATGTGCTCGCCGGCACTCTTCAGCAAACCAGGGATTTCGCGTGAAACCCAGCACGTCAGTTGCGGCATTTCTGATGGCTTTTCGACATCTAAGCCAGTGGTCTTCAGTACTTGATGCTGGCTGCAAAGAACTTCTCGGGAGGTTGAGGGATACGCGATCGGCAAGGGTTCTGGCGGCTTGTTGCGATTAAAACCTTCCAGCGTTAAGTCTCCTCATAGTATTTCCCCGCTGTTGTGGCATCTGAGATATCCTTAGACAGTGGTCAGTGGTCAGAGTCTATGGTTCCCGCTCGCAATGTTCGGACATCTAAATTACTTAAGGAGTGCCTTACGTCGATCGCAATATAATCAATTTGGTTGACAGTTTGCTGATCTGGTGTCCGCTATGTTCCCTTGTGAATATTGAGGTGAGGAAACCGTGTGCTTGCTATAGTAACGTTACGTCCCGCAGCGAAACCGATTAGCCTAAGTCAGTTTCCAGACATGGTATCGTGTAGGCTATTATTTGCGATCGTGCTGCCAAAGATGTCCTCCTTTCCAATTTTAACGTTGAAGTCGCTCATACATCGGACATTGCTCGATGTCGAGGAGCTCGTAGAAACTTTCTTTAGTGGCATCGTCCTTTTCCTCTGTTAGGGAGTGAGCGCATATAGAGCTGATGTTAGCGAATTTATTTTTAATACGGATTGTTATAAAGCGTTCACTGACGTATCGAAAGCTCACTACTTCTTGCTTACAATAAATTCGCATCCAAATAGACGTTGATTGCGTTCCCTATAACAATCACCGTAGTAAACATCACAGATTCTCATTTTTCTCCTGCCTGGCCCATCCCGCCGCACTTCCTGGATGGCGATGATATCTGCTTTACAATATTCTAGCGCCTCCGCTAATTCTTCGGCTGCACGCTGCCTGTTCAAGGTCCGAACATTCCATGTGCAAATCCGCAAGTCGTTGTCTGTTGTATGTTTTGCAGGGTCGTCAACAGTGAATCCGTCTTTATCCGAGGCTATTGGTCGCTTCGTAACAATTACTTTTTTACGTAGTTGGGCAGTTAACCCCACGCACAACCCCCAACCAGGATGCCAGGCCCTTTTTGGGACCCTTGGGACAAAAGGGGCCGGACGAAATTCCGGAGCCAGTAACCCACTTCGGGGACGTGAGTGTTGCAGTTGGCCCTTATTAAGGGCTCACCTGCCGGCTGATTATTAAGCAGCCATAATTTGGTTGGAAGTAGTACCAATTCCTCTCATATAACCGAGCCAGTCCGTTTATTATTTAATACTCGTTGTAGTGTTCGAAATTTACCGTCAAATCTTATGTAGAATTTCGACATCGACTGCTCTAAGCTGTCTCATAGGTTTTATTATCTGGACCGTCACTCAACAAATTTTAGTCATCCCCACAGAATAAGGGGGTATGTTTGTCAATCTCTTATCCTGGATTTACACCGACTTATCAATGTCAATCAATTGACAGCCACAGCAACATCAATCCAAATGGTTTATTGATGAACTGTCACCATTTTAATTGATGCGCAGCACAATTGTGCACAATTTAACCCGTCACCATTGCTCTTCTCTTAGATGAGCGTCAACCCATAAACTTCGTGTGAATTTTACGCCTCCGCCAGGACCTCACATGATGAATATTTCACACTTCACCTGCACTAGGCCGTCACTTCTTTGGTGACAAATATCAGAATTTGAATCATTCATCAGGCATCTTGCCAGCTCTGCCAAAAAAAAAAAAGACTTTGTCTACCGCGAGCCCAGAGGAAGGGAAAGATTGTCGTATTTTTTGCGATTCGCAGATACGAACCATGAATCGCAGGCAAACAAGAGCATCACAAGAGGTTTGTCTGACGAATATCTAATGCCACGACGCTGGGCGGATGGAATCCCACTTCTACATGGGGCTTCGCCAGTATTTCATTTTTGTTTTGACAGATCTAGATCCTCTGCTGGTTTTGTGGTCGCTGAATCACTGCAAAGTGTCTGGGCGTATTTTTATTTCGGATTCGTCGGGTTGTGTCCCCCTGGACATGATAATTTCACCAATCTTCGTCGGATGTTGATTTATGAGTTACATTTGCATTTGCCAACAAAATGTATCCCATGCGAGTTGAATAAGCCGTCCGTTCCTTTTGGTAAGGGATACCATAATTGGCGACAGCTTTTGGTTATTTGTTCACTTTAAGGGATGTGGTAGACTGAAGTATCCGAAAGTTCCTTCAGGGATTCATATGAAGAGGCCAATTTGATAGCGAAATCGAAAAATCACCCCCTACCCTGTGTTTACAGAAAAGATACATTCATTTGGCTGAACTGTTTGGAAATTTATTACGAATCCGGTTATTTGACAGCAGACTCCTAAGAGAAAAGTCACTGTGTCTAACTTGAATGTAAATATTTATGACTTTTCTGATTTTGACAGACGACACGTCCGGTAATGTAAGCCAACATGAAGTGGCAAACTATGGAGATGGGAAGAGGCTAAAAACTGATTGAAACAGGTCAGAGTCAACTCTGGACAGATTTATTGATGCAAAATTAATTTTAACAAAAAAGTGTTAAACTGTGACTTACTCGTAAAAACTAAACTAAAAGCTAGAAGGGAGGGGTAACAGCAAGAGGCTGTGGAGGTTAGATAGGAGTGTTGGAATTAAGAAAGGCATTTCGGAGACAAGGTTTGCTAATGACGAAATCCAACTCATTAAGCGTGCTATTCACGGTTTCTGGTATTCTGGTTCGTTACAGCCGTAATCGATGCGATGGAAATTCCATAATCTAAGTAACGTTGATTATAGGACCGCATGGGACCTCGAAATCAATCCCGCGTGCTGTAGGCAGTCGGAACATGCGGAGTACAATGGACCAGTTTCGTGTCTGAGTGCTTAGTACCTGATGAACGAAAATCACTTCAGCAGATTTGCGACGTTTGCGAAGGGGTTGACGATGAAATAGTTTTAGGCGGTCTACGTAGAGCGAACGGCCCTTAATTTAAATTTGTATCGATTGCGATATCCTATAAATAAAGCTGTAGTATAGATCAGTTTCTATCCAGAAAAAGCTGTAGACAACGTTGTAATGGCGGCAGTATAGCTTGGCGAAGCAATTGAGTCGTTTATTGTGAGAATGAAGTTGATTCAGCGAAACGTTTCCATTACGAGCCATTCCAACTCTGCATCAGGTTGCAGATTCTAGACGCTGACAATTCTGGAGGGCGAAAGTTTAATCATGCCCCGTTAAATCCATCTCGAGAATCAGTCCTAGTGGTGGCTTTCTTCACACACAGGTTCCAAATGAACTCGGTGCTGCAACCAGCAAAGGCTAAACTTCGGTTGTTTAGGGCGACCAAATAAGAACGATAGGAAAAAATTTAAATAAAACAACAACGGTGTAAGATATGAAATTGACTCTGGCGTTATTTAGAAGCTGCGTTTATGCCATTGTATGTGGAATAGCACATCATTCAAATGACCTCCTCGGCTTCGGTGGCAGTCCTTCAAGCGGTCGGTCTAATTTTTGATTACTCGGTGCAATATGTGCGGCGTTATTCCGGCAATAGCATGTCGAATGTTGGTCTCTAGCTCATCCAAAGTGGTTGGCTTGTTAGCGTAGATTAAGGACTTGACGTTGTCCCGAAGAAAATAATCCAGTGGTGTCAAATCGCCAGTCGCCAAATTTCTCCTTCACAACTTCGAGCGTTGCATCGCTTCTCTGGCATGTCGTGCCGTCTTGTTGGAATAATAGCTCGGATATATCGATATTGTTGAGCTCTGACCACAGAAAGTCGGTTAACATCGCTCTGTACCTGAGCCCATTGACGGTAACGGTGTCTCCTTCCTCATTTCGAAAGAAATAAGGTCCGATGATGCCGCCATGCCAGAAACTGCAACAAACAGTCAATTTTTGTGGATGCAATGATGCTTGGCCGAACACAATAACGCCAATTTTGTTTGTTGATTTAGCCGCTGAGCTAAAAATGGGCCTCGTCCGAGGAGAAGATTTTTTGCCCAAAATCTCTGGGTCACATTTCCAGCGCCCAATTAGCGAACTCAGGGCGTTGCCTATGATCGTCCAGCTTCAATTATTCCATCAGCACAATCTTCTATGGATGTAGGTCCAAATCCAACCGCAACCAACCGGGTTGACTCTCTGGCGATGTCCAATTCAGCTGATTGGCGCCGAATCGACATTTCTGGGTCTTCTTCGATACTGGCCGCTACGGGCAATCGGACCGAATCTCTGTTCGGTTGGTGGCCTAAGATCTAAAAGAGTGTACCTACGCTCAAACTTTTCCAAGGAAGCTATGTTATGATGACGACCGACCTCACGACGAAATTGACGTGGCGTATTTACAACTGACCCTGAATTTCTATAAAATTTTCTGCAAACACGTTCGACATCGTAAAACGATGCATGATGAAATGGCAAACCTTACTGAATATTTTGACAGCTCGATGTCATTGGTAACCTTAACAGCTGCTGAAACATAACAATTGGAAAAACTATCATAGCTATCTGGTGACCCAATATAATTTAAGATACTCGTACAATTGAAAGAGACGAAATTCCAAATTGAAGGAAACTGGCCTATGTGGGTTACGCCGTCTCCATTCTGAGGGGTGGCAGTTGCAAAAGTGTGAACGACGCAAAATATCACAACTTCGAAAATCAATTCTAAAATCTTCTAAAATCTAGCTAAAGCAAGGAATGTTTGTTGTCAAGTGGAGGGTTGCGATACGGAAAGCGGAATTCGAACTTGATATTCCAATTACAGACTGCCTAATCTGGCTGGGCATCCGTTGGGTCTCGCGAAAATCTATTCTAACAGGGAGAGCTAGAATCGAGAAAACGAGTAAGGCTCTTCTACTATTGCGGGTTTAAGCAAAGCTTCTGTTAAGACTTTTGCGTCGAGGTATAACGTGCGTCCATTATATTCCGTGTATACTTCTTTTACTGGAATTTCTTCGTCTTTCGTTCAAAGATGAGTAAACGCTTCAGTGATAAAGTGCATACAGTACCACCACCCACCATATCACCAGCGAGTAGCTGTAGTCTGAAGTGAGCATAGGCCAGACACCCATGGAGGTAGTGCTTTGCAGTGTCGCCCTCCTCACTGTCAAAGTAAGAGTCGCAAAATGTTGTGCAACTAATTCCTAACGCACGTATGGAAAGCATTCAACAGTAATCATCATAAGGGACAACAAGAAAGTCGCTGATCTCTAACGAGAAAACATTTGATGATGCCATCTGCAGTTACGCCCATATGACGCCCAACTTTCAATCGAGGCTCAGGACAGAGGCAAGACTCAAGCAGGTTCGCTTTTTGAGAAACTCCCCTTGCCTTGCCTACTGATCATAAGAGTAAGCAAATTCAGTAGAAGTTGAAGCCTTGAAGATACCTTGCATTCTCGAACTAGCTTAGAAGTGGTGAGAAGGAAGGACTCAACTTCTGCTTGGCAGTCATTACAGACGCAGACACTTTGCGCTCTCCACCGATTATTCAAAATACGCTCGTAGCTCTTTGCTATATTTAAGCGGTGCATCTTAGATCGGTGTAAATCCGACTTCAATCCGTTCCTGGCGCAGATTCTGTCTTGTACCATTTTTGATTTTAGGGAAAGTCGATTTCATGTTTCCGCAGCAATGTGAGTGTTATTGCTATTGCGGCAGACGGCATATCGATAAGGCAACCACCAAAAACCAGTAGGAGCGCAAAATCGTGAAGGGGAGGGAAATTCATCAATGCGTCTAGGCTAGATCCAGTCTTGATTGTAAAAGCCCCTATGCAGCCAAAACAGACCGCTCTTGAAGTCAAGTAAGGCAGCAGTAACGTCGTTCCCTGAAAGCTTGTTTCACTACACAGCCGACGGTCTTATCGTAGACGTATACATCCAAGGAATCCTCCTCGGTGACACGTCTTGAAGAGAACTCCTTTACACCGCCAGAAAGCCAATAATGCCTTGGAGACTTTAGGCGTGACATGATTAGCGTAAAGAAGTTTGTTATCCAGGATAACAGCCAAATACATGGTTAAACAGGGGTATGATGGAAATGCCATCACACAGATACCAGGCACCAAAACGGGCCCATCGCGATCCCTGTGGAACCAGTTGAATTTGTCATCAAATCCCTGGTCTCCCTGGTGCAAAACCCAATTTCCCTACAAAAGCCAAGAAGGCCTTCGTGTCTGCTACTTCCTCTAGGTTTTCGAAAAAGGATTTCCCTCAATATTTTCTTCGACTACGCGATATTGCTTCGCACTCACACAGTATGTGTGTTATGACCTCAACAGCTTGCAGATCACCGCAGAATCTGCATATATCCGCATCTGATAATTTGTGTCCATTTGCGTGTTTCCGCAGGGGACAGTGTTCTGTCAGGATTCCTATTACTGTCCTAATCTTATCCCCATTTAATTTTTTTAACTTTCTAGACGTTTTACCACCAAAAAGCGACCAAAGAGCCTTGGATACCGTGTGTTCTTGAAGACTGGACCACCTTAGGTTGGCAGTTTTTGTGATTTTTTCCTCGATAGTGCCCCTTCCTATACAAGGGGGTGGATTGATGTTGGCAACCTCTCCATTGTCGAATAGCCCTCCTCTTCTTACATGCTCATCCGCTTGTTCATTTCCATTAATATAGCAGTTTCCTGGCACCCAGCACAGTCTCACCCGGTTCTGACTGCATAGTACCTTGAGGACTGTGCGACTGCCCCTGACTTGCGGCCTGGCTATCGATGTAGATAGCGATATCTCTTTCGGATACCGATCCCATCTGCATTAGCTCAGCCGTCCTGAAGACAGCCAGAACCTCTGATTGGAAAACACTGCTTGCGTCCGGTACTCTTATAGACACTGTTACTTCTGTGTCTTCTGAAAAGATACTAGAACCTGTCCCTTCCTCTATTTGGAAATCGCAATTGAATTTGACCTGATTATTGCATTTTATTTTACCGGACCTCCCTCTCCGGATATATTGTATCGACCAAGGAAGAAATTTCATCCGCTAGAATTAGATTGCCTAGCAGTAGCCCCGCTAGGACCGTGCCATGTCCGAAACTGCTGCTCTTGAAGTAACCCAAATTAGTGAATCGTATCGCACTGTTGCCAGCAAGTTTTTTGATCTGTAAATCAAGCGATGTTAGGTGCAGAAAGGTGTCCAATGCTGCCGTAGGGGTGATACGGAGCGCCCTGTAATGGCTATGGAAGACGTTCTTAGAACCACTGCTAATTTTCAGTAAACCGTTTTCTTGTTTTTTGCACACTCAAATACATAGCTTCGTTGGAAAATGTGTGAAGATTCCTATAAGCTGTAGAGCAATGAGTTTCTTCTCAAATATGTTCCAATCATCTTCTAAGGTTGCTTGCGCTTTATAGCAGACAATCACTAGGCGTGATCCTTGGAAGGTTTGATTTCAACTATGTTATTTCCAAGTTCTCGTAAGAATTTCGGCGCAGATTTCCCGATCGTCCGACACCAACTACGACGTTTAGCTGCTCGCTTAGAAGAGTATGGGACAACACGAGATGCTGCCCGGTGTGGCCGGCCCCGGAACAGCCGTTCTGGTGAGAATATTGTAGCTGTAGATATCGCAGAGGAGCCCGGAGTATCGACCAGAAGACGTGCTATGCAATTTGGCATCAATCGGCGGTCTTTACAGAGAATTTTGGTGAAAGACTGTAAGATGTTTCCTTACAAAGTGCAGGCAGAGCATCAGCTGTTAGCTGTTGACCGCCAAGTCATCATGAATCTCGACCACGAGGTAGACGACTTTTCATTTCCATGTCTGCGGATATGTGGAAAAGCAAAATTATAGCTTCTGGAGCACCGAAAATCCGCGTACAAACCATGAAGATCCATTACACCCGTTCAAACTTACTGCATGTTGTGCTGTTTACGCTGGAGGAGTCATCGGACCTTATTTTTTCAAAAGCGCTGCGGCCCAAACGACTACTGTGATGAATTCGGACTGGAGATCATGTGGTTCCAGCAGGATGGAGCAACGGCGCATACTGCATGAGCCACGACCGAAAATCTGAGGGCTGCATCTCTCGTTTTGGCGATTTGCACTGCCCGGCAAGATTGCCTGATTTAACCGTTCCAGACTTCTTTTTGTGGGGTTTTTTGAAGTCATGAGTCTTTGTTTACAAGCCTCAGACTCTTGAAGCGCTCAAAAAGAATATGCGTCAAGAAGGTGAGGATCTATCGCCGGAAGTTATGGCAGGAGTGATGCAAAATGTTATAAATGCGGGCCCGAATGGTCATCAATTCTGGCGACAGTCACTTAACCGCTATAATTTTTTTGACTTAATGGAAAAAAATTTAATACATCAGATAAATATAGTCCATAAGTAGAACCAAAGCTTTTCGTTCATAAAAGAAATTACAGCCAAAGAACATCGGATGACAACTTTTGCGCCACCTTGCGTTGGTCCAGATTAATCCTAAACATTTCAAGGCTGCTATTGTACTTCATACCTATGTGGCAGATTTTGCGTGTTGAATACACGTCCCCACATTAAATACTTATAGGAACCAGGGTTGTAACTCATTAGTGGTCCACATCACGGAAAGAGTTTACCACTCTCGGCCTTTTTTGCGGGAGTCTTAACGTGGACAGTTCCAAAACCAAGATTTATTGTAGTTGCAGCAGACATAAGCTCTCAGAGACCGTATCAGATCTCATTGAATACTGTGATTCCAGCGAGATGAAGCTTATCACATGCAGCGAATACTACTTGAGAGGCAACCACCTCCTGTACTTCTTACTGCCGTCTGACTTCGTTGTTAACAATGATCCTTCTTAGTCCCTAATCGAGTTCTTTGTCGTTATGTTTAAATGAAGCCATTTCCCTTTTGGAAAATTATACTCCATGATGCCTTCATTGGAAGTCAGAAGAAATTATTTTAATGATTTCGCAGAGAAGGAAAACATAGAATGCTTCTTCTCAAAGGAATTTCAAAACGCCACACAAAAACTCGAGAGTATTTCGAGCATGAATTGTGACTCGTTCAAGAAGACGATTTTCCTTATTTTAAAACATCGAGCATCCTTTCCACGTCAATAATATCTCCCCAATCCCACAGCAGATACAACTCTAAGGAAAAAGGAGAATGGCTCTTCAATAGAATCCTTCTTCAAAGACCATTTCATTCCAAGTACGAGTACATACTCGTATATGATACAACATTCGCGGAAGTAGCTCCTTTATCCTCGCACTTACTGCAAAGTCAATGACATTGGCTTACAGTTCCGTAGAAGCAGCTACGAGTACGAATATCTGCTCTAAAGGATGGTAAATCAAATGAAGGCAACACATTCAGAGAAAAAGAGATAAACGTGGGAAAACTGTCAGAATGGAAGCACAAATAATTCGCCGACACACCATCTGTTTGTGGGGGAAAATTTATTGACTGACACGACGGCACTTTGTGAATCCGCTAACAACCCCACAAATCGTTTCTTATAACTCCCCTAGTCTACCCCACTATCCAGCACATTTCATTCCCTTTGCTTTCAGAACTCGAAAAATTCTTGATCCTCCGCTGTATTGAAACAGCCGTACTTAACGAGTAGTAGACACAAATTAATTTCATCGGCGTTGGTACTCACGCTCACGCGTTTCGTATTTCTAAATCGTAACGTTGGAAGCGCTTTAACCCCCCAATCGTACTCGTAAAAGGACAGAGACGTCCTTGTTAAATGAAATTCCTTTTATACCTGCTTTCCGCGGTCTAGAAACGGCAATGGCAAAACTGCTGTTAACTCGTGCAAAGGCAATTAAAGTTGAGTTACAGTGAAAGGATAATTAGTTTTTTGCTCTATAGCAATGCTCGTAAGGATACTCGGAATAAGATCTAACGAAACACCACAAAAAGGTGTTTGTTTTGCTTTTTCTTTTTTTTCCTTTCTACGTATATAATTGGCACACCGTTAGAATTTTTTTAGTTTGTTGCCACGCGGAACCAAACGCAGTCAGACGAAGAGTTTCCACTCGCGCAACAGACTAATGGCAGCTTTTAAAAAATATTTTACAGAGCTTGAGCTGGAGGAGATTTTGCCACGAAAACTGCCACCGACATTGTTGTGGAGTCTTGAATGGCACCACGGTGACCCATTGAAAGTGGATTCCTGAAAAAGTGCGCAGAGCGAATTGCATGAAAGTTAAGCCCGTATGATGGTGAATGGAGTTCTTCAAGTGGACAGTTGTCGTTATCCTTGGATTCTATTTTGGATTTTCATTTTACGGGTTTTGTTTGAAGCTGGCATGGCAAAACAGCCGGTTGGCAGCTATAATGGCACTCTGCGGTATTGTTTGGTAAATTAACACAGATTTACAGCTGGAGATATGTTTCGAGGGTATTGTCAGACTTGTCGGAAACACTGAAAAGGATGTTTGAAATGTTCGCTTTTATTAGATGAAAGAAATTATTTTGAAGAGATTCGGTGAACTGTTTATCGTAATCGGGACTACCAGGGCTTCAGAGTGATAAACTCTGAATGGAATCGGTTCAATGCACATATCGGATAATGGAAATTAGTTCAAGGGAGAATGATCATATCCTGAGCGCCTACGTGGACACGTAAACTGAATAGGAAAGGGATTGCAGTCAATATTAAGTTGGAAGAATAAAGGTTTTTTTTATGGAAGTGGTTCTTTTATATGGTTAGGTGCTATGTGATCATGCACTGATCAGTGTCTGCACGGCTAATCCCAGCTCTTCTTTGCTAAAACCTGAAGTTTCCTGTTTATGTCTCGGCGGAGATCCTCTCACTTCCGTTTTTTGCTAGAATTGATGGCCCTCTTGAGCTCGGATCTTTTGGTTCTGAACTCCGGTAGAGCTTCCTCTATGTTTTCAGTGTGTCTTCTCCTTCTCCTGGTGACTATGCGCCTAAGTTGTAGGCATCTCCTGCGGAACTCAGCTATCTCGTCTGTCCACCAGTACACTGTATTTCTCCTTCTGTTGTTGCAGCTTTTCCTGGGCATTGAAGCATCACATGCGAGCCGTATCAGTTGCATCGTGGCTTCAGTTTTTATCCTTGTACTTGGAGTACGGTACTTTCTCCTTCTTCAATGACGGATTTGAAAAGCTGTTGATGTTCCATCTCGGTGTTGGTGAACGGTTCCAGATACGAGTTCGCCTGTATAATCCTCGATTACTCGATTTTTTATTCTTGCGGATGTTGATTCCGTAGCGAAGGTTACATCCGGTATGGCGCCTCTTTGCCCTGGCCTCCTGAAAGTCGGGGTGTTACCTACATTTGCTACGTTTAGACCTTGTCTCGCAGCCATCT
The DNA here is from genome assembly GCA_963966105.1 of Volucella zonaria. Taxonomy (NCBI): domain Eukaryota; kingdom Metazoa; phylum Arthropoda; class Insecta; order Diptera; family Syrphidae; genus Volucella; species Volucella zonaria. The sequence goes on along the minus strand of OZ014530.1, from coordinate 30,452,552 downwards.
CAAGTATTTGCCTTCCTCGAGAGTCTGTAGTTGGCATTCCCCACTCTTGAGCTCTGGCGTTAATGTCGCCGGCAACCAGGATCTCGCCTGTCGTTTCATTTAATAAGTCCTCCAGATCATTAAGTTTTTGGCGGAAATCGTCGATCCTGTCGTTCGGGCTGAAATATTTGCTTCCAACAGTGAGTCCATCGGTCTTAGCCCACGCGAGACCTCTTTGTGTAGCTTGGTTTGGGCCCCCACCCAAAGCGGATTTCGGTCCGGGCCTGACTTGTTAGAGGTAGGCCCCCTTGTGGGAGCGTCATGGTGGCTGTGGTTTAAACCCAAATCGCGGGTACGGGTTTCCTTTTTGGTTTAGCCCATTGTAGAGTTGCAAATGAAGTACTGGGTGCTGCGACCCTAACAGCAGCAAGAGGTTTTAGGTCGGCCTCGACTGATACCGAGGGTGGAACTTTTGCCTCCAACACAGTTCCGAATTGGTATCAAAATTTGTGTGGCGAGCGATGGCAAGGCGTATCCTTGCTCCCTATGGATGTATGGGCATCTCGTAAACATAAGGTCTTATGACAGGTGGTTTACGTTAAAAATCCAGGTACGTTCTGTACCTTGGTTTTTCAGGGAGAATGGCCTTGTGTCTGGTATCCAGATTGCAGCAGGTTCCTAAGGTGTCCACTATCCAGTTTGTCTTTTTGGCTACGTACTGTTCGCTGATGATGACGACATCAATCTGCAATTCACTTAGTAATGTAGACAATAGATTGTCAGCCGTTCGACTCCGGTGGATATTTCCCTATAGGATTCTGGTCATTGTAAAGCCTTTTTCTTCGCATTTTCAAGTGCCTCTCGGAAAACTCGACACTTAAAGGCAAACGCTGATGTTTGCAGATCCGCACATAGGCAACATTTTGGTGATTTTCTGCAGTCGATCTTTTTGTGGCCCCCTTTTCCACAGTTTAAGCAGACCCCTTGACTTTTTCTGTTCGTGCCCCTGCAGGTTGCCTGATAGTGTCCGTATCTGAAACACTTGAAGCATCTAAGAACTTCTACTCTGCGACGCATTCTACACTGAACCCATCCTATTTGGATTTGAGGAATCTTCAACATCTCGTAAGCTGCTCGAGCTGCTCGAGTGTCTATCCTAGTCACTGCCACCTGTATTTCCAGATTTTGGACTGATGTTTTCTTCTTGATGGCTTCCTCGACCTCTTCTGCTATGGTCAGTTCATCCAAGTCCCTGATTTCGAGTGCAACTTTTTCTTCAAGGTTGCGAACCGTAGCTCTTTCTCCTAAAATATTTCTAAGGGATTTCCCAAAAGCCTTTTTGTCCTTTGTCGCCAGTCCCACTTCTAAGAGGACATCCCCTTGCTTTGTTTGTCGCATTGATTTGATGACAGTTTCGGTTTCATCGGGGTTTGCTTTTTTCCGAATTTCCCGCCGAATATCAGCGTATTTTTCCTTACCTTTTGGTTTGATAAGGATTTCCTCGTGCCTGAATTCCCGGTGCCTACTTCTTCTTCTCCTTCTGCCTGGTTTTATTTGTAGTGTTTTCTCTTAGGCATTCCTTAGGAGTAGGTAGTAGTAGAACTTTTGCAAAGCTGTCCTGTTCTGTGTTTGTTATTTCAGTGTCCACACCTTCCGTCTCAAGCATTTTCTCATGTTTTGATTTGTTTACTGGAATTGAAGAATTTCTAGTTTTCTTATCCGTTCGCTATACAAGAGGGCTAGATGGAGGTCTCTTGTTTCCGGCTGGGGGTCTTGACTTTGTAGTTGGAGCTGTCTTTTCTCCTGGCTTTTTGTTCTTGTTTGCTGGCGGTATCTTCCGGGTTGGCTTCATGAAGGTTCGGACTTTTGCGTCCCACTTCATTTTGTCCAGCGATTCCTGTAATGCGGCAATTCCGTTTCTGATGTCTATGCCAACAATTTTTTGCCTAACACGGGCATTCTTCATCATTTTTAAGATGTCGCAACATTTCTGTACTTCCTTGGAAATTTTGTCTTCGAGTTTTTGCTCTTCGGAAGCCGAGAGGGGAAGCTGAGTTTCTGTAGGACTCAAATCTATAAGCTCTTGCGTAGATTTTTTGGTTTCAACATGTCTTACTAGTCTGCTCAGTTCCTCTTCAGTCGAATTTCCTGGAACCTCTTCAACCGTAGCGCTACTGCCTACAGTCGTCTGGAATATATCCAGCAGCTGGAGGCTTTACTGCTGGAGGATTTTCTGCGACCAGCTCATGCAGACCTAAAGGGGTGTTCACTGCCGACGCCGGCGATGGTGTTCGTTGCACCCGTGCACATCTCTTAAAGGGATCTCTTCTGGATTCACTTGTAGCTTTCTGTTCCACGGGAGCCAAGTGTTCCACTCCAGGGTGTTATGATCTCTGCGTTTTTGGTTTTGCGGTCACTGTATGTCGACGTCCCGAGGCTCGCTTGCTCACCCTTGATAGACGCCGGTACTAGGGATCCGACTCCCTGCACCGTAAGATTTCTCGTCTCTTTACCATCCAAGTTTTGGTTTAAGTTCTGTGTTCCTTCACATAGTTATTTTTTTTTGTCCACGGGTGGTATTTTATTTCCCACCTACCCTGCGTTAACAACGAGTATTAATACCGAGCGTTCCTCCATCCGCCACCTGAAGGCGCATCCTCTAGGGGAAAAACAACAAAACCCCCCCGGCCCAGATGGAATTCCAGCAGAAGTAATAAAAGTGACTGCCCAAGCATGCCCTAACCTGCTGCTAAACATGTACAACAGTTGCCTCGAAGAAGGAGTCTTCCCAAAGAGCTGGAAAAAGCAACGATTGGTACTGATCAGCAAAGAAAAAGGAGACTCAGATTCCCCATCAGCTTACAGGCCCTTATGTATGCCGGACACTGCGGGAAAACTGATGGAAAAACTGCTCAAATCACAGATGCAGTACAAAGAGCGGGAGACTTGGCAGGAAGGCAGTACGCGTTCAGGAAAGGACGCTCCACGGTCGGAGCTATTGAAGAAGTGGTGAAGTCTGTTCAAACGGCCCAACAAGGAAGTTGCCGCTCTGAGAAGATCGTTTTGCTGGCAACCCTGGACGTAAGAAATGCATTCAACTCAGCCAGGTGGAGTGATATACTAAATGCGCTAGAAAATAGATTCAACATCCCAGCCTATTTATTACATATGATGAAGGACTATCTCAGGGATCTGGAGCTCATCTACGAGACCACAGAATCTGGAGCAGCACAGGAATCAATCCTGGGACCAGACCTCTGGACCATCTCCTATGATGATATACTGCGGATAGAGATGCCCGAAGACATCTTTCTCGTTGGGTATGCAGACGACATCGTGGCAGTGATAACGGCAAGAGACACTGAAAACGCGCAAAGAAAATTGAACCAAGTCATGCGGTGAACAACCTTCTGGATGGATGACCACGGTCTTAGTTTGGCAACAGAGAAAACTGAGATAGTCTTTCTGACGAAGAAGAAAATCCCGACACAAATAGACTTCCAAATTGGCTCTGAAGTCATTAAGAGTAAGGACGCGGTGAGGTATTTGGGATTGAGGCTTGACACAAAACCAACTTTCTGGCAACAGATAAAGTACGCAGCGAAAAGAGCCTCTAGAGTTACAACATCACACAGTAGATTAATGGCGAACATAGGTGGTCCAACGCCAAGTAAGCGCAGGCTATTAATGTCGACAACGCATGCCATTCTCCTATATGGAAGTGAGATCTGGTCAGTCGCGCTTCGACAAGAAAAGTACCGGAAGCAGATGGCGGCAGTGCAAAGACGTGGAGCTCTACACGTGGCTAGCACTTACCAAACGGTGTCGGAACCAGCCGCCCTTGTAGTCACAGGAGTAACTCCCATCGATCTCCTAGCAACACAAAGGAAGTACGTCCAAAGGATTGGAAACAGCAAACGATACGGAAGTGGCAAGAGCGCAGGATCTCGGAAAGCAGAGGAAGGTGGACAGCGAGGCTGATAAGAAATGAAACACGGGGAGGTCAACTACTTCGTTACCCAGTTTCTTACCGGACACGGAAATTTCAAAGCCTTTTTACATATCGGCAAAACGGATATCCCAGCCTGCCAGTACGGCGAATCCCCAGCAGACGACCTACATCACAAATTTTTTGCCTGCAGAAGATGGGAAGCCCAACGCACAGCACTGGAAAACAGCATTGGTGCTTTCAACCCAGAAAACGAGTGACCTGACTGGGGATGAATTTATCAGTTTGTGGAAGATATTCTCAGAAGAAAGAAAAGAGAAGAAGAACAATATCGGGAAAGCACGTAAACCCGAAAGGGTGTAGAATCATAGCCCCTTGGAGTAATGCGAAGAGCGGTCCCAGGGGGTTGTGTCAGAAGCCACAGGGTTGGGAGGAGTTTTAGTCCTTGTGATCCGAAAGCATGCGGAGAGAGCCGGACACATGGGGATGGTCAATGGTGCGTAAGGCATTTCTCCTCCCCCAAAAAGTAAAAAAAAAAAAAATGCACTGATCAGTGTTGTACTGGCAATGCCCTGTGTTTAGTTTACCTACATAGCGTCAGTAAGTGGTAGTCGCATTAATGTGGAATTTTTCACAATTAAAAGCATGAGTCCTGGCCAAAAAGAAAACACCAACTCTATAACATTTTGTCGGAGATGAATGATCCTCAGAAGGAGGAGGTACGGCGTATGTTTTGGGGTGACAGAATCAGCCTTGTGGTCAACGGTCAGAATGGTTACTATGGGTGCAGACATAAAGATAGGGAGTTTCCGTATCCCCGAATCTGGTTATCCGCTCTGGAATGTCCAGTCCCTTTTGACAAAGTAATTGTGATTATGGGTTTAGCTATTTGGCTGCGAAAGAAACCTATGGTACTGTTGCAAGCCCACCAAGAGCCTCAAATAAGAATGGACCCACAATTGACGACCATTCAAAACGCAAACAGTGCAAGTACGTTTGGGTCTACGCATGAAACGTTCGGACCTTGAACAGGTAGGAGTAGAGCTGCTTGAAAGCAGGAGTTATCGATATCCATGAATTGCGATAAGCTGAGTCGCTCAGAAAGAGGATGAAAACTATGACATTCAAAATGGACATTGTTATAGAGGCCGTGACTATTTAAGTCCGGATGTGTTGTAAGCGAAAGACCACAGATGAAACATAGGATGCCACTAAAGAATATTTCTAAGGGCTTCCCGACAAAGCCTACGAAGTGATCTCAGTATGACAGTAGAGTCGTTTTGGATGATTTTATTGCCAAAATGAGAAAAGAAAGCATTCGAAAAGCATGTCATACTATACATGACACAATGTCTGAAAACTCGGATAATTGACTTTTCTGCGGGCGAGAGTGGCGATTACCTGATAATAATTTGACTGATGTAAGGTACTTCACTTGTACTTAAGATGCCCTAGCATTCCAAGAGCCCAATAGAGACTTTGACCACTATATGTTTGTGTAGCTATAGTCAAGCTGATTCGAACTGCAACTGCCAAAGCAAAAAATGTTGGAAAATACATCAATTTTCAAATTGTATCAGTAGTTGTCAATATGTCCAACTTTGGCGCGAATAATGGCCTTGAGACAGCCGAAGAAAGCATCGCACGTTGCACGCAAGTCGCTCTGCGGTATTTTGGCCCATTCCCGGCGAAGTGCTTGTTTGAGGTGGTCCAAACTTTGGTATTTTTTAGTGCCAACCTTCGCCTTCAAAATACCCCAGACAGAGAAATCCAACGGATTTGCATCCGGAGAATTTGCAATCCATTGTGTCGAAGAAATGAAGTGTGTTTTTTAACCAATCTGGTTGCCGTCCGAAGGTGTAAATTTTCGCAGAACCTCTCTGGCAAGTAAACTCGGTCATTTTGTTTGTTGACATATTGCTCGATAACAAATGGCGACTCATCGGAAAAAACCAAATTCGGCAACTCACCACTTTCGTGCAAGCGTAGCAAGTCCTTCGCTCTTTCGGCTCTAACTTTTTTCTGTTGCGGTGTAAGATCGTGAGCTTTTTGGGACTTCAATGGCTTGAGCCCAAGCTCATTTTTCAGTATGTGTTGCATCCGTTCCAACGATATGTTGAGCTCACGAGCCATTTTTCTTCCACTTCGACGCGGATTTCGCTCAATTCGAGCCTTCACTTTCCGAACCATTTCTGCCGATGTTGCTGTTTTTTTATGACCACTTCTATGGCGTTTTGCAACGCTGCCGGTATCATGAGCTATGGCTCGAGACACAAATTTATTCACGTTGAGGTGCTGGAGGACTTTAACGATAGCTACTTGTGGTTTTCCAGCCAAATATAAAGCAATCACACTATCACGTTTGAATTCCATCTCGGATAAAAATTTTTTAACACAACTGAGACGCAAATAGTTTAAAAGACTTGTAAATAATAAAATTATCTGTCATGTGTCAAAATTTGAGCTCGCTGTCATGAACGGTTTGGAAATTATAGCAGTCTGAAGTTGGTTGCAGTTCGAGTCATTCACGGTGTATATATTTTGTGTACTAAGTTCATAAAAAACGAATTAAATATTGAAGTATGACCTCTTAACTAACAAATAAAACCAACAAAATACTTAATTTCCAACACTTCTAAAAATCATTTTTGATCAGGAGTTGTAGAACCATATTCCATAGTGCGGAGCGGCGATTACCTATGATCAGGTAACACTTACATTGTGACTGATGTAAGGTACTTTACTAGTATTTAAGATGCCCTAGCATTCCAAGAGGCTAATAGAGACTTTGACCACTATAACATGTATGTAGCTATAGTCAAGGTACATAACATATATAGACATTTAGAGGGACCACAACAACGAATAGATACATTTACTCCTACTCCTTCTTATCTTATGAACCGTTGAAATATTTAATGTGCATAATAATCTACTACTACACATTTCAGCTACCTAGTACGTATCTGTATTGCTACTGAGTCGAATCGTGATATACTAAGCTAGGCTAGACTCAAAGTAGGACAGTATAACTGCTACTTGAGCTACTTGTTGCACATCCGTCTTTAAATTCTCATTGAGAACATGCCTGTACTCTTCTAGGCACAACATTATTCCATTACTGTTAGTACATGATTTGTAATGTTACATATTGAATTAATTAACCATTCGCCAGAACTTAACCTTGCTGTTCACATGGTGCCGAAACCCGTTCGACATATGTACATTGTGGAAGAACATATTTAATCGACGTGACGGAAAGTTCCAACTTTCTTCGTCCACCGAAACCACTAGTCATCGAGCAAGAGAAAGATATGGCGCGGGAATGGAAGCTGTGGAGACAACAGAAGGCTCATATGTTTTACGTGGAGACTTGAGATGTAGGCCTTATTCCACGGACCGCCTATGCTCATATCGGCATTAAAATAATACGTCAATCAACCACCTCCAGTATCTACTACAATAGAAGTCGTGTGTAAGGCATGATCTCCTCCCATGGTAAAGGGTTGAGGCCTATCTGAAACCTTTGCCATTCTATGGCCACGGCACCTGACTGCTGTGCAACTCCACACCGGGCAGACCGCTTGATTCCATTGCCATCAAATGATTGAACACAAGCCGTGCGGAACCATGATGTGTCCGAGTTCAAGGCGATCTACCCTTCCCGCGATTATGGGTATAAACCAACACCCACCACAATAATCCCACAAAGGGGCCAACTGCTAGGTCAGGAAACGAAGTTCCGGGGGTCGAGCTCCGCAACCTTGCGGTTACTTCCAGTTGGGCACCTTACTGCCAAGGACTGATCCCCTTTAAACCTGCTCACTGAGCATCAAGGTGCAGTTGCCTGTATAGACGTCCAGTAATAACTATATTTGCATAGTCCTAAATCCTTGCTATTTACGCGTTATCAGCTAGAGTGCTGCCAAAGTCGTAAGCACCTACGCCCATAGTTCGATGATCCCTGACAGCGTCATATAAGGGACATTCACACAGAGTGTGCACCCAATCTTCAAAAGGAGCTCCACACGAGCAGTCCTCCACCTAGCTAAGGCCCCTTTTATGCTGGAATGCATTAAAGGAACCATGTCCAGAAAGAAGAAACCTCAGCTCCGCCGTTCCCGCTAGCAGAGCCTTACGCTCGCGTAAGGACATTCGGTTGACTCTAGTGTCAGACAACCAAGGGAGGTACCCCTCTTTAACTTGAACGCTATTTCATGTCGGATCGCCTCCAAGTCGAGAGGAGGCACTTCAGGTCCAGACCGTACGGCAAACAGGCAAACAGCCAAGCAAGGCAACTCTTTGGCAAGATAGGATTTTTCTGCGAACCCACATAGTCGTGACTAAAAATACTGATGCCCCAAATGTTGCACAGGCAACAAAAAAGGCCAGCATATGCGGTACGTACAGCACATCAGTTGTGAGCTTGCCATTGACTCTTACCGAGTGTGGTAAGAAGTTCAAATTATCATCCAAGGTTATACCCAGATACTTGATTTGCGCTACGTATTTAAGAGTATTTCCATTCAACTTGATTTGGGGAGGTCGCCTTCCTAATGGACTTGCCCTTAAGCAACATCATTATGGTCTTTTTCTGTGATATGAAAACGCCTACACTATGTATTGCTCCAGTCCGCAACTTGTGTGGAGACAACAGATAGTCTCTGGTTTTTAACGTAAACACCTGTGGTGTAGATTTAAGTTTACGTGATGCCCGTACATCCATTGGAGCAAGGATACGCCTTGCCATCGCTCTCCGCCAATAGCTTTGATTCCAATTCGGAACTGTGTTGGAGGCACAAGTTCCACCCTTGGTATGAGTCGAGGCCGACCTAAATCCTCTTACTGCTCTTAGGGTCACAGCTCCCTGTAAGATGCGGATATCCTTTGCCGATATCACATTTTTCTTCAGCAAGGACAGAGCTCTTTAATCGTTAAAATTTCCGCCTTGAAGACTCTACAGTGATTTGGAAGACGGAAGGAGAGGCTTAAATTTAGTTTATCTGAGAAAACACCGCCACCAACCCCGCTATCAGTTTTAGATCCATCTGTGTAAAAGTGGATTGAATTGCATCTTCCTCCCAGAAGGATCTAGAAGGGCAGCTACATGAAAGTCTTTGTCAAACCAACGTTTGGAAATACTGTAGTCGATGTTCTCTGTGAGGATTCCTAATATATGAAGGGTATTAGCGTGGTCAAATGAATTATTTGTGAACTGTGTAGTCGCTTTAAGGCGGATAGCTGCAGCCGCAACTACTTGCCTGCTAAAGATATTGAGGGATATCAAGTGGAACAGAATATCCAGTGCCAAGAGCGTAGCTTTCCGCTTATGCATTGACATGCTGTTCTTTGGACTCTGCTTAGTTTGCTGCAGCTGACTGCATTGTCTAAGACCGTCCACCAGATAACAACCCGGTAGGTGAGTATCGGTCTTATGACCGAGATCTATAGCCAGTGTACGAGGTTGAAGGCCCCATTTGTTCAAAATGGCTTTTTTTCAAGAGAATAAAGATACCTAGCTTTTTGGCTCTTTCTTGAATGTTAGGTTTCCAGTTCAGTTTCCTGTCAAAAATGAGACCCAGATAATTTGCTGTATCGGAAAGGACCAAACTGGTACCGTTTATTGAGGGAGGGTCTCTGATTAGAATTTTATATTTTCTGGAAATCCCAACAGGTTGATCTGTTAAAATTTAGCTGAAAGAGTTCTTACCAGATGCTTACCAGAGACGGCTATAGTAGTAATTGCCGCATAGGCAATAGCCGCATAGGCAATTACTCTGCTTCCACCCGCTTCCAGGTATATCAGCAAAAGTTTATTACCCACTAAGTGCCAGAGAAGGGGAGAAAGGGCACCGCCTTGCCACGTGCCTCTGCTGACACATCTTCTAGCAGAAGCTCCACCAAGTTTGGAGTTGATTATCCTGCTATTTAGCATAAGACTGATTAACTTGCCAAGTGAGTCGTCTACCTGCAGAGTTGACAGCGCACTGATGATTGAATACCCTTGGTACAGCACCCAGTACTAATTGCAACCCTACATCGGGTCGAACATCTTCCTGCGATTTTAGGTTTAAACAATAGCCCACTACTGTGATGACGCTCCTACTAAAAGTCCAACGTCTAGAAATCAGGCCCGGACCGAAGTTCGGGTGCTCCTAACTCCCACGGTACCGTGATTTATGTCCTGGTATTTTTTTTTCTAAACTTAACGCTCAAATGGCTATGAATACACTTATAATGCCTCATCATGTGTTAAGTTTTTTCAGAAAATGGGATAGGGGAGAACGAAAGATGTTTGGGCTCAGTGGTTATTTCGCTGCATGGGTGACGCCCAACATTTAATGGGGAGACTAAATTCTTAGTGGAAGTTTGCTTGGTGTTGATTTCTAGTCAACTGCTTATCTTTGAAAGGAAGTCCACTACCACTTGAGCCCCGGCCACCCACGTTGGACTACGAGTGGTCCTTCCACCAACAGGACCTAGGAGCAGCAGCTTGTAACTGGTCAAATCGTAGCCATTTTCAGTGGCATTAAGTCCCCACTCATGAATAAGTTTATAACCCTCGACATCATACACCCAATTCGGATCTGGAACCCAAACAAGGCACGATGAATTCAGCCTTCCGACTACGCTGAGCATATGTCCGGCATTCTCGGGCTAATTTGGAAGTCGTGAGAAGCTTTACCAAGACCTTAAGTGCAGGCTTCCTGTCGCTGCAGATGTAGTTTTTTCACCCCATCCAACGATTGTTCGCGATATAGTTCATTAACGTAAGGATTGTGTACGAGTATATTTCCTTGGAAGACAGAATAAAGTTTCAAAAGGGTGAAATCACGCTCCATAAAGACAGACAACAGCGCCGCATCCTAAATCGGTTTTGGAGCCGTCCGGTCCGGAAAAATCCGACTGCATCCCCTTCCTGGCTAGAGTTCTGGCTAAAACCATTCTTGGGCACAGTGAAAGGCGATTTGAACAGGAGTTCTTTTAGCATGCCCATAAGACCATAGCCAAGAGGCTGTTGGTGCGCAAGGTTATCAACATCCAGAGCGTGTGTTTAAATGGAAGATGACTGAGATTTCAGTCTAGAATCCAGAGTTTTAAATACCTGTCATGTGCGTCAAGTCTTATACATACGAATAAGTCTAAAAGGATTTCGATGTTTTAGAAGAAAGAAGCAGAGGAGGTATAGACTAACTCAGTAAAAACGCAACACCGCAGGTATCTGACTTAAAATCATTTAACTCACTCGCTGGTCTGACCAAGCAATCGATAGTACTACCCGAGACACAGCTGCTACTATTTGTATAAGGTCAGACTAAGTTTTGTAGAATTGACATCTTCATTTCTTATTTACAATACATCTATGCACTTTCGCTATATCTAAAAGCATCTTCCAAAAACCAAGTCCATGAGACTTTGTCCCTTAAATTCGATAAATACTACTTCAAACAAAGCCGATGACTATATATTACCATCTTCCCTGGTGTAGGTTTCTTGAGATGTTGAAAAAAGAATTTTTCATGCTTTCATGAGTAATTCGAATCCAGTATCTCATGTATCAAAACCATCTACAAACGAAAATATAAAAAACGAATTAAATTGAAAGTCGTTTAGAATATTAGAGAGTCTTGAGTTTAAGCAGAGAGAAATGTTGCCCTGGTGACAGTTGCTTGTTCGTTATATGAGTACTTCTTTGCCAGAACGCCTGGTGGAAGATGAGTAATTATTTCCTAACATTTCCTTAATAACAAGTCCTTTCCCTTCATTTGTTTTCATATTACAGGATGTTCATACCACTTACATACACCTCTTTCCTTTGAACGCATTGAAAGATACTCATATCTAAAGATAGATGAATCTTGTTGCTACGCTAACTGCTTTAACCTCAAAATAACTTTACAATTCGCATCTTTACTATCAAATTTACATTGAGAGATATAATACCGATGATGTAGCGGAAGCATGATTGAATTTCATGCTTTGGAGCTATTTGCATGAAACTAATGAGTTATCCTTCCACCTTAAGTTGGGTGAATATTCTTCTTCAAGTATCTAATAACGATGAAATCAAATTTACTCCTTAATTGTAAGCAAAACTTGCTAGTCCTAACAGTCCTTGTAGGAATACGAGTACTTCGATTCGTAGTCTTGCAGTTGAGTCAGTCTACATGGATTCCCACACCAAGTTGAAGTAGTTTCACCTCACTTCAAAGTGCTACAAAGTATCTTTTCTACTGTGACATTAAAAGAGTGAATTAAAATGAATGGGAAAATCACACGATACGTGCTTAGGATGTTAGATACTTTGTTAAACAAGGTGAATTCCTGTCGGAAAGTTTTTCAATTGGTTTTAGAGGGAATGCTCCTCGTACATACTCCTAGTTAGACAAATGGAGTGAGAGTTGGTTTTGGCCAGGAAGCATGTCGGAGGAAGTGAGAAATTTCTCACATGGTTTCATGTCGGAAAATCAAACATGCTGTGCATTTCCGAAGGTCCGGTGGGGAACCACATTTCATGGCTACAGCTGTTGGAAAACATTGGTTGGTTTTGCTACGCAAAAAGAAGGAGCAACTTTTTCCGTATAAAAATAATATTTCGGTGTTGGTTGTAGAATTTGTTAAGCGCTATCTTGTATATGGTAATATGTGTTAGATGTGCATGATTTTTCGGATGGTAGTTCGTGTTCGTGTGTTCGTAAGGAACACATGCCGGAATAATCCATTAATTACGTCTCGCCCGTGGACTTCTTGAGTTCGTACACAAGCAAGCGCTTGTTTTCGGATTAGAGCAGAGTTACATATTGTTTCTCTGCTGTGAAGCACTTGGGCAAAAGTGTTGCTACAAGTTTCAAAGTAACTAATTAGAAAAGTGAACTAAGCGGCTTTAGCTTAATAGTCCGAAAATAGAACATTTATGCTTCAAGAATCATATAATTGGGATGTACTCTGATGGATTATGTATCGAAGGGGCGTATTACCATCACGTATTCTCTTATGATCTGTCAAAAATGTAGGACCCTAAAAAGCCATCATCTGCAGTTACTATAATGTGGAATAAGTGACTATATAAGTCGCTATAAGGAACCGCATTGCTAATGTGGCTAAAGTACTTGTCTTATACATCTGCGGAAGCCGCGCAGGTTGATGCGTGAACCTATAGAGTCCTAAATTACAAATGCTTATCAAAAATCTCCCAGCCTATCTTTCTTTCCTTCCTGGGTCGTTCTTAGAACTTGTCCCAGGTTTCAGCTCTTCAAATAAGTCGCCAATACCTACCAGCATTAGTAATGCCCCCACTTGTAATAGGAATCTTTTGGTATAACCAGGAGTGCAGTGAGCTCAACTAAACGTGGTTTTATTAGAGTGCTGTGACAGATAAAAATGGGAGCCACTGTTGAAAAAAATGCGATAAGGTCCGAGGAAAGGCACTATAAACGCGATTTTAAACACAACGCGAGGTGTTGCTTAGACAGTGGAGTTTGGAAGATTCACAAAAATGTTGGAAGATCAGAGGAAGCCTACCCGATTCAAGCAATCGGTGGGAGCGGCCGGTTCTAAATATGGGCAGTGGGAAGACTCACCAAGGTGAATGCTGCGATTTACGTAAGAACTGGGCTAAGAATTATTGCTAAGTTCCAGTTGACTAACAAGAGTGAAATTGAAGTCTCCAACAGGTGACCTACTTGCTGGATCTATTCACAGATTTAACAAGCGTATCCATGCTTCTTCTGTCTTCAATCCAATGCAGTAGGTATTGACGAAATTCACTCCAAATTCGTCAATATTATTGTATTTTCCCGGTCATTCTTTTCTCATTAGTGCCAGTTTGCAGCTCTATCATGACTACGGGTTATATTACAGCGACCGTCAAAGTTGCCAGGAATGACTGCAACGCCTTTTCTATGCGTGAGAAATTTCAATATGACCAAACACTGAAGCGAAAAATAACCCAATATCCCAAAGGCGGTATTTTTGGTCGCTCATCAAAAATATTAGAAATTCTGCCTCATTTTCTATTCCAACGCTCATTTATAATGACATTCCAGCCATCAGCACGTTCGAAAAGGCAAATCGGCTTGTTGCACACTTTGCGGCGAGCTCAACAGTTCCAGATTGTGTTTGTCTCCACCTATACTTGAATGCGTCGAATCTTCAATGGGATGAATCCACCTTCGCACTCGTGTAGTAGCTAGAGCCCTTAAGGATCTTAACATTCACAAAGCCGCTGTTCCAGATGGTATGTTTCCCCTTCTCTGAAGATATGTTCTTCCTCGCTGGCAAAACCACTTTCCGAGCAGAAGAGAAACTGCATTTGTCCAGCCCGTCGCTAAAAAAGGCGAATTTTCTTCTATCTCCTCCTACAGACCCATTGCACTTAGGTCTTTTCAATCCAAGGTCATGGAAACGCTGATAAAATGCCAGTTCAAGAAATATTTCGAAACACAAGGACTTCTCAATGATTTGATGGCATGCCTCAACGAAAAGTGGAACCCAGGCATACATCAATCTGCCGAAATCAAGATACTTGCACTTGATATTTCTAAGGCATTTGACAGAGTTTGGCATCAGGCTCTTTTGTCGAAAATGCGTGATTTTCAATGGATTAGAAATTACCTTTCGGAACGTTCAATTCAAGTTGTCTTGGACGGTTACAAGTCTGATATTCACAAAATAAATGCTGGTGTGCACCAGGGCTCAGTTCTGTCTCCGACACTCTTTTTAATTTTCACCAACGATCTCTTGTCTGTTACTTCTAATCCAATATATTCCTTCGCTGATGACAGTACTCTCTGCCTTCCATGTTCGTTCCCGGACTCACGTCTCTGCTCTTCGGCTGTCGAACGGGAACAGCAGCGTACGGAAAGCTCATTAAATTCTGATATTAACCCTCATAACTAATTGGGGAACTATCAACAGAGTGGAATTTAATGCTTCCAAAACACAATGCTGCCTGCTGTCGTTAAAGCGAAATTTAACCCAGCTATTATCCATGGATGGCACTTACATCGTCGAAACCGAAAAACTTTCCCTTCTCAGTATGTGTGTCAATCACAACTTACGTTGGCAAGATCACATATTCGGTGTGGCGAAGTGTTTAGGTTTCCTCAAACGATGTAAGAAATACTTTTCCCTTCTGATCTGGCCTCAACATACCACCTTGATCAAAAAGTTTCCGGGGGACACCACCGTGTGGCGCTCCCGTTGTTCCGATTTGAGTTTTGTTTTTTTTTAAGTTGGTAAATGTGTTGTTGACATTCCCTCTAAATTTCAGCGTCATACCTTGACATTTGCAAAAGTTACGTAGCCAAGAGTACATCTACTCGTATCTCTTTGTGTGTTGGCGATTTTTCACAATTTTAGAAATGGATTTAAATTTGCAACAACGAACTTGTACGAGTAAATTTTGCGTAAAAAACGGATTTAATGGTGCTCGAACGTTGGAAATATTGGAAAAGTGTTTCGGCTACAATTCTGTAAAGAAAACGGTCGTTACCAGTGGCACGAGCAGTTCAAAAGTGGTCGTGAGTCAATCGAAGATGATGAACGCAGTGGTAGACCATCAACATCGAAAACCGAAGAAAACATTGATGAAGTTGGAGAAATGTTGGTCAATAACCGCAAATTAACCATCAGAGAGATAGCGGAGGACTTGAACATTGCCTATGGATCCGTCCAAGACATTTTGGTTAACGATTTGGGTTTGCGTCGTGTAGCAGCAAAGTTGGTGCCAAAAGACCTCAATTTCATGCAAAAAAGAGACCGTGTTGACGTCGCAAAAGAGATGATTTGCGAGGCCGAATCCGATCCCACATTCATCAGAAGGATCATTACTTTGGAGACGAGACGTGGGTTTATGGGTACGACACGCAATCCAGACATCAGGCAAGTGAATGGCGTTCACCAAATGAGCCGAGACCAAAAAAACCACGTCGTTGTCAGTCAAAAAAGAAGGCAATGCTCACGGTTTTCATGGATTACAACGGTGTAGTGCATCATGAATTTTTGGCAGAAGGCCAGACAGTAAACAAAGAGTATTATTTGGGCGTTATGAGACGTTTGCGTGAAGCAATTCGCTGAAAGAGACCATAATTGTGGGCAGAAAACTCGTGGATTTCGCACCGTCGCACAGTGCCATCATTATTCGTAATTTTGTTGACGAAAAATACAACAAATACCATCCAACAGCCACGGAATTCACCCGATTTGGCTCCCTGTGACTTCTTTCTGTTCAATCGAGTTAAAAAAACCACTACGGGGAACGGGTTTCAGCAGCCAAGAGGAAGTAATGGAAAAATCGCAGGAAGCAAGACATACGGAAAACCGAATATAAAAAATGTTTCGAAGATTGGACCAAGCGCTGGCATAAGTGTGTTGCAGTCGATGGGGATTACTTTGAAGAGGACAATATAGATTTAGACGAATAAACTTGTATTTTTAATTTTCTGAATAAGTTTTTGATCAAGGTGGTATGTATTCATTCGCCCAAAATTGGAGTATAATGCGTCAACGAAGCTGTAATGTCGGATCACCGATGGAAACGCTTCAAGTTGAACTTTCAGAATAGAGTATGTAGTTTTCAAAAAAATCCTAGGAAGACTGATTAAGTCAGGTATACAGAGGTGGAACACATACATATACCTGGATACCCAATCAATCACCTGCGATAATATTGCTAACTTGGATAGGGCGGTAGGTAATATTAATTAGGCACTAACACTGGCGTTCAAGAAAGCTTGCTCGTCTAATAGAACACCTAAAAGAGCTCAGCCAAACTGATGGAATATCGAGATAGGTTTAAAAAGTAAAGGGGCTAGGAAACTCTATAACAGCGCGAAGCTTTTCAGAAGTGACGTAGTACTACGAATGTAAGAAACAATTCAAGTACCTAGTTCGAAAGACAAAAAGGGTGCCATGGTAGAAGTACTGGAATCTATAGCGGTAACAGACGAGGCTTCAAGGTTGCGCAATATGCTTTCAAGGGAAGCGAACGTTCCTAGCTTCCTTCAGGAAAAATGACGGAACTTGTGCTGAAAATAGCCAAGTGGTGGAAACCCCCTTTCCGGGATCCACAGTATCAGATGACTCTGGTATGCTACGGCACACTGAGAATATTGATATCTCCCTCTCCGAAAAGGAAATAGGTGTTCTTATCAATAGAAAAAAATTACGCAAGCAATTCAGTGCCTTAAGCCGTACAGGGCACCTTGGGGGGCACCTGGCAAACAAGGACATATAACAACAAACGATTTCAAATTAATAAGTCGTCATCATTTTAGCTTAAAACCCTAGAGCGATTATTGGAGATTCACATTAGAAATAGATGCAATAATGGTTTTTGACTGAGTCACAGGTCACAGGTTGCCCCGATGACGATCAGCACTTGGGCAAAAAGCTGTGATCTCCATGCCAACCCTTTCTAAACGGAGCTGGTCCTTTTTACCAGAGAGTACAAGATACCGCATTTCAAACTCCCAAAACTCAACGGAGTGGAATTATCCGACTCGGACAGCGCGAAGTATCTGGGCGTCATCCTGGACAGGATGAATTTGGGGCTTAAAACCTGCTATGCTGTACTGGCTGTATACGGTAGTGGTAAGACCCATACTTACATATGGCGCACTAGTATGGTGGAAAGCAACAAACCAGAAAATAAATCAAAGAACGGCTTCCATAGACATTACAGGGGTGCTCCGTACCAACCCCACGGCAGAATTGAACACCTTTCTGCACCTAACACTGCTTGATTTACAGATCAAAAAACTTGATGCGTTACTTCAAGAGCATTGGTTTTGGACACAGCACGGTTCTAGCGGGGCTACCGCCAGGCAATACGATTCCAACGGATGAAATTCCTTAATTGGTCGACTTTGACATTCGGTATGATATAATACATATGTCCGGAGAGGGACAACTGGCAAAAAATGCAATAATCAGGTCCCAGATGGCTCAAAAACAGAGGAAGGAACAGGTTTTAGTACTCGTATCTTTTCAGAAAACCCAGAGCTAAGAGTGTCTATAATACTACCGCAAGCAAACAGTGTCTGTCTTCCAATCAGAGGTTCTGGGTGCCCTCAGGGCGGCTGAGCTAATCCAAATGAGATTGATATCCGAAAGAGATATCGCTGTCTACATCGAAAGCTAGACTGCACTCAAGGCAATGGAATCAATCAACATCAACTCTGATACAGTCAGCGGCTGTCGCACAGTATTCAAAGCACTATGCAGGCAGAATCGAGTAAGACTGTGCTGAGAATCAGGACACCGCGGTATTAAAGGAACTGTGAGGTTCAAGCCCCTGCTTGAACATTGAGCATTTTCATTAAAATTTATACATCCACAAGTATGCAGAGGTAGACAAAACCTTAAACAATCGTGAGAATGATAAAACACGTTGAAATCGGTAACAACATTTCCTAACATTTTGAAAGCCATCAATTTTGTTTTTGCGCTGATAATCAGCTTATGAAATGCGAACCACTGCCTTAATATTTGCAGATCTTCCTTAATTTTGATAACACATTCGAACGACGTGAGGAGAATGCTATATCATCAGCGAACGCTGTTGGTAAACCGTTGAAGTTCTGATTGAATAGGGAGTTAATATAAATTAAGAACAAAAGTAGACCGAGGACAGAGCCCTGCGGAACACCATTCTTTATTTTAGGGGATCTACTAAAACATCCATTCATGTTGACCACTTGTTCTCTATCTGAAGTGCGAAAAGAGCGAAACCAATCATGTAAAACTCCTCTAAAACCAGCGTTGTACCACTTATCTAAAAGCAAATTATGGTCCACCATGTCAAATGCCAATTATAGAGCCATTATAGATTTGGAATTATTGAACCCTTCATAAAATTGGGTACAGAACTTAAGAATGGCGTCTTCTGTGGATTTGTCCGATTCGAAACCGAACTGATTTTCAGAAAAGAAATTCTGGTTATCCAAAAAAGACATTTATGGAGAAAATGGAAGCAACATCGATGGTGCTGTTGCTCTTTACGCCCAAAGTTTTCCAGACCAGATATGATCGCGCGCTTCCTTTTATCGGGTCATCCAACAATTCACTGGTGAAGGAAGTGTGCAACCAAAGAAAAGGAATCGGTCAGATAGGGTGGCTGTTGAGGACAATGAAATAGTAGTGTTAGCTGCCGCTGCACACGATCCTCACATTAGCACTCGCCAAATAAGTCGTGAATCAGGAATTTCTCAAACGACTGTCTGTATGATATTACATCGGCATAAGTACCATCCTTATCATGTTTCAATGCATCAAGAACTTTCTAGTGAGGATTTCCGCAACCGGGTTTCCTTTTGCCAATGGGCACTTCAGCAACGAGACCCCCTTTTCCTCGCCAAGGTGTTATTCTCTGATGAGTCGACTTTCACCAATCACGGTACGGTCAATCGACATAATATGCATTACTGGGCTACCGAAAACCCTTTTTGGTTTGCGACAAGTTGAACGCCAGCACCCTTGGAATGTTAATGTTTGGGCGGCAATTATTGGGGATAAATTAATAGGTCCATATTTTATTGAAGGCAACTCGAATGGCGAAAAGGATGCAAACTTCTTGCGGGACCATCTTCCAGTATTACTAGAAGAACTGCCATTGGAGTTGCGACAAATAATGTGGTTTCAACATGATGGTTGTCCAGCTCATTATTCCCAAGTAGCCCGGGGCGTATTAAACAATGTTTACCATCAACGATGGATCGGACGAGGGGGTCCGAGGCAATGGCCTGCTAGATCACCTGATCTTACGTCACTTGATTTCTTCTTGTGGGGCTACTTACAAAGTGAGGTTTACAGAAAAAAACCAACAACACGTGAGGTCATGAAAAGACGAATAACTGAAGCCTCCCGGAAGATTACGCCAGAAATACTTCTCAGTTCTGTTGGTTCATTTAGAGCGCGGATAGACAAGTGTATTGAAGTGAATGGTCACATTTTCGAGCATTTGTTGAAATAGTCTCGGGAAATAAACGTCGAAATGGGAAGAATTCAATGATTCAACAGTGGGATTCAAGGGGAGCCACTCTAATTTATCACCCCGAAGGAAACAAAATACTGCTATGTCCACGTCGTTGTTTCTGGGTTATGCTAAACGCAGTACGTAAAAACAAATGACAAGCCTACGAGCAATACGACTGAGCAATGAAAATCAGGAATTATCATTTGAAAAATCAAAAGTGACCATCTTATGTCCCCTTTAGAACCTTGTGACTTTTGTCTGAAACATTTTTCGCGATATCGCGTATTTTTCGAGTAATTTGGATGTCTCAAGTTAAAAAACTCACCCTGTATAAGCTTAAATATTTCTGCAGCAGTAATTGTGGTAAAAGCAAAACAATTAACGTGGTTTCGTACAGCAAACTGACACGATGAAGCAATACAATTGCATGTATAATTAGGTTGAGCAGAAGGCTTTAGTTTCTCAGAAATTTCAATGAAGTGCGCATTACATTCATTTGCAATGTTGGCCGGATCAGATAAAATAACGCTATTTATTTCCAAGACATCGACTACTTTACAATTTCTGTCTTTTCCTAGAATATCATCTACAATTCTCCACTCTTTTTTAGTATTACCTTTAGCATTATGCATCTTATTAACATAGTACTGATTGCGAGCTTCTGTTAGTTTTTTACTTACGTCTTTATATAATTTGTCATAGCATTTTTTTATTCTTAGATTTTGTGGATGTTTCTTATATTTTTTGGCGAATTTTCTTTTACTTTTCACTTTTTAGGGAAATACTTTTTCGAAAACCTAGATGAAATAGACGACACGCACTTCTTGGGCATTGCATGGAAATTTTGTGTTTCACTACGGAGAATGTTTAGTTTTTTGCCATTGGAAGACAAATTCAACTGGTTCCACAGGGATCCCAATGGGCCCGTTTTGGTGCCTGGTGTTTGTGTGATGGCATATCATCATACGCCTGTTTAACTTAACCCAACCGCACTTAAACTCATAGGTGATACAAATAGCACCCAGACAATAGATATCCTCAAACACCGACGTAACGTGTCGTGTTTCACTCTATTTTATCTGCATTCCTCCCCTTCAAAACTTTTAACCGTAACACGCATCTCGCTATGAATGCTCATCAGTATACCCTCAAGCCCACATTCGCACATGCTCTTAAATATCGCGATTCTTCCTAAGCCGTACAGCTCGCTTATTGAATGCCCTGCTGAGCTCTTTATTTCACAGTCATTATAATTTTCAAACATTTAAAACCAACGTTTATCGGTACCTCTTTCTCTACCCTCCCTGATTTTTCTTCGCCCGCGCTATGTGCAAGCATTTTAAGCGTACTTAAATCTCTTGAGGGCTCGCAAATTAAAAAAAATTATCAGGGAATCCCTGGACGAGGATAAAGTGATTTTCCTAGTGCTTCTGGATTTTTCTAAGGCCTTCGATACATTTGATCACACGAACCTCTGCAATAAATTATCAGCTCAGTTTGGATAGGCTATGACCCTTATGGCGTCATATCTTAAATACAGGAAACAATCTGTCTCTGTTGGACCTTATACGAGTGGAGGTGTTCCGCAAGGCTCTAATTTGCGGCCTCTTCTATTTTCCATGCATGTGAATGAAATTTCTTCAATCGCAACATTCACATGTTTGCCGACGATGTCCAACTGTATCGAAGTTGCCGACTAGAAATGATCGAAGACTGCTCAAACTTCATTAATATCGATCTTGAGAGAATATCCACATGGTCTAAGAAGAATGGGCTCTTCCTAAACCCTTCTAAAACGAAATACATCCATATCAGCAAGAAGCCATTGGGGCTTTAATATTAGCATTAAACTTGTTAATTAAAAAAAAAAATAAAAAAAGCCACGAAACCGCCTTCGTTTTGAACTTAAAACATTTTTAATCAGCAAACTTCTTTAGATTTTGACTCCATTTGGAAATGTATCTCACTTTTTGGTCTCTCTGGGCGTAAATTGGTGATGTTTAAATTTGGTTTTGTTAATTGTATTAAATCAGTTCTGCTTTTTCTTTCTATAATTCCTATTATCCTAAATTTGTCCTGCTCTTTTATTTGTACTTTTATTCAGCAGCCGTGTTCCAAATTGTAACCAGCACCTTCAAGCTTCACTACCTTGTAAGACTTCTATTTACCTTAACGTGTACGAGTATGCTTCAATGAAATAAATAAATGAAATGAAGTGAACTCTCAGTATTTTCTGAGAAATCCTGATGGATGGATCCATGGAGCAAAGTGTAGAATCGTTAGAGCACTTAAAAAACACCCACTTTCCTGCATGCAAAGTCAGTAAATGAGAGCTCCCGTGTAATTATTCGGAAGAATATTATTTAATTACCTGCTTAGAGCTACTTCTAGCTTTTAGCAACGTATACACCCAATTAATTCTCGAATCTTTTCTAGGGGTAGAAAACTATCTTCGCGAGTGGATGGATTCTATGCTTTGCACTAGAATTATGCAGGCAACACAAGGATACCACATGTACGAGTACTCTGGCAGAAGTGATATAACACCTCATGAATAAAACTCTTTTGAAATAATACGGGTAGATAATGAATCAAGGTACTCGTAGTCTCATATGTGGACAACATGATGATTTAAGTGTCAGCAATGTTTCCTTCCATAATCAACTCGAGGAAAATATAAACGATGCTCCCCACCAACATATCGCTTCAGTGCTAGGTATATAGGACTTTTACTGGATCCTATACCCAACTGGAAACTATAGGTGAAGAAAGCATATAATTATTACTTCCTGTGCTCGTAACAGTGACTTTGAAAGAAAGTGGGACTTCCAACTAAAATTGACGATTTTAACAGTCGCCGTAAAAGTCCTCTAGGCTCTTTGGCTTACAGAAACATTATTTTTTGACCACGATGTTGAAAAAACTCCTACCGCCGCCGTCAACAGATAGTCAAGGAACACAAAATGTTCTAGTTCCTACAGATTTTCGAATAGACAAGACAACCAAGGTTTTCTTTTGTCAAGTTGATAATTGCGTGGTTAAGTGGCTTACTAGGTTTGCTCATCCAATTTATTTTATTATTTTTGTTTGATATCTTACTAGCTCTCGAGGTAAGTAATTTTTTTTTTGGGCATCTGCAAACATAAAAAACACTTTGGTTTGTTTGAAGACCTCTAAAGTGATATTTTTTTTTTGTGTTTTGTGACTTTGTGAGCCATTTTAAAAAGCATCCTCATGTTATCCATCGTGTAATTGGGTTTAAAATCTGCGTTGGTGTTTTATGTGTCAGAATTCATTTACTTTGTTTACTGCTGGTTGCTGACCCCATACAATTTCTTTTCTTTTAATTGGCCTTTATAGCAAAATGAAAAGTTCAACAATTTTTTGTATTTGGAGAATCTCTGAGAAAGAGGATCGCAATAAAAAAAATTCTAATTTTTTTATGCAAAAGTTCGGTCTGGTAGACACAAATAATGTCCCTAGAGTTAAGGTACCCTCAAAATGCTTGCACACAGCGCGGGCGAAGGAAAATCAGAGAGGGTAGAGAAAGAGGCACCGATGAACATTGATTTTAAATGTTTGAAAATTATAATGATTGGGAAAAAAAGAGCTCAGCAGGCATTCAATAAGGGAGTTGTTCGGCTTAGGAACGATTCACGATATTTTAGAGTACGTCCGAAAGTGGGCTTGAGGGTATACTGATGAGCACATTTGTTACGATTAAAGGTTTGAAATGGGAATGCTACTGGCGATTTCTGTGGAGCACTGGTGGTGGAAATAGCGATAAAACAAAGTGAAACACGAGGCATTTCGTCGGTGTTCGACGGTGTCCATTGACTGAGTGATATTGGTTTTGAAGCCTATCTAGCAGAAGCAACACGTCTGCTTCTTAGGCGCACCTGACCAGATGTAAGTATTGTACTGCAATTTGGGCGGATGAACGCCTTATATACATGACGACATCGAATATGGGTCATTTCAACGTAAGTTGTCATTGACACACATACCGAGAATGGAAAGTTTTTCAGTTTCGACGATGTAAGTGCCATCCATTGATAATGGCTGGGTGTTTATCCTCTCTGGTGATAGTTCCCCAATTGGTTATGCCGTTGGTATCGCAATTGAATGAACTTAACATATGCTGGAGTTCCAGTTCTACAACCGAAGAGCATGGACGCGAGTCCGGGAACGAATATGAAAAGCAGAGAGTAATGTCGTCAGCAAAGGAATATATTAAATTTAAAAGTGGCAGACAAGAGATCATTGATACATTAAAAAGAGTGTTGGAGAAAGAAAGGAGCCCTGGGGCACACCAGCATTTATTTTGTGAATATCAGACTTGAAACCGTCCAAGACAACTTGAATTGAACGTTTCGAAAGGTAATTTCTAATCCATTAAAGAAGAGAGTCATTGATCACAAAAGCCCGCTTTTTCGACAAAAGAGCCTGATGCCAAACTCTGTCAAATGCGTTAGAAATATCAAGTGCAACTATCTTACTTTCGCCAGATTGGTGTACGCTTTGGTTCCAATTTTCGGTGAGACATGCCATCAGATCTCCAGTGGACCTGTTGCTACGAAAACCATATTGCCGGTCATTGAAAAGTTTTCGTGTTTCGCGGTATTCCATGAGCTGACGGTTTATGAGCGTTTCCATGACCCTGGAGAGAAGGGACGTAAGTGCAATGGGTCTGTAGGAGGAGAGAGAAGAAGATTCGCCTTTTTTAGGGCCGGGCTGGACAAATGCTGTTTTCCATCTGCTCGGAAAGAGTCCTAAAGGGTAGGATTGATGAAAAGGCTTACGCAGTGGTTTTGCCCGCGTGGAAGAACACTTCTTCAAAAGGAGGGGAGTTATACCATCTGGACTAACGAATTTATGTATGTTGAGATCTTTAAGTACTCTTGCTACTACACGAGTGTGAAAGTGGATTTGTCCCATTGTAGATTCGACGCATTCAAGTGTAGGCGGAGACAAAGCACAATCTGGGAGTGTTGAGCTAGTCACAAAGTGTGCAGCAAGCAGATTGGCCTTGTCCAAAGAGCTGACAGCTGGAATGTCATTGTAAATGAGCGTTGGGATGGAAGATGAGGCAGAATTTCTAATGTTTTTGACGAGCGACCAAAAATTGTTACTGCCATTAGGAAATTGCAGTGTTTTTTGCCTCAGCTCTTGGTCGTTATTGGAATTTCACACGCTTAAGAAAGACGTTGCAGTCATTTCTGATTCGGTTTTCCTCTTTTGGGTTGGTCTTGAAGGACCGAAAAAACATTTCTCTAACCCTGGCAGCCTCTTTACAGGTCGAGTCGTACCATGCCTTTTCTTTTGGTCTGATACTCTTCATCCGATGAGGGATAAAAGATCTCATTTCGAGCAGACTAGTGTCAGTGATCATATTAGCAGCCGCATCCACGTCGTTTTCGAGGAAACATAACGACCAGTTAAATTTCCTAAAGAAGGTGTTAAGTCCGCTCCAATTGGCTTTCTCGTATTGCCATACGGTTCTTTTAGGAATCTTTTCTCTAACTGTGTGGTCGGTGTACTAGTAACTATCTGATATGGCACAATGGTCCGACGAGCCAAGAGGTGAGAGCACATCAACGGAGTACTTATCAGGGTGAGAAGTTAAAAACACGTCCAGGGTGTTGGCGGTATGACTATCAACGTCTGGTATGCGTGTGGGCTCATTTACAAGCTGGACTAAGTTATTTTCCGCAGCGAAAATCTCAACACACCTTCGGGTGTTGTCTGTCCAGAATGTCGAAGCCACCCAGAATTGTGTATATTGAAATCGCCCGTAATGACGATTTCAATATGAGGATACAGGGATACAATTCTCTGAATGGAGTCAGACAGCACATCAAACTCATTAAAAGTTGAATTGTTGTCCAGTTTGGGCTTCTGTAAATAAAGCAGTAGTGGATAATTTGCTTACGGAGATGGAGTTTTAATCACATAAAATTGAATTCCGGTTTGGAACAGGGATTCCATTGTGGTGGAGTTTGGTAAGCACATAACTACGTACGAATATGGCACTAGTTCGTAGACAGGTAGCTTCAGATCAGAATGATCTGAGAGGTGTGGACGAGGATCTACCTGTGTTTCACTAAGTGCCAAAACAGCTGGCCTTTTGGTGACATTGCGTGACCTGGTTTTATGGACATGCCGTCTGACGCAGTGACAGTAAAACTCTTTTTGCTGCGAAAGAACGCAGTTGATTTTCCAAGTGCACACGTATGACCTCAACCAGAATCTGAGCACCCGGAGCTGGTACCTTTGTGGGGTCACAGCACCTTTACATATCGCTTTTCGTTGGGAAAACTTGCGGCTATGTTCCAAGCGTGATATACACGGTCCTGATTGCAATGAATCATGTTGTGAAGAATCGGTGTAGACGGCGAAGTAAATTGTATTTAAGGCCTGGTTGAACTATGTCATTTTCCAACTATGAACATTTTCCAAGCTAATTCGAATGCAAGGTTTCTCGGAGCGTGGCCACAAGACTAATTATATCTTGTTTGGGTTCCAGGTGACAATGGGATTACAGGAAACGAGAATAAGGCTGGAGGTACTCGGTGCTGATGTTGCCACTAAAGCCTTTCCTACCAGAAAGAAATTAGGGATTCACATCTTTCTAACTGCATCTAGAGTTAAAGACATAGTGCATTCTTAAACCTTCATAGAGTCAGTAGGATGGTGCCTAGACTATTAAAGCCCTCGTTGGCGCCTTTATCATTTATATTAGATGTCGGTTCCATAATCTACCTCAGGTATTTTACAGACTTATGTTCGCTTTCTTTTTATGGGTCTTAGGTCTTCAATGTGCAATAAGGATGAAAGATGTAAGACTATTCACAGAAGGGAAATCGGCCTGATGTGTCATACCTCGTGAGGGTTGTGCTCAAACAATACTACGTAACTGATATCCCCACTAGACACTACTTTCTAGGTTAATATGCTGAAAGACCTAAACCTCTTTGTTAGGATTTTGCAGGGGTTGCAAGGACGTAAAGAGGGATGTAAATATATCCTCCTATATACTTTTAAGGCTCCATTCTGAAGAACAATGTCACTTAGTCAAGTTCTGTTCGACGCCCTCAAAAAATTGACAAAAGAATTTTTAGCTTCATAAAAACACTGCAACTGGTATCACACCTTCGGTGCCCCAAAATGGGGTGGTCCAGTCTTGATTAACGTGTTCCTGTTAAATCAGTTCAAAACCTCAAACAGACAGACATCCTATATACTCATGTGTATACAGAAAAAGAGGGATTCGCGATAGTTTGAATGCTCGAGGTATGCCAACATGATTATTCACTAATTTAGTTTACATACGAGTAGATACGTACGTTTCCAGAAATGGTACGTGGCTCATCAACTAGCTTGCGGACAGGTAGTTAATATGAATGCATTACAATACCTATTCAAAGGTCCTTAGTTGAAGAAATATTGCCGGTAGCTACGGTAATTTGCATAAAAATTACTAATCCAACGCATCCTGCAGATACGAGTAACTAAAAGGCAAAAGAGTTAATTGCATTGCCATCACAAAATTGGAATTATAGTAGCAGAATCGAAGGGGGTCCTTTTTTGTTTTTGATTTGTTACGCGTATAACACATATCATTGCCTGAGGAGCAGTTAGTGTACAGTACAGTGCACTGTAGTAGTTGAACGCAATTGGTTCCCATTAGTGAGGCCAATTCACCGGCAGTTGGCCCTTTCCCAAACATTTATAAAGTTTGAAGCTATCAATGGGCAATAGGATTGGTAACTTTCTAGCCTAAAAGAGGAAATCGTCGAAGGCAACCTTTATATGATAGCGCCAATGGATATGCCCTGAATTTGGGCATTTGACATCTGCATGGTGAATGACTAACAAAGGTCTCGTAGGAGTAGCATTTTCCGGTGGGTGCTGGTCCACTAAATAACGAGTAAGAATCACTGCAGTCGATAACCTAACTCCCACCTCCTCGTGGTGCCATCTGGGAATTTCTTCCGAAATTGCGAACGGAATGAGGACGAACGGCAAGTTTCTTGCGCCACAGCACAGGATAAGTGTCAGTTGGTCTATGGCCCAGAGAGCCTTAACCGTAGAAAAAGCAACTGCTACTCCTCGAATACGGGCGGATAACTTATGAACGAACTTGCTCTACTCTGGCAAGCCAGCTGGAAGTTGCGCGAAGGTCTGTAGCAGGAGTGATACTAACTCCAACTGCGAGAAGAAGCCTCATATCCTGGAAACCTCACAGTGATCCGATATTGACGGCTAGTCACCATCATACAGTGTTATGCTCCAACTGAAGATGCGCCTGAGGAAGAGGACGATTTGTACAGCCAATTAGGCGCCACACACAATCAATTGCCTAATGGGGACATCGTAGTGATGATGGGGGATATTAATGCGAAGGTAGGTAGCGACAACACTATGCTTAAACACGTGATGGGAGTTCAAGGCATTGAAGAACAAAATAAATGACAAGGACAAGCAGTTTGTATACTTCTGGAATACCAATCGCCTAGTTATTGGAGGTACGCTGTTTAAGCATAACACCTGTCACGGGATCAGCTGGGTCTCAACAGACAGGCAGCGAACATCCAACCAGATAGATGACATTGTGGTCAGCCGTCCCTTTAGAAATTATCTTCTAGACGTCCGTAACAGGCGCGAAGCAGACATTGGACAAGAACGCGATCACCATCTTATGTTAGCTCATATACGCCTTCGTACTGCATCCGTCAACAGCAACCGCTCACACTTGCTCTACACAACCAGGTTCAATGTCATGTAAGACTACTGGAAGGCTGTGAATAATGTGTTTGCAACTGGGACAAGCACCTATGTCGGAAAAAGGCAGAAAAGTCGCCGCGCATGGCTTTCGGCTGAAGCCTGGAAACAGATCGATGAACATACAACAATCAAAGAAGTCGCCCCAGCAGCAGAGAGAACCGAGCTGGAAGTCCAGTGTCATGTGAAGAAAAATGAAGTGCAGCGTAGTGTATGACGTGATAAGGGTTAGTACATGGACACACTGGCTTCAAGGGCGGAAGAAGCAGCAAGCTGGTGCGACAGTAGCGCTCTCTACAAAATCACCAAGCAGCTCACTGGTGGTCGGAACTCCAAACGACATCTAGTGAAAAGTGTAGATGGATGAGGAACAACTCACTAGATGGAGAGAACCACTTAGACGATGGCGCTATGATCTCGAATTCTAATGAGTTTCCGAGGCAACAAATTCCCAGTAAAATCGAAATAATGGCAGCAATCAGGTCCCTCAAGAAAAACAAGGCGGGGGTATTGCTTTCGAACTATATAAAGCGGCGCCAAATACATCGGCTGATCTGCAACAACCGCTCATATGCAGAGCGTGAAGAATTCCCGCAGGAGTGGTAAAGAGGAATGATCATCAAGCTACCAAAAAAGGGAAACCCGATGGAGTGTGGAAGCTCGAGAGGTACTCGTATATGCATTCTTCCAGCCGTAGCCAAAATTATGGCTAGAATAATTCTGGAACGAATCTGAGAACATTTACATTTAACTCTCGACATCGAACAGGCAGGCTTTCACGCTGGATCCTTCTGCATTGACCGCATAAACACCTTACGGATCATTATGGAGCAATGTGTTGAGTACAGGTCTCTAGGGAGGCATCCCTAGAAAAGCTACATACGAGGGTGGTAAGCGTCCAGTTTTGCACAATGGTAAGAAGTCTGAGGATTTTTAAGTCCAAAGTGGAGAACGTCAAGGGTGTATACTGTCTCAACTATTGTTTTTGGTGGTTATCAGCCATGTATTCCCTGCAGAATTGACGGAAGGCAATTGGGGAATTCGATGTCCAATGACGTCTGACCTTATACACCTTGACTGCGCTGAAGAAGTTTGCCTGTTTCCCTGGAGCTTCATTTTATGGCCCACAATCTGGAACCTGATGCGAACAAAGTGGCGCTCGAAATAAACACAACCAAAACGGAAGCTCATGGCACTTTCAAAACCCGCGCTCAACATAAGATTTCTGGATAGGAGAAAGTTGGAAACTTTCTACACTTAGGAACCGGGGTGGCACCGAACTGGATGTGTGCAGCAGAATCGGGAGGGCTAAAGCCGCGTTCGGAATGATATCCAAAATCTGGAAAGGCAATATTTTCTGTTTAAGAACGAAGCTGAGACTGTTTCGATCCAACGCAAGATTAGTATTGCTTTATTCGTGCAGTAGCCCAATCGTATCTTTAATGAACAGCTTTATCAGAGAACGGGCCAAGAATCTATAGACATTTCTATACGGAGGAGAACGTGGCAATGGATTGGACACACCCTGCGATGCGAAGATAGTACCATTGAGAAGTACGCTATGTAATGGAATCCACTTACCCGAGCAGGCCGAACAGCGGGGCGCCCAAGACATACATGGCACAGCACAGTCGAGGAGGAATCGAACTTTTTAGGAATGAGTTGGACATAACTCAAACGCGTTGCAGAACTCCGAACAAGATGGCACGCAGGCATTGTTGACGCTCTAAGCCCCCCGAGGGGTTAAAGGATTTATACATGTATATTATATATGTATATGGAGGTGTCATTATACTTTTGGAAGAACAAATATTAGTACACCCGACCCTTCAGATGCTGATCCTGCTTGGACCTCACATATAAAGCCCTCTCCTCGCACACTTAAGTTAGTGGTATTAGCATTACATAAATTATGAAATACCATCAGTGAATTACTACAATAAAATGAGTTAGAAAGGAGTTTAGACAAAAAAAACCTCCGAAGTAATATGTGAGAGACGACTAAAAATTTTCCGCACATTGTTGTAATGTAAGAGACTTAAGAACTCAAGTCGATGGATCAGTACATAAGAGTGCCCAAAGTCCAAAGCGTGTTCACCAGTTCACTTACATCAAGAGATTGCCTCCAGTAATTGGATTGAATAACTAGAAGACGAACCAATCACTGTTTACCTAACTAATTTCGTCTCAATAACGCATTGTATCTTAGACAATAGAACCTCTACAGCGAGCATCAAACTTGTCGAAGTCAGAGTAGAGGCTGAGTAGGGTCAATGAATCTTGAGAAATTCTCACACCTTCCCTATCAGTTCTTTTACCGCTGGGCTGGATGAAGGTATAATACGACCCGTGCCGAAGATCAACCTGGCTAAGGGCCCAGCATCTCCAAAAAAAATAGCTCAGTCGCGAACGGAGTATCCGGATACCTGGTGACCTGCGAATTAGCTAGCCCTATCTGTATACAGAGGATCTCTGTACAGATGGACCATCCATCTCTCCAGCCATGGTCCTATCACTTCCTCCACCCCTAGCATCAGCAAGTTTGTGGCAGGCCACGGACCTTTCGCTGCTATAAAACTCCTCCCCTTAAGGAGGAATCAGGGGCTCAGCCGCTTCGACCAGCTCCATCTAAGATATTATCAAAACCATCGGATCCATTCCGGAGGTTGATATGAAGAGCAGGATTGAGTAGGCTAACAACATCCTAAAAGACGTATTACCCACTGCTTCCACTGCTCCCTAAACACTAAAAGACTCTTTCAAGCGCCAGAGATTGCTGGAGGAAACCGTGCCGGTTCCCAAGAGGCTCAACACTTACGACACTAAAACCCCTGGGCCATCCAGCAACACATCTCTGAGGTTTCCAGCGAAGCCCTAAAGGACGCAATAATGGTCGCGTTAATCGACAGGAACGACACCGACAGATCAATAATACCTGAACGGTGTCAGTTGGTCAAGTTAAAGCTTTCGAGCAACTTCTTTGCCATCCTGCGGGCAAACCCCGGACCACCTCCCATCACCAGCGACGGTGGCTGGCACTAAGGCCAGGTCAAGCTTATCGCATATGACAATCAAAGATATCTTGATCTTTTCGCCAAAGCCATAGGTGGATTAGGAGAGATTTGGTCGGGTGCAAAACTCGAGGTCGTGTCTAAGGAGGATATCCCTTGCAGACCTCGAACTCGCACCTGGATCCTGATCCACATTCCACTGTCATAGATAGAAGTCAATGTAGTTTTCATTCCCAAAGTGGGAAAATACTCTCATGTTGTCCCAAAGGACCTCAGACCTATAAGCCTATCACCTTGGCTTCTAAAAACTCTAGAACAACTCATCGATATCCATGTACGATGCAGAATTGATCCACAGCATTTGTTAACGACTCAACATGCCTACTATAAAGGAAAGTCGGTGGAAACGGCTCTGCATTCACTGACTAACCGCATCGAACAATATAGAGGGTACACAATGATTGCTTTCCTTTCCTGGACGACTCACTTAGGGAGTTGATCAGTCAATGCTAAATTCAATTCCAATAAAATATATGTCAGCAGAGGTATGCCTCAAGGCGATTTGCTCTCTCCCCTTCTCTGGAAATTAGTGGTTAATGAACTGCTAATGTACCTAGAAGCGGGTGGTAGCAGGGTGATTGCCTATGCGGATGACGTTGCTATAGCCGTCTCATCGTAAGCATCTTAATACCTTCAACTAAATCTTAACAGATTAGCGCGTTGGGAAGATCGCTGTGGATTACTGATCTTGACTTCTTTTCCAGGAAATACAAGGGTTGTCTGAAAATTTTCTGACCGAACAATGATATTCGATGAAAATCTCTGTCCTCCGAGTGCAGTTTTTAGATGAGGGAACAAAA
This sequence comes from Volucella zonaria, assembly GCA_963966105.1. NCBI lineage: Eukaryota > Metazoa > Arthropoda > Insecta > Diptera > Syrphidae > Volucella > Volucella zonaria. The sequence continues at coordinate 30,419,993 of OZ014530.1, read as the reverse complement.
CGCTTGGGGTTAGATCTAGTGAATAAGGCAGATGATCAAGCAGTTCAAACCGTAATTCATGGATTTTCGCCATGACAACCGCTGAGGTGTGAGACGGCGCGTTGTCTTGGTGAAACAGGATTTTCTTTTCTTTTTCTACAAATGTGGCCGTTTTTCCTCAATTTCTGCCTTCAGCTTGGCAAGTAATGATGCGTAGTATGCTCCTGTAATGGTTTTTCCTTTTTGAAGATAATCGATTAAGATGACTCCTTTACTATCCCAAAAAACAGTCGCCATCACTTTCCCAGCCGAAAAAACTATTTTTGCTTTTTTTGGAGGCGGCTCGCCCTTTGTAGTCCACTGCTTTGGCTGAATTTTTATTTTGGGCGTATAACGGTGTATCCAAGTTTCATCTACAGTAATTAATCGGCGCCAAAACTCGGATTTATTGCGCCTAAAGTGCGCCAACAGAGCGTTGGAAATGCAGTTTTTGGACGTCTCGAACGTTCATCATCTCCCAAGCTCGATACTCAATTTTTTCCACTTTCACAAAAAACACTCACATCGACTCACTCAAACGACTGTCAACTAAAAACTGCGCTTCCAAAATGTCTGAAACTTCGGTAAGTAACTGTCAAAAGATGCACAACTAGTATTCACTAGCTTTTATTGACGAGTGCAGGTACAGTACCTGGCCACAGAGACATTCCATGGAATTGTACGACTGACGAACTCGCCAAAATTGGAACCACTCTACCAATTCTACGGAAAGGGGGAGTACAGGTATACCGATCGCTACAAGCAAATCAAAATTAAAGCTGGATGCCAATAAAAGAACAGACCTTAGGTGGATTGTTGGATCAACATGTCTAACGACTAAACAGATCTGGCCAAAGCTATATCTGAATCGCTCTTCTAAATAGGGAACATATCAGCTCCATCATATTGTAGGTGTCATCACTGGACACTGCCTCATAGGCAAGCATGCAAGAAGGCTCGACGCTTTTACAAACTATTTCTGTAGAAGCTGCATGGACGAGGAGGAAGAGGAGGCAGTCCTCCACCTACTCTGTACATGTCCAGCTCTCACCTAGAGAAAAAAAACTTCACTTAGGAACTTCCTTCTGCAATGACCTAAGCAATCTAAAGAATATGCTATCAAGTTGATGCAATTCCCGCTGCTTTCAATAAAATTCCTCACTAACCCTATATTGCTGCAAGGATTACATTGTATAGTGTGAAATTTGCTTTCAGAAAATTATCCTGCTCAAGTTGCAGGACGTGAGTTATGCCTCGACTTTATGGTCTCGACAGAAGTTTTGCCTAAGCCCATATTAAGAGTAGAGCCTTTCTTGGCTCGAGTATTCTTGATCTTGCTGGGAGAGACTTTTTACTGCCAGGGTTGTAGTATAGAGGCTAGGTAGCCTGTCCATGACAGAACAGATCACTTAGGCGAAGAACTAGTCCATTGTCTTTCAGTCTTTCAAAGAAAGATAGATTGTGGCTTCAGTAATAATGTGCCATAGTACCAGCATCCACCACGTCAAAGCCGAGTGCCTGCAACCTGATGCGATCGTCACAGAGGTAATGCTCAACGGTGTCGTCATTACTTTCACAGCAAGCATCGCAGGATGTTGTATCACTTGTGATTAGCAAAAGTAGTGCCCCGTCACGACGCCAGTAAACAACCTGAAGGTTTCCCACCTAAGAGAAGGCAAGTGACTTTTTAGAGACGTCGGGAAGCATTCTTTTGATCTGCATGCAACCTGGGGAGTCATGCCATCTGCAGTTGTACTCATATGAAACCCAAGCAGACCTAACGTAGGTTCGGGTCCTGAAAAACTGTCTTCTGAGCCTTACCTGGTAAGTTTATCGGTGATTTTTTTTTCCCGTGGAGTGAGGTTAGAATCAGTGAATTCAGCCTTCCGACCGCGCTTAGTGATGTCATGCAGCTTCGAACTAGCTTGGAAGTCGTAAGAGGGTTCTGGAGCTACAGTCGCTACAGATGCAGTGTTCCTCCATTGGTTCGCTATTACGCTTTAGAGGGGTTTCCTGTGTGGAGCACTCAGTCTAAAGGCTATAGGATAGAAAGTCAGTCCACATTTGGGCTAGGAACAAAACATATTCATATTTGGCGTTCGTCCTTCAGATTGAGAAGGTATAGCTACTCAACAGCAATACTGGACGGCAGCTCTGTTTTTCATAAAGTGTGCAGAAGTGCTCTCCCCAAAAATTCAACTTAAACCCTTCATCTGTATCCTTAGAGCGTCCTTTGAGGGATTTGCCTTCAAGTGGAGAAGTTCTTTTGATACTGACGTTGTGTTTTCGGCTAATATATTACGTTCGTCGTTAACCAAAATAAGGGTCAAAACAGCACATAAATTTGGGATGCTCTTGTGATATATCATGATGAGGATTTTAGGCTTTCTGAATACTGAATTGAAAAGGAATCTGGAGATCGCGTTTTAGTTCAGTTGCCAGACTTTATATTCTTTTATTGCGAAGAAGCACTTTCCCTTGGCTGCAGCAAGATAGTGATCTGAGTCGATTTGAGCCATTGCACAGCAAAAACACTGAACAAGACTTTCCAGATTTGGAATGCTATGAATATATATCAGCAAGTGAACTGGACTTCTCAAATCGTTCTTACTTCCCCCACTTGATCCTTAATGGTTAATGCGATGACACAGGATGTGGGAATATGCATTTATATATAGGGTTACCCAGCCAGAGGTGTCATTTTAAATTAGCAAAGAAAATGCAACATTTTTGTGAAGAGCGATAATGTTTTTAGCTTAGTCTAAAGCTCGAACTCTGTGGTTAGCAACGGAATACAAAATCTGCGAAATATCAGCCATAGCTCTGCTGATAGACGGTCATATTTTGATGAGTTTTTTAACACATTTTCGTATAGTAGCGGATATATTTCGCGAATAGCAACCCTGATGCTTGCTTTTAGAGCATGGGTCGTTGGTGCAGCATAGGCGTAGTCTATGTAGCCCCAAAGGGAAGAGTCGATTAGTGCTAAATCACACGTCCAGGAAACTTGTCACACAATAGAGCTATTGTCTTACCAGCTGTGTGGCATAAGCCTCATCTATGTCCGTAGCATTAATTTCAGATAAGAGAAGTTGGCCAACATCATTCAGTAATGCAATCCATTCACTGAAACGGTGACGCAAGTATCGCCTTCGAAAAAATGTGGCCTAATGACACTATCAGCCCAAAAACTGCGCCAAACTGTGACTCGTTGTTAAGGGAGAGGTTGTTCTACTATTTTTCTTGGATTTTCGGAGCCCCAGATGCGTAGTCTGCTGGCTTCAATTCTCGTGTCAACTAGACTTTATAACCATGCCAAGATCTCTATGCAGGTTGTTGCGGATAAACCAATTCCTGATCGTTGTATTCCAGCTATGGCGGCAATATTTTCAGCTGGCCTTGCCGGACAAATTTTCAATTTTATCGATTAAATTCACCATAGCTGTGCGAGAAGGCGCTTGATGATGACCAAAAGCAGTACAAACTTTATGAAACGTTTTCGAAATATGTTCACTGTCTTTGTAGTGAATCTTCACTATTATGCCACGCTGTACGAGAGTGTATCGATCCATGGCACCTCTAGTTGAATAAGCCCCTATTAATATTTAAAAGACCAACTTTGTCCCAGGTCACACAGGAAGTAGCAGCTTATGTGATGTAAAATTGCAAGCAGCTGGGGTATAAGGATACATGCATCCACATCTACCATTATTTTGGCACAAACTCCTTAAAAACAAGAACAAAAATTATCAAACTGCTATTGTCCAGCTCCTTGAGATCCTCGCAAGCCAGCCCTACCATATTAATTTTCCACACGTGTAGGAGTATTAATTGTTGTTTTGGAAATCCAATCTTTCCAAGGCCACTAAATTCCAGGTAAGGATAAAGGCTCACCAACTCACTCCATCTCGACAAATTTTGTTCCAAATGTAGCTAAAAGTTTCAACAACCCCCATCAGACTTTCGGAATTTCTGCCATGGAATGCTGGTCACGTTCGACGTGGTTCCAAATGGCCAACCATTAACTTTACTCACCATTAACTCTTTCAAATTCTATAGAATCCATAGGTATTGCCATTCCCCAGAGAGCTAAGACCCTTAACCCTATTTCAAATTAAAATTTAAGTCATTTAATCCTTACTCAATAAAACTGCACTCTGCATGTATCCGAAGGGCGTTTGACAACCCACTTACCTCCATCAAAATGCATATTAAATGGGACTACCTATGACAAGAATGAGTCCCATCTCTTTGCCAACCCCTTCAGACATCCTGTGCGGGCAAAATGTTTTTTGAGGAAAATCTATTAAATGATGTTGTTCCATAGGAACACTGTCGGAATATAAACTACTGCCAAGCCATCCAAAGGGCCGCAGCTGAACAATGCTCCACAAAGTGAAGAAAAAAAAAATCCCTGAAATCCTATCCCGCTTTCCGTCGACCAGAAGACCGGGTAAGGGTCGATGAGAAAATTTTCCTTCACCGTGTTCAATTGAGCACAAGTTTCCAGAAATCGCCTCTATAAGGGATAAACTTTTTACAAACTTCGTTTGAGACTTAACTAAGCTGAAAATGTTTTGTGTAAGTTGGTTCTCCAGGATGTGAGTGCAAAAAAAAAAAAAAAAATTAAAAAAACTTCTCGGAAGCCACTAACCGCAGTTTTGGTGGTTCCTTTGAAAGATGACATGAATCCAGTTGAACCAAATGACACGACATCTACTTCACACAGTTCAAAAGGGAACTACTGTATTCGTAGTTATGATTGTGTCATGCAACTAGTCATGCACTCAGGACCGAATTACCACAACCTCACCTCTTCACCCTCAGTAAGAGGGGTCAGCTGTGAGTAAGCCCAGTTCATCCGGCATGTTTGTGTATCTTCGATTGTGAGATACGAGTAGAACCACATCCATAAGGTAAGTGGATTGCGAGGACAAAGTAGGATGATTGTTGTTCCGATTTGTGTTGTGCGAAGCACCAGGATAATATCTGACCATTGCCTCAGAGCAGACCTATGCCGATTCCATTTGATTTAATGAGTGCTGATGGGCACTGGCTTACTGGGAATTCGTGATGGCAAGGTACGAATAGCTTAGGAACGATCGTGATAATTTGAATGAAATTCTAATAGGCAACTATGGGACTTGGCACTGTTGGACGGGTGGACGGGTGGATACACGGATATGCTGTTGCAAATTATTGGACAAGCAAATTTGTTGTGCATTCAATGAACGACAGGGTAAAGGATGTGCATGTTTTTGTTTGTTGTTTAGAGTGGCAAAAGCATGAAGATACTCGTAGTCGTGGTCGGGGTTAATAAACTTAACAAATGTAAGCCATCTGCAATTACCTTGGATATAAATGCTTAGGGGGAATGATAGCGTGATTGTATCTTTGAGTACAAATATGTAGGTCACTGCATTGTAGCGGTTTTTTATTCATGCAGTCATGAACAGTGCTAGTCCGATGGAAAGAATAGGAAGCGCTCTGCTACAGATTTAAGGAAATTGTATCTAAGGGGCACCATTTAATACGTTTACATTTAGAGTCAACAGTCGTTGTCGTCAAAGAAAGGATAATGAATCAACAGAGAATGTTACCTATCAAAGCTAGCCCTGAAGCTACTGCTATTTTGGCACACACGTGAGATTTAGCGATCAATCAACTCTTTTCTTATGCAGCCATCGAGGAATTTCTCAGGAACTTGCAATTGAGAAAATATGAGGAATAAAAGGGAGGCTAATCAACATTCCAGGACATAAAGAGAATCTTAGTTCTTCGAGAAGAAATGGCACACCGTACCAAACATTCCCAACTGGCAGGCTTGGATTTAAACATTAGGTTGTGCTGCTGGTGAACTCGGCTCACTAGTTTTGAAGCTTCGTCACATTTTTCGTGCTCTAAATAGTCTCTATTATATCAAAGGCACCATTCTTATTTTTTATGGATAAGTGGATTCATTGCGGAACCTCTGAAGAAATACAAGAACGCAATCTGCAGCGCTTAAAGAAAAGGAAAGGTTTTGCTAAAATATTAAGGGAAATCATATCTAAGGAACCTACAGTAGTTTGTGATCTAAAACTACCGGATGATAGCTATACAAATAGTGAACCTTTGATTCCCCTATTAGAAACCCACTTTCCTGCATGCACTTCTACTCCAACACCAAAGTCTTAAATGTTCTGACCACGAACTAATTCCTAAAGGCAAAACTCACTGACTTGATTCAAGTTACATCATCCAACCATGTCCTTCTAAAGTAGAATCTACCGAGTGAGGGAGTGTATGTAACAACCGATGGATAGCGGGCTGTACGTATGAATGTTGTTGGTGTGCTGGTTTCTAGTGCTGTAAGGGCATATCACCTACAACAATTTGATTCGGTAAACCAACTCTGAATTTGTACTTCACAGCTGTGCTTAGTAACTTCGGTGTTTGCGTTTTTTGTGTTTGTCTTTCTTTATAATGACTCGGGAATTGAGAGTGGATATTGCCAATATACGCGGGCTAAAACGTAATCACTTTTCTGCGTATGTCCACGTCTGAAAATATAGACCAGCTGTTTTGGCACTTAGTGAAACACAGGTAGATCCCCGCCCACACCTCTCAGATGACTCTGATCTGAAGCTATCTGGCTACGAACTAGTGCCATTATCCTTCTCTCATCGCTGTCTCGACTCGTAGCTTATCAAACTCCACCACAATGTAGTCCCAGTTCCAATCCGGAGTTCAATTTTATGTTGTTAAAATTCCGTCTCCTTAAACAAATTATCCACTATTGGAAGGAAGGTGTATTCGTTACGGAAAAAAACTTAACGCAGCTTGTAAATGAGCCCACGCGAATACCAGACGTTGACAGTAGTACCGCCAACGCCCTGGACTTGTTTTGAACTTCTCACCCTGATAAGTACTCCGTTGATGTGCTCTCCCCTCTAGGCTCGTCGGACCATTGTGTCATATCAGCTAAATTCTCGTGCACCCACCACACAGTTAGAGAAAAGATTCCTAAAAGAACCGTATGGCAATACGGGAAAGCCCACTGGAGCGGACTTAACAGCTGCTTTAGGAATTTTAACTGGTCGTTATGTTTCCTCGATATCAACGTGGATACCGCTGCTGACATGATCACAGAATCCATTCTCTTTGAAATGAGGGGCTTTATCCCTCATCGGATGAAGAGTATCAAACCAAAAGAAAAGGCATGTTACGACTTGAGCTGTAAAGAGGCTGTCAGGGTTAGAGAAATGTTTTGTTGGTCCTACAAGATCAACCCGACAGAGGAAAACCGAAAAAAGTTTAAGTAAGCCAGAAATGACTGCAACGTCTTTCTCAAGCATGTGAAATTCCATTGCAACCAAAAACTGAGGCAGAAAATCCTACAATGTCCCAAAGGCAGTAAGAATTTTTGGTCGTTCGTCGAGAACATTAGAAATTCTACGTCATCCTCCATCTAAACCCTCCTTTACAATGACATTCCAGCTGTCAGCTCTTTGGACAAGGCCAATCTGCTTGCGGCACACTTTGCGGCTTGCTCAACACTCCCAGATTGTGCTTTTTGCCGCCTACACTTAAGTGCGTCGAATCTTCAGTGGTACGAATCCACTTTCGCACTCGTGTAGTAGCAAGAGTACTTGAGGATCTTAACATACACAAATCCGCTGGTACAGATGGTATATCTCCCCTTCTTCTGAGAAGGTGTTCTTCTTGAGAGGGGGTGAAGTATTTCTTACATCGCTTGAGGATACCTAGACATTTCGCAGCATTTTTGACGACACCGAATATGTGGTCATTCCAACGTAAGTTGTCACTGACATACATACCGAGAATGGAAAGTTTGTCGGTTCCGTCGTCGATGTAAGTGCCACTCATGGATAATGGCTGGGTATTTGAATTTCGTTTTAACGACAGCAGACAGCATTGTGTTTTGGAAGCATTAAATTCCACTCGGTTGATAGTTCCCCATTTAGTTATGCTGTTGATATCGGAATTTAATGAGCTTAACATACGTTGGGGTTCCCGTTCTACAGTCGAGGAGCAGTGACGCGAGCCCGGGAACGAATATGAAAGGCAGAGAGTGCTGCCGTCAACAAGGGAATATATTGGATTGGAAATTAAAAAGAGTGTCGGAGACAGAACGGAGCCCTGGGGCACACCAGCAGTAATTTTGTTAATGTCAGACTTGAGACCATCTCAGACAGATTGAATTGAATGTTCCGAGTCGTCGATCCCAAAACCACGCATTTTCGTCCAAAGAGCCTGATGCCAAACTCTCTCCAATGCCTTAGAAATATCAAGTGCAACTATCTTCCTTTCGCCAGATTGATGTACGCTTACGCTTTGGTTCCACTTTCCGGTGAGACATGCCATCAGATCACCAGTGGACCTGTTGCTACGAAAACCATATTGCCGGTCATTGAGAAGTTATCGTGTCTCATACTTGCTAGCAAGTAAAATAACGATTTGCAGGAGTGTGTGTAATGTGGATGAAGTTTTTTTGATTAAAATGGGCGTGATTTGTATAGAATGGGAGGGAAATTGCCATTGATGACAATTCACACGTATTCACAGAGAGGGTCACGGGGATAGGGGCGATGAGTAGAAAACCGGTTCTGATTTTCCAATATCTGGAAAGTTTGACATTTATGAACTACCGGAAGAGCTCAAAAAGTTCAAAGGAATGAAAATAAGGAAGATAATGAAGAGCCACAAGCTCTTAAAATCGGTTAGATTAACTGCGAAGTCGATGACTCCATGCGCTTCGTGTCATGACAAAATCTAGGGCACACCAAAAAATTCTGTACCAGTACTGCTATTTGTAAGGACTGCTGCCTCCCCACACCAAACGATAGTTTCACACGCGTCCATTGTATCAACTGCAAAGAAGAGAACCACATGCCATATGATTCCGATTGTCACTCTTTTCTCCGGTACAAATCAGTCAATAAGATCGAAAGCTGATCGCCGATTCACTGTTAGAGATGTTTGGCATATTTATAATGATAACACCCTCCCTCCACCAACCAAAGACCCTAAAAAACCGAAATGGTAGTAACCCGGCTGTAGCGGAAATAATTAAAACACGCATAGAGAATCAGAACAAATCGGAACCCACCACCCTCAATAATTATGGCTCTGTTAGAAATTGACCTTGTCATCCTCCAATGGAACTTGCAAAGCGTCCTTAATAAAAAAAACATGCTCTAGAACGATAAATAAATTATAATCCCGACATAATAGCCCTTCAAGAAACATACAGCATGATGTATCTCTTGGGTCCGAGATATTGCTCCTTTGCTTCACTGGGAGGTTGAATCCTCAGGAGCAGAGATCATATACTAGTCATTATACGTATGGCAAACTGGAATCTTTTCAAATCCACAGCCCAAACTCTGACCTCTACACGACACACGTCACTCAACACTAACCAGGATGCTGCAGAAATTAAAAAAGAGATTAAGACAGCAGCAACCAAAAACATTCCTGTAACCAAACAAAAAAGCCACAGGCTGAATCTGGTCTGGTTCACGAAAGAAACTGCAGCTCTGGTAAAGGAAAATCTATCTAGCCTAGGAAAATAAATCTAGCCTGGGATATAGTACGAAGAAGTCCAACAACTGGCGAAAAACTTCGAAGAGAATCCATTCGCTTTGTACAACAACATCATAAATCCTGTAAACTTTCGACACGACTGGAAGCGGGCAAAACTAAAACCTATACCCAAACAGTCTCGCAACTGCTATTCGTTCGAAGAATACCGTCCAATCTCATTTCTTCCCGTTCTCTCGAAGATTTTTGAGAAAATCGGATGGACTATGGAGAAAAAGATATTCTTGGGTGTAACGCGCTTTTAGACTCAACAGAGCAATTCAGACACTCTTACACCTACAATATTAGAACGCAAAACCGCTGAAAACTTATCTGGAACCAAGCATAGCGTGGTCATAACATGGGATCTAGAAAAGGCTTTTGGTCGAGACCTGATTTTCCCAGCTATTAACCAGCTGCATTGATGGGGAGTTCCAAAAAAATCCTTAAATTAGTTCAACGTTTTTTATGGGGAAGAACATTGCACGTTAACGTTGACGGTTATAACTTTTCCTTAGTTAAATTTGAAAACGGGATTCCACAAGGTTCGCCACTATCAGTGGTTGCATATAACGCTTACATTGACTAGTTAATTACTAAATTTGCCGCTCCAAGTTATAACCTAGACTTCATAGGAATTTATGCTGATAATCTCTACGCTTTAGCTTCAGGGGATCCAAGTTGAGTCAAACAAATTTTAGAATAAGTAGGCTCAGTAGCTCTCAACGTTTGTAGAAAAAGAAAATATAAAACGTCGCCGGTCATCCTTCGTGGATTCTCAATTACTCTCCAAAGACAACCCAAAATAATGGGAGTTTGGTTCAGCGGGAATCTTAAATGGGATTTACATTTTAACCAGTTGAAATTGAGAAACAATGCATTCAAGATGATATATTCATGCCGGAAGGTGCCACACCTTGAAACTGCTCTCCAAATAGCGAAAACACTTGTGGAAGGCACTCTGGTAGGACAGTATATATGTGGATTACGAAAAAAAATTGGGAAAAAAATTAACGCATCCATCACCGACTGTTTCCGCACGGCTACAGGAGCATTGATAGCAACGTCTATTGCAGCATTCCGAGTCCAAGCTAGATCCACAACATTCGATTACCTTCACTCATCCATTTCACAATATTACTAAGCTGGCGCTTCTTAGCAAAAAACGAATTCGATAGAGCTGTACCTCCGCTATAAACAACATGGTTTCCTTACTATCGAGCTACCATTAATGCCTCCCTAACATCCTTTCAAAAGCTGACTTTGATCCCCCTCCACCTTGGAATAGGAATTCACTGAAAATTAGCTCCAGTTTGGAAATGTATTGGAAAAACGAAACATGGGATAAGCTATCGTATTCCAAGCTCTACACCTGTCTCGTGCAAGGACAATAATTCTACGTACGCTGTTATTGAGCTTAACAAGGATCGATAAACCAAAATCATCTAAAGAAGACTCCCTCCGAAATTAGCTGGCAGGTACACAGCTGTCGAAAAAGGCATTTCCATCACCCAGTCTTGGTCAGAAAAAACCATTATTTTCACTGATAATTTAAGCATTCTAAATGGACTACGAAGTGGATTGAACAAGTGTCCCTCCCTAGAATTCATAGGGAGTAGTTTTAACTCTAACGCGAACCTATCTTTAGCATGAGTACCAGCACACGTCGGAATTAAGGGTAAGGAATTTGTAGACACAGTCGCAAAGGAAACCATCAAATATGTTACAAACCAACTCTTATCAGCTCGTCCATCAGGAGAATCATCAGAGGAATCCCTGAATAGGAGACAGCCGAGGAGTGGAAAAACTGCCAAATATTTCTTTGAACCCACCACAATCTTCATACTCGTATCCCATACAATAAAACATTCAGAAGAGAGGTCAACATAAGACGGTTGCAAATCAGAGTAGGAAAAATCCTTTTCACAACTAGGCATCTTTACAATCGAGAAACATCCGAGGAATGTCAACATTGCCCAATTTCCAAAACCCAGCAAATGCTCAAACTCTCCAACATATGAAAGAAGCCACATCACTGGGTAACACCGCATTAAGGGTCACTACTTTAAGAGGCAACCCTCAAGGAGGAGTAATATCACCTCCTCTGTGGACCTTTGTTGTTAACGAAATATTTCTGAGTCTGCAACGGGAAGGAATGCAGGCCATTGCATACGCGGATAATGCGGTTCTTATAGCCACCGACAAGTTCCTCCCCACGATTAGTGAAATTCTAAACTATGCCCTTAAAATCCTTAGAGGCTGGGTCAAGCTTTTTCTACTCTAAAGGGATTATGCCACAATTTAACCTTCCTTCCATAGATGGGTCAACCCTCCCACTGTTAAACAGAGCTAAATACCTAGGTACCGTACTAGTTAGTAAGCTTAATGTCGAAAATTGTATAAAGAAAGCAACGATCGCCTTCTATACGGCTTCAAGCGTCGTATATTTGAGACAAAATGGGGACTATCCTATGGATGTACATGGCTATCGCTATCGTCAAACCCATCTTAACGTACGGCAGCTTAGTATAGTGGCAAATAAGTAAAATAAAACTAACAATCTTTGATTAATGACAAAAGTACAGAGGATTGCATGTATAGGCACGGCTCATACCATGAGAACAACGGGACAGGGAAATATACTTGATCCCTTGTCCGTAGATCTATACATGCAAGAATCTGCAACGAAAGCGCTTTAAGATTAAGTCAGCTAAATGAGTGGAAACCAAACCCGAAAGGCCTTGCCTCGATCCCTAAAAGTAAACTGGGTCTATGCCCCAATTCGGACTCCACAATACCCCATCACGACATAGGAACACCATTCGCCTGCATTTTCCCAAGCAGGGAGGAATGGGACAGTAACTAAATGATAGCAGAATCAATATCCATTTCCACAGATGGATCAGAGATGAAGACAGGAACCGACTCCGGAGTCTTCTCCGATCACTTACGATGCTCACGACGTCTGACAGCCAGGCTGAGATGTTGACTGTGCCGGAAGCAGCCAAACTTGTGGCGATAAAGGCGATATCCCACTAGGATATTACTATATTTATTGACAGTCAAGCTGCCATCAAATCGAGGCTTGTAAAGCACTGTCGTGACGAGTTTAAGACTCTTTTCCGTTCAGCGTAAGGTTAAGCTATGCTGAGCCCCTGCCCACAAAGGAGCGGCAGGCAATGAGCATGCAGATGAGCCAGCGCGAAAAGGATCCTCCCTAGAAGGGGAATTGCCTGAGAATACAAGTAGAGCAGACGATACAAATAAAAGCCACTGAAAGGTGGAACAACTTTCTAAATTGCGAGACCTCAAGACACCTATGGCCGGAAGTCAGCAAATTCAAGGCAAGTAAAATTCGCTTGTTAGATTGCTCACAGGCCATAATCTTCTGGAGGCTCACGCAATTAAAGCTACGCCTTACCGACGACGATTCACGGGTGGGTATTCTCAACTCCATTCAGTAATTTGCGGTAAAGCTTCTTTACTTACATCTCTCTTCAGGTTCGCGAATGCAACAAGATGGCTTCGACCCGCTCAGGATCAAAATGACAACCAACGCGAGACAGAAGGCGTAAACCAGAACTAGGAACCGCAATCAAATCCCCATCCCCTTCCAATTCCCTTATCCCGGCATCACAATGGGTCTACACAGACCTGGCATCATTATGATTGCTGGCCTTTAAAGTTACATCTGTCAGGTAGTAAGTACTCTTCTTCAATGATCTTTCCACGATATTCATCACCCGTCCATTCATCCTATGGCTGCATTTTTAGTTCCCGAGCGTACCTCATTCAAGAGCAGTGCGCGATCAGTCCTACTAACGGGTGACTCGATAGCAATGATATTTTTTCCAATTATTATGTTTCGGCAGCTGTCAAAGTTACCAATGACATCGAGCTGTTAAAATATTCAGTAAGGTTCGCCATTTCATCACGCATCCTTTTGCGCTAACCAAACGCGAGGTCGGTTGTCATCATGGCTTCACTGTGCAGGCAATTCGTCGCACCGTTGAAAAATTTGAGCATGAGCACACTTTTTGGATCTTAAGCCACCAACTAGATAGAGATTGGTGCGAAATGAAGAAAACATAGCCGCCGTAGCGGCCAGTATCGACAAAGACCCAGAAATGTCGATTCTGCGCCGATCAGTTGAATTGGGCATCGCCAGAGTCAACCCGGCTTATTTTGCGGTTGGATTTGGGCCTACATCCATATAAGATTGCGCTGCTGGAAGAATTGAAGCTGGACGATCATAAGCAACGCCGTGAGTTCGCTAATTTGGAGTTGGAAATGTTAGCCGGAGATCCGGATTTTGGCCAAAAAATCATCTTTTCGGACGAGGCCCACTTTTAGCTCAGCGGCTATGTCAACAAGGACCATTACTGGAGCGAACAAAATCCACAGGTGTTCGGCCAAGCATCAATGCATCCACAAAAATTGATTATCTGGTGTGGTTTATAGTATAGTGGCATCATCGGACCTTATTTCTTTCGAAATGAGGAAGGAGACACCGTTACCGTCAATGGTCTCAGGTATAAAGCGATGTTAACCGACTCCCTATGATCAGAACTTGACAACATCAGTATATCAGGGCTGTAGTTCTAACAAGCGACGCAACGCTCGAAGTTGTGAAGGGGAAATTTTGCCACTGGGTCATCTCACGGCGAGCGTTCATCAATCGAACGCCACAATCATGCGATTTGACACCACTGGATTATTTTTTCTGGGGCTAGATCAAGTCCTTAATCTACGCTAACAAGCCAAACACTTTGGACGAGCTCGAGACCAACATTCGGCACGCTATTGCCGGAATAACGTCGCATATATTGGACCGAATCATCAAGAATTGGATCGACCGCTTAAGACCGCGAAGCCGAGGCGGCCATTTGAACGATGTGCTATTCCACACATAATGGCATGAACGTAGCTTCAAAAGAAAGCCAACATTCAAAAAAATTTTCCCCCAGTTCTTATCTGGTCACTCCTAGCTGAAAGGAGCTTAGGAGTGATCAGACCAGCAGATTATAAGTTCAAAAGGCAGTTAGATTGCATCCGCTGGTGCAAGTGTCTTCATAGATTATGCGAGTAACACCATTGTCTGGTCAGATTTGGGAGTCTCTGGAAACACTGATTTGAGTGAGACATTTGCCAGAGATGTACTCGTATGCTGTAAGAATATTCAAGCCTTTGCCCCTTTTGTTAGTCAGTCTTAGATGTATCTAGACCTTCAGATGTTAGATTGATAGTTACAGATAGTTTCACTTGAATTTAGCTACACTAACCGATTCATTTCTTACCGTTCTTTCTTCCGATCAACACTTCGGAAACACTTTGAGCAGTCGTTTGATCATAGAGTTGGAGTTCGATTGGCAGCCTATTTAGCTCGGGGCTTGAATGCGAATATCTCTTCTGAAATCCGTTGTCGAATAGCTCAACGTTTTCAAGCGTACGTCCTGGAGCGTCTAGTAGGACACTTGTTTCCACTTTTTCAAGGAATTGCATTATCTAACACATTTCCAAAGGCCGTTCCATCAAAGATACTCCGCTGAAATTTTATCTAATTCCTAGAAATGCGACAAATAT
The DNA here is from genome assembly GCA_963966105.1 of Volucella zonaria. Taxonomy (NCBI): domain Eukaryota; kingdom Metazoa; phylum Arthropoda; class Insecta; order Diptera; family Syrphidae; genus Volucella; species Volucella zonaria. The sequence goes on along the minus strand of OZ014530.1, from coordinate 30,404,807 downwards.
TTACTTGCTCCAAAGAAAACGTATTTCGGGTGGTACAAGTTACGCGAGAAGATAATTCCCAAAGTCCATCCACAATAGCACAACCCCAACTCGACCGGCAAACAGAGCATAGAACAACCAGGCAGGAACTACAACGATGACAAATTGCAGTACAATCTGCAGTAGATACTCGTACTACGCATCCGTATCCGAAGACACCTATCCGACTTTCAGAGCAATTTTGAAAGCGTATTTCTCAGATGCAATGTAACGTGACGTAATTTATTAACAAAACACCCTTACAAAGTTGATGGGACATTTTGGTAGCAGTTTTTCTCTTCATATGAAAAACACCTAAGGCGTTGCCTAATCCTTGGTGGCACGTATCCCCTTCTGAAGGTTTAGCTGTTTTGTGGTTTTCCTTCTTCTGTCGTCTCCCCCAGCAGATAGATGGATACATTTATTGTGTCCTTGAGAGTGGTTGGGATTTATGCTGTAGAAATTGGTTTCGCCCCATCTACAATGAGTTATGTGACCAATCCCTGTCAAGTCACTGAGTCTTCCTTCTCTGAGTTGGAAACGGAAAGAGCTGAACCTCGGACGAAGCTGATTTTTGATTTCATTTTATTAAGTTAGGTCTCCAAGTGTACAGTTTGGTGTGCAAGATTGTGGTAGTCGTGGTGGACAGAATGCGATATTAATAGACACCATTCAAGGCGGGCAATGATGCGGATACACATTGGCTATTTGAGGGGATGTTACCGGAGGTTGTGCGGTTAACTTGTGTGTGCGATGTCGGTGGTTACAGATACTGACCACAAATTGTTTTGGTAAACGGTAGCTGTTGCATTACGGTTAGGGTCGGGGGTAGGATTTTATGGTTCTGAGTCTTGCAGTGCTGGGAATTTGTAATGGAATCTGATGAAAGGTAATTCCCAAGGTCGGTTGGCTTAAAGGCTTTAAACGTTTTGGTTTTTGTATTTGTGGTGATAGAGTAAATGAAAGTGTGGTTCATAGCTGCGTTAAGGACACCTTATTACTTATCATTTAAAGCAGTAGAAAGCGCGTATACGGTAGACAGTTGCGAAGTTATGAATTGAAAGATCTTTTGTCGGGAGCGTCAGAGTAGAGCCATGGAAGTTCTCAGTCGGCAAATTACCTTATATACACTCTGAAAGGAACTTCAACGAAGTTCAAAAATTCGTCTTACAACAAGGAGGTAAGAGATAAAGACATTGAAAGTTTCTACTTTAGGATTGTAGTAAACAAGCTTTGCAATCCTGAAGGCAATAAACTATATTGTGAAGAATCTGTGGAGGAGGCGAGGCGTATGCATTTTTAGCGAATGCAAAGCTGCTCACCGTTTCTGGACTTCCAAGGCAGTTTGGGAAGTTCAATGAAAGCTGCCGAAAGGCTGAATTTACTGAGCCTTGTTTGGGACCCAGGAGGTTACAATGGAAACACAGGACATGAAATCAACGATGAACGTGCAAGACAAGATTCGGATGAGAGTTTTTTAGCACCCAAACCTGCATTAGGACTGCCTATGTCCTTAGTTAGGGCTTCTGTTGAAATATACTATATATTCCATATGAAAACTCCCCGACGTCTCCAAGAGGTCCGCGAATTCCCCGCTGCCTCTTAGTAGGATACACTGCAGATTGCTTACTGACTTCGTGTTGAAGCACTTTTCTTTTGCAAAGCACTTAGGTGTACTGGACATAAGCGAAACAACATCCTATGACGTTTGCTGTGAGATTTATGTCGACACTGCTGAGGACTGTCCCTGCTAGTGTCCGCAGGAGGCTGCCAGTAATCGACGCTGATGTGGTAAAAGCTGGAAAAAGACTTTACAAGACGAAACAACAACTTTAAAGCAGTGGCAGCGATATTTGTATACAAGCCTGCGGGGGTGATGTAGTGACAAAAACCAACCAAATAGATGAGTTGGTTTCAACTTGCTCATTTCATATGACTTAATCGACCTAGATCTATAGAAAGGAATCTTAGAGTCGTTTTTCCAAAAATACACAAGTTCCTATTTATTATTGTATTGATGGCTGTAGGCTGTTGGAAGAGGGCAGGCACTGATTGGCGGCTACCTGGCGATTCCCAGCATACTCAACTATGACTGCAATTATTTTTGTTTTATCACCAAGTAGTCCCCATCGGACACTGGTTGCTATCCGCTCAGACTTGACTTTTTAAACTTTTAAGAAAAACGTTGATGCCCGGTTAGAAATAACTGAACCTAAGAAGGAGGACTCACGGTGGGTACACCCACGTAGTAGTCAGAAGTCAAAATGATAGAGCTTTTGGAGCTGATGTCAACAAGGATTTTTCAGAACCAGTCAAAGTGCTGAAATAGATATGGCGGCGGATGAACCATTTATGACAGGTTTCATATCTCCCAACCAGGCTAGTTTAAAAAAAAAAAAATGCGCGCTCAAGGGGTTAGGGTAGGCTTAAAATGCTTGCACCCAGCGCAGGCGTAAGAAAATTAAAGATGAAAGAAAGATAGGTACCGATGCACGTTGGTTTTAAATGTTCAATAAGCGAGCTGTACGGCTTAGGAAGTGGGCTTGAGGGTACACTGATGAGCATTTATAGCGGTACGAGTGTTACGGTTGAAGGTTTGAAGGGGCGGAATGCGACTGGCGATTTCTATGGAGAACTGGTAGAGGAAATAATTCCGAATCCCTTTTGCTCAAGAGATCTCAGATAGTGTCTCACTTTCAGGTTGGGAATTGTGCCTAGGGTTAATTACGCGGACACACTAACACCCTCGTGTTGTTAAGAAATAGACTCGATAAGGGCGGATTTACCGAAATTGTTTTATGTGATTTTAACGCTGAAAAGATGGCTTTGATAGTACAATCGGAAGCATAGGCTACTTGACACCTCATCTAGAAACAAATATTTACAGGAACATGGCGGCCACCAGATCAAAAACAGGAAGCAGGCGGCCAATGTAGATCTCTTGTCGGCACTTTTATGACCTGAATTGAGTGCTGAAAATCAGTGACATCGATAGAAAGAAGCCATCAGATATGCCGCAACTAATGTGCTGGGCATGACTACGAAACTCCGGGCTTAATGAAGAATCTAGACAAACACATGCAGCTAAACAACTCGTCTTTGAAGCGGCGCTGCGTAGAAGGACGAGTAGAAAAACCTCTGCTATTAACCGTAAAACGACGATGATTACCCAAAACCGAGCAGAAAGAATAGTTCAGCCTAGCCGACTGGACGACCAACCAGCTGAGATATTTAGGGCAGCAGGATGATTAAGCAGACAGCATGCGTTTAATTACTTTTGTCAGAGATATATGCCTGATGTATGGAGACTAAATATCGTCTGACCCACTATAAAGGAGATCCTTTTAACAGCGCCAACTACTCGTATGTAGGTAACAGTTTCCGCCACATCGCGCACAATACTTTGTCTGAATACTTGAAAGCAATCGTTTAGGACCTGGTTGACCCCTAGCAGTGCCGTTTGGACTGGGTAAGTTTACAAATGACAAAAGTTTAAATCTTCTCGAAATGGAACCCAAAATATATACATGAAATGGATAAAGAAATGGTGAGTACTGATCTAGACTTCAAGGTCGCATATGACAGCACCTTCCGGGACGAGCTAAACAGAGTCTTATTAAGATTTACTCGTAGTATACCTGCAAAATCCATTCAGATTGTGTAGAATGAATATGGAGAACGCTAGCTGCTCCAGGCCCAATTTAACCGAGAGCTCTGTTGTCATAAAAAGGTTTGAATTAGGCGATGGTCTGTCAATGGATTCTTTAACACCACACTTGCGAATATTGTGCGAAACTCACGAGCCAACAACACCAGAAGCACAATTTACAAAAGTGTGTAAAAGTAAGCAAAGGATCCCCCAATAAGGGCAATTTTCAAGCCGTGCCATGATGATATGAATGGAGTTGCACCAGAAGAATGCTTCCGTATCATTCAAAGTTATTCTGAAAACCGGTCAACAATTCGCGAATCATATAGAAAATTAGTCCTTTTAAGCTCGCTATTCGTCGTGTTGTACATGTATCGAACCACCTGAACTCTATATGACGTAAAGCCAAAAACTGTTGGGGAAGATCCTGAATTAACAATTCGGTCCAATCGTAGAATCATAACGTTTGTCCGTCCATTACGTGGAAAATTTTTGCAAACAGATATCATCAAGATCCAGTTGGCGCAGGAATTAAAGCTACGACACCATGGCCTACGATGGGAGGTCACGGATCGCAGGTTAAAATCGGCATCTCATTTGGTCGAAAAACATTGTTAAGTGAGAATAATCACTTTTGGCTCAATGGATTTTATGAATAAGCAAGATTTCCCTTACTGGAGTGAGAGAAATCCAAAGAAAATCCTAGAGACTACATACTCGTACATTACAACCACAAGCGTATTCCGATGTCATCTTTATGCTGGCACCAACATGGGTCCTTGTTTATTCAACAAGTTTGCATTACAGTCAGTGGTCAATGTTATCAATGAACTATTAGTTACTATCTCTTCGAAAATATGAACGAAATTGGTGCGGACATCGTGTATAATGGCACTACCCCCCATACTGCCCACGAAACCATTGTCTAACTGAGGATTTTATTCAATGACAACTTTACGTTTAGAAATGGACTAGTCCATTGGCCATGGATCAGTAGGATACGATTCATCAAAAAGAGTCGAGAAAGCCTTATGCCTGAAGTCATATTCAATAAGTGTACATGAAATATCGGCCGGCGCAATGTCGGTCGAACTATTTTTGGTCCCGATTGCGATGGAGGAGGAATTCCACGAGTTGCAAAAGAGTGCGCATCGGGTGCTTCTTACATGTTGAGCGAACGAATATTATCGCTCTGGCCCGAAGAGTTGGCCCCCGCCCAATTATCAAGGTTTCGCCCGTCAATTACGTTGTCTAATAAAAAGCGGGGGCAGAGCAAGGTACTGATGATGCCACTGAAGGTTGCTACGATTTGACCAGTTACAAGCTGCCGGTCATAGGTCCTGTTAGTGGCAGGGCCACCGGTTGCCCCTAAAAGGTTTGAGGTGTGCCTCGACTCATACCAAGTGTGGAACTTTTGCCTCCAATTGGTATCAAAATGGATTGACGGAGAGCAATGGCAAGACTTATCTTTGCTACCATGTTCCCGTGAACTTAAGTCTTCCCGACAGATGTTCACTCTAAAAACACTGACTATTCGGCCCGAAGAGAACTCCATTCCTATTCCGAAGGAACAACGCAATGACCTCATTTTAAGCAGAGGGCACAAGTTAAAGGAGACTTCAACCGTCTTGGAGTGCATTGATGAAAGTTGTTGGCCAAAGACCGCACTAACTGAAGAGACGTATTACTACAGACCTCGAGGCTGCAGCACCAACTACGAAAGTTAGTCAATAATTTCGGAGTTCGGAGTACCTTTGATAGAATTTCTCATGATTTAATCCTTCTAGAATTGAAGGCTCTTGGTTTCCAAATGAGCTTTATAACATGGGTTCAATTCTATGTAAATGAACGACACTATTCTGTTTAGGTTTATGGTTTCTGACCCAATAAAATCTCTTCTGATGTACCTTAAGGTAGCCACTATGGTCTATTATTATTTACTCTGACTAGTAATGATATTGATTGTAAATATCATTGAAAGTTCCTTGAGCGGAACGTCAATAAGTGCCAGGCTATAACTTATACCCGTATGTGGCCTCCTACTTCACCTCGTTGCTATCTGATCTTTAATCTGCCCGTTCCCTTAGTGAATGGGTTGCGTGATCTAGGGGGTTATCTGTAATAAGGAACTCAATTTCAGTTCTCATATTGATAGCATCATAAAAAAAGTCAGCTCTGCCCTTGGCTTCATCCAGCGCTAATCTAAGGAGTTTTCCAATCCTTATATTATCAAATCTCTCTACATAGGGAGAGGTTTTTACGATTCACCTTATGTGGCCTGTCCTGTAGCGATAGCCAAAATTTATAGCCGTATACAGATCGGCTGGAACTTATAAATTTACAATCCGCTGAAAGGTTGTCGATATTCTCTTCTTTCATTAGATTGATTGTCCTTTTTTACTTCAACTAATCTCTTTTAACACCAACCCATGTAGTCGTAGGTCCGTGGCACTTTTTCGGCTCAATCTTCACAGAACAAATTACGGACACCTTGAGCCAATGTCTAGAATGTTTCGTGAAATTAACGATGTTCGGTCTCTCTTTGACTACCATCTCAACAAACTATTCCCCAAGGACATTCTCTTTCCACCTATGCCTCACATCCTAATTTTCTTTAACCACTCCCACACTTTAGTTTTAAGTGAGATTGTTAGTTTTAAGTCTTAAAACTAACATGACCCGGGCCTCAAATCAAATCAAATGAAATTAAAACACTTAGGTGGCGCTACAGTCCTCCATCTGGCACGATCTCTCGTCAGTTGTCTTCAATGCCGCAGTCCAATACGGTTGAAGTCCGCTTCTCTAGCGTGCGCCACCTTAGTTAGGGTAGTCCACCGCTGCGCCGTCCCTCTGTGCAGGACTGGAAGGCTCCTTGGGCCGGAACTGTAGCGTGCATTTGCTCAACGTGGACCAATCATCTCAGACATTATACAGCCCGCAAAACCGTGACTGAAAATTACAAGCAGTATATTTCTTTCGAAACGGCCAAATGTTTCTTCATCAGCTTTCAACAAGATCCAACCCTCTGTGACATAGAGCAGGACTGGGATGGTAAGGGTACGGTGTAAGGCCAATCTGGTTTTACGAGAGAGTGTTTTGCTATTCAACTGCTTTCTGTGCTTAAAGAAATAACAACTGCTGATGTCGTTACTACTTTTAACTTCGTAGCCATGGTTTCGTCTACCTCGATTACTGCTAATGGTGACGTTCCTTCCCATTACAACAAACTAAAGCCGAGTAACCAAGAGCTTATCACAACGGACTAGTCCCGCATCAAGGATGATTCCGTAGGCACGGTTTACTTAAGGGAAAAAGAAATATAAGAGAGCAGCGACATTGACCTTGTAAGCGAGTTGATTGGCTTATGTTGATCAAATGAGCAACAATATTCCGATCAGTAGAGCCTTCGAATGAAATCCGAAAATAAGGCCTTGTATTATGTAGAGAAGTTATATGAACGGCCTCTGATCCAACCTTCTTCGCAATTTGAGGTAGTAACCTCAAAATCGCTCTTAAAGTTCAGTCCGATTCAAATAAAAAGTGCATTCAGGTGGCTCTAGTGGAGGAAACACATCTATTGACTATTAATCTCTACCAAATGCATATACAGTTGTTCAAAAAGACTTATATCTAGATTTTGCTGACTCATCCTCCACACCAACGCTCATTTACAATGATAAGTATTCCAGCTGTCAGCTCTTTGGACAAGGCCAATCTGCTTGTTGCACACTTTGCGGCTAGCTCAACACTCTCAGATTGTGCTTTGCAACCGCCTACACTTAAGTGCGTCGAATCTTTCCTGGTAGTTATAACTTACAAACATTCAAAAACAATGTACCTACATTGGTACCTGTCATTTCTTCCTTCCTAAATTTCTTTCACCGGCGCAAACATTTTAAGGGTACACAAACCCCTTGAGCGCGCGCTCTATATACAAAAAAAAAGAAAAAAGTGAGATTCCGTATTGAATGGCATATAGAAGGAAGGAACAATGTCCTCACTTACACAAAGCACTAGTCCACTGTACTCTTTGTAAGTTCCTTTTAATGAAATATTTCAGCCTTCCGAAGAAAGATGGGTAAGCGCTTCAGTGATAAAGTGCCTGCAGCAGCACCACCCACCACGTCAGCGCCGAGTACCTGCAGCCTGATGCGAGCGTAAGCCGGACATTCACATAGCCATCGAAGGAAGCTGTGTCACTTACGCCCAGCACATTTAAATGGTTTGCAAAAGTGTAGCACCCTGTCACGACGCCAGTAATCAACGTGCAGGCTTTGCTGCTGAGAGACAGCAGAAAGGACGGTGACTTCCTAGAGACGTCGTTTGGTCTGCCTGCATCCCGGGGAGCTATGCCTTCTGCAGTTGTGCTCATATCAGACCCAACTGTCAATAGAAGCCTTAACCGAGGACGTAGGCAGAACCAATATAAGTTCGGGTCCAGAAAAACTCTTCTCTGAACTTTGTCTGGCAAGTTCAACGGCGATTTCATTTCCCACGATCCCATTGTTACTTGGGACCTAGAAAAGGGTCACTGAATTTAGACCTCCGACTGCGTTCAGTGATCTCTTGCATTTTTGAACTAGCTTGGAAGTCGTAAGAGGGTTCAGCAAGGCTTTAAGCGAAGCTTGCTTATCGCCACAGATACAAATGCTTCGCTCCCTCCACCGGTTCTCCGCAATATAATCGTAGTTCGCTGCCATCAGGATTGCGTAAGTCCCCGCTTGGAAGACAAATGCAAGCTTTCCTAACGGGAAGTGAAACAGCAGAAAGACAATAGCATAACATCCTATATCGGCTACATTCCTTTCCCGTCTCAGATTCTGGCCGAAATCAGTCCGCAACAGGAGTTCTGGTGTCAGTGCATCGGACGGTATGTCCACAAGACCAGAGTCGTAAGACAGCCGAAGCGCAAGGTCATAAAAGCTCCAGTGCGTGTTGTATCAAAGACCACTTGTTTTTAAAGGGAAGACGGCTTTGAGAATGCAGCCCATGATATGAATATCAAGGGGAGGGAGATTTACCAATAGGTCTAGAGCGGAGCCAGGAGTGCTGTGGGATGCCCCATGCGTCCGAGACAAACCGTTCTTTGGGGTCTGGTAAAAGCAGCAATCACGTATTTTCGCGAGGGCTTATTCCATCAGACAACCGACGCATAGGATATAATTGGCCTTATCATAGCCATGCAGATCCAAATGTTCCTTCTCAATGATGAGTAGGTTTTCTTGATAGTAATTGCCTAATGTATACTCTTGGTCTAAGAATGGAAGCGGTGGATACATTCGCAGAACGTCCAGAAGGACCATGATTATGTAAGTATTCCATTTCGTTTAGGATTCCATATGGGGTTTCTCCACCAATCTGAATGAGGGTAACCTGAATCTCGTCTCGAAGATGCTTTTTTTTTTATTCAGGTTTCTTGGACGAAGATGAAGCGACCAGCATGTCATTTCTCAGGAGCAAATGCTTCGTATTCCCATCAGTTTGAGCTAATTTCTTGAAGATCAAGCCATTTCGTGGAATTCCAGTCAGGACAAAATTGACAGTGTCCCGTGTAAATTCTGTTGCCGGTTTGGCAAAACTCTTGCGGCCAAGATACGTCGCCTATTGTGGTAGGAAAAAGATCACCAAAAATTCAAACGTTCGATATGGAGTAAAGGTGAAGACCGATTTGCCGTTTGTTCGGAATATTCACATAAGCTAAAAGAAGTACTGAAATGCTTGAACTTCTGAATGCAAGGAGATGGATTGTAATGATACTTGCTCTCCTGCCCCTAGTCGAATGATGTTGCCTCCACACAGCCACTGAAACAAATCTACTGGACCGGGAACTTTGAGCCTGAAATGAAGTCTTTCAAGATGAGGAAGCGTTCCTAGCAAATAAAACTACCAAATGAGGAAACAACACATCTCTTCGCAAATAAAGAACTAAGTGGTTCGAGGCAGGCAACTTCAGGTGACGAATCGTTTTAGTTTATCTCTCCACACTAGGATGTGCTGAGCTATTATCTGTACAAAGTGAGCTTTGAACCAATTTAAAACTTTCCACATAAATCTAAGGGAATCCTGTGAAAATCTTTATTGCTAATCCGCAACACGGATTAAGAAAAATTCATGGAAGGATGGTGTAACACTAGATAGGTAAGCCACGAAATAGTTACTATCTAGGTCAAGAAGTTTATTTATTAGCAGATTTTAGTACAAGTCAAAGTTATAGTAAGAGCACATCAAAATGTCGAAAGGATCTTCATGGCAATCTCCTTTCAAGTACTTATCCTTCATTTCTCAGAAGTGCCAATGTTATTATGATTCTTCACGTGTCTAGAAACTTTGGTGATTCATTTCCTAGCAAAAACATCGATAAAACTTTTCTTCAATGAAGTTTGCTGTTCTGCTTAATTAAAGCGGAATCAGTGCCGTGCACATAGCAGTTTTCAACGGCAACAACTAAGGTTGACAAGGTCTTTTTCGTTGCCCTTGATGTGTAACTTCCTTGAACTTAACCTCGCAAGTTCAACGGGAGGCGACAAAATCCATATTCATTGCACAGTGTTCCCCGGAAGCAGATACTACTCGTAAGTTTTATTTTTCATCTCTGCATCTGTGACGTGTGTGTACCATCACACCATCGCATCCCTGTCTTAAAGTACTCGTATCTATGTGAATTAAAATGCTGATTCAGTACCTACTCGCACTCATCTTTAACACATCTTTGTGCTTGTATCTCTGGGTATTTACCCGCTGCTAGTTACAGAACAGAATCAAATGAATGAAGTGTAAAAAAGTTTCCCACAAAAGGAAGGAAGCAAAAAGTAGACGTGATAGCCACGAGATACTGTAGCGCTATGTACAATACTTGTACAGGAGACAGGAAGCAGAACTGCACACCCAACCGCCAAGTGCCAACTTCGCGAACTTCCAAAATAGGAGGCGACGAATAAAATTGAATTAACGAGGGACATTCGGGTGACGTCAAGATACAAAGTACGAGTAACAAAAAACAGGGAAAAATTCTCCAAAGTAACATTCGTATGTTAATTTTGGAAATCTGGGACAGGAAATACGGGTGGATGGATTACTTACTCGTATGAGGAAGGATATGCCGAATATTGTAATTGGATTGCGCACGGCTAAGGTACGTAATTTTGATTACATTTTGCGTTGGAGGATTGGATTCATGTCTTTTGGGGCAATTAATTTTGATTATTGCTCCTTGATTACGTTAGAGTTCGATTCTGATTTCAATTCTGATAAAATTCAATCAAATGAAGGCAGACAGAAGGGGGAACTACTCTGAGAGTCGCCATTGAGACTGTTGAAGGATTTGTGTTTAATTGATGGAAATATTTTTATATCGATTTGAGGCGGGTATTAAACATTTCAATTTATGTAGACGCTCAGACATACGTATTTAGAAAACGTAGCACAGGATATTTGGCAAGAGTCCGGCTGTTTCATTAAACTTCGGAGAGGTGGCGTTCATGTTTTCATTTCTAGTAGCATAACAACTTTAACTTCGAACTCAAACTTAATTTTTCTCCGGATACAAATTGTAGAGTCTTTAGCCGAATACTTTGTTAAACGAAATTGCGGAATTGGATGAGTTTGTTTAAAGGTATTCCTACAATTACAGTAGCGTACGTTGGACACAGTTCTCCAGAACATTGACGAGAGCACTTTCCTCAAACTCGCTCTACCCACCATTCAATAGGACTCTGTCCAATGGAGAGATTGACAGGCACCTCAAACAAATGGGCGAGGCCAACAAACAAACGATGGACACCACAATACCTCGGTACCGATACACTGACAACGAAGACTTATTCTGCAACGCAACTATTGACGCACTTCACCGACACAAGAGTAGATTGCTGTCAAGACTGAAAACCTTGTTTACTGACAGACACAACCCGGAGATCATGACACTCAAGTCGCCGATCAAAAACCTCCAGATATTAAATTAAAAAAAAACTACAGGGCTTCTGTTAGTTTGTATTGGAATAACAAAATTTCGGGCGATAAACACCAGCAACCCGAATATGTTCCCGCAAGTAAATAAAATATTTCGGAGGAAAAAATCAAAACGGTTTTCCATGTCTTCAAATCGCCCGAATGACGGACAACGAGCACACACTTTTAGCAGCAGACATAGATCAAAATGATCCCAGTGAGGCTGTTGATGATGACAAATTCTTTGTGATCGAAGATCCGCAGAAGAAGGTACAGGCCAAAGGAGCGTTTTTTCCAGGAAGTGTACAAGGCGAATGAAGTAATCAAATTCTTCCTTCGAAATGAAAGGGAGAATTGGCGATTCGAGAATTCAGGGTTCACTGAGTTCAATGATGAAAATATGGCAAATAATGTCATCGTCATCGAGAGGGAAATACCCCCTTTCAATTCGAGGGAAAAGCTCCATGCGATCTTCGAATCACTGAGATGTAAGGAATCAGTGCGAGCAGACGGAATTCCGAACGTTGTGCTTAGACAACTCCCAATTTTTTTTTTTTTTTTTTATAAACTAGCGCGCTCAAGGGGTTAAGGTACCCTTAAAATGTTTGCACACAGCGAAGGCGAAGGAAATTTAGGGAGGATGGAAAGAGGGGTACCGGTGAACGTTGGTTTTAAATGTTTGGAGGTTATAATGACTAGGGAATAAAGAGCTTGGCAGGACATTCCATAAGCGAGTTGTACGGTTTAGGAACACATCACGATATTTTAAAGTGCGTCCGAAAGTGGGCTTGAGGGTAAGCTGATGAGCGTTCATAGCGAGACGTGTGTTATGGTTAAAGGTTTGAAGGGAAGGAATGCTACTGGCCATTTCTATGGAGCACTGGTAGCAATAAAACAAAGTGAAACACGAGACTTTTCGTCGGTGTTCGAGGGTGTCCATTGCCTGAGTGGTATTTGTGTATCAGCTATGAGTTTAATCGCGCGGTTTTGAATCCTGACCAGATGTGAGCATAGTACTCCAATTTTGGGCGGATGAATGCCTTATATATTGAGGCCAGATCAGAAGGGGAAAAGTATTTCCTACATCGTTTGAGGAAGCCTAGACATTTCGCAGCATTTTTGGCGACATCGAATAGTAGTCATTCCAACGTAAGTTGTCGGTGGATAGTTCCCCAATTGGCTATAATGTTAATATCAGAATTTAATGAGCTTAACATACGCTGCCATTCCCGTTCTACGGCCGAAGAGCAGGGACGCGAGTTCGGGAACGAATATGAAAAGCAGAGAGTAATGTCGTCAGCAAAGGAATGTATTGGATTTGAAGTCGCAGGCTAGAGATTGTTGATGAAAATTAAAAAGACTGTCGGAGACAGAACGCAGCCCTGGGGCACACCAGCATTTATTTTGTCAATATCAGACTTGAAACCATCTAAGATAACTTGAATTGAATTTTTAATCTATTGAGGAAGAGAGCCGTCGATCCCAAAAGCACGCATTTTCGACAAAAGAGCCTGATGCCAAACTCTGTCAAATGCCTTAGAAATATCAAGTGCAACTATCTTGCTTTCGCCAGATTGATGTACGCTTTGGTTCCATTTCTCGGTGAGACATGCCATCAAATCACCAGTAGACCTGTTGCTACGAAAACCATATTGCCGGTCATTGAGAAGTTTTCGTGTTTCACGATATTCCACGAGCTGGGGGTTTATCTGCGTTTCCATGATCTTGGACGTATGTAAGTGCAATGGGTTTATATGAGGTGAGAGAAGAGGATTCGCCCATTTAGGGACGGACTGGACGAATGATTTTTTCCATCTACTTGGAAAGAGTACTAAAGAGTAGGATCGATAGAAAAGTTTACGCAGTGGTTTCGCCAGCGAGGAAGAACGCCTCTTCAGAAGAAGGGGAGATACCACCTTGAACAAAAAGTTCCCAGGGGACACCACCGTGTGGGGCTCCCATTGTTCCGATTTGAGTTCTGTTTTTTTTTGTTAAGTTGGTAAACCTATTTTTGACATTCCCTCTAAATTTTACCATCATAGCTTGACATTTGCAAAAGTTACGCAGCCAAGAGTACATCTATCTCTGTGTGTGTTGGCGAATTTTTACAATTTTAGATATGGATTTAAATTTGCAACAACGAATTTGTACTCGTATTAGATTTTGAGTAAAAAACGGATTTAATGGTGCGCGAATGTTGGAAATGTTGAAAAAGTGTTTCGGCAACGATTCTCTAAAGAAAATGGTCGTTTACCAGTGGCACGAGCGGTTCAAAAGTGGTCGTGAGTCTATCGCAAATGATGAACGCAGTGGCAGACCATCGACATCGAAAACCGACGAAAACATTGATGAAGTTAGAGAAATGTTGGTCAATAACCGCAAATTAACCATCAGAGAGATTGCGCAGGACTTGAACACTGTCTATGGATCCATCCAAGATATTTTGGTCAATGATTTGAGTTTCCGTTGTGTAGCAGCAAAGTTGGTGCCAAAAGAACTCAATTTCATGCAAAAAAGAGACCATGTTGACGTCGCAAAAGAGATGATTTGCGAGGCTGAATCCGATCCCACATTCATCAAAAGGATCATTACTGGAGACGAGACATGAGCTTATGAGTACGATATCCAATCCAGACATCAGGCAAGTGAATGGCGTCCACTAAATAAGCCTAGACCAAAAAAACCACGTCGTTGTCAGTCAAAAAAGAAGGCAATGCTCACGGTTTTCATGGATTACACCGGTGTAGTCCCTTATGGCACTATTTTTTGACGAAAAATACAACAAATACCATCCAACAGCCACCGAATTCACCTGATTTCGCTCCCTGTGACTTCTTTCTGTTCAATCGAGTTAAAAAACTACTACGGGGAACGAGTTTCAGCAGCCGAGAAGAAGTAATGGAAAAATCGCCGGAAGCACTGATGGACATACCGAAAACCGAATATAAAAAAATGTTTGGAGGATTGGATCAACCGCTGGCATAAGTGTGTTGCAGCTGATGGGGATTACTCTGAAGGGGACAATATTTGTAGATTTAGATGAATAAACTTGTACTTCCAATTTTGTGAATATATTCCGGGAACTTTTTGATCGGGGTATGCCATCTGCACCTGCGGATCTTTGAGTACTCTTGCTACTACACGAGTGCGAAAGTGAATTTGTCCCATCGAGGATTCCACGCACTCAAGTGTAGGCGGAGATAAAACACAATCTGGAAGTGTTGAACTGGCCGCAAAGTAAGCAACAAACAGATTGGCTTTTTCCAAAGAGCTGACAACTGGAGTTTTAGTTTTAAACGCATTTTATTTTCTAATTCATTAACTCTTACATACTAACAAAAAATGCTTAAATGCTAGCTTAAAATTACTTAACAAAGTTATACTAACTTACTGGCCCCACACAGGCACTCTAAGCTACTCTAAACTCTTATATATATGTCTTTCGACTTTGTTTACATTTTATACTTATATATACTTATTTTCTATGCTTAAGGCTAAGAAAAGAATTTAACAAAAAACTTAGCATATGGACTTAATTTTTTATAAAACTTAATATCTAACTTAAAATATACCTTAGTCTACCTAACCTGTTACCGCCGAATTCTCTATCCAACGCGTCGTACCACGGAAGAGTGCCCGACCACCACGAAGAGTGGTCGTAGGTTAAGATGGTGAAAATGGGCGCCACGCGATTGCTCTTCCGCTTAACTACCCACACCCAGAATCGCGACTAAATGTGAGATTCGCGCTCCTTTTATTATGACAAATCAAACAAAATAAAAAAAAAAAAAACGAATGTTTTCTCCAACGTTACAAAAATTTGAGGTTCCTTTAATTTCACTTAAAGTATAGTGTGTAATTACAAATTCGAGCTTACAATCTAGCTTAATCCTACCTTAACAAATCCAAATAGCTTACGATTAGAATAGAAAACCAAAAAAAAAAAGAAAAGAAACTCAAAAAAAAGGAAGTAAAAAAAAAAAAAAACATTAAACTAAAATCGCGGGATCGAACCCAGAACTTCTATCATTCGCGACACGAACAGCAAAATCAGCTGAAGCGAACCCACTACTATATAATGTACATATGCCCGCGTATGGAGAATTTTAGCGTGATAATACGTATAATAATATATATACCATATATAATTTATTATAAATATATGTATCCTTATCTGCTAAATATCGCTGCTTCCAGTCCGGCTCGATTCGTCTCGATCCTCTTGACTCCAGTCGGTTTTTTTTTTTTTATTGCAAACACAAGCACCCAATGGTCACAAAAAAAAAAAATGAATAGGGCAAAGAACTCGGAGTGTCTAACGATCTCCAGCCACCAAGGAAAAATTATTACGCACACAAGAAAAGACGTTTTCCGATCGTTTCTATATTTTTTATTTTTTTTTTTTTTTTTATTTCATTTATTTGTCCTATGCGTAGGGGAACGAACAAGGGCACTAAGTCTACACTAATCCCGTCTTATCTCACAATCCTTTGTTTTATTTTTGTTTTCCTTATATCCGTACATCTGTTTTTTTCGTTAAACAATTCCCGCACTCGTCAGTTAATTTTCCTCGACCTTTTTTTTTTTTTTTGAACTACGACCGATCTCCTTGACTGGCTCTTCACAACTTGACCTTTCTTTTCCAACCCAGCCACCAAGAAACCTCCAAATTTCACTCAACACTCAAACGGTACGTCCTTCTCTCCTAACAACTGGTTCATCGGACCACATCTCCTGATCATACAGCTCCGCTAATCCCAACAATAGGTCATCACACCATAACATGACGATGGAAATTTTGTTCCAAAAGAACGAAAAAAACAAAAAAAAAGGACGACTGCTATCCGACATGGGGACTCGAACCTAGGAATGTATACGACTTTTTGCCGGGTTCGCTACCCGTGGAGCTAAGCTTCGCTAGCGACAACTGAGTGCTGGTGCTTATATCTAGTGGTGTTCAAACTAAGTGGTATTATTCTGCTGATTCCCAAGAGGTGGACGAAAACCTATTGACGCAACCCATAATACTCCCCCCTTCCTTTCTAAAGGTTTTCGTCGCTTAGTAACCGACTCATACAGAATTACTATTAGACAAGGTCGTCTTTATTCGTAAATAGTTTTAGATCTTGCGCATGCCACACTCCTACCTTTTTCCCATTACGATCAGCTAACTCGTATGTCCAAGGTGAAACCCGTTTAATGATTTCAAAAGGCCCTACATACTTTGGTGCAAGTTTCGCAGAAAAAAATCTAGCAGCATCGGAGAGAACGAAGTTTTTCCTAAGTACCAAATCCTTTGGGTAAAACTTAATATCTCGGCGACGTAAATTATACTGGCTGGAGGATTTGTGAGCCGAACTTTGCATACTCGCCCTAACGTCTTCCACTAATTCACCCAACGCCTTTGACCACGCCTGAACATCAACCGACCTATCTGCAATAAAGCCCTCTGCAGGAAAAGGGGATCCATCGCCTTTAACCTGCATTTCCCTGCCGAACATAACAAAATAAGGGGTCGTCTTTAGGACTTCATGCGTTGCATTACGGATGGCACACGCCACTTTTGGTAGAAGGATATCCCAGCTGCGATGATTGTTGGAAATATATGCTCGGAGTTTAGTTTTCAAGGTTTGATTATACCTTTCCGCGGGGTTGGCCTGTGGGTGATAAACTGCCGTGAAATCAATTGTAACGCCGTAAGCACGTGCCAGGTCAGTCATCTCCTTACTTCGAAACTGAGCCCCGTTATCACAGACTAACCACTTAGGTACCCCAAATACTAAGAACACCTGTTCCTCCAAGATGGTCCTGACGGATTTTGCTGTAGCTGAACGGACAGGAAAGAATAGGGGAAATTTCGAGAAATAGTCAACTACAGTCAAAATATAGCTGTATCCCCTGGTTGACCGGGGAAGTGGCCCGATGAAATCAACACATAACATATCCCACGGCTTACTAACCTTGTTTCGAGACGCCATAAGTCCTGCTGGTTTTCGTAAGTCAGGTTTCACCGTCTGACAAATTACGCAGCTACGAACGTAACGAGCTATATCATGTCTCATCTTTGGCCAATAATAGCTTCGTGCCACCTTATCGAACGTCTTCTGTATTCCCCCGTGCCCGCTTAAGATATCGTCATGGCACTGTCTCAACACTTCTGCTCTTTTATCCTTTGGAACCACTTGTTTCCACTCATCCCCCTCGCTGTTCAGTTTTGGGTATCTAGAAAGCACCCGTTTGAATAGGATACCCTCCTGCTCTCTCCAGTCGGGATATTTTTCCCCATCTCTCCTAACCAATTCCAGCATTTGGAAATACCATGGATCTTCGGTAGCTAATGACACCGACGCTACGTCCTCCTTTGCCCTAGACAGCGCGTCGGGGACCAAGTGCTCCTTCCCCTTCCTATGCACGACCTTAAAGTTGTACTGCTGCATTTTGACAGCCCATCGGGCCAACCTACCCTGCGGATCTCTCAAATTATTTAACCAGACTAAGGAATGGTGATCAGTTACTACGGTGAAGCTATTCCCTTCCAAGTACGGACGGAGTTTTTCGATCGCCCACAATACGGCCAGGCACTCCCGTTCCGTCGTCGAATAATTCCGCTCCGTCTGGGATAAGGATCTGCTCAAGTAACTAATCACTGTTTCCTCATCTGGCGACTTATTTTGCGTGAGGACAACCCCAATGCCATAACCCGAAGCGTCTGTATGTACGATGAATGGTAAGGAAAAATCTGGGCACGTGAGGATGGGTGCATTCACCAACTTTTCCTTCAACAAGAAAAAAGCAGACTCACAATCCTCGCTCCACAAAAATTTACGTTTTTTCTTGAGAAGCCCAGTTATCGGTGAGATAAGATCTGAAAAATTAGGAACGAAGCGTCTATACCACGAAACCATGCCTACAAACCTTCGCACTGCTGACACAGAAGTTGGTCTAGGATACTCAACCATGCACCTAACCTTATCCGGATCCACTAACAATCCCTTCTCGTTAACTATGTACCCCAAGTATTTCAATTCTGGTTTGCAGAATTCGCACTTCTCTCGACTCAAGACCAAGCCCGCGTCCTTGATACGGTCTAATACGACCCTAAGGATCTCTAAATGCTTCTCAAAAGTCTCTGACACGATAATGACATCATCCAGATAAACGAATACATTCGGCTCGAGGTCGGCTCCAAGGACCGTATCTATAAAACGCTGCCAAGTCGCAGGAGCGTTGTGGAGGCCGAAAGGCATGCGGCAGAATTGATACAATCCTTTTCCCGGAATAGTGAAGGCCGTGTACTTCTTCGAACTCTCTGCCATTGGAATTTGCCAGTAGGCAGATTTAATGTCCAAAGAGGACAAGAATTTAGCATTTTTGAGTTTATCTAGTGTCGCCGAGACATAGGGTATGGGATAGGCGTCTCGCTCTGTCACTTGATTAAGTTTTCGGAAGTCCACACAAAAACGATACTTCCCATCTTTCTTCTTGACCAGTAAGACAGGGGAGGACCAAGGACTACAAGAAGGTTCGATAACGCCCGTCTGGAGCATTTCATCCACTTCCTTGTTAATATTTTCCTGGACTACTGGCGAAACAGGATAATAACGCTGTTTGATGGGGTCAGCCTTAGTTCTGATAACGTGTTCAACGAGATTGGTACACCCTATACCATCACCCATCGACGCAAATACTCTTTCAACCAATTCGTCAAGACATTTTCTCTGCCCACTCTGTAGTTTAAACCCCTCCCCAACTTCCATCAATTCTTCTCTGAAATTCCATACGCGCTTCCCTATGTCTGGAATTATGGAAAACCGTTCCCAGAAATCCGCTCCCAGAATAAGGCCATGCGCTAGTTTAGGAATCACAAGAATCTCCATTATTTTTATTACATTTTCGACCCTGATAGGCACATTCAGCGCTCCGATCACTTCTACCCCATCCCCATTAGCTACTGTAACCGACTTAATCTCTACCCTCTTCAACCTGCATTTTAAGGACCCCAAAGCTTCCCAACCTGAACTACCAAGAATCGTTCTAGAAGCTCCTGAATCTAACAACCCCAACAACTTAACACCATAAATTTCAACACTTAAGTATGGACGAGGATCTAATCCCTTACTCTCTAATATAAAATCTAACGCTATATTACACCCCACTGTCGGCTTCCTTGTACTCACGGCGGCTCCCTTCCCTCGACTCAATGACCCGCCTGTCTTTAAGCCGATGGGTTGTTTCCCTGCATCGTCACTTGTGGCGTGCAACGTGGACAACGACGTCGGATGGTGCCAACCGTATTACATCCATAACAACGTATGGGCTGCGGACACTGAGCTGCAATGTGGCCAGTCTGCTTACATCGGAAACAAGTTAACGAGTTATTCGCCCATGGTGGAGAAGCAATTACTTGCACTTCGGTATCCGCCGCCTCAACATACGCCAGATCTGGCTCTAGTAGGTTGGTATTTCGCCGTGATGGTGGCGGAACGAAATTTTCAACTAAGTATCTAGTAGATTCTAGACGGTGGCCCACTTCAACTAAGTGATTTAAAGAGGAAATTTCAATCAGGGCCATTTGTGATTGGTAAAACGGGGATATGTTCCTTCGGATCCACTTAAGCTTAACTTCGTCAGTACAGGGCTCGCTTAGCCTAGAGAAGAGTCCTATCATCACACTCACAAAAATACCGATAGTCTCCGACCGTCCCTGGGTCCTGCCTCTAATTTCCTCCCAAAGCCTATCGTCGTACCCTGGTGGTAGGAATTCGGCCTTCAGTTTCACTACTAGGCTTTCCCAATCGTTTATATAGGGTTTATTCGCCCGGTACCATATGGCTGCCTTACCATCAAAAATATCAAAGGCTGACCTAAAAAGCTCCTCCTTACTGTAGCCCCTAGCTTCTCTCAATTCATCAACCTTTTCCAAGAAACTGCTAAGGGATTGAGTATGGTCTCCGCAAAACTTGACACCCCATTGTGAGACCGGTACCCTCTTTGTTGGGAAGAATATTGGCGACGATGTTGCAACTGGATGTGGGAGGTTTACGGCCTGTCTACTACTTCCTGTTCGCATCGTTGGAGAGACTTTATCCCCTGCTAACCCCTTGCTAGCCCGTTGGTCCGACTGCACTTCCCCTCCGTTGAGCTGTACTTGCCCTTCATCCCGTCCCGCCCCCTCTACGCTAGCCTTAATATCTATACTAGACAGTAATCCCAATACCTGATGCCTGGCATCAACGAGAAAAGCTTTCTCTTCAGCATCGCCAGCTTGCGCCCTTCCGAGACGCCTTAATATCCATTCGGATTTTGCTGCTACTTTTTTGTACTCTTTCGACTGCTCATCCCCGACAAAATCACTTATCAGTTTTAGTAGCTCTTCTATCTTAGACACTATAGCTTCCTTATCCTCAGCAAAGGTGAAGGGGTACTCAGGCAAGATAAAGCTTGAATCCCTCTTCATAGCAGTTCTTAGCATTTTCCTCATCTCATCTACATCTCCACCCCTCAGACCCCGCACATCTAACTCGTACCTTAACTCGTCTGAACTCAACCTATTCACCTCCATCCTGACCGTAATTTTCCCTTCAGATAAGTGGCTGAAGATCTTCTTTTTCTCCGTAGTCTATTGGTAGATCAATTAACACCAAACAAAAAAAAACCAACTGGTAAACGAGGTATACACGAGAACCGAAACCACGACTAGGAACGTTTAGCAACCGCGACGAGTATCTCTTACACCGGCGGATAACTTAAAGGCGTAAAAAAAAATATGTATCTTATTAAAGAGGCCCCACGTTGGGCGCCAGAAATGTTACCGCCGAATTCTCTATCCAACGCGTCGTACCACGGAAGAGTGCCCGACCACCACGAAGAGTGGTCGTAGGTTAAGATGGTGAAAATGGGCGCCACGCGATTGCTCTTCCGCTTAACTACCCACACCCAGAATCGCGACTAAATGTGAGATTCGCGCTCCTTTTATTATGACAAATCAAACAAAATAAAAAAAAAAAAAACGAATGTTTTCTCCAACGTTACAAAAATTTGAGGTTCCTTTAATTTCACTTAAAGTATAGTGTGTAATTACAAATTCGAGCTTACAATCTAGCTTAATCCTACCTTAACAAATCCAAATAGCTTACGATTAGAATAGAAAACCAAAAAAAAAAAGAAAAGAAACTCAAAAAAAAGGAAGTAAAAAAAAAAAAAAACATTAAACTAAAATCGCGGGATCGAACCCAGAACTTCTATCATTCGCGACACGAACAGCAAAATCAGCTGAAGCGAACCCACTACTATATAATGTACATATGCCCGCGTATGGAGAATTTTAGCGTGATAATACGTATAATAATATATATACCATATATAATTTATTATAAATATATGTATCCTTATCTGCTAAATATCGCTGCTTCCAGTCCGGCTCGATTCGTCTCGATCCTCTTGACTCCAGTCGGTTTTTTTTTTTTTATTGCAAACACAAGCACCCAATGGTCACAAAAAAAAAAAATGAATAGGGCAAAGAACTCGGAGTGTCTAACGATCTCCAGCCACCAAGGAAAAATTATTACGCACACAAGAAAAGACGTTTTCCGATCGTTTCTATATTTTTTATTTTTTTTTTTTTTTTTATTTCATTTATTTGTCCTATGCGTAGGGGAACGAACAAGGGCACTAAGTCTACACTAATCCCGTCTTATCTCACAATCCTTTGTTTTATTTTTGTTTTCCTTATATCCGTACATCTGTTTTTTTCGTTAAACAATTCCCGCACTCGTCAGTTAATTTTCCTCGACCTTTTTTTTTTTTTTTGAACTACGACCGATCTCCTTGACTGGCTCTTCACAACTTGACCTTTCTTTTCCAACCCAGCCACCAAGAAACCTCCAAATTTCACTCAACACTCAAACGGTACGTCCTTCTCTCCTAACAACTGGTTCATCGGACCACATCTCCTGATCATACAGCTCCGCTAATCCCAACAATAGGTCATCACACCATAACATGACGATGGAAATTTTGTTCCAAAAGAACGAAAAAAACAAAAAAAAAGGACGACTGCTATCCGACATGGGGACTCGAACCTAGGAATGTATACGACTTTTTGCCGGGTTCGCTACCCGTGGAGCTAAGCTTCGCTAGCGACAACTGAGTGCTGGTGCTTATATCTAGTGGTGTTCAAACTAAGTGGTATTATTCTGCTGATTCCCAAGAGGTGGACGAAAACCTATTGACGCAACCCATAATAAACCTACATACACAATACACACACATAGATATTATACATTCACAATTATATACATATATTAGTATATACAAAGGTATATACTAATATACAAAGGTATATACTAATATATGTATATATTTCTTAAATGCTAACCTAAACCTATGCAAGCTGGCCATTGCTATTCACAGTGTAAATGGATTGGTCAGCTCTGCCCCATTAGTGAGGCTGGTCCGTAATTGACGGAAACGACGACGAAACATCTTCTCCATCATTCAACCACCAGAAATGCTGGTGCTGCCGAACGACATCCCTCTTATCGCGATTCCCCACCGCCCTACTGAACCTGAGACGATCCACACTGCCGTGTGCGACATCTCTGTCGTAGTTGAGTCGCCTGTCCCCAGCTTTCCGAGCGACATGGAAGATTAACGGGACCGCTGATCTATCCTGGATCAACCCTATCTGATCTAGGTAGAGGAATGCTTCCGGTGGAACGAAGCCGTCAGAGCGCACACTCTCGTGGTAAAGGTAGTTGGGGTAGTAAGCCCCCGATATCAGGTTATTCGTCGAGGTCATTGCTCTTGCAATGTGCCTTCGAGTCAGCTTAATTACGAAGTTGTCCACTCGTATTAGGTTCGCCCTGTTGTAAAGGACCTCATTACGATAAAATTTTTTGTACTCCGACTCTGGTGTTCTGTACAAGCGAAGGCAAGCCCTAAGGCAAGCCCTCTCAAACACCCGAATCTTTTCCATTAAGCTTGCTCGCACATTGAACCACACAGGACAACCAAATACCAGCATGGGCCTGATAAGGGCCATGTAGCAGATTACCTTTACCCTCGCATCGAGTTGGCTGCTATAAAACAGTCTCTTTGTAAGGGCAAAAGCTCCTTTGGCTCTGGCCAGAGCAGCATCTACATTTTTGTCAAAATACAGAAACTGATCTAGCCAGATCCCAAGGTATCTGACTACATTTCGACAGGCAAGTGGCTGTCCGTGTTGTCCAATGATCGAGAACTTTCGCCAATTTTTTCTGGTATCCCTAGAGGCTCTAGACAACGGCGTCCTAAAGAGAATGGTTTCCGACTTCTGAAAGTTGATTTTCAACTTCCAGTCATCGCAAAATCGTCTTATCTTATCGAAGTCACGCTGCAAGAGAGTATTAATGACCTCGATTTTTGGACCTGTTCTGTACGCTATCAAATCGTCTGCGTACGCAATAGTATGGGGAAGTGAACCTATCAAGTCGCTTGTATAAATGTTGAATAGGATCGGCGAATTGACCGCGCCTTGCTGAAGACCATTTTTAATTTGAAATATACCAACAGAAGTCACATCGCCATTTTTCACGATGAACTGTCTGTTGGTTAGCATATTATGAAGAATGTACAAGAGTGGTTTACTGATCCCCAGCCTAGTCAGCTTATAGAAAAGACCCTCTAACCATACGGTGTCGAAGGCCTTCTCCAAGTCAACAAGGCAGGCACCAGTGCATTGGTTTTTGCCTTTATTCCATTGGATATCGGACACCAGTTTAGACGCGGCATGTGAGATATCATGTCCCGCCTTAAAACCGAATTGATTATCCGGAACTATATGTTTGTCCTCAACCCACCTAGACAGAGCTCTATTGATTACTCCTTCAAACACCTTACTGATATTCGGAAGGAGACTTATCGACCGGAGATTCGCCGGATTGGATATATCCTTTCCCTTTTTGGGGATAGGTTGAACCACCGCCGTTTTCCAATGCGCTGGATAATGTGCATTATTCATTGCATTATTAAACAGTGTGGTGTAAATGTCCACCGCTTCTAGAGGAAGATGTCGAAGCACGATGTTTGGAATACCATCGGTCCCCACTGATTTCTTAGCCCTGATTGTGTCGAAGATCTCACGGAGCTCTTCCTTCGAAATGAACGGAGGTAGGTCACCCTCTCTGGTAATGACAGTATTTGCCATATTTTCGTCGCTGAAGCGAGTGAAACCAGAGCCCTCGGATCGCCAGTTCTCCACTTCATTTCGAATGTAGAGGTTGTGCACCAAGACGCGATTGTCCAGGTCATAATTAGGACCAATGGTATCAGTGGCCTTGTATATTTCCTGGAAAGTCGCCCCTATGGCCTCAACCTTCTCCTGTGGATCCTCGATCACAAAGAAGTCGTCATCATCAGCGGCCTCATTTGGATCAATACCTGCTATTGTCAGTAACCGTTCGTTGTCTGTTGTCCGGGCTATTTTAAGACACTGAAGGTCGTTTTGATTTTTTCTCCGAAATAGTTTATTTATTTGCGGGAACATATTCGGGTTGCTGGTGTTTACAGCCCGAACCCTGTTGTTCCAATACGAACTTACAGAAATTCTGTAATTCTCTTTTATTAACGTTTGAATATTTTTAATCGACGCCTTCAGTGTCCTAATCTCCGGGTCTTGTCTGTCAGTAAACTGTCTGTACAAGTTTTTGTTTCTTGTCAGAAGTCTACTTTTCTGTCGGTGCAGTGCGTCAATAGTAGGATTGCGGAACAGGTCTTCGTTAGTCGTATGTCGATATCGTGGTATTGTAGAGTCCATAGTTTGTTTAATTGTCTCGTCCATTTGTTTTAGGTAATTGTCGATCTCCTCGTTTGTCAAATTCCTATTGGACGGTGGGTGGAGCGTATTCGAGGAGAGCGCACTTGTCATGGTTGCGGAGAAGCGTGTCCATCGAGTCTTACTGTAGTTGTAAGAATATCTTTGGACAAACTCCTCCAATTCCGCAATTTCGTTGGGAACTGTAATTTCGGTACTAAAACCGCAATGGTCACTGTCATACACGAATGTGCGCAGACAGTTTAACGTTTGTAAATTCGTACCTGTCAGTCGTATACGTTCGTCGTACAGCAGTAGATCCAAATAAGACCCGCCTCTGGGAAACGACGGATTATCCGTCGCTTTAAGACCGAGTCTGTACATGACATCGTGCTGACCCCACCAATCGAGTAGTAGGTTCCCTCTAGTATTTGGCAAATTATTTCCCCAATCTCTGTGTCTAGCGTTGAAGTCCCCGCCGATTATAAAATAATTCTCCCCCGATTCCAGTCTCAGGAGTCGAAAAAGCGTGTCGAGCTCTGTAATGAATAAAGTGGATTGTGAAGTCTCAGGTGCATAAACAGAGGCCAAGTACAGCCGCTTTCCACTGCGGAGCGGGATGTAAATGACGACTGCCTCCAACACCCGGAACCTACGCAACACTCCCTTGTACACTCTGTGAAATTTTATACCTTGTTTAATGAAGATCGCAACACCGCCTCCACGTTTGGATCCGGGCCGGTTTCTTCTTCTGACAATATAATTATTGTACTCCAGTTTGTGCTTATCTGTTAGCTTGGTTTCACTAGCGAAAAGCACATCAGGAGTTTGGTCTTGTAACAATTTAAACATCGCGGCTCTTCGTTCGATCCTAATCAGTGAAATAACATTCACCGCAAGGACCTTCAAAGTTTGCTCCACCATGTGCGTACCCATTACGACATGTGTTGCGTTAGGCCCGGCAGCAGCGCGTAGATCTGGTCCACCCGCTTGGCCTGTTCTTGCACCTGCTTTTGCAGCTGAGCCATCTGCCCTTGGATTGCGAGCAAGATGGCCAACATGTTAGGTGCAGCTTCCGTTGTTCTCGGCATTGGCGCCGGAGAAGCAACAGTCGTTTGCTGTACCGTAGCACCCCTACCTGCCGCCATTTGGGCGTAGGAAATTTGGGACGTGACGGCTGGTGTTTGAAGCCTCACAGGTGAACGTTTGACCTCCACCTTCTGCTGCCGAGCCAGTTTTGCTTTTTTAATGTCAGAGAACTTAGGACAACCCCGATAGTTTGCGGTGTGTCCCACGTTCCCACATAACACGCAAGAGAGCTGCGTCCTATCGGATGCTCCGTCCCTACCCAGAGGACACTCCTCGGAACTGTGGTTCTTTGCGCACTTCACGCATCGAGGCTGCATTTGGCAGTTCGACGCGGCGTGCCCGAACCTCTGGCAGCGAACGCATTGTATAACGCCTTCGCTCCTTTTTAATTTTTCCCAGTGAACCACCTGGTAGTCTAGGACATTAATACTCCTTAGACTATCCAGACGGCTTTCGGGACTGAGCTGCACCAGGAAGAAGGGCAGACTCCGTTTCTCCCGCCTGGCTCTAGCTGTGGTAAATGGCTTTACCCCCACGAACTTGAGTCCTTCGCACTCCTTCTCTTTAAGCAGTGCCAGGATCTCCTCAGGATCAGAAGACGGTTCCAACCCCTTCAGCAGCATCGATTGCCGCTTTTCACACTTCGGTGTGAATGAGTAGTGCTCCGTCGTCGTTTCCTTTAGGAGCTCTTTCACTTTCGCGTAGCCCTCCACTGTATTACAGTGGATGGCATGGCGATCGTTCCCCAATCTCTTAATATTAAAATTATTACCAATGACCAACTTACACAGGTCCTTGGTAGCATTTACCTCCAATTTATAGGTGTTGATAGGCGGCACCTTCTCCTTCTTCTTCTGCTGCTGCTGCTGCTGCTGTTGTTGTTGTTGTTGTTGTTGTAGTTGTTGTTGTTGTTTTTGTTGTTGTTGTTGTTGTTGTTGCTGCTGCTGCTGATGTTGTTGCTGCTGCTGCTGCTGCTGCTGCTGCTGCTGCTGCTGCTGCTGCTGTTTTAGCTGTTGCCGATGTTGTGACTGCTCTTGTTGTTGTTGCCGGTGTTTCTTTGGCTTTTGTTGTTGTGCTTGCTTTTGAGCAAGCTGCTGTTGTTGGGATTGCTCTTGCTCTTCCTTCTTCCTTCTTACCATTTGTTTTTCTTTTATGGCCAGCACTCTTTCTTGTAGCATTTTGATGCTGCTACATATGGCCTCCATTTCTTCCTCTTCATCGTCAGATTCGCTTGCTGCCAATGAAGCGAAGTTGTTGGCCGTTGGTAGGGTGGGCTGTTTTACTAAGTTGGAAGTTTTACAAAGCTTCCTCCTTCTCTTCGGTTTTGGCGTTTGGATCGAACCACTTGACGCCTCACTTGGTATTTCAGCAGATCCCGCTATTGACATAGCGGACCGCTCTCCACAATCCATCACGTGATGGACAACACTTAATACCACTTTAAATTTATTGTTTTTTATAAAAATGAAAAAAAAAAAAAAAGTTGTTATGAGTACACGGGGATTCGAACCCACGACCGTCAACTGTCGGCCGAGCACACTGACACCCTGCTAATTGGAGCCTGTAGCAATTTCCTCAAATGTCTCGTTTTCACTGATTTTACTAATCACTGTACACTCGCAAGCCGAAACACGTCTGCTCTCCACGGAGATATGTGAACGACTGAGCTGACAACTGGAATGTCATTGTAAATGAGCATTGAGTGGGAGGATGAGGTACAATATCTGATGTGTTTGAGGACCAAAAGCTTTTACTACCTTCGGGACATTGTAGTATTGTTTGCCTCAGTTTTTTGTCATATTGAAATTTCGCACGTTTAGGATGGCACCATCGGCGCATAATCTGCTCCTTGCCTTACATATTTCTGGATCCAATGCATGTAGTGAACTTCTCACTTCTTCCATCACAATTCTGCTGGCTTACGTAGCCGTTTTGTGTACGTGCATTTAAAACCAAATTCCTGAACACCCGATGGAATAAATGGTCACGCTGCTTTAGCTATTGCACCAATTGTACCTTGTAACCCTTGGGACCAAGATCTTTGCCCAGAATTTTCAAGACAAAAGCTAGATTGTTGCGGACGATGACAAATTGATAAATAGGGGTTGTCTTCAACAGTAGTTTCCACATCCACGATACTTGCTTCCGAGCACCCTGTTTTCGTCCTTGTTAGTATGTCAGTATCCAACAGCGTTAATTGGGACCGATAACTTAAATAGCACGTTCGGATGCTCGATGACGTCTGCCGTAAATTTCAGCCTCGCGAATAGACCTTCGACTGTGGAAATAAATTTCAACGATTTGAAATCCTAGTTGTGGCGTCAGTTCTTACGTGCTGAAATGGCAAACTGATTTGAGATTTAATCTCTGTTGAAAAGTCGCCCATTATACTCGTACTACATTTCCAAAGTTCAGAGTTCAATTGCTTTCACGTGATACTGCTGATAATTAAAACTGTAACTGTCACCACATCTACTCGCATTCACACTGAACATTCGAATCGCAAGAATGTCATCTATTTTTAGTCCTCCACTCTCAACTATGTCATTTTGCATTTCCCTTAGAAGTGAAATGCAATCCCCTAAACCCCATAGTCGATGCAATCAAATTAGTGTCCACCCACTTCTGCGGTCGCTGACTTGAGGTAATAGTTCTATTACCCATTACACCGCTAATTTCGTGACAAAAATGATGCCAAACATAGCGCAACTTTGTTCCACAGTAACGACTTTTATGTAAATAAAACTAACCCGAACAATCATGGTGTCCTGCGGCCCTAGAATAGGGCGAGGGAGAGAAGAAAACCCATCAGCCACACGCACGAGTAATATACTATGTGTCGTTCAATTTAAAATCAATTTTCATGTTGACACATTGAAAATTCCCACCTGAACGTTCTGGCCAGTTGTGCCAGTCTAAATGGAACACAAACAGCATAAATATCACACTGACACCACAGTGTCCTGTTGTTGCAGATGGAAAACTTCTAACCGCAATTGGCTTAGGTCTGGGACATTACTATTGATTTACAATTATCGGCTTTAATATCATCTACCTGGCCGGCCATTGAACGGCAGTTAATTATTAATTTGAGCCGGTCCTTACACCCCGGCTGGCCGATGGTGGGCGGTCATTTGAAAATATCAGACGGCATTCGAGTATACGAGTGCATACCGAGTACACATTCGACTCGTATAGCCGCTCGTTGTAAACTGGGTTTTGAAAATAGCGGTGAGTTACTTTCGTTTACTTTAAAATGCACATTGACAGTTTGAATTTAAATAAATTGATCAATTACAGTGCAGAATTAGGTTTTCCACTCAATGGTTGACCAATGGGCTGGAGTTAATTACGAATACGAGTACGTTTGTCCTGGTTAGAAGCGACAATATGGAGACATAGTCGGTAGCTAAGGTGGCCACAGTCAGATATGACTGCACATACGGATATGTATCCGTTTGTCAGTCTATTGTCACGGTTTTGTGATGACCCAGCAGAAAGGAGTCTCAGTTTTTTTTTTCTGTTCTTCTTTTGTCAAGGAGAAATGAAAATAATTCCAGCACAATCAGGACGAAATTTCATTGATTTCTCTCTCCTCTGCTCATCTGGTGTGGCACATGAATTCCTCCAAACGATGTCCGACTGAATTGCAAACCAAATCATTTTCCCAACTAGAATCACGTAATAACGAATTAATTTACGAGTATGAGTCAATTTCTGGTCAGCTAGAATATCCTCTCACACAATGATCAACAAAACGACATTGACTAAGCCAAAAAAAAAAAGTCCTAAAAAACTTTAGTCGAATTTTATTGCTCTGATTACAATCAATTGTGCTTGTGTGTGGTTGATTTCCCCATGCAATTTAGTAGGGATGGTTGATCCCAAAGGACCTTTTTTTACCTTTTGCCAGGTCAATTTGTGGTAACTTGGCGAATTTATGTTGACAAGAGAATTTATGAATGGCGAAGGAGAAAATCAAAGTCATCTGTGCTCGTATATCGTGGATAAGCAACGAATTAAATATTTTAACGAGATGTAGATTTTGCCAAATCTGAAGGATGTTGTCATCTTTGTTAAGGATTTTGCATTTCCATCATTACTCTCTGTTTGTCAGTGACAGACACAATGAACAGTGGAAGTGTCTTCTGTCACAAGGAATTAAAATTATTGCCTCGGTTTACATCAGCGGCAGGAAGCGTAAACAGCTTTATGAAGACATTCTAAAAGTGAAAGGGATGAGGATACAGGGTGACGTTTGTTGTTAAGATTGCATCCGGCCCTCGTAAACTTAGTTATGCTAATGTCAATGAGAAATGAAAATCCAAGGAATCCGAGTTATTTGTGGTGACTGGAGGATTTCAGAATTATAGAGTGTCGGAATGGCAGAACAAGACTCATGGGATGGTAGGATATGCGTAGGATGCGTGCAGATATGCCAATGAGTTCTTAGTTAATTCGTTCTTTTTTCTCTAATGCAAAATATTCGCCAACATTCGCATGTCACGAGGCATTTGTCGAAGAGTTTACAAAGCCATCTTTACTCGTTTCTTGTTTGTGTTTTAATTTGGCTTGGGAGCTGTAATTTACGAATGAGTGGTGAGCCTTTTTAGATTAGGACTGACACATATGCTTATATGCCAAGCTGTATTTGCGTACCCGTCTGTCAACCTTTGTCAGTTTTTTCTTACCACTTTTCAATTACGTTTTGTCGAAGGATATGTGCAACTTCTTTTCAGTTATTTGGGCAAGGAACAGATGGTGGATGAAGTTAAATTTAATTTGAACCACTCAATAGGACGGTTTTTTGTTGATTTTGGATGTTGGCATATTGCCGTTAAGGTATTGAGATGTGTTTCCTTTTTCAGTGAACTTTGGAATCGACCTTTTCTGACCGTCCGTCTGATTTCAAAGGGGAAAACTGAAGTATCTTCTTGAAACAACGGTGGCATATGTTGAGATGTTCTCAGTGGCTATTAAATAACCTGGAAATGATTTGTACGTTATGGACACTTGTATTGATAGCTTCAAATGATTTCTCATGTCCGTATCAAGCGGTTGTTCATTTATGTTTAGCAATGTGATTTTTACAGAGAGTAGCAGCATCTGTTTGGATAAAATATTTTTAAACCCGGTTTCGAATTTTTTACATTGGGGCGAGTGTCTTGCTCTCAAGCTCCAGGTCCAGTAGGGACTTTTCCTGAAATTGCGCAGGCTTTCGTAGAAAGATGAGTAAGCGTCTCAGTGTTAGAGTGCTAACAATACCAGCACTAGCCACCGCATCAGCGCCAAGTACGGAGGTGTCACCATCACTTTCGCAGCAAGCATCGCATGATATTATGTCATTATTCTTCCCAGCACACTTAAGTGCTTAGTAGAAGCGTAGTGCCCCGTCAGAACGTCATTAAGTATCAGGATAATCACAGACAGCAGAAGAGCTATTCATCAGTGCATCTTGAGCAGACCAAGGTGTGATAGTCCCCACATAGCCGATATAGAACGTTCCTGGAAATCTGTCATAAAGAGCAGGCCTGATCATGGCTGGTCCATGGATGATCCAGAGGACCATCCTGGGTGACCAGCGCAAAAGCTCTTTTATACTGTCAGAAGGCCGACAGCGTCGAGGTTTTCCACCCAACAGAGTTAGTCCATAGAAGTTCTGTATTCAGATAGCAATGATAGTTTTTCCAATTGTTCTGTTTCAGCAGCTGTAAAAGTTACCAATGACATCCAGCTGTCAAAATATTAAATAAGTAAAATTTTATCGAAATTCCGTCTCAGTTTTACAATAAATACGCAATGCGAATTTCGTGGTGAGGTCGGTAGTTATAATGGCTTCAGTGTGCAGGCAATCCATCGCACCGTTTAAAACTTTGAGCATGAGCACACTCTTTTGGATCTTAAGCCACCAACTAGATAGAGATTGGTGCGAAATGAAGAAAACATAGCCGCCATAGCGGCCAGTATCGAAAAAGACCCAGAATGTTGATTCGGCGCCGATCAGCTGAATTGGGTAACTCCAGAGAGTCAACGCTGCCTATTTTGCGATTAGGTTTGGGCCTACATCTATATAAGATTGTGTTGAAGCAAGAATTGAAGCCGAACGCCCATAGACAATGCCGTGAGTTCCCTAATTGGGTGCTGGAAATGTTGGCCGGGGATCCGTTTTTCGGCCAAAAAATCATCTTCTCGAGCGAGGCCCATTTTTGGCTCAGCAGCTATGTCAAAAAGTAAAATTGCAGTTATTGGAGCGAACACAATTCACAAATGTTTGGCCAAGCATCAATGCATCCACAAAGATTGACTGTTTGGTGGAGTTTGTGGCATGGCGGCATCATCGGACCTTTCGAAATGAGGAAGGAGACACGGTTACTGTCAATGGTCTCAGGAATAGAGCGATGTTAACCGACTTTCTGTGGTCAGAGCTCGACGACATCGGCTGAGTAGAGCTTCCGTTCCAACAAGATGGCGCTACATGCCATACAAGCGACGCAACGCTCGAAGATGTGAAATTTGGCGACTGGATCATCACACGGCGAGCGTT
This sequence comes from Volucella zonaria, assembly GCA_963966105.1. Taxonomy (NCBI): domain Eukaryota; kingdom Metazoa; phylum Arthropoda; class Insecta; order Diptera; family Syrphidae; genus Volucella; species Volucella zonaria. Next base: position 30,371,768 of record OZ014530.1, on the reverse strand, counting down.
AATCAATTGGCCGCCGTGATCATGCGATTTGACACTACTCGATTAATTTCACTAGGGCTACGTCAATCCTTAGTCTACTTTAACAAACCAACCACTTTGGATGAGCTCGGGGCCAACATTCGACCCGCTATTATCGGAATAACGCCGCATATATTGGACTAAGTCATCAAAAATAGGACCGCCCGCTCACACATGATGGCATGGCTTCAAAATATTTAATTTTTTTACTAACTATCTTATCTGGTCATCCTTTATAATAAATTGGTCAGACTCTTCAGTTTCCTCCTCCTATTAAGGAGAACAACCTTATTTTCGGAAGATTGAATGACAACGGCTGGTGCAGTCGATCATGCCTAGGGATGCCTGCGCTTTAGAGTAGATTCCTGTGTGGATATTCTGTGAACGTATTCAAAATCGAAAGGCTTCTACATAGGGATGAAGTAGGAGAATTAGAATGACAAGGGTTGGTCTGAATAAATATTACGAAGAAGCACTGGGATGGTCGTGTCCTGCCTGCAGTCATTTGGAGTCACCGGAAATTAACCCTTCCCAGGTGCATATAGGGACGTCAGTCAGATTTAATAGTCTCGACAGAGTCTTTGTATGAGCCCACTGCAACTTGGATTAGACCAGTAACATAACAATCAAGTTCGTAGTGAAGTACTTGCCTTACCTCCTAGGTATGGTCCAGGGTAACTGCATGAGTTAGACAAACGGTGGGCCAACTTACAGGTAGAGCGAGCTACTACAATGTCCCAAAGGTACAGTTCAAGCGAGCTACTATTGTACAATGTCCCAAAGGTAGTAAAAATCGTTGGCCGTTCGTCAAAAATATTAGAAATTCTGCCTCATCCTCCATCCAAACGCTAATTTATAATGACAACCAGCTGTCAGCTCTTTGGACAAGGCCAATCTGCTTTTTGCACCGTTTGCGGCCAGCTCAAAACTTCCAGATTGGGCTTTGTCTCCAACTACATTTGAATGCGTCCATTACACTTACGCCCCTCCTCTCCAAGTTCATAGAAACGCTGATAAACCGCCAGCTCGTGGAATATCGTGAAACACGAAAACTTCTCAATGACCGGCAATATGGTTTTCGCAGCAACAGGTCCACTGGTGATTTGATAGCATGTCTCGTCGAAAAGTAAAACCAAAGTGCACATCAATCTGGCGAAAGCAAGATAGTTGCACTTGATATTTCTAAGTCATTTGAAAGAGTTTGTCATCAGGCTTTTTGTCGAAAATGCGTAGTTTTGAGATCGACGACTCTCTTCGTCAATGGATTAGAAATTACATTTGGGAATGTTTAATTCAAGTTGTCTTGGATGGTTTCAAGTTTGATATTTACAAAATAAATTCTGATGTGCCCCAGGGCTACGTTCTGTCTCCGACACTCTTTTTAATTTTCATCAACGATCTCTTGTCTGCTACTTCTAATCCAATATATTCCTTTGCTGACGGCTACACTCTCTGCCTTTCATATTCGTTCCCGGACTCACGTCCCTGCTCTTCGGCTATAGAATAGGAATGGCAGCGCATGTTAAGCTCATTGAATTCTGATATTAACAGCATAAATAATTGGCGAACTATCAACTAAGTGGCGAAATTTATGAACCCAGCCATTGTCCAACCGAAAAACTTTCCATTCCAGGCCAGAATTTTCAGGCCAAAATGCATTTCTAACTCCGAACTCCATGAGTCAAAGACATTAGTTGCAGTAGAGTTGGTATACTTCTGTAAAAGGCAACATCTGCATTGCGTGTCATGCTATGCATGGTAATCCAGATGGATGAAGTGTATGTCGGCCGAGATACACATGATTCAGAATAGTCGAAATAGAAAGACACCTACTAGGAAACAACTGAGGGAGCTGAGGTACATTCCCAGGAATAGAACGCGATTGCTCGTAGATCTAGTAAACTGCAAAGTAATTCATGGCATACTATAAGTAAGCAATGATTTTAGTGGCATCACTAAGCAGTGGGCTAAGGATGTCAAAAGATGGTTTTTCCTTTGAAGTTCTAATAATAGACAAGGGGCTAAAATGGACATCAGATGTCTCTTGTTTTTTACGTAGGTACCCGCCGTGAAAACTTAAGCCTACGGTGCGTCTTCGCACAAGATATCAAAACAATGCGTTGATAAGCGCCCTCCGGGTAGGACAAGTACTACCAGCTGTACCAGATTCGAAGTTGTGTATAAGGCACGAACTTTCCCTTTGATGAAGGGTCGAGGCCTATCGAATACCTCAGCCATTCTGTGGGTCATGACACCCGGTTGCAATGCAACTCCACATCGAGCAGACCAATTGGTTCCATAGCAATCCCATGGTTTAGCTCAGGTCGTAGTACACTACACTACACTACCTACAGCCACCATGATAATCCCACAAGGGGGCCAACTTTTAGATCAGGCCGGAACCATAGTTCCGGGGGCTCCTGACCAGAATGTAGCTTCCGGTCGAGCTTCGCAACCTTGCGGTCACTTCCAGTTGGGCACCTCACTGCCCAGGACTGGTGGCCTTTCAACACATTTAAAAATTCCTATGTTACACCCGCCAGCTGCCTACAGCGTCTTCTATTAAATACGTCTTTTGCAAAACTACGGGTTCTTTCGAACCGCACGGTATCAGTGATAATTCCATTGACACCGTAGGCCTCACCATTAGAGATGATGCCCATAGCCTGCAAGTCCGTAATGTCAGCGTAATTGGGACACTCACATACAATAGGACATGAAACCAGTCCTCATAGGTGGCTCCACATGAGCAGCCCGCAACCCCGCTAAGCCCTCTCTTATGCAAGAATGCATTAAGAGACCTATGCCCGATCAACAATAAGCCCAGGCTGAGGGTAACTAAAATGGGTATCAATAGTTAGTACCTATATACCCGCTTTATGGAAGCCTGGCGGCTTTTTATAATTTGACCAATGTCCTTAAAATGTTTCCAAATGCCGCCAAAGAATGAGACTTTGACAATAATAGACTTAACGCAGGCTTCTATTGCTGAAAAGGCTATAGCGTTTTACTGAAAAGGTTCAGAATGGTCCCAAAATTCGAAAAACGAGTCAGAAAGCGAATGGTCATCGGCTATGTTGAAAAGGCATCCTTTCTCAAAGATCTCCACGTATACTCGCCCAACAACATCCCACCGAATATTTTGAATTCCACCATCAGCCAATTAAACATTGCAAAATTAAAAAAAAATAAATAAACGTCACCTGTCACTGATTTAAAGGAGCCAAATCCTAAAGCGGTTTCCGTTTATGGCAAGACACCTAAACACCAGATTAATTATCTTCCATTCTCTTGCGATTGCTTTTTATGTCGCCTCTGGCTTATTTTTCTTTCATCAAAAAATGTGGTAAAAGCGCCTACCTAAATCAAATTGCCAAACTTTTAATCGTGCACTTGATTGGAGAACTTTTTAAAACTTACCTTGAGGGACCATTTCGTAAAGTGGCGTCGTCGTATTTAGATTTGAGGGAATTAATTCGATTTTTGTGAAGGTAAAATCAGTAGAATCCCAGAAAGTACTTTTTATCAGTGTGGACCGTGTTGGTTTTTTTTTGATTTGCGCTTCCTTTTTTTGTTGGCCAGGGCAGGAGGTTTCCCTATAAATTGCACACTTTTGGAATGAGTTGAATTATACAAACAATGACACAATCAGTTCTACCTCAAACCTGAAGCACTCTATCTCTTATGTACGGTATCTAAAGCATGAATATTAGGTCACAATTCCTTTTAGGCCCTCGAAAACACTCGAAAACTCTTAAGTCCTCGTTAATACCCTGACCTTTGTTATTTCCATGCGAATAAATTCACATTTTCTCGGAAATCCACAAACCGTGCCATATATTACATTTATCTTTCTACGTATCTGCTTTAGTGGTAGATAACAAAATCCAAATGTGACAAAAGCCCGGGACAATATCTCATACTGCAATTAACACCGCTATATTCAAAAGCCGCTGGTGGTGGTGATTGTATTACTTGCGCTGCACTTACTGGTGATATAGGGTTGACTATCCGTATCGGCTCTTATCTAGGCGGGTAAACTAATTAGAGGTTGCGCTGGTTATGTTTGTGAATAAATCCGAAAGTACTCGTATCTAAGCCATTATAACTATCAGTATTCTGAATGAAGATATCGCAATTAAGCACTATTTATTACAGGCAATTGATCTGACCTCAAAAAGAAGGATATAGGACAGTACTCCCACTGCATCAATGTATCCCTTCAGACTGACCTCATCCCCAATTCACTACGGGACACTGAGCAGATTAAGTACTGCGAATAAAATAGTCGCAGTTAATTAGTAAAACAGATGCAGATACTCTCCAATTATTGTACATGAGTAGAGATGCTCTTGAAAATTCACTGTAATTCACCGCGGTACTTAATGGCGAGCGTTGTTGGATGGTAATTTGTGCGATTTTTCATCATTTTCAGCCACTTGTTTGGTCGGCTAGTGGCCGCATTTAACGAGAAACGTTTATCAGAGATTTTTTTCATTTCCTCTGAATTCAAAACAAAAAGTATCTTTTTCGACAACAAACGAAATTCAAGACAACAAACAAGTAGGGGAGTAATTAAAAATTAATGCTTGGAAAGCCAAGTTCAGCTGGGACGGGTCGTTATTTTTCATTACTCGTAAGTTGGACTGGATTGGGACGTGCTTAAGTGAAACTATTCGACTCTATTAAATTATCTGAGAAAGGAAAACTTGTAACTACTTCAGATAGAGAAGTATTCAAGGAGATTCAATTTCAATAAAATCTTTTAGATGAATGAGATTTTTTTTATTCATATCAAACAGACAGGATCATAAATTGTTTTTTTCGATTAATAATAATTAATTCTTTTATTTATATTCACAACCGTTTTATAAACCACAATTAACAACAAATATTTAACCGTCTGCAGATAAGCAGTAGCTTTGTGGATAACGTAAATAAATTTCAGTGGTTATTTAGCTCCATTGCAGGCATACAACTTTAATAGAGAGACTAAATTGTTAGTGGAAGTTGGCTTGTTGTTGCTTACTAGTTAACTGCTCATTTTACTATTTCACTTAACTGACAAAATTTAGGTCTTTCCGGCGTGGTTGGGATTCGAATATCGAACCTTCCGATTTGGAAACCAGTACACTACCACTTGAGGCACGGCCAACGCCACTTGCGAGCTTCCTTCTACAATGACTTAAGCGATGTAAACAAAATAGACGTTAGAAGTCTCCCACGCCTCGTCAGAAGCTCAAATTGGTTCCAACAGTAGGAGGATTACAGACCCAAGTAGCATCATAATGGTCCAATAGGCCTAGGTGGATAGGTTTTACCAATAACTACTGTAACCAAACGTAATCTAAGGAAGCAGACAAGCAGCTCCTGGCTTCACACCGAGCTGACCATGGACAAGTGCACACGCACAAGTGCACTGTGCTGTGAAATTCGCTCCCCGCCTGGAGAAGCAAAAAAAAAAAAAACACAACAACAAAAACGCACGAGTGCAGTGTCACCCCAATCAACATTCACAGTACGGACATCCCAACTTTCCTGCCCCTGGTCTTACTGTTGCTTGCACTCGGTAACTGCCGTTGCTGTATTGCATTGTCATACAGCGCATGCAGTGGCTGAGTGTATGTAACAACCGATGGATAGCGGGCTGTTGGTATGAATTTTATTGGTGTGCTGGTTCCTATTGTTGTAAGGGCATAACACCTACAACAATTTAATTCGGTAAACCAAGTCTGAATTTTTACTTCTCAGTGACTCACCTCTCTCGTTGATAGCGGTACTGCCCATACCGTGTGATGAGCGTTAGCATCGCACCCGATGATGAGGCCAGTTTTTTGCCTTCCAGCCTCCAGTAGCACCCTTTCTAGGTTATCACCAGGGAGAGGGCCCACATTATCGTGGCCAAGGTATGCCGATGGCAACCAGTAGGAACTTTTGGCAGTCTCTAGTATGGCAACGGTTAAGTCGGCATTAAGGTTACGTTTCACTAATATACAAGTTCATATCTTACCCTTGTCTCTTGTATAGAGTGGAGCGTATACGGGTGTCCTAAGTCCACGAATCACGCCTTCCAACCATGGATTGCAGGTTCCTGGATTTGAAAGACGCAGAATGAGTGCGGCCGAAGCCTTTTTTGAGTGATGGAGATTAGTCCAGAGAAACCGTATCATTGCAAAAGTTTTCCAGTGTAGCCTCCACCACTGTGCTGTTGAGGTCCTCCGATTGTGAGTTCATCTTCTTCCTCTGATCGTATCGGACATCTTTTTGCTTCGTCATCGGTTTCCATTTCCTACAGGGTGTCAGAAGAGGAGATCGACGGCTTAATTGTCACCTCGGATAGTTTGGAGTCGTTGCTATCAATTTCTGGAAAGGACATCGACGCTCCAGGATCTGAGGTTTTGTTTGGTGGTGTCTCCGGTGAAGGAGGAGAAGATTTCTTGTCAGCATCCAGCTCAACCTTTTTGTAGACTCTCAGGCGTATAGACTCGAATCTGAATTGAATCATGTCTGCGCTAGAGGGACTCCTTATTGATCACGATTAACGCGCATCTATAAGGAGCCCTTAGTTCCTCCCGTTTCGCGACTTTCCAGTCATGAGTCGGAAGGGCCGGTTTACTGAGCCTGATGATTTTCAGAATGCTTTCTGGAGAGGAGGGTTCCGGATCCAGGTACGAGTTCGAGGTCAGCTAGGGATGTAGTCCTTAGATACGACCTAGAGTTTTGCACCTGGCAAAATCTCTCCTAAACCAGCTATGGCCTTAGTGAAGAGATCGAGAGATCTCTGATTGGAACATGCGATGAAGTGGACGTGGCTTTGGTGCCAGCCAGCGTCGCTTGTGATGGGAGGTGGTCCGGGGCTTTCCCGCATGATGGCCAAGAAGCTGTTCGAAAGTTTCAGCTTGACCAGCTGCCACCGTTCAGATGTTATAGAACTGTCGGTATCGTTCCTATTGATTACCGCGATTATTGTTGCGTTCTTTAAGACTTCGCTGAAAGACCTCAAAAATGTTGGATAGCCCATGGGTTTTGGATCTCTTGGGAACCGGCATGCTTTCCTCCAGCGATCTCTGGCGCTTAGAGGAGTCATTAGGTGTTTTGGGAGCAGTGGAAGCAGTGGGTAATCCGTCTTTTGAGATGTTGTTAGCCCACTTAATCTTGCTCTTTGTGTCCGAACTCCTCTCAACCTCCGGAATGGATCCGAATGTTTTGATGATGCGTGAAGCATTTCAGCGTCTTGGGTAAAGCGCCTTAGATGGAGCCTCCGATGCGGCTGAGCTCCAGATTCCTCCTTGGGGAGAGGAGTTTTGGTAGCAGCGACAAGTCCGTGGCCTGCTACAAACGTGCTGCTGCTAGGGGTGGAGGAAGTGCCGCAGTCCTAATAATCCTTGAAGTTTTACCTCCTCTCGACAATGTAGGAGCCCTGCTGGTTTTGGGTATTTTTGACAAAACGATGTCTATCGAAGTACTGTGAGCTTGTACAGGCTCTTCCAATAGGGACTTCCGAACTTTGAAAGTTGATAGGGGCAATACTGTTGTAGCTATATCTGTCAAATTGGCTGTCATTTGTTTAGTCTGTTTTGCCAAATCAGCACGAATCGACAGAGTGTTCAACAAAACGTGCAAATGATAAAACGGGTGTTCTGTTCGGGCAACGTTCGACTCGCTTCACCCATTTTACGGTCGCCATAATCGTCCTATCGAGAGGACTATTCGCAGTGTGGTGGATAAATTTGAGTCCACTGGTTCAGTAAACGATAAACCAACAGACGTACGTCGACGAAACGCAAGACCTGCGGAAACATTGCCGTTGTCCATGTCCGTACCCATTATTGACAACAATGACTTGTTTCCTTCCACTAAGGTATGTTTTGATGAGCTTGATAGCAGATGATGAGAAGCCGAAAAACATCTTGAGTTTGGAGAGAAGCTTCATATGATCCACTGTATCAAAGGCTTTGGAAAAGTCAAGTAGTACAAAGTTATTTATTCCGTTGGATAAAGACTGACATCTGCTGGTGTACTATCCTTTCTATAACCTGTGACAAGAAGGGAAGGATAGCAATAGGTCTATATTCAGCCGGAAAGTTAGTGGACGCTTTCTTTTTCAGAACTGGAGAATTTTCGCGACTTTCCACGCGCTTGAAAATGTAGAAGTCATTAAAATATTTTCGAAAATATGGGTTTTGACTGGAAGAATGTAAGGTAGTACGATTTTAATTAATTCCATCGATACCAGCAGCCTTAGATTTAATTTTAAGTATGATCTTAACGACATCAGCTGGTTCAATATTAGAAAATTCGAAGCTAACAAGCGTTATATACAGTTAGTTGGTAGTCGCGCTTGATGTCGTTTGCACTTTCGCAAATTCTTTATTGAGCTGATTGGGATCGATGTTATTTATTTCAGCATTCTTTCTACGACCAACACCAAGCTCACGTAAATTATGCCAAAGAGTTTTTGAAGGTAATTTGTGGTCAAAGTGTTAATCGTAAAACACTCTTTTGGCTTGTTTAATCTTAGAGTTGACCAAATTCCTCAGTTGGCTGAAACTATTACGAAATTCTGGGAGTCTAAATCTTGTCCACTTTTTATAGGCTTTATCACGTTTGTTTTTTAAATTGACAATTTCGCGTTATGAAATGAATATTATAACTTAAGTTCTGAGCTGCACGTGGGCGTTGGACAGTTGCAATACCATATTTTGAAGGATTTCAACCTGAGTATCTGTAGATATTTCATGATAAATTGAATGCCAATTAATGCTTTGAATATCTCGCTCCAGAAGATCGGTATTTAGATTTCTAAAGTCTCGGTATGTGTACTGTGAAACTAGTTCACTACGAGGGAAGTCAAAAGTTGCAAAGATTAGGTCGTGTTTCGAGAGCGCAGGAGCTGAAATCTGACTATAGAAAACATTGTGACAGTCATTGGATAGGAATAAGTCTAAAAGTGTACTGCCTTGAGTAAAATGCGTTGAGACGGTCAAGTTTATAATATCCAAGGAAAGAGTTTTCTAGACTGAGCAATTGTCTCAGAGCCTGCATAATTCAATACATTACAATTGAAATCACCGCTAATATCTAATAGTTTGGGGAATAGTTTTCCAGTAAATTGAATATGGGACTTAAATCAACGTAGCTGCATGGTCTATAAATGACACCAAGAAGACACTTTTTCCGTTCACAAACAACTTCGACAAAACAATACTGAAGTGGACTACAAGGGGGTGAGTTTATTACAAATTTTGTGACTAAACGGTTACGAGCATAATTGCGACGCCCCCACCAATTACATTGTGCCTATCACCTCGAAGCTGTTGGTGTTCACCCTATTTTTAGACTGTGTCTAAGAATTTCCATGATTTTTTGGATTGCTACCTCCGGTGCTTTCTGTAGCATAATCGGTACGGTCTGGTCCGGTCATTTGTACGACTTAAAGGACTAAATTGCCCACAGTAATTTTTTTCCTATTGACAATAACACCTATTTTCTCTTCGAAGAAAGAGAGAAATTAATGTTTTCAGTGTGCCGTTGCATGCCAGGGTCATCTGATAATGCGGATCCAGGAAAGTGGGTGTACTGACTATTTTCAGCCCAGGTTGCGTCATTTTCTCTAAGGTAGCTAGGAAGCATTTTGCGTAACCTCGAAGCCTCGTCTGTTACCGCGATAAGATACGCAGTACTTCTGCCATGAAGCCCTTTTTGGCTTTCTGACTAGGTACTTTAATTGTTTCTTACATTCGTAGTACTATGTCGCTTCTGAGAAGCCTCGCCCTATTACAGAGTTTCCAAACCTCTTTCCTTTTTAAACCTATCTCCCTATTCCATCAGTTTGGCTGAGCCCTTTTAGGTGTTCTGTTAGCCGGACAAGTTTTCTCGAACGCCATTGTTAGTGCCCTATTAATATTTTCTACCGCCATATCTAAGTTAGCAATATTATCGCAGGTCATTGATTGGGTATCCAGGTATATATTTACCACTTCTGTGTACTTGACCTAATCAGTCTTTCTAGGATTTCTTTGAAAACTACGTACCCTGTTTTGAGAGTTCATCTTGAAGCGTATCCATCGGTGATCCGCATTGACGCTTCGTTCACTACTCTGTGTTTGTAGCAAAGGGTGATATCTATCACCTCCTGCTTATTTTTCAACACAAAAGTGAGTGAATTCCCCCCTGTTTATTTGCAGCAGATTGGATGATAAAATAAAATCATATAAACACTCACTTCTAGGGTTAATATCACCGCTTCCCCATTGTGTATGATGGGTGTTTGCTGGTACAGCCCAGTACCAGCATCCAAGTTTACTCACTACCTCAGAGCCATAGGGGATGTAGGCCGAGATCAGACAAGCTAAGCTTTAGGGCAGTATTTAATATTTAGGGTAGAGGAACGTGATTTGGTCGGAAGAAAGTGTGACTGATTAATGGAACCTCAGCCTCGTTTGGCCTATCCACAAGAAATGAGACTATGGTAATTGTAGAGGCGTCATTCCCCTTTACATCTTATCGCACGCCTAAAAGCGATTATCATTTAGTATTTGATTGGCCCCTATTGGGCCAATCTTTATTGATATCAAGCCACATATGACAGCCTGGAGGCGAGCTACATTAAGCCATACCTAGTTTTGTCATCTTTGCCAAATTTGTCCGTCTATGTATGATGAAAATGGAGAACGCTTGCTGTTACATAAAATTCAGTAATGAAGCCACACAGACGTTTGAAGTTAAAAAAAGATTTCGACAAAGTGACGCCGTCTCATGTGACATGATACTTGAAAAAATTATGCCAGTCTGACAGGACAATACCAGAGGCACAACATTTCAAAAATCTACACAACTGCGGGCGTTCTCTCACTGTAGATGGCTCTAGTGCTAAATGAAGTTAGAACAAAGTACAAACCATGCTGTCTGCAAGAAAGAACTCTCAATACCAATAGCTTGAACAGTACGCCATAGCAGGAACTATAACTCTGGGGTGCTCAAAGACTTTGTCCACCTGGGGTCTTCTATAAATTTCAACATAGAATAATACGAGGATAATTCTTTCCAATGGCTGTTTCTTTGAACTAAGAAGGCTAGGAAATAGCAAGGCAATTGAAAAATAAGGCACAAACAACGAAGAAAACTCTATATGGTGTGAAATCATGGAGCTTCTCTAAAATCGAGGCCAAGATCCATGCCGGACTGTAGTTCTACCTACAGAGAATCAGAAGTACTAAAGCCTCATCATGGCACAATATTTTTTCTTAATGTTAAGCAGAGATAGTATCTTTTCAGTGTGAGCTTAAAAGATCTTCAGATAAAGAGTGCAATGCATGAGTTTTTGTTTTTTTATTTTGCTTTGCGTTGTAAACTGGGAACCTTGCCGGTTCTTATCAGTTAAAATCACCTCTACCTGAACAGACCGACTTGAACCCGCATGATACCACCGTATGGCATTACTTCGCGAAGGTCGGTTTGAAGACTTAGCTTACGCTTTACGATTCGATTATTTTACACGTTCGCTTCATATTCACGCTCTAACAAGCGTCCAGTTTTCCTCGTTTTGTAGCATACGAGTATATGCAACGATATTATCAGGTGAGGGCCAGTTTCCAAATTGCTTCCGCAAGGGCATCCTCTCGGTTCGTACCGTGGACAGTGAAAATACTCGTGTTCCGCGTTTTCCGAGACAGGTTGCGCTCTTTTCATGTTTTCGTTTAAACAGATATTCCCTGAAACAGTCATGTCCTGTCAAAAACTTTGTTGTTTTCCCGTGATTTCGATTAATCCATACATCGATGCTGGGTATAAAACTATGTGTCCATCTTCCCTTTAAGGATATGGTCCATTGCTGTTGTCCTCTTTCGTATTTTATTTTTTCATCGCTTACCGAGCCATTTTTTAGTCACATTTGAGTCTTAATATTTTGTCAGCAAGTATGTCGACAGGAAGCATTGAAGCAGGACAGTTTCAAACGCACTGGCAGCTCTCAGTGAGCTAAATCGTTGGGCAGATTTGGTTCCCTCCATTTAAGACTTAATGCTTGTGGCATTAGACCATATTTCCGTTGCGTACATGAGTACAGAATTAGCAGCTGCAAGAAGGAGTTTTTTATTCTGGTTTGGGCCTTGTAAGTACACTTATACAATAGCTTTCAATGATTTTTCACATACCCGCTCTAGGTGATGTTTAAAACTTAGGTGACCGTCAATCACAAGTACTTGAGAAACTCTTGAGAAAAAATGTCATTCCTCCAACTCTAATCGTTGTCGTTTCGCGAATTTTCCTACTCCTTATAGGCACAGCTTTAACTTAATGGTCCGGCGAATTGCAAATACGAGTAGCTGTCAGTTAATCAGACGTACAGTTGCGATTGTTTCATTGCTGTGGAGTGGGAGTTCTTGTAGCGTTTTTGTTACAACTACCACGGCGATGTCACTTGCAAATCTGATAATCGACGCTTCCTTTGGTATCTGTAGGCGTAAGATTTCATCGTATATAGTTTTCCATAGTAGCGGACCTAAGACCGAGCCTTGTGGCACACCGCCAGTAAATTCGTACGATTTAGCTCCATCGTCAGAGTCATAGAGGAGGATTCTATTTGAGAAATAGCTTGTTATCATCTTACGGAGATAGATCGGTATTCTCATTCGATAAGGACAGCTCAGAATCTGTTCTCAGTTCGCCCAGATAAACACGTTTTTCACGTCCAGGATTATGATGGCCAAATATTTCATGGTGTCTCTTTTCTAGCACCTACCCTGTATTGCGTCTCGAGCTCTAGTTATTATCGCATTTAATGCGTCCACTGTAGACTGTGACGATCCTGCTGTTCCAATTGTTGGCAAGAGTCTGTTGTAAATGATTTTCTCAGGGATTTATCCGACTGCGTCAAACAAACAAATAGGGCGATAGAAGGAAGGATCATTTGGGGTCACTTTCCGCTTTGGCAAAACAATAGCCATTGTCGTTTCTAAGGGTCAAGAAAACCGCCCTCTTGAAGACATACGATAAGAATTTCAGCAAACATGTATGTAAGTTCGGAGTGTTTTAATAGGAACACCATCCAATCCCTGGGCATCTTTCTACATGCTGTGCGCAATTCTTCGCGTGTAATCAAAGGTATGGACCAGTGCCCTACCTTAGGGTCGCAACTATTTTTCGCAACGTTATCGGACGTGTTGGCCATTGCATGCGGATGCCTTTCAGCCTCATTGGTACAATTTGATAAGCTTTACCCTAAACATCGTGTTTAAGTCGTTGGCTAGACTTAATCGCTTTTTTTAGTCGGGCCCTTGCTTCTCGATATGCATTGCATATACAAAGCATCGGCTGGATGTCGGCATCCTAAGTCCTTCTCGTTCAGTGGCATACCGATCTCAGTTCCGCGATTTCGGGCGTCCACCACTATACAGGTGGTCGGTGTTTTTCTCAGCCTGGATTATTGACTATGAACCACGATACCTGTACGAGGGTGTGATACACCCTTTCATCATAAGTCCGGAAGCAACCCTGTAGTATGCTAATTTTCTGAGTTATTCGCATCAATGACTTTGTGTGTAATAGCCATTCAAACAGACAATCGCGTAAATTTTGGTTAAAATTTCATGTGACAACTTCGAAAAAGTATTTGGCGTTGTTCAACCGTAATTCTGACGAGTTTTTATACCGTTTCATAGTCGTGGATGAAACATGGACTCACCATAACACAACAAGCAGCAACCGAAACAGTGGGTTTCTCTGGTTGAATCAACGTGGAAGAGCGCCAAGTTGGGTCTATCTGCCAACAAGGTCATGGTGATGGTTTTTTTTTGGATGTACGCGGCATAATCCATTCAAATGGAACGAACAATCAACTGTGAATATTATGCCGACCTATTGGACCGTTTCAAAGACGATTTAAAGGAAAATCAACATCATTTGGCCAGGAAGAAAGTGCTCTTCTTTATTTTTTGTTATTCAGTTTTATTTTTTACGGATACTTTACTCAGAATCTACTCATTAAAACCAGTGCCAATGGCTTACGATATATGAGTTAACCAAGCTAACATGTAGGAGCAAACCCTTTTCTTGCATCCTTTGAAGTCAACCTGAGTAAAAGTGTAAAAGTCCTTTATGGTTATGGTTCACTTTGTGAAACATGGAGAGATTGAGTTCGGAGATGGACTATATAGGAATACATTGAGGCTAAGGGACCTGGAAATAAGACAAAAATGAGGGCCTGTCTCGCACTGTTTCCAAACATTCGTAGGAATAGTTTTTGCTCAAAAGAATATCCTCAAAGGTTCATATCGTCAACTGCGAGTAGGTCCCACTTCAAATGTTATTTACACAATCTTCAATGTATTATAATACCAGTAATTTACATACCAACTGAACCATATGCAATGTTGAATGAAATAAATTTATATATTCCCCTCTCCCAAGAAGAGCTCCTTGGCTCCTATAATGAGATACTAGGAACCACAAAACTCATAAAGCTAACTATAGTACTTCAAAGCTTAAATATTTTAAATACTGAAATTTTCAGAAGGAGAGCATTTTCCACCCAACTTTTGAGGGGTCCATATTTAATGAGGGATGTGACAACGTATCCAAACCAAAACAAGCTAATCACACTCCAGGCATCCTTGTCCCTAAATCCATTACAACTCTTGACACAAAACGGACCTCACTTAGACACTCCACGAAATATAACATAAATCAAATGAATCCTGTCAAGTGCCATAATATTCACGTCTTCAGGTTAAACTTTCTGAAATATTATCTCCGGCATTCCAACGATGTTGTGGAATTTTCTTAATTTAACCCAGGTATCCAGGTAACTTTCTAACATAATCCTGCCTACCCCTCTTTCCAGTAATCACTTTGCCATAAAAAAACCAAAAACAAATCCTGTAAATGTCCTGGAGTTGGAAGTGTCTCAAGTAAATACCTGAATTCGAGAAAAAAGCATTTCGAAATGGTTTTTGACGAAGACGTGTGAAGACATATCCGTTGAGCACCATTGGAAAATATTGGTAAATAGTTTACTGCAACACTGTAACTACCAAGCTCTGAGTCCGAGTAGGAATTGACGCATACAAGAGTAACTGGAAAGATGTGTTTGTAATCAAATTAATCCTCACGGTAAAGTAATATTCTATATAAGCTAACTTCGTTTAAATGAGACCCTCGTAGTCGCATACCCCGTGATTACAATTGGAAATTCAATTGAAAAATGTTTTTCGTCGCGCTAAGTAAATCCGCATGCGAATGAGTGAGTTCTCATCTTTCGCATGGAGAATACAGTCAACGTTATGGCGTGAAACGTTATGAAAGTTAATCTGATTAGAGAGGGCTTACCAGAGTTTGGAAATTCTATAGAAGAAGTCTTTATTTTCAATTGTTTGCTCGAATTCAGGGTGGACTTTTGAATGATGTTTTCATTGAATATGACGAAGATCGAATTTTGAAAGTGTTTTTGGTTGAAAGGATGGTTACATTTAAATGTTACGAGTTTGAGGACTGATCAGCGTTTCAGTCAATATTCTACTTCAGTTACATTTTCAATGAAACTCTTCATTCCTTATGATTTCTGAAATTTAATCCCCGTTTCACTTTTTCGTGACACTTAGCGAATTAATATAAGAACTCAGAATAGGCGCGAATAGACACAACAGTAAGTAAGAGCAGTTTGAAATATTTAATACAGTATATCAAGGATATGAACTAAGATGGATAGAGGCAGTAACAAACGAGACATTTGTTGGAATTTACGCAAGAAATTTAATGAAACGACTCGCAGTTGTTTTCTGGAGCTGAATTTTAATAACACTGAACATTTTATGGCATGTTTACCAATTGCAGTCACTCACACCATCACTTTGAAGACCATATGGCATTCTCCCAAATAGCAAATGAACCACAAAAGATCTAATGACCGACAGCAAGTTCGTCCCTTACTAGTAGATTTCCTAAAAACCTTTATTCTAGTGTTTGTATGCGGAAATTGAAACGCAGTTACAGTTAGCTTGGTGTTATACTAGAGCAGACACTGAGCAGCTTCAACCTAGCTATGCCCATTGCCGTAACTATGACTACTCACTCGTCAACTTTATTTATTTTATCTCCTAGCGGCAGCCACTAGGTTCTTGTCTCATCCAACCAGGTTTGTGAAAAGCTACACTTTAATGTCCCTTCAGAAATGGTTGACATATCGCGAATGAGTTCACATAACTGGATCAGTGGTGTCGCCAATTGTAAGGAGATTCCTTATATGAACTTTTTCAAATTAGTTGGAAACAATAAGAAATATTTAGGATTGCTAAGGCTTCTAAAGTGGGAGCCTTGAAAGAATATTTGATCACATTATGTATGGGACTGTCCTATAACATGTACTGGCCAGCAGCACAACAATCAAGTTCGTAGCTAAGTGCTTGCCTTACCTCCCAGTGGTGGTCCGAGATAACTGCATGAGTAAACTAGCTAAAGTGACAAGGGCATGCTCAGCAAAGATTAAAAAGATGTGGCTGACCCACTAAACACTATTGACGACTCTTGCAAACGCTTAAGGAACAATGACTTTCGGATCTGCACATGGAATGTTCGGAACCTTAACAGGCTATGTGCAGCCGAGCATTCAGCAGACGCCTTTGACTACTATCACGCAGATATCACTGCCATCAAGGAAGTGCGATAGAATGGGGTGAACTCTAAAAGGTCTTTAATTAAGCGGTTCCTATCTATAATATTAAATATGAGATATCATCGAAATTTTTTATTCGATTTATTCGACTATAACATCATTCAAATGTCCGCCGCGGCTTCTATGGGTGGCGCATATCCGAAATGTCCAATTTTCCATGACTCTGGCTCATAAATCAGGCTGAATTTGACCGATGGCATGGCTTTGAGGGCCGATGTGGTCTGTGGCTTATTCGCATAGACCTGCGATTTCAGAAAACCCCACAAGAAAATGTATCGTCCCAAAATCGATAATTTTGTTTGTTGACGGACCCATTCATCCAGAAATGGGCCTTATCGCTGAAGATGATTTTTCGATGAAAATTAGGGTCAGCTTCTGACTGTTCCAGATCCCATTCAGCGGACACACGTCGGTCGTTGTCAATGGTCGTTTACCTTCAGCTCCTGGGTCAGATGAATATTGTACGGGTGCAGACTTGAGTCACGATGCAAGATTTGCGAAGTTGTGGTCTGCGAAAGGCCGAGTTCTTGTGAGCGACGCGAAATCGCTTGCCTCGGATTCTCCTGCATACTCTCACGGACAGCGGCGATGTTTTCGGCAGATCTTGCTTTTCGTCGACGATCGGGTGCTGGTTTATCGTTTACTGAACCAGTGGACTACAATTTATCCACCACACATAATCGTCTTCTCAGTAGGACGATTATGACGTCCATAAAATGGGCAAAGCGCGCGGAACGTTGCCCGAACAGAACACCCATTTTGATAAAACAATTTATCATTTGAGTTGTTGAACGTTTTGTCCGTCCATGGTGATTTGGCAACACAGACCGCATAAATGACAGCCAATTTTACAGATGTAGCTACGGAAGACAAGGACTACGCCGCAAAAGAATGTTTCTACGAGCTACTCGACAAGGCATATGAGTATTGCCCGAATATGAAATTGGAAAGGATGAAAGGAGGACATCTATGGTAGGACAGGCTACACGATACCACGTCTGGCAACGAACTTAGGATTATTGACTTTACGCGGGACAAAACATCACACATATACACAAGCGGTCAACGCGGCTTCGGATCAAGAAATGCTAAATCAAGCTGATCATTTTGCAATAGACGTAAGGTATGCCTCCAATATTCTGAAAGTCCGAAGGTTCCGAGAAACAAAAACTAGCTCGGATCACCATCTTGTTGCAGCAGAGGTTCAAATGCGGATTTCTCAGGTGCCGCAATAAAGAAGAACTACTGTGAGAAGATATAACGTAGAAAAGCTGCAAAATGGGAGCTGTGATGGATGACCCATAGAGATAATAAGTCAGTCAAACACGGTCGGTCATCTGAAAACATGATGGGAATTCCAAAAAGAGTTTCATCACAATCCGTCACAAATTCATGAAACAAATGTCAGCCTGCGACGAACGTGATTGCACCTTCTCTGGCACAACAAACGGAACTTTGATTGGACATTCTCAACGCCAAACAAGAAAAACCACATTATTCGGATACACCATCCTGTACAAAAGGACAACGGTGGATGGGATATAGAATTGAAGCAATTTCCAGAATTTTTATTAAATCTTGTATCTGTGTCCGATAACTGGAGAAAAAACAATTTTCTACTCAGATCAGAAAGCAGTTGATTTTTGTTTAATCAAATTTTTGAAGTAACCACAAAGTGAATCGAAAGATTTAAAAGCTCATCTCCTTGCTGCAACTTTAAATCAATTGATGAGATGTAAAATTCTTGGAAACCCTACCAAAAATCTCTTATTCATTCATTTGTTTGGACTCGTATGATATCATTTCAAGGAGAAAATTCAGATATAGATACTCCCATTGTTCCATCGCAACCTTTAACACACAATATCATAACCTCGGTTTCATCTTACTCTGTGCCATGAGCCATCCCAGGGCGTATCTACAAATTATTTCTGAATATCAGCGAAATCCATCCACTGAAATTGGAAAACTGGAAATCTCATTTTTCTTATTCAACACAAAACATACCTGGAGCAGTAGTAATTATCTGATTTCTTATGTGTGATTGACGTTGAAGATTTCCGTGATCCCACATCCCAAGAAGAACCTACACTTTTTATTTTTTACCGGCGGGTATTGCGTTTCGAGTTGAATAAAGTCAGATGCCGCAGGATCAAATAATTTCATTTAATTAGGAGATACTTAAACTTTGGATTAAGTCTACGAGTACAGTGTCAGACGTTAAGGAGCTGATAGCATACATATTTCTAAGTAAAAATCTAACTAATAAGCAGCACTCAAAGTCATTTCGAGACGAACTCAAAATGTGCCACTTTTTCATTTTCTTGATTGCTTCTGAGATTCCTGACATAAAGGGGGCTGACAAAAAAACCAAATACTTTCTGTTTAACATTAATAGACCTAAATACACAAATGTGTATGCAAATCACCGCAAAAATCAACCACACAACAGCAAAAGATACTTCCATTTCAACTGCTCATGTGGCAAAAATTCAAAGCCCAAAGTAGTCACAGCAATCGTCTTTACCCTTTCGCATCAAAGGTAGACGTAAAGTGAAAAACAATTTCAACAGCACACCGTAGATACTCCACATATATACGTACTGCAGGGCTTGGAAAAATGTCCTCAAAAACCACTTTGTTAGTTAATAAAATAACTCAGATCCAACAAACCCATTGAGAAACCTGAACAAAAGTAAAGAAGTACAAAACCCTAGAGTCAGTTTCACCTGTTTGAAATATCCTTCATGATTTGTAAACACTGGGAGAGAACATTTAAATAAGCATCCCCTTAAAAGGTTATTTTACCTGTTCCCATATTTATACATTTTCTTTACTTTATCCCCCGGTCACATGTTTTCCTGGCTCACACAAAAGACCATCATCAAGTTTAGCTTGTTAAGGTTATGATACATAAAAGCACGTCTCTGAAGGATTCCTTTTTCCCCCAGACTGCTTGGTCTCTTTGGCATCGAAATGTAATTAAAATAAATGCCAGTGAAGAAGCAATACCATAACGCAATGAAGGGAAAGCATAAAATTTGAATTCAAACTTGCCATGGGGCCATCGATTGAAGGGTCAATTAAATTTTTATTACGAAACGTCAAAAGCTAAAAATTATGAACGATCCAATGGTGAAGGTTAGGTTAAAACAGGGGTGTGATGGATATACCATCACACAGGGCCCTTCGCGATCCAGTGGTGAAGAACAATAGCGCAATTCCCACATTACTCACTGTCAACTGAAATAGCTTGTGAGCTATTGTGTATGTTTCAATTTATTGCATAAATATTAGTTAGATACAAGCAGTATTGAACGATTTTCCCCCCGGGAAATGTCATATTTTAACATATGTCACTATGACATTTCGTAGATAAACGGATAGACGTTTTGTTAAAGCCATGAAGAGGTATTTGTATTTGTATTTGTATTTATTGAATATGAAGTTGCTTATCACAGTAAGATAAATCTTATAAAATAGTGAAAGCCTTAAAATTAAGCTTACAAATTGAACATAATAAAATAAACATAAGAATAACAAATGAAATTGGTTAAACAACAAGAAATATTTGAATAAAAAACATAAAAAAAAAAACAAAAAAATAAGAAAAGAAAACAAGATTCAAATAACAAACATGTGAATTTAACAAAAGATAATTAATTAAGAATTTCAGCGAAACAATGCAAATAATAAATAAATACCAACAATTTAAATTGAACATACTAATTACTTGCCAAGTACCTCAAAAGTAAATACCTAAATCTTTTTGTGTTTCTGACTCCTCTTAGTTCACGGGGCAGGGAGTTCAGGCAAGAATGTGGAGTTTGCATTAAGGTCAGAGTCCTTTGCGACCGAGGAAAAACTAATCTGGTATAGAGATACTCAGGTTGATGTGTCTGATGATGCAGGCAAGATAAGGATCGAAGCACTAGCAGGTTATCGAACGAGCAGCCGACAATGCACTTTGAGTAAACTGACACGTGATCATAATATCGGAGGCCATAGATATACCGAGCAATATTGTTGTATACAACATTAAGCTTCCTTTTAGAAATTGAGTCAACTTTGCCATAGACCTCACACCCATACAGCAAAATTGGCAGTATGAGCGTTTTCGCCAGCATAGTTCTTATAGTAACCATCTGAGTCGACCAAAGCATACGAAGCCCTCCATAAACCTTGCCAATAGCAGAGTTTATATGGTCAGTCCATGTTAGGGAGTCGTTAAAAATAAGTCCGAGATTTCTTACAGTGTGAACACAGGGGACGATTTCTTCACCAAGTTTTATCGGTGGAAAGGTAGATAGGTTCTGTGTTTTCCTATGAATCACGAGAGCTTTCGATTTTGCCGGATTCAAACATAGAAAGTTACATTGAGCCCAGAGAAATATATTGTCCAGTTCTTCATTTACCAAAGCAACAACTTGATCTAAGACATTGATATTTCCACTCAAAGCCAATTGGACATCATCGGAATACATGTGGATCAGACATCATTGGACAATTTGTGACAAGTCATTGATGTACATAGAAAAAAGGATAGGTCCAAGTACTGATCCTTGAGGAACTCCACTCGACACCCTAAGAAAGCTCAAAGTTTTATTGTTGACCACAACACATTGCTGCCTATCTACTAGGTAGGAATAAATAAGCTTTGTCGATTCTTTGAAGAAATTATACATGGTCTGAAGTTTTCGGCAAAGAAGAACATGGTTAACAGTATCAAACGCTTTTGAAAGGTCTAAGAGAATTAGAAAAGTAGCATATTTTTTGTGAACGACTTCCTAATGCCATCGACTATTGACAATAATGCTGTTTTGCAGCTGTGTTTGGGACGAAAACCGGACTTTTCGTTTTCGGATTACTTTTTCCAATACTTTACTTAAAATCGCTATGGGTCTATAATCGTCATTACCTTTTTTAGGGACTGGGATAACTTTTGTCCCCTTCCATTCACGTGGATAGTCAGAGGCTGTTATTATGATATTGAAAATGTGGGTAATGGAAGGAAGAATGTAAGGAAAGAGAATTTTTACGAACCGGGGATCAACACCATCGATTCCGGTAGCGTTTGACTTAATTGATAGAACCGCTTCGACAACCTCTTGATCACTGATACATACGAAACCGAAAGATTCATTGGTGATGGAGTTGTCTGAAGGATCAAATGTATTACACTCGCTTTCATTTGTGAAAGAGGATGGCTTTGTGACGAATTTAGCGTTTAAGAGTTCACAGTCAATGTTATTGGCTATTTTTGGAATCTCTTTTCCAACTCCAAGTTCCTTAACAGCTTTCCATTTATTTTTGAAGAGCAACTTTGGCTTAACCTATTTTCATTGTAAAGCGTCTTTGTGGACCTTATGTCTATCACCACTTTCGACTCTATATCGTCTCCATAGACTATAGGCTGTATTACGTTGCAGCATCAGCTTCTTAATTTCGCTGCTGAGCCAGGCTGGCGACGTTCTACGGATAACTTTTATTTTTAGTGGGATATGCTGTTGAAAAAACACAACTTTATCGTTAACAAACTGCATGCACCTCAGACTATTCCAATCAGTACACTGAATGTCATACAGCAGTTCGCATTCTTAAAGTCTCGAAACTGGAAGATGATCTCTTTTGGCCTGCTTTTAAAATCTAAGGTTAAATAAATGAGATCATGTCTCGAGAAAGCAGAAGCTTGAACCTGACTATAAAGTAGGATCTTACTAACATCACTAACAAAAAATTGGTCAATCAGAGTATTTGAATCACCTTGGAAATGAGTAGGACTTTCTATATTTACAGGGAATAAGTTCAGCGCTTTAAAGTTACGAGTATTTAGCAAATGAGAAGAAACATTCACATCCAACAAATTTCAGTTAAGGTCACCGCATAGAACAACATGGGAGCTACTATAGGAAAGTTGCTCTAGAATGGTTACTAATGACATATAGTCTACAGATTGATTTGCCCTGTAAGCAATACCTAATCGAATTCTTTGACTCTCACATACAATTTTGACGAAGCAATAGTCTAGCCCTGTGTCCTGCATAGAATTACAAACAGGTATACACTGTAGCCCTTCGCGCACATAAATAGCAGATCCTCCACCTACTCGACCCACTCGATCACCACGGAAAACATTAAAACCAGACACTTCATACAATTTGTTTTCGACATCCGAATGAAACCAAGTCTCAGGCACACAAACAACATCAACCTGAGATCCTACAAATAGATATTTGAACTCCTCTAGTTTCAATGCATTGTGAAAACGTTGTGCATTCAGTTGACAAATTTTTAACCCATTCTTCTGCGCACAGAGCACACGATCACAAAAAAAATTAGAAAAATGCATTAGTCAGAAAGTATTTACAAACGTTATTTGAATAACTAAATTGAGAGCTATATTCAGCTTCAAATAATAGATAAAAAAGAATTATGAAGGAAAAAAATAAAACTAAAATTTAGGAAATATTTACAGTGGTTGAGTTGATAAATCAAAGTTGATGTTTCCTTTTTTTACAAATCCTTTTAAAATTAGATTTTTCGATTTCATCCTTCCACGTAAAGAATGTCAAGTGCCTGTTTCGAACACCTAGAATTACTCAAGAACTCTTTTCATAATTTTGAATTGAAATTTTCAAACACTTTCGGAACTGATTCGAATACGTTTCTTTAACAGAACGGTACCTCGCACACGTTTCACACATCAAATGAGTGTTCACGTGTAACGTAATGTTAAATAAAATTGAGTTCAGTATTTTAAAGGCGTAATGACCTGTCAAAGTGCTTTTGCTGGAATTGATAAAATTCTCATAAGTAAAAACAAGTCGTCTGTGACAGTGTGTATCCTTAAGCCACCTACACGTATCATGTAATATGAAACATCAGATGCAGTGACAGATACGTAACGTCTTCCTTTAGGATTGTGCTAGCATTGTGTAATAATGCACAAACAGTGAGAAATCGAAGTGCCTTTACCTTAACACATAACAGATATACTCGTACGTATAAATAATGAAAATTTTCTCGATTGACAGACAGAGGGGCGGAAATGACATGGATGTAGCAACTGTCAACTGACGTTCAGAGTGCCTTAATTTCCTTAAATAAGAATTCAAAAATGTTGGAGTCAGAGGCCTCTGAGGATAATATTAGAGGCTAGCCATGATGAGGGTGTTGTATACCGAATGTCAGGGAGAATTGCTTGATAGAAAATCTGTCATTAAAAGTGACATGACATGCGGTTAGTGACCGATAAAAAAGGGAGCCATTCTTGGATGAAAATGCTTACAAGAGAACCGCACTGGGTAAGTTTTAAGGAGTTTTTACATAAATTGTGTTAAAGGATTGAATTGTGTTGTAAAAATTGCGCATGCTGGTAAATATCTTTGGTGTACAACGCTAACTAAAGTTTATTACTTAAATGTTTCAATAAATGGTGAACAAGCACAATGAATTCAGAATCTCTCCATAGACGTCTTCGAGATTTTTCCAAAAGACTGGAAAACAGAACCGGATGGGAGGGTTTCCATTTGTTTACATGCAAATGTGTCTTCGTACCCACTTCTGGGTTTACCAAACGTGGGAATATCTACTTGGTGTAGCATATCGACAATACCTCGCAACTACAAAGACGAGTACAGCAGGGCCTCGATAATCCGAACACCAAAAATGTTTACTCTGTTCGGACTAGCGAATCGTTCAAATTATATTGGGTATATAACTTATATTCGTGCGGTTTTTATTCAAAATTTGAACGTTTATTCAAGAAAAAAATGTACAATAGTATTATTCAAAGTATTGCCCATCTGAAGCTATGACTTTTTAACATCTTTCTGGCAATTTGTGGATCCCATCCCAAAAGAACTTCGCCGGCCTGGCAACCAAGAATGAATCAAGCCAATTTTTAATATTCTGCTCTGATGTGAACCGTATTTCAGTGAGGGCGTTCTGCATCGACCGGAACAAATGGTAGTCAGAAGGGGCAAGGTTTGGGCTATAAGGCGGGTGGGGTAAGACTTCCCATCCACTGTTTTCCAAATAGTTCTTAACCGGAATAGCAAAGTGGAGCCGAGCGTTGTCATGATGGAAAATTATTGCCTCGTGTCTGGTCGCATATTCCGGGCGTTTTTCGGCCATTGCTCTCTTCAAACAGATTAATTGTGTTCGGTAGTGTTCTCCATTGATGGTTTTACCCGGTTTTAGCAGCTCATAATACAGGACACTCATCTGATCCCACCAAATACAGAGCATTACCTTCGCGCCATGGATATTCAGCTTTGCCGTGGATTTGGCTGGTTGGCCGGGTTTCACATATGATTTTTTGCGCTTGGAGTTGTTGTAATGGATCCATTTTTCATTACCAGTAACAATCCGATGCAAAAATGACTTCCTTTTGTGGCGTTCCAGCAGCATTTCGGACATGCAAAACCGCCTTTCGACGTCTCTCGGCTTGAGTTCGTGTGGAACCCAATTTCCTTGCTTTTGAATATATCCAGCTGCTTTTAAACGTTTTGAAATGGCTTCTTGAGTGACACCCAAAGATTCTGCGAGCTCTTCTTGTGTTTGGCAACAATCTTCACAGAGTAATGCTTCCAGTTCTTCATCTTCAAACTTTTTTGGCTGCCCAGGACGTTCATCGTCTTCCAAGCCAAAATCACCACTTTTAAATCGTGCAAACTACTTTTGACACATTCGCTCAGCTAGCGCATGTTCACCATAAACTTCCACCAAAATACGATGACTTTCGGCAGCAGTTTTCTTCATATTAAAGTATTGAAGAAGAACTCCCCTCAAAAACACTTTTTCAGGCACAAAGTTCGACATATTTGAGTGAAAAAAAATTATTATTGAATGACATATACTGAAATGACGTACAATGACAGTAGCTTTCCAACGCAGGTTCCAATGGAATAATAACAATCGAATAATATAAGTTACGCCATCTCTTAGCAAACCGCATGAATAGTTATAGACCCAATAGTATGCAGACATTTTGAAGGCATTTTTCGAAAAAAAAACGATGTTTTTCGTAGTTTAAAATATATTTTAATAATGTAAGAAATGTTATACATGTAATACATAATAGAGTGTAATGCAATTTATGTAATTACGCTTTTCTAAAAAAATCCCAATATAATGCTTTGACGAGTGGTATTTAGCGACTTAGAAAACGCTTTATCCCTTATTTTACGTAATAACATTTTTTCTGGAATCGAAATATCGACTTCATCCGCCCATGCTAAGCAAGTATTTAAGGCAAACACAGCTTGAGTATGGAGAATCCTTGAAACTGGTTCCGGTGACTCCAATTCTTCTTCGCTTTCGATTTCCTGCTGATTCATCACTTGTCTTACTATGTCTTTATCAGTTAACGGCTCCTGCTGGCAGTCAATGTCATCACTGCTTAACAAGAAATTGTTATTGTCTACTTCTGAACAGCCTCTGCTAAGAAAAATGCTAAATGGGGATCATCTTCATGATCAAAATCATCTATATCTTGGCTAGACATTTTCTCTGATTCGAATAACGAAGGCCACAGGGGCTTCCAAGACTTTTTGATCAAATTTGAAGACAATTACTGCCAACTTTGAGTCAATGAAAATACTGCATCTTTCATTGTGGTTGATCTTTTTAAGCAGTTCAGATACTACGCATTCTCGATCAATTATTTGCTGGCCAAAAATTTGCAATAGGAGTTTTTTCTTGTATGTCACTTTAATGTTTTGAATTACATTTTAGTCCATGGGTTGAATCAGAGCTGTGCAATTAGGTGGCATGTACAAAACAGTGAAATTTTTGTCGATCGATAGCAGATCTTCTGCAAGTAGATGCGCTGGTGCATTATCAAACAATTCTTTGCTTCGGGAATGAAATGTCCTTTTAGGCACTCTAAAAATATTGGCCTTGTAACCCAAGCATTTCTTTGACCTGTGTAATGGACTGGTAACTTGTATGCTGTTGCAAATGCACGTGGCCGTTGTGCTTTGCCAACAACTACCAAATGCAGTTTGTGCGTTTGCGCACGGCAGAAATGTGATCCTCTCCTTCGATACTTTGGAACGTTGGGCCCTACTCCCTGACCCAGATGCCAGCGTTTTGTCTGGTATCATTTTACAGTACAAGCCGCATTATAGATTTGATCTGCAATCAGATCTTTTTCCCTACAAACGCAGATAAATTTTTCCTGGAATGGCTTAACAGCTGCTTCATTATTCGACAATTTCTCACCGGTTAGTTTTAGTTGGCGTATACCATGCCTTTTCTTAAAATTATTTAACCATCCTCTACTGGTAACAAACTTTCCTTTTTCAAGACTTTATTGCTAAAGTTTGGGCTTTTCCATCAGTACTTCATCTGACAAAGGGACGTTCTTTCTACTCTAAAAACCACGTAAAAAAAGCATCTTGAAGCTGGGAGTTTTCAGGAGTTTTTAAGGTCTCTCTGGTGCCTGGAACCTTTTCTGTGTTTATTACAAATGATTTTATTTTTTCCTCCTGGCTTTTAATGTCAAAAATAGTAGATTTTCCAACGTTGTACTGCATTGCAAGACCTGATAACGAGATAGCTTGCTTAATCTTGTTCAAAATCTTGCACTTTTGTGATATTGTTAATGTGATATGTTCCCTTTTCTTCGATGTTGCAGCCATCATTTAAAGAGCACACGAAATGGTCGAAGAAACACCATGCAACAGTGTTAAATAAAACAAAACTGCGCGACAAACAGACTGTAAAAAATGTGAGCCCGATTCAATAAAAAAAAAAAACAGTTTTTACTGACTTCACTTTTAAGGACAACTGATAACTGATGACTTATAGTCATCTCGTTGCAGCTGTCCACCCTGAAGATACGCAGTTAGCTTGCGGTCATTCCTTTGGCCTACTTCGCAACCAAAAATTTACGACCCCTCTTTGTTGTTGACGATGATGATTGACAGCTAAAGGGTTGTAATGGTCCTGCACTGAGATGTCATCTTCCATTTATGATCCAAATGTTTATATCTGCGTATCATTGGGATTGTTGATGTTAAGTGATACCATTCTTCGTCATCGTTCTCCGGTACATCTGCTTACTCTGCGCGTCAACTTAAAGTTACTAGAAAAAGTAAGTCCCGGTGCACATACGAGGGGCGTTCAACACATTCTCGGTATCGGGGTGAAGCCGTGATTGTATATATAAATTGACTTGTTTTTCAAGTAATACTATTATTTTAGTGCATTCATGTAAAATTTCATATAAATGTGATTATTAATTCGCATTTTATCTAGTTAAACAGAATCATAATGGCAACTGAGACGATGATGGTGAAAATTGAGCATCGCGCTGTAATTAAATTTCTCACTAAGCAAGGAAAAAGTCAAAAAACTATTCATGAAGAGATGGTGGCTGTTTACCAGGGTTCCGCACCTTCATTATCAACTGTGCAAAAGTGGTCAAGTGAGTTCAAGAGAGGCAGAGAGAGCATTGAAGACGACCCCGGCTCCGGCGCCCCGGCTACTGCTTGTACGGGAGAAAGCATCAAAGAAGTCGAAAAACTTGTTCTTGAAGATGCCCGAATAAAGGTGAAAATGATGGCAGAGATCACCAAGCTTTCAATTGGTACCATTCACACCATTCTTCATGACCATCTTAACCTTTCAAAGGTCAGTGCAAGGTGGGTGCCACGAATACTCACAGCGCCTCAGAAAAAAGTGAGAATCGCATGCTGTAGAGAGCTTTTGGAGATGTGTAGTGAGAACGCGGACGGTGTTATGGATCGAATTGTTACTGGGGACGAAACATGGGTCCACAACTATGACCCTGAAAGCAAACAAGAGTCCATGCAGTGGCATAAAAAAGGAACAGACCCTCCGAAGAAGTTCAAAGTCACTCCGTCTGCCGGGAAGCTCATGGCCACAGTTTTTGGGACTCAAAGGGAATCTTGCTCATTAAGTACAAAAAAAAGGTGAAACCATCAACGCCACATCCTACGCTTCCACTTTGCATAATTTGCGGGAGGAAATTAAAAAGAAAAGACGGGGTAAACTCGCAGCGGGTGTGTTGCTTCTTCATGACAACGCTCCTGTTCACACGGCGCGAGTTTCCAAGGCTGCTGCGCGAGATTGTGGTTTCGAAGAAATCCAACACCCACCCTATAGTCCAGACCTTGCCCCTAGTGATTATTTCCTGTTTCCGGATTTGAAAAAATGTCTTCGTGGAAAAAGATTTTCGGATGATGAAGAACTCAAGTCGGCAATAAATGGGTATTTTGCAGAGAGGGTTTTTTGAGGGTTTAAAAAAGCTTATCTCAAGATGTAACAAATGCATTGATGTTAGGGGAGATTATATTGAAAAATAAAAACAATTTAAATTGAATTCGCATTTTCCTTCATATCGATACCGAGAATATACTGAACGCCCCTCGTAAGCTGCAAAATAGGGAACAGACTTAGTATTGCGTGGTATGGGTGGCATTGCGAGTGACAGTAGACTTAAGTTAAATCAATTCTACGAATTTTCGCTCTCGTTCCCGGTCGTTCGGATTACTGAGGCGTTCGGATTATCGAGGCCCGGCTGTATGTTATATGTTTTCTTAGAAAATAATGGCTCCTCGTCCTGAAAAGCATTTGAACAAAGCTATTTGTTTTTTTCTAATGGAGACCAGGAATATATTCTTAAACCCCCGACTCGGACATATTTTCACTAGTATCCTTTTTGACATAAAGGGTTTTTTATTTAGAGGTTTGGTTTTTAATCTGGCAACACTGTTTCTACAGGTTATCAATTTGGCAGTTGAAAGTTGACTTGTGGTCAGTACGTTTTACCATTCTATGATGAATAGATCAATGCTAGACCAGCGCGTGCAAATTGCGCAAAATTATTTTGAAAACCATGATTCGGTTCGCCAAACTTATCATGCACTACGTCCATTTTACGGTCGACATAATCGTCCATCTGAGCCGGTTATTCGGAACACGATGAATCGTTTTCGCACCATGTACACTCTAGTGGATAATACGCATCCCCAAAGACGATAAACAGTACGAACAGAAGAAGTTGTTGCCGTTGTGGAGCGCAGTGTTGAGGAGAATCCGAATGAGTCGATTCGCAATCGTGCACCGCAATTGGAGCTATGGCCATTCACTTTGTGGAAGACTTTACGGAAAGATGTTGGCTTAAAAGCTTATGAGATCCAGCTTGTGCAAGAGTTGAAACCGCGTGACCATTATACGCGTCGTAGGTTCTGTGAATGGGCCTAAAACATGATTCAGCTTGAAGCTCGTTTCCAACGCAAAATTTTGTTCTCCGATGAGTCCCATTTTTGGTTAAACAAGCAAAATTGCCGAATTTGGACTGGAGAAAACCCAGAAGTCTTTGTCGAGACGCCTTTACAACCATTAAAACTCACTGTTTGGTGTGCTTTATAAGGGTGGTGGAATCATCGGCTTATATTTCTTTAGGGACGATGCCGGCCAGAATGGAGAGCGCTATAGTAACATGATTTCTGACTTATTCGTTCTTCAGTTGTGGGTGGCCGTGGCTCAAGTGGTAGCCTTGGCCGAAAGTTGTTTTTTCAGGCAACGAAAATCTCGTGAGATGAATGGTTGACCAAAGACATCATCAAGTCAATTTACACTAAAAATTTAGTCTCCCCAGCCTAAACATCTTTCTGTCTCTTTCTGTCCCCTTTTCCGAAAAACTTAACATATGCTTTGCCATCATAAGTGTAGTTATACGGACTTGAGTGTTAAGTTTTATTGCGGGAAACACTTGCCAAGCACATAACTTCGCGTAATGGACCTGTGAAGTGGCCTCCTCCTTTGGGAGTATGTGGAGTCACTAGTCTATGCTGAAAAACCAGTGACGTTGGACGATTTGGAAGTCAACATTCGCCGTGTTATTGCTAATATACGGTCTCAGTTGCTCGATAAAGTTGTCGAAAATTGGACTCCACGATTGCGCTTCATTCAAGCTAGCCGTGGCGCCCATATGCCCGATGTCATATCTAAACACTAATAAAGGCACACGATTAAAGACATGCTTGTTAAATAAATAGGACGGAGATTTATTGTTAATAATTTTATGTGAAAACATACAATTTCTTGCATTGATACAATATATTGTTACAGTGTGCAACTTAGTAGCTTTTAAGAGTGTTCGGAGATATGGTCATATCTTCTAAGGCCACATACAAAGCGAACCGCATCGTTGAATGCTACTTGGAGTTTATGTTGTGATAGTGAATCAAGAACGCTATAAGTCACAGTTTACGTAACATCCATAAACCAGACCAATAACTGCGTTGGTAAGCCTGACAGGTTACGATCGATAATAAAACCAAGACTATTGCAATGTTCTACGGGTGTAATTCTAGTATTAGAATTATATATGCCTGGCAAGATATTGAGATTTTGCTGGGTTTAGGAGCAACCCATTAGTGACAGACCAAGCAGAGGGTAAGATCCTCCTTAACCAAGAGAGCCAGTTCATCAAGCTTGCTAAAGGATTTGCCTAGATGGAGTTGTACGTCATCTTCATAAAGATGCCCAGAAGTGTGGGTAAAGACTGATGGGAGATCGTTTATGAACTTTCAGGACAGTATTGGACTAAGAATTTACCCCTGTGGAATGCCTTAAATTAAGGCCTTTAGTAAAAAGGATTTGTCGCCAGAAGTGACTCTCTGGAATCTACTTGATAAATAGCTGCCGATAAGTTCTACTGCCCTATCAAACAAGTTCTTAAGCTTCCACCTTAGAATGTTGTGGTCTACCCTATACAAAGCCTTGGAGAAATCAAGCAAATAAAGTAGGTTTGTATGACCCTTATCGTAATCTTGCCGTATTTCGTCAAGTTGATTCATCATCGCCGTAGAGCATCTATGGTTTGCTCTACAGCCTTATTGTTTCGAGTAAAGCAAGTTGTTGACGATCACATGGCTCAGTATTTGTTTCTCTATGACTTTTTCAAAGACTTTCGATAGACAAGGTAGGATGCTTATTGGTCTGAAGGAAGGGGAATTGGTGTTTGTTCTTTTTGCGATTGGAAGGAGCCGTGAAATTTCCCAAAGTTGATGTGGTAATAATGTGAGTGAGATGGGCTATAATTTAGGGTAAAATAAGTTTAATAAATCGTATGGGTACGACATTCTCACCGATGGTGTCAGATTTAATAGCTATTGTGCATTTGTAAACTTCGTCTTTGCTCACAACTTCAAAATCTTCTGGTCCAGGAACAGTGCTCTTCAAATTCGTCAATACTCGATTAATATCGAAATATTCATTCGGATTATCACGATCGAGAACACGCTGTGGACTAAGGCCTTTGAAAACACCGATCTTTTTTAAATTGGCCCAAAGTTTTTTGGCGGGTAAGGAGGTACTAAGTTTTATCAGAGTTGCGTGATTCCGCGCCTCTTTAAATGCTTCCCAATTGATGGTAGTTGATGTGCGCTTCCATCGACTGTGTAATTTATTCCGAACCTTAATTGAGTTAATCATATGAGAAGTCAACCATGGACGGCTTTGGTGTAGGACTCATACTGCTTTTGTCGGTACATGCTGATCATGTAGTTGGGTAAAAATTGATTGGAAGGAATCAACTTTGTCATTAGAATCGGCTCTCAATCTATACTGAAACGAGGGGTGGATATTGAGGCTAGTTGAAGGGCATTAACGTCAACAGATGTAAAAGCGTCAGCTGTAGCACATTTAGTTAGATTTACATTGCAAGTCAGGAAAAGTAAGTAATAATCAGAGATATCAACGGATATCTGATCAAAAAGAAGGCTTGGGGTCAGAAACTATAACATGATTAAGGAGACTGGGTAAACGATCTGCGCCAAAACGTGCATTTAGGTAACAAACCCTGAGTTCATTATCTGAGAAATAATATTCGTCATAGTGTATGTTGATTTTTCATTTCATGTTTGAAATGCGCTCCTTATACAGGTGTCTGCTCCTGCTTTTTCAAGGCACAATCTGTTTTTTACTTCTTTTGAGTTGGCAATATATAGAGCTAAAAACGAGATTTACTTTAATTAAATACTTTGAGAGTAGATATAGACAAATTTACCATTGATGACCTAAGCAAACGACATTCGACTATGGAAATGAGATACTCCGACATTTAGCAATCCACATCCAGCCGATCTATTAGCGGAGGTCCTAAATTCCTACAAAGTGGATATTATCCCCATCCAAGAGGTTTGATAGGACGAATCGAGTTAAAAAGGGATGAAAACGTGTGACATCTATTGCCATGATTCCTAAAGAGAGCAGAAACACTGCCTGCTTGGATGTGATTTGTCATTAGAGGACGACTTAAACAAAAAGTCTTGAGGTTCAAGCATTCCAGCAAACTACTAATTTTAATCCAAATCAAGGCTAAATTTGTTCCAATAAGCTAGTTATGTGGGATAGGTAGCCAGACCGACGCGGAGATACCCTACTGAATGTACAATACGACAAACTTATACATAACACACACACATAACTACGTAGAAGACGCATATAATTCATACCCAAAAGACGACAGAACAGTAAAATCATCCGTCGCCAAACGGAACGAAGACCACACGAAAGACAACAAAAAACACAAGAGAACATCCGACTGAACGGTGCATACATAGTGCAAGCACACGACAGATAGACCAACGACACCGCGACCAACGAATAAACACACAGATCGAGGCAAACAAGCCAGAGTCGACCGTTACCTTCTTAAAAATCCAGCAAGCAAGTAGAGTAGTATTTGAGTCTTATTTGAACCATTGTGCTGGCCGGTCTGTTTTTGTCTTTTCCCCTTAAATAAATATAAAGTATAGCAATAAAAAGTCGATAGTGTTTTCATTGGGATTGAAATCCCACAGTTATGTGTTCACGGAAAAGGATGACTTGGCCAAATATCCCGAGCTCCTCAAACAAATATGTGAGCAAATATCATCAAAGCATCACGTTATGATCGTCTTTGCTGATTTTACACCAATATAGAAAAGGGGAGCATACTTGGAACCACAGAAGCATGAAAATATACTCCGGTTAATCAACGGCGCTGTTAGGCTCATCACCCAACAGACGAACTGACAGCAACTTAATCAAAAGAAAACAGGAACATCGGTTTCTCAGAACGAAAACAAAAAGAGAGTCACTTCTACAGACAAGTTGTTCTGAGGTTCTACTAAAAGGTAAAAAAGACATGTCAAGGCAAACCACTTCTACAGACTGTTAAACGACGTGGATAACCCAAATTCCGCTCCCGGGCAGAATGAATCATTCAACTTGGACAATAAAAGTCAAGGGATCCGTCCACCCGATCAAAATAAAGTGAAGGTCGAAATGTCTAAGCTTAAATCGAACAAAGCAGCTGAGCCCCACAGCTTACTCGCCGAGGTATTCAAAGCTGCTGGAAATGACTTTAAGGAGAGCATGCACTTACTCATTTCTCAGATCTGGTCGGAAGAGTGTATGCCTGATGAATAGAATCTCAGCACCGTGCACTTGATCCACAACAAAGGAGACCCCTCTATATCGGACACAAGATCTTATCTGCCATATTGGGTGAATGTCTGAAACCCTTCGCCAACAAACTGATTGGTCCCTACCAGTACGGTTTTAGACCAGTTAAGACCAAAATCGGCAGAATATTCACACTCCGGTAGATCTAGAAAAATTTCAAGAAGTCCAAATCCTTACTCACCATCTTTTCATCGATTTTAAGGTAGAATGTGAAGCCTTTTATACAAACGAGCTATATAGGTATAGTTCCATGTCTAGTCCGTCAAAGTCGGTGACAATTTAACTGAGACCCTTGATGTCAAAAAAGGTTTTAGACGAGGTGACACGCTGCCATATCATACCTAAAAGAATTGTGGCAAACTCACAAGTGAATACTGAAGGCATTCAGAAGTCCGTGCAACTAATAGCGTAAGCCGATGGTATCGGCATAATTGGAAGAACTCAGTTGGCGGCCACCAGTGCGTTCGCTTATATTGAAACGGAAGCTGCCAAAGCGGATTTTGCGGTAAATGATAGCAAAACCAAATGTATGCTGTAAACAAGAAGGGACACACAATATCGATGAATTGGACCGTCGACAGCTATAAATTCTGCCAACAACACCTCAGCAGAAATAAAGTGAAGAATCACTCTTACCAATCGCTGTTTCTTTGGGCTAAGAAGGAAATTGAGAAGGAGTAGACTCTATGTTATATGAGACCTTGATCAATCCAATATCACTCAATGGGGCTGAAGAATTGACTCTATAGAAAGCGAATGAAGATATCCTCAGTCGTTTCGAGAGAAAAATTCTTTGAAAAATATTCGGTCCCGTTGGAACTGACGGCCTTGAAGGAGAAAATACAACGGCGTGCTATACGAGCTGTAGAGCGACATCGGCCTAGTCAGAAAACGACGCATTAATCACCTGAGATGGCTAGGACATGTAGAGCGAATAGACACCAACGCTCGAGCAAGCACGATCTTCGAATCTAACCCGAAGCGAGGTACGGTGCTTCTTATTAATAGGAAACAATTACGGTGCGCAATTCAGTACTTTAAGCCGTACAAATCTCCCGACTCAGATGGTATTCCGCCGATTATACTACAGAAACCACCGGCGGTTGCAATCCAAAAAATCATGGAAATTCTTAGACGCACTCTAAAAATAGGTTACACACCAATAGCTTGGATTGGAGTTAAGGTGTTTTTTTTATACCTAAAGCTGGCAAACAGGGGCATATAACAGCAAAAGGTTTCGGACCAATAAGTCTGTCATCATTTATGCTTAAAACCCTGGAGCGATTATTGGAGACTCAGGAACAGACGCAGTAATGGCTTTTTGATTGAGTCGCAGCATGCATATATGAAAGGCAAATCTGTAGAAACCGCCCTGCACGAGGTGGTGCGGAAAATATAGAAGAGGGGAACCCCTCAAGGAATAGTGATATCGCCACTCCTGTGGGTGCTGGTTATACGCAGATGACGTGTTCATAATAGTGAAGGGAAAATACTTGAATATATTAATCGACATTATGGAGGTTGCCCTGACGATGATCAGCACTTGGGCAAAAAACAGTGGTCTTAATGCCAACCCTTCCAAAACGGAACTGGTTCTTTTTACCAGCAAGTGCAAGATATCGCGATTCAGACTCCCAAAACTCAACGGCAGGAAAAATTTGGGGCTTAAAACCTGCTATCCTGTACTGGCTGTATAGGGTGGTGGCAAGACCCATACTCACATACAGCGCACTAGTATGGTGGAAAGCAAAAAACCAGAAAACGGTTTACGAAAATTAGCAGCAGTTCAAAGAATGGGCTCCATTACAGGTGCACTCCGTAATATCCCTACGGCAGTATTGGACACTTTTCTGCACCTAACACCTCTTGATTTACGGATCAAAATACTTGCTGGCAACAGTGCGATATGACTCACTAATCTGGGTTAATTCAGGAGCAGTAGTTTCGGACACAACACGGTCAAGCGGAGCTACCAATTCAATTCTAACGGATGAAATTCCTTCCTTGGTCGACGTCGTCATTCTGTATGATACTCCTCCGGAGAGGCAGGACTGGCAAAAAGATGCAATAATCAGGTCAAATGAAATTGCAATTTTCACAAACGGTTCGAAAACAGAGGTTCTGGTATCTTCTCAGAAGACCCAGAACTAAGAGTGTCTATAAGACTACCGGACGCAATCACTGTCTTCCAATCAGGGGTTCTAGCTGTCCTCTGGTCGGCTGAGCTAATGCAGATGAGATCGGTATCGGAAAGACATATCGCTATCACATCGATAGCCAGACCGCACTTAAGGCAATGGAATCAACCAACATCAACTCTGATACAGTCAGGGGCTGTGGCACAGTGTTCAAAGCACTATGCAATCAGAAATGAACAAGCGGAAGAGTTTGCAAGAATAAGAGGACTACCCGACAATAGTGAGGTTGCCAACATCAAACCACCCATTTGCATAGTAAACGGCACTATCGAGGAAAAAATCACAAAGACTGCCAACCTAAAGCCATCAAGTCTTTAACGATACACGGTATCCAAGGCTCTTTGGCCGCTTTTTGACGGCAAAAGATCCAGGAAGTTAATAAAATTAAACAGGAATAAGCTTAGGACAGCAATTGGAATATTGACAAGACATTGTCTTCTGCGGAAACACGCAAAGGGACTCAAATTATCTGATACGGATATTTGCACAGTCTGTGGTGACCTGTACGCTACTTAGGACATAACACACAAACTGTATGAATGCCAGGCAATATCGCGTAGTGGAAGAAAATTTATAGGGAAATACTTTTGCGAAAACCTAGATGAGATTGACGGCACGAACTTCAAAGGCCTTCTTGGTTTTTGCAGGGAAATTGGGTGTTTCACCAGAGATTTTGTTTACGATTTTACCATTTGAAGATAAATTCAACTGGTTCCTCAGGGATCGCGATGAGCCCGTTTTGGTGCCTAGTGTCTGTGTGATGGCTTATCCATCATACCCCTATTTTAACCTAACCTAACCTAAGCCTTACTCTTAGATGGCGTGCATAAGTAGAAGGGGATCTTAACCAACTTGGAGTGCAAAACTATTGGCAGTTAGCTATAAGCCGGGCTAACTGGAGTGGCTTGTAAATTGAAGCCTAGGTTCACCCCAAGTTTATACTGACTAAGACTACGTTCATTTAAATAACAAATTTTAAAACCATCACGACATTCAGAAACAACATTAATCATAGTGCACTTGATTACATCCAGCACATAGCAAGAGGAATAAGAAGAGACGGGGCTTCATCGACGAATGGGTCAGAATGTCTCAGCTAGTTTGCCGACTTCAGAACCACTATTAACTGTGAAATCGACATTCTATCAAAAATCAGAGGAATCACTGTCGCTGTGCCCTATGGAGTTGTTAAAAAAAAACACGCATTCGTCGCCTTAAATGGATTGGACTATATGGGCTGTGACTCCAACCTGGAGTACAGCGCGGTAGAGGAAGACATTGCCTTAGGTTGTAGAAGTAGACAAGCGCCTCTTGGTCTGCGGAACTGTAGGCAATTAGTCATAACCCACCTGAACTTTGGAGTACATCTTGGACTCTAGGGACATGTCAGTAAACAAGTTAAAAAAGTCCTTGCGCTTAACGTATGACATACAGCTGCGAATGCCCTAACCCCTAGAAGAGAACTCGCAATCAAAACTTTAGAAATCCTTAAACGTGATTAAAATTAAATATTAAAAGCGTACAACGACGTCGTAGAATGCGGCACTTTTCAAGAATGAAAAGAACCACCTTCAACCTGAAGCAAAAGAAAATTCAAATGCGCTTCTCTCCAAAATTGGTTTTGACTGCTCAAAACCTGAAGATTGCAAAGTATCTATTAATCAGCAAAGTTCTCGTCATTACAAAGAAGAAAATAAAAATTTAACAGTGACCAAATACGAGTAAGAAGAATTAGAAGAAACAGAATAGATGATGATGGTGAAAATTAAGATAAAGCCGTCTAAGACGTCTCTACGTATACCATCGGCTAATTGAGGACCTCCCCAAGAGTTTTATGCTTTTAATGGATTTTCCTCTCCTGAGTCTCTCTGTCGAAGTTGACTGATTGCAAGGAGAAGCCAATCCATCAGTAGATAGTGGCATTAAAGATTCTTCTTGTTTAACTTAAGCTAAGGGAGTCTCCAGAAGTACCTCGCTATTGCAACAAAAGATGAATTAACATTTTTTTTTCTTTTTGTCCTTATGGATACCAACCTGCAGACAGTTGATTAGTATATCGGTCTGCGAAACTCTCGTTTTCTCTGCTGATTCATACCATGTCTAACTAGCAAAGTTAAAGAGATAATTAACTTTGGTTCGTCATTAATCCTTGAAAGGAATTCCTTGAGAAGATTTATTTTCCTTTTTTCGATGATCATTGGATGAATTGTGTGAGGAGCTTAAGTGCGGCTCCATACTCCCACACTTACTCGTACTATTGTAGAACGAAAATATGTTTTTGCCGAAAGATTGATGGGTGATAATAATCGGGTTATTGGTTTAACAAGAGAGATGTTGTGTTTACTTTTTTTTGTCGCTTTTTGTAATAAGAAGGATTTATTGCTTAAATGTGTTGGTGCTCCGGAAGGACTTCTTGACTTTGAGGATGGAATAACGAGTATAACGAAATGACAAGTAGGAGAAATTTGACACGTTGCTAGTAAGATGGTTAGGTGCGGTTCGTCTAAATACCTGGGTTTTAGTGGGTAGAAATTCAGTTCCTGACTACTATTTACTAATAGTGAAGAATCCAGGAATCCGGGTTATCGGGTATCTAAACCTGGCTACATCAGCTCCAACATGTGTGAATCAAAACGAGGAGAATAGAAGCCTTTTTCAGCCTTTTCAGGGTTTAGAAAAGGAGTGATCGTTTAGAATGAATGAATGAAGAGACTACCAACGATATATAAAGGTAATTTATATATCTGGGATCTTTAGGAGACTATGTATATAACTGATAACTTCACAAAGGCCTATTTCAGCTGTATTGCTGACATCACCTTTGTCTACCCAGGGAATGGGAATGAGAAAATATCCCGATGAACTACTGAAATCGCATGACAACAACCGAATTTTTCGACGCTTCGAAAGCCTCAATTGTTGAATTGGAGCTCCTTAACATCGAAGGAAAATTCCGGAAAGTACAACACGTATGCCTGTATTCAAGGTTGACAATCAAGTCCCTTTATTTGGCATTTCATTTAGGTTTAAGTCGCAATATAAAAATAATTTCGTGGAGATATTTATCTTTATAACAAGAATGGACCAACGAAATAGTACTTCCAACATCTGCAAGATCTCCATGAGTGGTGACATCGGTGACATTGTAGAACGCTCGATTTCTAAAGATGTAGAGTGCACTTTAAATATGCAAATCAAATTCCATTTCGAAGCTACTTCGACGTATTCGGAGCCCAGGTTTCAAGGCAGCTTCATGATTGTGTCAATAGATGGCGACACTGGAAAACTGAATACGCCAATGGCGGCTCGTACATCAGGAAAGTTTCTGGCACTGGTATGTCCAGTGGTTTTATTAAACATTTGGTACTGAGAGAACAAACAGTTCAAAGACAATCAACAGCCTTGGATAGCGATGGATATAATGTTGAGACGAGTCCACCAAAAGTTTTGAAGATATTGCACGTGCAACCAAACAACGCGGCGAAGCTCTAGTTTGCAATAAAGCTATCCAAGAAGTGAGATGGGATGGGCCGAACAGAAAGCGAATAAAAACGTCCGACCTCCACTAAAGCGAATGGTCCAAAAAATAAAGACGATGACAACTCAGGCAAAAATTCATGCCATGTAAGCGAACGCCTCAAAATAATCCACATCAAAGCCATATTCGGAGATATAAACTTGAATTAGGCTTATGCCCCTACAGAGGATAGTGTCAAAGACTAATTCTATGACCTCCTAGGCCAAATGTACATATAGTCAGTGCCCCAGCTATCACAACAAAATTCTGCCAGGAGATCCAAACAGGAGCCGTTTTTGAGCTGATCATCGGAAAACACAGCTTGCACAATATCACATCTGACAATCGATTCAGGTTTTTAGAATTTTTAACGGAGCACTACCTTGAGGTAACTAGAACGCTTTTCAACATCCATAAACGGATTTGGCTAACCCCTACTAAATCAACCGTCAATCAGATCAAACATATTGCGATTCACTTCAGGATTTTGGATGTCCAAATTTGCCGAGCAGCTTACATCGGTTCGGACCATTACCTTGTTCTAGCCAAGATAGGTGAGATAGGTGGACAGCCGTAACAGCCCAAAGGCAGCGAATTGTTTTGAAGAAGTTCAACATCGAATAGCTATAATTGCAAGAGCCACGAGGGTCTTTTCCGATCGGATTTCCTTTAACCCTCGAATAGTTCGATACCGCCAATATTTAACGTTAAGACCAATGAACACTACCAAAAAGCTGGATTTCAACCCGCCCTGATAAAGAAACTCCTGGTTCGATGACGAATGCAAACAGTGAAATTTCGAAAAACAGTGGATGTTCAGAGCGGCCCAGCAAAATAGAACAATCCGCTGCAAGCTCTACGAGCAGAACAGAAGGAAAAAACATAGACATTGAGTACTCAGAAAAAATTAGAAAGAGCGGGGGAAGCTCTCGACTGAGTACTGGGATAGGACTTACCAAAAGGTTTTACAAACAAGTTAAAGAACAAGAATGCCTTCTGGCTAGATGACTAGGTCACCAATCCAGAGCGACGACGAGTTAGAGAACGACCTCATCTTAGGTGGTGCATACAATTAAAAGGAGACCTCAGCCAACTTCGTGTGAGCGACAGGAGACCGCTGCACAGACAGTGCTAGATAGAAAAGCATTTTGCTGACGACCTCGAACTTCAACTCGAACTGT
Source organism: Volucella zonaria (assembly GCA_963966105.1). Classification (NCBI taxonomy): domain Eukaryota; kingdom Metazoa; phylum Arthropoda; class Insecta; order Diptera; family Syrphidae; genus Volucella; species Volucella zonaria. Next base: position 30,330,695 of record OZ014530.1, on the reverse strand, counting down.
AGCGCTATCTGTGCCCCGTCCAATTATCATGGCTTCGACCATCAATGACGTTGTCTAATAAAAAGCGGGGGCAGAGCAAAGTATTGGTCTTATCGTAACGGTTTTCAGATGACGCCACCGAAAGTTGCTACGATTTGACCAGTTTCAATCGGCCGACCATAGGTCCTGTTGGTACCAGGACCACCGGTAGTCCCTTACCAGGATTTAATCACGATACCATGGAAGTCAGGATGTCGGTCCGGGCCTGACTTGTTGAGGTGGGCCCCCTTGTGGGAGCGTCATGGTGGCTGTGGTTTAAATCTAAATCGCGGGAAAGGTCTTGCTGTTGGTTCGGCCCAATACATGTAGAGTTGGAATAAGAGGCTAGGTCCTGTGACCCTAAGAACAGTAAGAAGTTTTAGGTCGGCCTCGACTCATACCAAGGCTGGAATTTTACCTCCAACACAGTTCCGAATTGGTACTCAAGGAAACGGCAGGCGATGGCAAGGCATATACTTGCTCCCATGGATGTATGGGCATCCCGTAAACGTAGGTCTACACGACAAATATTTACATTAAAAATAATGTAGCACTATCTAAGTATGTAAGTAAGTATAATAATCTACATGTCCTTTAGCTATTCCAGCAAAAATCAGTCAAAAGGAAGGAGGTGCCCTCATCATATGTTTTAAACTGTCTTCTGATGCCAAGGAAAACTGCTGCAGATATTCTGTTCAACATTGAAACCGTAGAGGTTTTCTTCCAAATGAGATCATTAGATACGCTGTTCGGTCCTCTGATGGTTCCACAGCACTTTGTGACAATGCACTTCCTACATACCTAACTCCTGGCGAGGTTTAGCTCGACAAGAACTTTACACCTATCATTCTGACCTTCTTCCTCCCGAAGATCATTGCGAGGATGGTTAAATTTCGCATTTCCAAATGAATGTTCCACATATTTTTGATGGAGCATGTACACCTACGCTAAAGATCTTATCAAAATGGGCTTTAAAATATCGTGGACAGAAATTGGTGGTCACTGCATCTGCACTAGGCATCTGCATCGAGATAGATGGTGGCTTTGGCAACGTCACTTGGGACAGCATATGGGACAACAAGGCATATATGTAGATTTAAAAAAAAGACAAGACCGCTATATAATTTGGTGTCATCTTGGATAGCACATTTTTGTGAAGTAGTCGTCCAAATACTACCAATAATCTGTTGGCTTCCTAGCTGTGTAAGAGAGCTTTATCTAAGACTTAGTACTTGGCATCGCCGAGGGTCCCTTGGATATACACTTCTCTGCTAAGACTAATTCTATACAATCCGTTTGTTGTTTTGAAACATATCTGCTGTCTTAACCAAATTCCAACGATTTATCTAGGCTACATTTTGATTTTCCCTAGCAAGTAACGCGGTACAGATGATTTTCTCCCCACTTAATAAGATGTAGGGAGTTATCCTATGACTCTGGTCTTATGGACTTGCAATCCGACACAATGACCTCGAACTCTTTTTACTGCGAGAATATGAACTCGACTTTCCCGGTATGGATTCGGGCAGTATTTGAATCAAAACAGAAAAGTAGTCGGGTCTTCACAAATGGCTCAAAAACTGATCTAGGATGTTATGCTGGCGCTTGCGTGGATCGAAGCAGAGGCAAACGCAACCCTAATGGCAATGGACTATTTTGTGAGGAACATGCAAACGGGGCGGAATATTAATGTCCGTGGCGAAAGCCAAGATTAAGGATTAAGAACTTCCTGATCCATCTAACGACATCTTGTTTAATTTGAAAATTTATGACTTCTGCGAAGCAAGGTAGAATGTTGAACTTACTAAGTTTCGCCGATCAAGTTGCTAGGAAAGGCTCAGAGGAGAACTTGTCAGGACCTTAGAACTGGATACATTCTCGCTTAGGGTTTCCATTGTCAGTCAGAATTCTTCTAGGCACTACTCTTCATGTTGCTGGCAGACCAATCGAATGCTTCCCGGTGTCCTAAAAAATCAGAGACATTCATTTGGTCTCTCAGCAAGGCGGCGGCTAAATGGGATACTACGCTTTTGCTAGACTGCTTAATGTTGTAGACATCAACACAGCCTCTGACGACGTTTACTCTAAGGGTAATAACAAAACCGCAGAGCATTTCATGCCATCTTTCTACGAAAACCTTTTGTTGGTTGAGTGCTCTATTCTGGCAAAAAAATTTATATCGCCTTCTACTGCAGCAATATTTAACTGACTGAGGGCAACAGGACTGCGCATCCTCTCCATGTCTGTCTAGATTTTCAAAGTTGTAATCGTTGTACAAGTATTCTGGGCGTAAGTTTTTCTGCAATATTTTTCAAAAAATATCTCGTATCCAGGAAATTCCAAAATTTCGTCTACCTGGTGCGTGAAACGAGAGTTATCATGTGAGATAGGACGACTATAATGTATTGACTTATCGATCAAGCAAATGGAAGCCTTTTGCTGTGGTTAATAGGAATATTGCGCCTTTAAATGTCTTCTTAGTCACCCAGTAACATTATTGTCCAATAACCTATGCAGCGGTCCTATAAGAATACATGGTAGAAATTTATGGTGAAATGCTTGCAACTAATTCTTGAAGATAGTTAGAGGTGTTCTTGAATATCATGAGACTTGTCATCTGGTGGACGAATTTACTAAAATCTAATATAGCTTAAAAGAAGAGCAAAATATAATAAGTTTCGCTACTTGAAGTCCTAAGATTTATTTTCAAAAAAATAAATAAATTTTATTGCGGTAACATCACTTTAATGCGGATAAACTAGAACTAAATTGATTTTTAATTCACCGAATTCCAAGTACCTACTCAGACTGTAGCTGAATATAACTCAAATAGACACCTGAATCACACAAAGTAACCAAGACTCGTACAAATTGAACGAAGTCCTTCAATGACTATTACTTTTAACATACATATAATAAAGAAGAAAAAGAAAAACACGTCTCTAGATTGTAGACATTAAAAGAGTCTCACATCCACCTGCCAGAGCACTTGAAAATGTGCCATCAGGAGTCAGTATGCCGTGAATGAAAAAGGAAACACGTTTCACTCGGTACCATAGGCCCTCTAGATACAATACACGATAGCTGAGTGGACAGGATATGATAAAAGTCATACAATGTGACTTTGTTACAAAAACCCAACGCAGCCGACTGTAAGCCTGAAAATAGACTGAGAGGCTGAGGCTGGTCGTGAATGCACAAAAAGGATACATTCTCATTTGTAGCACACAATGCAGACTCGTTTCTGCCCCCATAATTCTATTAAAATTAATGTCAGTCACCATTGAGCTTACGTATTTTTAAAACTGTCAGCGATTACGATTTCATCAGGAAGTCCTATAATCCTATAATCACATAACAAATCATCGCCGGAAAATGATATTTTTGCCAAAAACGAAATCCAATGAAATAAAAAATTAAGTATCCACAGCGCACAGATAAATTTAATATTCGCTTGAGGATAATTCCAACAGAAGTTATAAAAAAAAAGAACAAAACAGCAGAAAAGGTCTCGTGCCTACATGTAGAATGTAATCAGCTGTGACAGGCCGGTATTACAAGTGTCAGGTGAACAGAAAGAAAAAAAAAACACAGAAGAATAAGAGATAAAAGATAAGGGATAAAGGATAAAACGATCAACAGGAGAATTAAGGCTTAAAATGAAATTCTGCTGGGAATACCATATTTATTACAGCAGCAAAAAAAAACGGAAACAAAACACGAAAATGGATTTTCAGTCGCCCAAACAGTTTTTGATTAAAAGCTTTTAACCGGCAAATAGCGTTTACCCTTTGCTCAAACACGTCCTTATGGAGAACGGTTTAAATTCTATCAATCACTCCTTCCTGAGTTTCGGCTCCAGTGGCGTATGTGTTACTTTTTTTTAATAAATTTTACTTCAAGAAGAGGTTATCCCTAAGGGGCAACTAAAAATGAGTACCCACATACACACACATACGAGTAGACAGGATCTTCTCTGTTCAGCGATAAGAAATAGGCTGGAAAACTAATCGCACAAGGATTCGACAGGATTATGCTTAAAAATGGCACTGAGGATGCGGATAAGCTGTGGAAACTTTTGTTGGTAAACTTCCTCATGCTGGCTTATGGATTTGATTTCTATGGTACTCGTATTTAACAGTAGTGAGGGTGACCTTTTGTCGGGCTGAAGAAAATTTCAACCAAACAAGGATATTCATTGTGTGTTTATGGCCAGTATTCTCAGTACTCATAGAGGAATTTCCCATTGATATTATCAAAAGTACCTTTTCCTTTCTTAGCAGTTACGGTCGGACGACTAATCCCTACGGCACTCTTAATTCAACATGTTTTATTCAGATCTATAGATCTCATACACCTTGTTTCCCGGAAAGTAGAAGGATTTACTAAAGGATGCACATGCTGTCGGGAGAAATATAGTAGCCTTTGCTGCCCAACACTTTCCTTATAAATAGAGAATTAAGAGAACTGAATAGCGAGCACTCCATGCCAGAACACAGAATAAGTGTCCTTAAATCTGATTGCTAAAGAACGCAACCATCGAAAAGTAGGTTCTGAGAATGCCCGATTCTTTTAATTGGAAAAATTGTTCATGTGGTGAAAAACAGAGATCTTGAGGATGGTCGTTGGTAGGTACCGTTCGCCAAATTTATCGTCATATATTTGTCTGAAAACATTTCATATCCCATGTGGTGGACACTGTGCAATGGCCGAATATTCGCTGCAAGATTTGTAAGGAGTGTCAGTTCGCTTATACAAAAATCCGTCTGAGACGCATGTGTCTGGAAGTCGGTCCATATTTTCTGCTACGATTTTCTTCAACTCCTCATATTCCTCAGACGAAAAATCTGGGGAGTTGAGATCTCTTCCATGTGGGCGCGTGAGACAGCACGGGCACTACGTTTAGGGTATCTTTTCTATGCTTGATCTCGAAGTCGAAACTCTGAAGTTTCAGGCTCCACCTGGCCAAGCGACCAGACAAATCCTTCCGTGTCATCAACCACTTCAGACTAGCGTGATCGGTTATAATAGTAAAGGGTAAGCCCTCAACATAAGCTTTAAACTTCTTCACAGACAAGATGGCCGCATAGCATTCAAACTCTGTGACGCTATAATTCCGTTGCGCAGAATTTAGCTTCTGAGACATGAATGCTATCGGTCGTTCGTTTTTCTCTGCGTCCACCTGGAATAGCACACTATCCAAACCAGTCGTCGAAGCGCCGGACTGTATGTAGAATTGTCTCTTAAAGTCCGGATTTGAGAATATGGATGGGGACACCAAAGTCGCCTTAAGGTTGTCAAACGGGTTCAGCGTGTCTTCTGTCAAAGCAAAAGTTTGTTGTTTCTTAAGGCAGTCAGTCATAGGCGTGGATAGTCTGGAGAAGTTTGGAATAAACCGCCTATACCAACCGGTCATCCCTAGAAGCCGACGGAGTTGCTTAGGAGTCTTCGGTACTGGGAATTTCTTTACCGCCGACATCTGACACCTTGTCTGGGTCTGTTTTAAAACTACCATCGCCAACTATGTATCCCAGATACTCGTACATTATTTCTCGATAGCAAAATTTACTTTTTTCGACGACGTTGATCGTCAATCGTGCTTCCCTCAAAGATCTGGCCACCTCGGAGAGTAATTTGGCATGAGATTCGAAATCTGGACGAAGACATTCTCCTTCAACCGATGGGGAATGACCTTGTCCATTAACTGACACATTCTCTGGGCAGCATTACACAGTCCAAACGGCATGACCGTGAATTGGTAAAGTGACCGCCCAGGGACTGTGAAAGCTGTCTTCTCCCTTGATTTGGCCTCTTGAGGAATCTTCCAAAACGCATCTTTCAAATCGATACCAGAGATGTACATGGTATCTTGGAGGCGGCAGAGTAAACCGTCGATGTGGGGAAGAGGGTAGGCATATTTTTTTGTCACGGCGTTGACCTTTCGTGAATCTAAGCATAGACGATACTTCCCCGGTTTTCTCACCAAGACTACCGAACTCCAAGCACTACTGCTTTCTTCGATTACCCCTAGTTCGACCATTTGCTCAAGCTCGTCATATAACAGTTTTTGTATCGCTGGCGAAATGGGGTAATGTCGTTGTTTGATAGGAGCTTGGTGGTCATCTTCTTCAATCACATGTTATGTCTCTCCAAAAAGTCTAGCGCCCCTTTTCCCAATCAGGTTATGGATGCGTTCCTGTCTAGCAGACCAAGGACATCCTCTCCCGCGATATTTACTTGGGCGAACGGTCTATACGGTCGTGTCGTATTGTTATCACAGTTTCGAGTATTCTCTTTAGTCGTCGTCTTTTTATTGCACATTTTTCCTTCAGCCTTTGTAGTTTTTTATATTTTCTAGTATTCTGCACAGGCACTGTCACTTCGTCTTCGAAAATACGCTTCCTCGCTTCGTTATATTCCACTATCCGTTGATGGAGGGTCTTCCGTTGAAGATACGTCCGAGCTGTAAGAGTCGTTGAGTCACGCTGCAGGATGCTTACTGGTTGGGTTTGTCGGGGTTCGACGGGGTTATGGTCGATTTCGACGGATGACTCCCATCATTCGCGCCGATCTGCAGGTTTCTCCGATACTTAGTACAGTGGAAATTTATGTTCCCTTGCCCGTAACTGAAGCAAGTGAGAGTATGAAATTCGGAAGGATAAGCCTGTGGATTCCTCAAATCTATTATCATTCTGTCCTCCTCCCTTTTAAGTCCGTCCGTATAATAACGTAGCTTTTTACTTATGTTAGATATCCTTGTTCCTTTTTTTTTACTTTTTTGATATTTCGGCACGAAACAAAAAGGTAAGTTGAGCTGCGATGCACGGGGTAGTGGCAAGAACCAACCCAATCCGACGAGCTAGAGCCAAGCAACCGCGAGCGTGCCATTGCCATCTACTATACTCCTACATCATGGCCAACTGACTCCTTACAGATTCCAAAGTAGAGTAAGAGGAAGAAGCATCGCATACAGTTTAAGTATGCCTTCATACTACAACAATAGCGCCAACACACTTAATATACTCAGATACAATACCGACAGAATTTGGGAACTAGTAGTGCGCCCATAACTCAGAGATCTTCTCATGATTAGAGTCTGAGAAACCACAATACATGGCTATCAGCAAACATCTAAAAATCTATGAACAAAAGTTCAAACGTCTGAACTTGAAGCCAAGTACGAAGTTAAAAGAAAAGAAGGACAGCAATCTGCGTAGAAGATCTCGTTTTATTGATGAACAGACGGTTCAAACGACTGGATGTCACAATTACCTTTAAACCAGCTAGCATTTGGCCAAAGCCAATGAAGACAAGAAAGCTGCAATCGCAAGGATTTCCGCCGAACTCGTATCCCGAAATCTCTCGACAACTCCTATGCCACAACCATCAAGTACGGAAGACCAGTAGCAAGGCTAACAATATGCCACCAGAGACGCCGCAGGTGATGTACTGGGCTTCACTCGACCAACACCCAAAAATCCCTGGTTTGATAAAAAATGCCGGCAAGCATATGGCAAGTTAAACAAGAAGCATTTCGCGGCGACGAAGGACATGATCCGCTAATGAATTCTATTAGCAGAAGAAACGGGAAGAACATCGGCTTCTCCAAAAGATGGAAAAAAAGCAAGAGAGGCGCGTATTGAGAATTTGTACTCCAGGATAGGGAAGTTTTACCAACAGGTAAAAAGAACGTGTGAAGTCAAGAAGACGCGTACACAAACCTGTAGAGAAGAAGAAAAAGAAAACTTTTTATTAGAGTCACAGTCGGTGCAGAATAGACCACTTAACATAGATGATGATAGCCAAAACTTCCGTCCACTTGACTGATATGAAGTAAGGATAGCAATATCTAAGCTTATGTAAAGCAAGGCTCCTGGACTTGACAGTTTATCGGGCGAGGTATTGAAAGCTGCTGAAAATGACTTTGTGGAGACCATATAACAACTCATTTCTCAGACCCGCGAGAGTGTATGCCTGATGAATAGAATCTTAGAATCGTTTTCCCGATCCAGAAAAAGAAGACCCCCATAACTGAGCTAACTATGAAGGTATAAGTCTCCTCAATATCGCATACAGGCTCTCATCTGCCATATTGTGTGAACGTCCGAAACCATTCGTTGACAGCATGATTGACCCCTGTCTGTGCTGATTCAGACCTGGAAAACCCACAATCGACCAAATATCCACACTCCGGCAGATCGTAGAAAAAACTCACGAAGTCTAAATCGAAACCCACCATCTTTTTATCGGTTTTCAGAGCGCCATGTTCAGTTTTAACATCTATGCCGTCTGTAAAGAATGACGATGAAGAACGCTCGCTGCCCCGTCAAGGTCGGTAATGACCTAACCGATACCTTTGATGTCAAAAAAGGATTTAGGCAAGGCGACGCGCTGAAGATGCACTCATTCAAAAGTCTGTCGAAGTACTAGCGTACGCCCATGATATCAACTTAATTTGGAGAACTCAATAGTGGCGATCACTATTTTTGAAACGGAAGCCCCCAAAGTGGGTTTAACAATAAATGAGGGCAACACAATATCGATGAATTGGACAGAACATCACAGTCGACAGCTACAATTTCGAGATAGTAAGGGACTTTTTCTTCCTTGGCTCTGCTATAAATTCTGCCATCAACTTCTCGGCAGAGATAAAATGAAGAATCACCCCTATCAATCGCTGTTCTTTGGGCCTGAGAAGCCAATTGAGTAGTAAGGCCTTATTCCGAACAACTATGGAGACTCTATATAAGACCTTGACGTCCCAATCCCACTTTATGGTGCTTATGGCAACCGTTTCGAGAGAACAATTCTTCGATAAATGTTCGATCCCGTTTGCCTTGACAGGCTTTGAAGTAGAAGATTCAACGACGAACTATACAAGTTGTACCGCGACATCGACATAGACAGAAAACTGCGTATCTGTCGCTTGAGATGGCTAGGACACGTAGAATGAATGGACACCAATGTTCCAGGCCGCAGAGTCTTCGAATCTAACCGAGAGGGAAAACGCAGTAGAGGAAGGTGACGCTCACAAGTAGGAGATGACATCAACCGATTTAGCGTGCACAACTGGAGGCGGTTAGCTAAAGACCGGCAAACAGGAGAGGCTTGTTAGTTGAGGCCCAAGTTAACCCCGAACTATAGCTTATGGAACTTGATATTGGGTAAATGGCGTACTCGAGAGGTCCAATTTTCGATGACTCGACCGTATACATCGGGCTCGATATTATCGTTGGCATTGGTTATGTTGACATTTGAGAAAAAGTCTAATGGCGTTAAATCACACGATCTTGGTGACTAGTTGACGTCGTCGAAGCGCGTGATAACCATGCCGTCGACGAAAAATTTGTCCAGTAGATCCATTGCTGCATGCGATACGTAGCGCGTAGCGCCACATGTCGTTGAGATCCATGTCTTTTACTTTGGCCCACAAAAAATTAGTTACCATTGACCTGTACCTCTCGCCGGCGACAGTTATGATGGTGCTGGCGTAGTTTTGGGAAAAGCACGGGCCAATGACCCCGCCGGACTAAAATTCACACCAAACAGTGACTCTTTCCGGAGAAATTTTCAACTGATGGGTCTCAAGTGGATTGTTGTCTCCTTAATTGCGACAATTTTGCTTGTTGACGTCGCTGAAGATGATTTTCCCTTCCGAAATTGGGGCCTACTTTCAACTGCTCCTGCGAGAGGTTGACGCTGCATGTGGTTCCTGGATGAATTAAATTTTTTACGGATGCACACCTAATTCCAGATGCAAAATTCGCCAATTTGAGGTCTGCGAATGTCCAAGTTCTTGGGCGCGACGAGGAATTGCACACCCTCGTTCACTGCAGCAATGTTTCCAGCAGGCTTCACATTTCGATGATTTACGGATGTTGTTTGACTGCTTACTGGACCAGTTGATTCGAATTTATCAGCCAAACGAATAGTCGACACAATAGGACTATTGTGTGCACCGTAAAAATCACATAGCGCACGGAACGCAGCTCGAACTGAGCACGCATTTTGATAACAAAGTTGAATAATTTTCACGCTTTGCTCAACGCTATAATTTTGCATGATGATTTGCCCAATCGACTAAAATATTTAAAAAAATCGTTTCGCCTTCACACAGGACACAGGACACATGATACTTTAAAAATGAGCTTCTGACCTCCCAATTTCCACAAGAATAAAGTTTCCTCTGTTAATTTGAAAAAAGAGGGATATTCCACTTCAGCTGACAGCACTAATATGGCTTTACACTGTGTTAAGTTGGCTGTCATGTTTTTTGTTTACGGGACTGACAGTTTACTACAATATTTACGGACAGCATTACGGTACACTCATGTATTAATGGCAATTTTGTGGCGAGAGATCAAAAACAATTATGTCCTTGAAGAGGCCAATAATAAACCACATCCTCATCCTCTTCCGTGTGCCCAATCACGTTTTTCACAATTCAATTAAGCCCTTCCTTAAATGAGGCCGATTTGAGCTGAGAATAGACTCTGGTACCCTGAGATGTGACTTACAGATACAAAGAGAAAAAATCATTTTATTTAGCGCAATTTATTGGAAATTACTTTAAATGCCATTACTAGATGGGGGATGGATGAAAAATAATATCCGCAAATGTCATAGAAGCTCGGTGTAGGAGCAGGAGCACACTGCCGCTGGATATGTTCTGAATATCGATTAAATTCGAGGCATGAATGTAATGCATGGAGGGCAGGCAGTAATAACATAGAAAGAAAGAAAATTAATTTTCGAATATTTCCCAGTTTGTATCGTATTTATCCGATATTCAGTTGTGTTGGATTTAAGATACATTTCTGAAAGACAAGAGATTTGTATACAAATGTTCAACGAAGTTAGACGAAGAGAAGAAATGAAAAGGCTTACGGCTTGGCAGCATGTGTTGAGGAGGCATCGGGCATCATTTTTTATCCATCAAGCAAAGAACAGCAAACAAACTATGAAAGGCCAAGCCAGCCGGAAGCTGATTTCAAAAGTGTATTTGAGAAATGAATTTTTTTTTTACATAAAAGGAAGATTTTTCTTCGCAATAGATATATGCACGAGTCCGTATTTATGAAGATAATTTTTTAGGGAACAAAACACGTAGGCGTACTTCTGTTAATTTATAAAATTCTTTTCAAGTATTTTAAGAAGTACCAAAGGCAAGGAAAAGTCATGTCAAAGTTATCTGTGTTTGAGTAACGTAGGAATGTTTAAATGATATCCATGGAAGGCATAGATGCGTAAAATCTTGGTATGAATATACCGATTATAGAGGATGGTAACTCTTCTCATGACACATACTTCTTGACAAGCAGAGATTCATACCCTAATAGGATAGGATTAGACTACTATCATCTACGGTAGATCAGGTAGATGGGTGAAGTTAGACAAGTAAATATCTTAGGGATGACATACCAATCAAACTTTTTTATTGAAAATCATTGCGGACTCGTGAGCAACATAATGCTCGTATATAAAGCCAGAAGATAGGCTCTGTCTATGGGCTTCTTCTGTTGTTTCCACATTGGTGAACTGTATGTGCCCTATTTAAGAATTATGATATTTTAATGGAACACATAGGACTAAGGTGTACGACAAATATTCATACGCATCAGCAGTGCACAAATTTGTGAAAATCCACTATTCTCCGGGAGATAAAAATATCTGTTGCTGCCTGTCTGTTACGAGTAACAAGGAATATTTAACCAAGTTTGATTTAACCGTGAAACTGAATGGACCACGAACTTGTGTTGTCTCCAATCCAAGTCAATCTCCTTTCATAGCAGAAACATGAATGGCGAATTCCGATTGCGATAAGTACTATATTGGTTCACTTAGTAATGAGCAATACCCACCACAGTCAAAGATCATCTAACTCTGTCCTGCTTTCCGCCCGCTCAGCAGAATGTTCCAGAATTTCTTTGAAATTTGCCAACAAGAAGTGACGATCTGATGCATCTCAGAATTGAACTGTGCCATAGTGAGATGGAAGTGAGCCGTAGTATGAGCTGATGCTTAAATGTAAAGTCAAATCTTCTAAGTCATATAGCGAGCAAGTGCTGATGACTACACTTCAGAATTGCCCTATTTCCAGATAGAAAAAGCAACATTCGCAGGGATATCGCAATTGTTACAGGCCATTCAAGAAGGCCAGATGAGGAACCGAAATGGTCTAAAAGACAAAAGCGAGAGTTGATTTATACAACGCAAATCGCCTAGTCATTCGAGACATTTTCTTGAAACATATGGACTGTGATAAGATAAGATGAAGCTGATCTTATACGAGTAGGCAAAGATCTTATACTTTTAGCCCAGGCGTCCAAAATATGCTTTGAAACTATCATCTGTTTCCTATCACCACACTTGTATATGATATATGTGTACGCCTTAGTACAACATCTGTAAGTTAGGTTAGGTATAAATGGCTGTTGGAAAGACCAACCCACTTAAGCCTACTGGCCTATTGTGATGACAAGTGGATCTGTGATCTTCCTACTCATGGAACCAATTTGAGTTTATGATGAAGCGTAGGAGACTGGTGACGTTTTTTAGATCGTTTAAGTCATTGTAGAAGAAAGCTCCTAGGTGAAGTTTTCTTCTTTGGGAGAGGGTTGTCTCTTCCTCGTCCATGCGGCTTCTACAGAAATCGTTTGTAAAGACGCCAAGCCTTCTTGCATGCTTGTCTATAAGGCAGGGTCCAGTGATGACACCTATGATGGCGCTGAGATGTTTCCTATTTATGAGGGTCAAACTCTTAGAGCAGTTCAGATCTAACTTTGGCCAGATCTGTTTGTTAGCTAGATAAACACCTACGATGTGTTCTGTTATTAGCATCCAGCTTTAATATACTTAGCGACTGGTATACCTATTCTACCCTTTCCGGTTGAATAGGTAGAGTGGTTCCAATTTTTGGCGAGTTCGTCAGCCCTACAATTCCTTAGAATGTCTCCGTGGCCCGGCACCCAACAAATGTGAAGGTTGAACTGCTCTGCCATCTCCGTAAGAAATAATCGACATTCAAGGGCGGTTTTAGAATTTAATGAGGCTGAGCCCAAGGGCTTGATGGCAGATATCACGTTTTTCTTCAGCCAGGACAGAGCTTCTTTAATCGCCAAAATTTCCGCCTGGAACAGGGTACAGTGATTTGGAAGACGGAAGGAGAGGCTAGATTTAGCTTATCTGAGAAAACACCGGCACCAAGCCCGCTATTGGTCTTAGGTCCATCTATGTAAAAGTGGACTGGCTTCTCCTCCATGAAAGCATCTTCCTCCCAAAAGGATCTAGAGCGGAAGCTTATATGAAGGCCTTTGTGAAACCAAAATTCGGGTATAGTGTAGTCGATGTTCACTCTGAGGATTCCTAATATATGAAGAGTATTAGCGTAGTCAAATGAATTATTTGTCCACTGTGTAGTCGCTTTAAGGCGGATAGCTGCAGTCGCAGCTGCTTGCCTGCTGAAGAATTCGAGAGATGTCAAGTGAAATAAAATATCCAGTGCCGCGAAGGGAGTAGAGCGTAGGGCTCCTCTGTTCTTTGGACTCTGATTAGTTTCCTGCAGTTAACTGCATTATCTAAGGCCGTCCACCAGACAACATACCCGTAGGTGAGTATCGGCCTTATGACCGAGATGTATAGCCAGTGGGTTATGCTAGGTTGAACGCCCCATTTGTTCCCAATGCCTTTTTACCAATAGAATAAAGCTTCTGTACTTTTTTGACTCTTTCTTGGATGTAAGGGATCCAGTTTAGTTTCCTGTCAGAAATGAAACCCAGATATTTTACTGTATCGGGAAATATCGCGATCTAGGCGATACAATAAGTAATATCAGATATGCGAAAACGAAAAATATTGTGACATATATTACAGGTGTCACAAAAGACTGCACATGCAAGGATGCGGATTCGTGGGTCTTGACTTTAAATCGATACGCTAAATGACTATTACCTCCGCCTGGCTGTGATCCGCATCACGGCCACTTTCCGAAATGACAGAATCTTATGTGCACATGCCCCTACCGACGAAACTAAAGACTCTATCAGGGAACAGTACAAAGACGTTCGTAACGTAGCCTGTTCGGAGTATGATGTCAAAATCGTACTTGGGGACTTCGATGCCAAAATTGGCAACAAAAACGTCTTCGGCTAATTAATTGGGAGGCAAAGCCCGCACGACTTAAGTACAGATATCGGTTTCTATCTAGTCGATTTTGCAAGACTATGGATGCACACAGCCATATGCCGCACTTTAGGTGATCGAAGCGCCAACTAAAACGACTAATAGATCCAAGACACGCATTGCAGCCAAATTTACAGCTCGGAAATTCAACAAGAAAAAGCTCCAAACCACCCAAAATGAGAAATTCAACGTTGGAATACTTAGCATGACTGGAGTAGTACGTAAGAGCCTCCGCTGGCATTCGATCCACAAATGTCAACAATCAGTGGAATCAGTATCGCGATATCATCGAAGTGGTAGTTGAGAGCCCGAGGAATGGGCATCGAACCAGAAGAACAGAGAAAATGAAAAATCCTGCGTAAAAATAGAAGAGCCTAGCTCAAGGACAACAAACCGCCCGGCGAAAAGATCAACTTCCGTTTTATTTTCAGGAATACTGGCGGGCTGGCTTCAAGCAAAGAAAACCTAGTCTCCGATAGGAATAGTAGATGCGCTTAAGCTGCACTGCCAATGGGTATCAGGTAAAGGGAACTCGCTTCGAGTCAATAAAGAAGGCATTCCTCTTCCCAGTATAGAAAATATTGGTTCAGCTATCAAAAAGCTGAAAAACAGCAAGGAAGCCGGTTTCGACAATCTACCAGCGGAGCTTTGTAAACATAGAGATGATGTTTTGGAAGGGTGCATGCGCCAAACCATCAACCTGGTATGCAGTTGTATAAAAGCATGTCCGATGACCAGACTATATATGTTGGTATACCCATCTTCAAGAATGTCTTCTACGAAACAACAACATACTAATCGGCACCTGCCAGTGTGGCTTCCGACCCGGCAGATCGGCGATGGAACAAATTCTCACACTCAGACAAGTTCTGAAAAATGGCAACGCCTTCCAAGTTAAGATTTGAGTATCATCTGGAACTCTACAAGATGATGACTGAAGTCGTGATCTTGGCGAAACTCATACACTTGAGCCGCGTTTCTCTGATCTGGGCAACCGATACACAGATAGCGTGCATGGCATGTGTTAAAACGGAAGGCAATATCTTCCACAAACTGCTGGAAAATGCAAACTTCGCACCGCTACAGAGAAAGCTTCAACGGCAATTGAAGAACACAGTCATCTTGCCAGTTCTGCTACATGGACCCGAGTTCTAGACAATAGGCAGGAAAGCAGACCATACTAGGTGGAGTGACCGCTAGAATGCGCTGCTACTGCAAAAAAAAGTTATGGTGCCTTGAAGTCCGTTCATATTTAGGTTTTGTTTTGACAGCTGATTGTTGTTGACGTGTTTGGCATCATGTTGAGTATGGACTGAGTACACACGCCATATTTTAGGCAATATTCTGCATATGAAAACGTTATACTGCCGCTGGGTTCCGCGAATGACCAAAAACACGAACTCGAGAGCACTTCGAAAGAGTGCTTGGACTTGCTGATGCGGAATCGGGCGGACTTTTGGCGTCGATTGGTAACTGGATTTGGATCCCTCGGACTATTATCTCTTAACGTTTAAAAAAAAAAAATTTAATTCCCAAGAAGGTTACTTTTCATCCCACCTAGTATATACAACACTTTCGAGGGAAAAGTTCTTCATCGAATATTCGGCCCCATTTGCGAGGAGGGCAAATGGAGGAGAAGGTACAGAGATGAATTTTACCAGCAGTATCAAGATGTGGATGTAGTCCAGAAAGCCCATATGCGTCCCTATCCAGCGAATGGAAAATATTGCTCCAGCAATGAGGAGATTCGAATCGTAGCCCTAAGGTTCGAGACGACAAGGAGGACTGAGCCTCCGTTTTAAGAATCAAAAACATCAAAGATTCCCACTCTCCGGCAGAGACTCTTCATAGGTCGGGTGCACATTGAGTATATAAAGTAATCAATGAACAGGAACCTAATGATATGCGGAAACTGGAGAAGTAACTGCACCTTACCTGCCATAGCTAGGACAATAGGTGCAACAATTCTGTATCAAAGAACACCTGAATTCAGCCCCCCTCCGCTATTTGCGAATCATCATCGAACATTGCGTAGAATTCAGATTCGGAGAAACTCATAGTCGCTATCAAGGCATCCTTTGAAGAATGTTACATAACTTTAAAGTTCGCAGTGGAGTGCCACAGGGCTGTTTGCTATCAGCATTGCTATTTTTACTAGAGCAAAATGATGTGCACTAGGCAGTCCGACTAGAGAAAGCCCTGATTGAAATAGACAATGACACCGGGATTGAAAAACCTAAACGCTGACGAACGTCTGTCTACTTGCTTTCACTTAAAAGTATGAACTTACACCACAGCTTAGAGGCTGAAGCTAGTAAAAACAAGTTAAGAATTAATATGGTCGACACTAAAACGTTTAGTCTTTCATACAACATCTCTTGGAACCGGACAAAAAATTGCAAATAACAGGTGGTTCGAAGAGTCCTGGTACCAAGATATAAAAATGCAATTTTTTGGAAAAATTCGACTTTATTCATCAACGTAGTCTTCTTCTAGAGTGATACAATCATACCAGCGCAGCTGTAACACTTCTATGCCTTTCTTATAGAACAATTTGTCCAACCCTTTAAAACAAACGCGTCGAACAGAGATTTCGTATACTCAAATAAGGACTCCTGCAAGATATGATGTACAAGGTTTATTGATCTCTTTACGATCCCAGCTATATCGCGCACTTTCACTTTACGGTTGTTCAAAACGATTTTGTGGATTTTTTGATGTTCTCCGGCGTAATAGCCTCATTTGGGAGCGTTCAGTAGAGAGCGTCCAGCCACATATGTGTCTGTACGACCGCTTTTGAATTCAGCAAATTAGCGACAAATTGTTGTTTTCGACAGAGCAGATTCCTTATAACCCGTTTCATGCTGTTCCTGAGTTTTAAACGTATTTTCCCATCAAATTGCAGTGTTTTATTAAACGAAACTCGTTGTCTTCCATGGTTTTGAAAATATCAAAAGCTGCGTGACTAAAGCGTCAATATCTCGATGACTAATGGTGGAAATGTTATCAAACCTTGACACGTATCTTTTAAAGGTTGGATATGTGGCAGCACACGCATATCATTTATGATAGATGGCAGCACCACCGACATAAACGAAGGATAATTTTGAATGTAGTTAGTTATCCTTTGCTCTCATTTAGCATCTTTCTCAAAAAATTGTTTCATTTCATTACAATACGATGTCGAAGAAAGGTTTGTTAAATAACGATCGAAGACTTGGTTTTTTTATGCTTTTTCAACAGGAGTTGTCGACCAAATCGGTTACAACTACAACGACCCCGACGCGCATAAGGCATAAATTAATTAAATAAACGCATACCCATTTACCTACGCATCTACCAATTCAATTGTAACTACGTGTTATTTATGCGTGCTTACCATGTCTACAGAAGGGCAATGCCAAGGAACGACTAGCCAGGATGAAGAGAACCAATGCCCCAGCGAAGGCAATTCAACTAAACGCAATTCAGAAGAGATCCATGAAATTCTTACGGCACGGAGTGTTAAAATCCTACCATTTTGGCGAGAAAATCTATCTCCCCGGTTCACCCAAGTGGAAGCCGCACTTAAAATTGCTCATATCTTGTGGTTGATCACCTGATTAATCTTGACAGCAGCTCTGCATTTTGTTTCAGACATTACAACTGCACCAGTAAGTAAACGTCAGAACGTCTCATATCCTCATTCAATGGAACGAACGAGTTAAAATTCCGCCGCCTTCTTCAAGGAGCCGAGTTCTTCGATGAGAAATCTTCCAACTTGTTGCAGCGTCTCCGAAATTTAGCGGCAAATCAATTCCCATATAATGGACTCCACACACTTTTCTTGGAACAACTATCGGAGCGGATCCGCAGAATCTTGGCTATTAGTGAATTCATCGACTTAGGCGAGCTAGCAATGCAAGCGGGCAAAATCATCGAGGTGCCATGTCCTACTTTGATGGCTTTAGGAAGTAAAAATGTACCATCAAACCCCAAAGTTGCATCAAAATCGAACGTGGAAGCACAAGTGAACGCCCCATCCAAAGAGTTTGAGCACTTGCGCTGTCATATTAATAGCAACCGCTCCGCATCGGCGAAAGTGCCGTGAACCTTGAAGCTTTGTCAGCAACCTGAATTATACATTTAAAATAAGTCAGTCCTCAGCGAAAGCAGCTGGCATCTCTGAAGGCAATACAACCGCATGCCTGCAAGTCAACGATAGAAGAAGACGTTTCAAGTTTTTGATCGACACGGGAGCTGATATTTCAGTCATTCTAATCCCAAGGTTGTTCACTGCAAATGATTCAACTACCAATGCCCTGATTTAGAACTCCGGCGACATATTTTTTGGACTTTCACTCTTGTCGATGTCACTCAACCCATCCTAGGCGTTGACTTCACCAATCATAATAGACTCCTCGTTGTCATTCGTCGCAGAAGATTGATCGATTTAGAAAAGAAGCTCCAATCGCCAACACGACTTATTTATTCCCCACAGTCGCCAATCTCATTAATTAATTTCGACCATCACTACTACGAACTATTAAAGGAGTTCGAAGACATGGTGTCCAGCACTATATCACCACACATGAACCACCAGTAGCAGCATGGGCGCCTGGCAGGAGAGAAGTTGGCAGCAGCAACCAATTAATTTGAGGTTATGGTGGGCTTTGTGAACCAAAAATTGAGTAGGCGAGTCCACTACACCGTAGGAAGAAAAAGAATGGCGAATGGCGAGCCTGCGACGACTATCGACGCCTTAACAAAGTGAGAGTACCGGATCCATATCCATTGCCCCAACGGCGCGATTTTGTATTAAATCTCTGTGGTCGTAAAGTGTTTACAACTCTCCACGTGAAGCAGGCTTACCACCAAATCCTCGTAGCATTGAACATAAAAAAAAAACAGCAGTCATCACACCATTCAAACTTTTCGAGTTCAAAGTGATGACTTTTGGCTTGTGCAACGCCGCCCAATTTTTCCAACGATTAATGGACTCAATACTTCGTGACCTATTGTTCTGTCACATCCATTGTATCTAGACGATTTCCTCGTCGTTTCCTCTTCGATTGCGGAACACGAACAATATTTCCATCTTGCCTTCAGAAGACTTCAACAAATCGGCCAAATGCGTCTTTGCACACTCTGAAGTCAATTACGTTGTGTGTCATATCAGGGAATCTGGCATAAAACCAATAATAGAAAGTTTTGAAGTTATTCGCAATTACTCTAAGCCAAGAACACTTGATGTCGTTTCTTGGGTGAATGGAATTTATACAAACTCAGTATGCCATTAACAGAACATGCTCCACTCATCGACATTGCATTTAGTATTAAACAGAATGACAAACGCAAAATCATGTGAACCACAGAAATAGAAGCAGCCTTCGAGAAATTCAAGTAATTCATAAACAACATCTGTCGGCTTGCATACCCGGCACCAGACTCGAGACTGACACTGCGGTGCGATGCTTTAGATAGATCCATAGGCGCTGCTTTGGGCCAATTCGCCTATGGGAAATAACAGCCAATGGGATTCTATGAGAGCAAATTGAATAAAACCCAAGAAAATTACAACACATACGACCACACACTGCTAGCAATAATCAGAGGCAATCATTTGTCTTCCTTCAACGTTCCGACAAAGGCTCACCAAGTCGACAACTTCATTTCAAAAGCCAGTTTACCACAGACATTGTATGCATCCCAGGTAAATCAAATGTAGTTGTTGACGCGCCTTCGGGAATAAATACCATCGACATGCCATGCATCATTTCAACGAAAGACATAGCTGATCATCAGGAGCATCACGCAATCCTACATCATCTTCTGAAGTCTACTCCAACCTGAATACAACTTCGCAAGCTTGAAGTAGACAACCCAGAAATCACCATATTTTGCGATGTACTGGTATCTGGTGCAACTATTTGACAATACATCCCTCTAACACTCCAACAGTTGCACTACGAGGACTGCAATTGATGGATGCAGAACTGATGTCTTCCGCGTCAGCGGAGTAAGGTATACCGGGATGTAAGGAACCTACCACAACGCATCGAGATTTCTAGCGAACATCCACATCGACATCATATTGTAGTTATGCTACTATTACAACGTTATCGATGCAGTTTCACACTTATCGACCGGGTCACTCGTTGAATAGAAGCCATCCCTTTGAAGGATATATGTGTCAGCCGACACTGTGATAAATGCTTTCATTGACGGTTGGATAACTCGTTTTGAAGCACTTCAGACCATCACAAGCAATAGAGCTTCGCAGTTCGAATTAAGACTTTTCGACGCTCTCACCAAATTGATTGGCAGCAACGAGATACGAGTATCATCCTGTGTCCTCTGAACCTTGTTATATCTTAAAATGTCAGCAGCATGACTATGTTCTATAAATTAAGCTTTTCAGAGAGTAAATATTCAAGCACGTTGGACCTATTTATATTTATATTTTCAATCTGTTCAGATAAGTACTCATATTAGCGAAACCACGCGCTTCTATCACCTCCTTCCTCGTACTCATTTGAAAACTTAAAAAGAAGGATTTCAGTTTATTCGGATGGAACCAACGAACATGCCAATCCAAATCCTTTCTACAATATTTCTATTTTTGGAAAAGTCATTTCCCTCAGCTACGAGTATGCAAGCTTAGAGAGGAGCAGAAATAATTTTTTTTTTTTAAAATATCTCCAATTATCCTTCGCATTCCTAAAAAAATCATTTCATTCATGAAAATTCTAACGAGTAAAATTGATGACGCGACAGTTATGAATTCGCAAAAATTTCCAAGGATTCCTTAGATCGAAGAAAAACTGTTTCTGATTGATGATTCCGATGAAAACGAATGTCGAACGGGGACTACTTTCTCTTACCACGGATGCCAGGTTTCTTGGAATATCACCTCCACAAGGAGCAGTATTTGGGACTATCAATGGGGGATTGTATTGACAATAAATTCAAATAGATTGAGGGATGTAAGTAAATTTTTCAGTGAAGGAGGGAACTTCCCTAGCAAGCTACGGGTATATCACGTATGCGCCATATGTCTTGTGCAGGACTCCCACAATTTTATTATACCGGATGAATGGTGTTGAAATTTATTTTCCCGCCAAAAATTGTTTATGGTTTCACAACAAGTCAGATGAACATTTATATTTGATAGTTTTCGAAGTCAAATAGGAAGTGTGTGGCAAAAAAATAATTTGAAAATTTCAAATTCACATGTTATCGGCCATTGCTCATGGTGTTCATTCGAGGTCTTATGCTGGAATTCGTAGAGAGACCACTGATTAGGATTTAAATATCAGAAGGTTTACTTAAATTATCCAACTCGTCGAAAGAGTGACTATCAAGAATGGTTTTCCTCTGTCAACAAGAGTTGGACAATGAAACAACAAGTTTCATTTTCGGCAGTATTCGTATAAGCCCTAAATTTGCGAAAATGCCATAAACCAGAGGGAAGAACTAAGTGCGCAAGTTATGTGGAATAACGATGTGTGACGCTGGGGTACGCTTATCGTTGAATTCGTTTAATTACATTCTTTTGGTGTGTTTTCGTTTTATTTAAAAAATGCTTTGCGTAGTTACCGCAACGCAACGATGGTCCAAAAATTTCATGTGCGGATTGCAATTCATTTTTTCATTGATCTTGTGTAAATTTAAATTCAGACGATATTGAATACATGACCTCGCAAAGCAAGCCGTTTCGATGCAATAAACGTAGTGTTCTCCGTCGCGCTTCATTGCAATTACAAAGTGTTCCACCTTCTTCATCAGTGGCATAAATAAAAACAACAAAAACGGCCATAGTTAATCAATCTGTCAAAGCAACAACAAAAAACAACAATAGTTACAATTGATGGAAAAGCACATGCCGACGATCACCTACGGCCACTAACTTGCGCCAAGACAGCTGTCTGCGAACAATACCTACAACAGGCGGACAGGTCAATACCCCTGGATACGCTTTACAACGAAACACTTGGCACCCAAAATAGAATTTTTATTAATGATAGTTTTACTAACTATCCCTAGTGATGTTATTTATGAAAGCTAAAAAACTTAAAGCTTCGCCGTTTTGCCTCTCAAAAAATAATGTTTTATGAGAGAACGAAAATCGTTTTTGTCCATACTCAACATGATGCCAAACACGTCAACAACAATCAGCTGTCAAGACAAAACTAAAGACAGTATCGCACTGAAATTTGGCATGTCTGCCGAAATATGAACGGACTTCAAGGCACCATAACCTTTTTTGCAGTAGCAGCGCATTCTGGCGGTCATGGAGGTTACTTTTCACTCCATCTAGTACTTGTGGTATCAGAACTCGCAAATTTTATGGAAAAGTTGATAAAGGAAGAATTGTTGCTTTAAGATCGCTTACAGATTTAATACTTGTGTCTAAATATTTTTTATTAAAACTATACATTTTATGTTAAATAATTTAAATAGCTTCGATCAATTAAGTAACAATCATCTTTTTAAAACAATTTACGATACCAACGATGATATACTACATTCCGTTCTAATACTATAAATGATTCCTTTTTTGTTGTTCACCAGAATATTCGTAGTATGCGACAAAATTTTGATGTGCTGGTCTGTAACCTTGAAGCTCTTGTTACTTTACCGGATCTTATTTTTGTTGCAGAGATCTGGATATTTACTTCCAAAAAAGATGAATACTCTATTCCGGGCTATAATTTTTTTCCATATCCAAATGATAACTATTCCGATGGCGTGACTTGTTGGAAATTGATTTGAGCTGCTTACAATTTTCAAGTGCGGATACTCTTAAGCTTTGTTGTAAAATAGGCTATCAAAAGTTTAGTTTTATTTGTATTTACCGATTGGATACTTGTGAAACAAATCTTTTTTTTGGAAGAATTTTGTAACCTTTTGTATTATGAGAGAGTAGCTAATGTCATCATGTTAGGTGATTTTAATATCAATATTTTAAATTCAAACTCGTTATCTGATTCTTACTTAAATACTATTGCTAAACATGACTTCTTTTCGTTTATAAATACGCCAACTAAGCCTATCGCAGCTACATGCCTTGATCATGTTTTCGGCAGGTTTTCAAAAAGCACCTCTCAGAATTGTGTAGGCATAAATTTTGATCTAGGCATTACGGATCACTGTATGACAGGCCTTTTGTTTTGTAATACAAAAAATGAAAATCAGAATCCATTTGTAAATATGACAAAAATTTGCAAAATAGAATACGACCAATTAAATAACGCACTTTTGCAAGAAGGTTGGTCCGCTGTATATTTAGAAGAAAATATAGAAATAGCTTTTGACTCATTCCTAACCATTTTAAAATATTACGTCGAACAATACTCTTACACATATATTTAAAAGAATTCAACATTTATGTTAAAACCTTGGATTAGTGGAGATTTATTAAAAAAAAATACGTCTTACAAATAGTTTAGCAAAAAAGTGTTGTACACATCCCCTTAATCTTAGTTTAAGAAGACATCTTGAAAATATATGTATGAGTTTAAATAAAGAAATAAAGTTGTGCCGCACCAATTATTACAAGGCTCAAATTCAAAGTTGGAGGGTCATTAATAACATTATCAATAGAAATACCATATCAATAACTCATCTTCTTCAATTTCACTTAATGATGAAGGGGATGTGTTTGATGACCCATCTTTAGTTGCTAACTTATTTAAAAAAAATTTTACCTCGATTGGTCGGCTTTCTTTCTTTAGGGCATGTCAGAATATCTGTAACCACTGTTCGAACATATATCTTGTAAACAATTATAGTTCCAGCCCCAGTTTTTACTTTGAAAATATAAATGGACATGAACTTTACGTTCTTATTAATTTATTGATAAATAAATCCTCGTCTGGAAATGATGAAGTCTTCAACATCACTCTAAAAAACAAAATAACTCTGAATATAACTGACGTTTTAGCCCATTTATTTAATCTTAGCGTTAAAACTGGAAACTTTATTAACTCACTTAAATATGCTATTGTGTTGCCCTTATTCAAAAAGGGCTGCCGAAATGACGAAAATAACTATAGGCCAATGTCATTTTGTTTTCTTTTTCCAAGATTTTTGAAAAAACTATTAAAAGAAGGATGTTAAATTTTCTCAACAAAATTAAATTTTTTTAAACAGCAGCAATATGGCTTCAGAAAGGGACTTTCAACAGAAGATACTCTTTTACTTTTTTCTTCTTTTATTAACAAAGGTTTGGACGAAAAGAAATATTGCGCTGGTCTTTTTGTCAATATTACTAAAGCGTTCGATATGGTTAACGACATCATTCTTTTGGAAAAATTACATACTGCAGGCTTTCGTAGTTTTATGTCTAACTGGCTGACTTCCAATCTCAAAAATAGAACAATGGCAGTAAAAGTCGGACAATTTTTAAGTGACATGAAAGAAGTGAATCTAGTAGTTCCTCAAGGATCAGTAGAAGGCCACTGTTTCTAATTTATATAAACTCCATGTTTTCCCTACCATTCAAAGGAAAACTCAAGGCTTTTGCAGATGATCTAGGACCTATGCATTGCTTATACTTCATCTATCCTTTTGGATATAGTTTTTGACATAAACAATGACAGCAGCTTACTTAGAAATTGATTTTACTTACACAAATTAGTTGTTAGTAACAAAACTAAATCAATGTTTTTTTTAACTTAAACTCAATGGAATATCCCAATGTATGTGTCTTCTTTCACTCCTTTGATTGTCCGCGTTTTTGTCTTAATGTATGCCACTCTCATTAAAATCAATACAGAGTTTACTTTCAATAAAAACTCAAAATGTTGTGCAGGCTATTTTAAAATTGAAATAGTAAAGGCATTTAAATACCTAGGGGTTTTTTTCGACCATAATGTAAGCTGGTTGCGACACACGATTTTTGTAAAGGAAAAGCTTAGATCTTTTATTCGCTGTTTTTACCATCTAAAAAAGTTAAAGACTGTTTACTTTGCCCTTTTTCTAGCTCCAAGCTTTGTCAAAGCTCCGACCACTTATTATATTACAAAAGTGTGCCATAAGGATAAGGATAATGTGGTAAAAATCGTGTAACAAATTCCATGCTATTGTTCAGAAGGTTAAAAATTCTTCTAGTTAGACATACGTACTATTTTAAAGTTTCAAGAGTTTTTTTTTATGAAAAGTGGATACTTACAGAGTCCAATATCCGATTCACTTAATTTGTAACAGCAGTTCGTTAATTAAAATCCCTTCTTTCCGTACAACTCACTGCAGAAACTTCTACTCAGTTGTTCCCTGTAAACTTTATAACAGCCTTCTGGTAAATATTAGACTCATAAGAACCCAGTCGAACTTTTTAAAAAAAACTAAAAACTTGACTTCTTGGATATGATCATAAACAAATTGAAGTTCTCTTGCAAAAATTTTTCAGGGTACTTTCTCATATTTTCTACTTATCTAAAAACGAATGAATTAAAATAATTAATAGATTAATTAAAAATAAAATAATCTAACATAGAACGTTAGAAATTTTGAAATGACATTAACACTATTTGTAATAATTATTAATATAAATGTCACTAACTAGTTTGTTTAGTTTATACTTGAATTAAAATGTATGTCAGTTTAAGAATAATGAATTAAAAAAATAGAAATAAATAACTTCGAAGAAAAATGTAAGGGTAATCCTGACAACACAGAATCCTTCCAGATATATAGAGGTATTCAAAACATGGCAGTTGAGGACACTAAATGTTAATGGAGTGTTATTTTCTGGGAGAAAGCAAAACGCGTACTTATTAGCTCATATATAGGTCCTACAGAAATTGTTTGAGTATACACCAAGTTTAGCCAAAATACAGAGAAACACTTTTAAAAATACTCTTCTCAGTCAAGGATTTCATCCTGGCTCTCAATCAGCCAATGGCTGCTTCCTGCCCTCTTATTCAACCTGGAGGCAAGAAAACCCCGTTGGACATCAGCACTCGGACTGCTTAGAAACGTTTGCTAGCAACAAGAAAGTGGCTGACTGGGACTCATACAAGGAATCCCTCAAAATATATAAAAAAAGAACAAAAAAGTGTAAATAACAAAGAAGTATCGCGGCTAAGAAAAATTTTCTCTACAAGTCCTATGATGCCTAGCCGTATGAAAAAAAACGATGGCTCTTGGACGACCTCAGGCGATGAATCACTCAACCTGCTACTGGACACTCACTCCCTGTTTACGGCCAGTTACAACTTAAGCGGGACTACTGCAGCTGCGACTAAAATTCATGCTCTGATTACAAGAGACAAACAGCTCTGAGTGCTGCATAGCTTCAAACAATACAAGTCTGCTGGTCGAGTTGGTATAACACCTGCCGAGCCACAAAGAGCATCATGAGGAGCGATTCGCATTCCATTGTCATGGGGAGAAGCTAATGTAGTTTTCATTCTCAAAGCCGGAAAATACTCTCATGTTGTCCCAAAGGACCTCAGACCTATGTATAAGTCTTTCATCTTTCCTTCTGAAAACTCTAAAACGACTGATTGATATCCATATACGAACTAAAATTGATCCCAGACTTTTGCCAACGGCTCAACATGCCTACTGTAAAGGAAAGTCGGTGAAAATGGCTCTGCATTCACTGACTAGCCACATCGAACGATCCCTACAATATAGAGAGTATACAGTGGCCGCTTTCCTGGACATATAGGGTACCTTTAACAACGTCAACACATCCGCAATCACAACTGCGCTGTCAACTCTAAAGGTAGATGACTCACTTGTGGACTTGATCAGTCTTATGCTAAATAGCAGGATAATCAACCTAAAACTGGGTGAGGCTTCTGCTAAAAGATGTTTCAGCAGAGGTACGCCGAAAGACGGTGTTCTTTCACCCTTCTCTGAAACTTAATGGTCAATGAACTGCTGTTATATCTGGAAGCGAGCTGTTGCCTATGCGGATGACATTGCTATAGCTGTCTGAGGAAAGTATCTCAATATCATTAGAGAACTTTTACAGAAAAATTTTAACAGATTCACTCATTGTGGATTGGGAGTAAACGCCGATGGAAATGATCTTGTTCTCTGTTCCAGGAAAAATATAATTCCAATCGTAGACCCTGCGTCAGCGGTTTATAGTTTAATCTTTTCCGATACAGCGAAGTATCTGGATCTTATTTTTGGCAGGAAACTAAAATGGAGACCTAATATTCAAGAAATAGTAAAGAAAGCTACAGTAGCTCTATTCTCTTTTGAAAAAAGCCGAAACAAATGGGGCCTACGGGATCGTTGTCTGATGGGCCTTAGACAATGAAGTCAACTGCAGCAAGCTAAGCAAAGTCCAAAAGACAGCATGTCTGTGCATATTCGGAACTTTAGCGGTAGTGGATATTCTGTTTCACTTGACACCCCTCGATATTTTCAGCAGGCAAATAGGTGTTAACGTAGCTATTCGCCTTAATGCGACTGCATTTATTTCCGTAGGTCTCTCTGCTTCTGGTACAGCCAATATCTCAGCCTGGAAGGCACTGCTGCAGTCCGGCAGGCGGCATGAGCGAAAATATAGGCGAATGATATTTCAAAGTCAAGATGGGGTATCATATAGTCCGTATTGAAATGTAGACGCAGTTCATTTAAAAGGATCGAGGATTGGACCTTCGGATTTGATTTCTACCGATTAAGCTAAATCTTAAAGCACTATTTGCTGCAGATACTTGGATGGCGTCATTCTCGTGGCATGAGTTGTGCCAATACATTCATTTTTCTTTTGTCATTGCTAGTTTTATTTGTGGATTGCCACCATGCCAAGCTACCATAGGTTGTTGTTACGCCCCCATTTTCTCCCAAATATACGCCTGGAATCGTTGCTTTCTATACAGGTTTTTCAATAACTAGCATTCTCCGACAGTCGGAGGGTTATCCCATCGGTGGAAGGAAGGTTAAATAATGGAATTATCCTTTCATATGCGAATAGAACCAGCTCTGTTCTGATTCCCAGCCCATAGAGCTTGGCCAATTCTCCGAGGATTCTAATGGCACACCCATAGTTTAGAATTTCAGTGATCGTGGGGAGGAACTTGCCGGTGGCCATAGCAACCACTTCATCAGCGTACGCAGTGGCTATAATACGCTCCCTTTTAAGATTCAGACGTATTTCGTTAACAAGTACAGTGCACCAAAGAGGTGGTATCACTTCTCTATGAGAGTTTTGAGGTAGTGACCTTCAATATGGTGTTACTTAGTGGTACACCGATGTTCAGGTTATCAGGTTGATTAATGTAGGATCAACTCCGAGATTTCCAAAGTTTCTACTTATAGCGAGAACCATTTTGAAGCGTCCTTCAATGTCAAGTAAGACAGCCAATGCGTGTTCTTTGTCGCAGAAACTTTTTTCAATCGTGTGGAGAAGTTTATGCAGGGCCATAGCTTTTTATGTACGTATGTATGCTGGTTTGATCTAGAACGATTTTAGGTCTATGGTCCTGAAGTCTTTTGCATGCATATGGCTGAGCTCACCGGGAATGGAGACCACCTTTACTTCCTTCCAGCATTTGGGCATATATCCATTAATGATGCTAGGTTGGCCATCATATAAGACCCTATCGGAAAGTGTCATAGATCTTATAAATGGCGTGGAATGCGAAGTCGGTTTTGACATTTGTGAATCAAACAGAATTGGACTTTGTGTGAATAAGCAATAAAACGCTATACTCCTGAAGGACGAGGAATAAACATCACGATGTTTTGTGATGAAGATCGTTAGTGATTTTCGCGCAACGGGCATCTCGTTCCCGTTTTTCTCGCAGACCGGCTTTCACTGGTCGTTCAATGCGGCGTTAAGCCGCACAACTCTTAGAGACTGGAACAACACCGGACCGAACAAGCTCTGGAAGCCCTCGTACCTCACGTTCAGCTGATAATGTCGCTGCCATGGGTAAAGATGCAGTAGAGGCTGCATCTACATCGACCATTCAACGTTGCACACTATTGGCCATGTCACGTTCGTCTCCGTGGCGCATTTTGGTAAGCGATTTAAAGATGTTTCCTTACAAAGTGCAGACAGTCCATCAGCTGATGTGTGTTGAGAGTGAATCGCGTCTAATCTAAACTCACGGCCTCCTGAATTTCAACAGTGGAAAAAAGTAATCATGAGTCACGAGGCCATTTCCAACTATGTGGACACGAAAAAAAGACAAAATTTGCGAGTGATGTGGAGCCTTTACATCTACTCAAAGTCACTACATTTACGTCACCTGTTTACGATGGAGGGGTCATTGGACCATTTTTTTTTTTTTGGGACCGACGTAGGACAAACGGTCACTGTGGATGGTGAATTTTTCATTCCTCAATTGGATGAATTGAGACTGGAGAACATGTGGTT
Source organism: Volucella zonaria (assembly GCA_963966105.1). Taxonomy (NCBI): domain Eukaryota; kingdom Metazoa; phylum Arthropoda; class Insecta; order Diptera; family Syrphidae; genus Volucella; species Volucella zonaria. Next base: position 30,301,168 of record OZ014530.1, on the reverse strand, counting down.
CTGGCAGAATGAAACAACGGCGCATACTGCACATTCTAAAGCAGCCGTTTCTCAATCGTCTGATATCACATTTTGGTGATTTGCATTGGCAGAAAGATCACCCGATTTGATATGCTTAGACTTCTTTCAGTAGGGTTATTTAAAGTCATGGGCTTATGTGAACCAGCCACAAATTCTGGCAGCCGTCAAGGAGAACACCCGTCATGAAGTGGAGGATATACCGCAAGAAGCTCTGAAGAAATCCATTGAAAATGCCGTGAAGGGAGCCGAAATGATAATAAATCATAGCGGCGGCCACGTAAAGGATATCATTTTCAAAACATGATGAAAAAAAAACCGTAATGCCCAAAGAGACATTTAAAAAAACGCACTAATTTCTTTTTTATTCTATTTCAGAGATATAGCCTAGGAAAATATGGTCAGACATTATGACCCACCTTGTACTACAGCTTTTAGGAACAGTATCACAATCAGCTTCGTTTTTTGAAGCTTGATTGGTATGATTCCGCCCAGTCCAGGGGATGTAATAAGGGGAGAATGAATCTATAACCCAGCGACCACTTCTAAAGACCATCTTTGTCAAAATGGAATTATGGTCGAACTAATGCCTTTCCTGACAGATAAGGGTTTTACTGTAGAATTTAAAATCCTTGCTTCTTATATTATATATTACCCGGTCTGTTTTCAGTCCTCAATAAAACCCAAATATTTAACTAATCAGGATGGGCCTGGCTATGAGGGAGCTGTGTGTAATCCACATCGGTCTGGAATTTGTTGAGAGCTTATTGTAGGAGTTCCTTTAAAGTTTTGGTGTGCCTTTCTGAAACTTCGATAGCAACGTTACTCTTCACTCCGCTTCTAGGCACGTCAGTTATTTATTAATCACCAAGTTCCTGAGATATCCTATCCACCTTTCAGTTGACTGGACAATTCCGGGCGTATGTAGATAGGTCCATTTTCAACGATTTTCTTTTCCAATTACTCGTAGTATACAAAGACGTATATACGAGTAGAATTGGGGTATCAATGTTTGTCCGGGATTGATATCAAAGGTTTTTAAAGAATAGATGGGTCTGAGATCCTTCGGAATTATGACACAAGAAAACATTTTCCAGCCTTGTGTATGAAATGTGAGGAATTTGAGCCAGATCCTTATCGTTCTTCCATATTACCCCTTGGCTGGTTGGATGATATGTGAAGTCATGTACTATTCGGCCGATATTATGTCGCCTAGTCCTGCAAAATTTATATTGTTTGAAGCTATGACCCACTCAAAATATTTGTATTGCACAATATCTGATGGCAGTGTCCCAGAGAAACACAGCGACAGAATTAAAGAATTTAGATTAAAACTGCCAGACAAAACTCAATGGCTTCGGCTTTTCCTATCCCTTTATGTAAATTATGTACCTTCCTCTCGGTAATACTGTGATAGCAACAAATCTCCATCGTTTTTCTAATCCCAAAGAAAGCTGTAAGCTTGTCCTTCTGGAAACCCATTAACGTACATTATCTAAGGCCAAATCCACAACTAACTAAATGAGTTGTGAATATTTAATGAACAGATATACACCATCAGATATTTTAACTGAATTTTATTCACCAAATAACCATTTGCATAATTCCTAGTGTCACTGGTTACATCTGAAGGACAAAAAGCCATACTTTTCTGACTCTGATCCAAAAAAAAATAAAAAAAGAACCCATGGACCACTTTCAATAGGGATTCCATGAATTTCAATGAACCACCTAAAAACAAGCAATGAAATTTTGAAAATAAGGACTTTACTCCTTCGGTGCAGTGGCAGTAATCCAAATGGAATGGTGGTCATAACTCCCACTTACTCTCCTGTGGTAAAGAGGAAGGTTAGAAGAAGTCCCACACCAAACACAGTAAACTCCAACAACCAATCTAACCACGATGGTTATGACAATTTCATATTGTCCTAGCTGGACTCGTCAGACATAAAATCTAAAAATTGACGATGCTTTTGTTTTCGAGCTATTTTTGAGTTCATTTTGTAGTTGTTGTTGGTGTTTTTTTTTTTAATTTCCGTGATGTGCAATTTTGCGTCTATTACGTTCGAAGGAGGTACTTATCTCTATGGCCATGGGCCATAAAGGGCAGGGCCGGAAGATATCTCCTCGTTAGCATTTATAGTGAGATACTTCGGAAGTTATTAAATGAACCCGGCACCCATTTATTGGAATTTAGATTAATTTTTGAAATATTTTCTACCGCCTTTAGGTCAGTTGGAGTTTCGAATTTTTAGGGGTTGTAAAGGCAAAGAAAATTAGAATCAGCGTCGCTAAAAACAAATAACGCCGCTAAAAGAGAATAATATTCAGAGTACTTGTTGATTGTGACACGCACTACTTTGTTTTCAAGTCCTTCCCTTCTAGATGACGGAATATTCGGAGTAATATCCTGATAAAACCGAGCTATGGATGGAATAAAGAAAAGGAAGGGAAGGGCTCGCGAGATCTACGAGCAAAAGAGAAGGGAAGAAGGCCTTAATAATGTGGTATCAGAGGAATGAAGTTCGGAAATTTTACAAAAAAATAAAATGCTGAAGAAAAATCTGCAAGGCGAAGGACTACATTCGGTGCCCAGAATCTTGAAAGATTATTTCTGCTGGCTGGTAAACGGTGATGTGAACGCTATCAAAAGTCTGATCCGCATCTATCAGCGTTTTTTTAGGCCAAAAAGTACACATTACGGCAGATCTTCGATAAAACCGAAGAGTCCTTCTTCATTTAAGAGGGTTGCCTGAAAAGTTTCCGATCGCAACGTAAAGATAGTGCTTGTGCTGTTTGTTGACTTTAGTAAAGCTTTCGATACCATAACTCATAAAAAGTTAATTGAAACTGTCAATCGAGTTGGTGTGAGAGGAGTGCTGGCAAACTGGATCGAAAACTATCTAACTGATAGAAAGATTAGAGTTAGAGTATTTAATACCCTAAGCAAAGAAATGCCAATTTCGCTTGGTGTCCCACAAGGCTCCAAATTAGGTCCAATTCTATTTGTTTTGTATACAAATGAGCTTCTCCATTTATTCAAAAAGTGCACAGCCTATGCCTATGCAGATGATATAGCACTTGTCGTCAAGCACAAAAACTTTAACAAGGCATTGGAAATAATTCAAGAAGAATTTGATGCGATGTCAAAATGGTGCCATGATCAAGGGCTAATTATTAATGCTTCAAAAACAAAAGCAATGCACATACGAACACCGTTCAAGCCAAAGGAAGCATTTAATATATATCACCGAAACGCCTTATGTCCGTATTCGGCCAACAACACAGCAATAGAAGTAGTAAACAAAATAAAGTATCTAGGAGTTACCATCGATGAGAATTTCCTATGGCGTGAACATATAAATGTGCTGCGTTTACAACTCAAAAGCTCACTCTTTGCGATGGTTTATATAAAAAAGTATTCAAGTTTTGAAGTACATAAGCAGATTTACTACTCGCTAGCAGAATCGCGAATAAGATATGGAATACTGGCATGGGGAAATGCATCCAAAACGCATATGGATAGGATATTACATCTACAGCACCGCCTTGTTAAAATTTTAAAACCGACCAACTCATCTTTTAAAGTCTTAGATGTGTACGCGATTTATAGAATGACATCATTGCTACATTACATGGACGACCAAAGGTTTCTACAGCCTATACGTCATTTTCAAAACACCAGGAGGCGAACCCAGGGGATGCTCGAAATTCCAGATGTATATAACATGTATGGGGAACGAGAACTTAGATATGTCATTCCAAAAACTATGACTGAAATACCTCACCATATGAAACAAGTCGAACATTCAAAAAAAACGTAAAAAAATGTTAAAGAAATTTCTAATTGATTTATATTTTGTGTAATATGCTAATCCACTATAAATTAATTCCTATATAAACATAAATTTTTTCTTATTTATACATACACACATATATATATTAATCTCTTACCACTGTTTTAACATTGTATATTCTTATTTCAAGATAGCTTAAACTTCAATATTATTATTGCATTTTGTATTCAAATACTAATATTCCTATATTCACAATTTTATTACATTAAGTTATTTATAGCCAAAATACGGTTTCACTTTGGCGACAACAACGAGCGAAAAGGGGCGCTCGGAGTCAATAAAACCTCCAACGTTCTTGGGAAGATTAAAACCTTTCTATGCACAAAATGAAACCGTTGAGAATTAAAGAATAAGTATAGTATAAACTTTATTCAAAAGAATTTTATCACCTAAAAATACTAATCCAATGTTATCAACCACCTGCAGATAAGCATTTTGCTTTGCGGGTAAAAAAACAAAAAACTGTATATATCTATCTATAATTAGATGAAATAAATAAATAATAAAAATAATAAAAAAAAAAAAAGATAGCGGCGTTCGTCAATAAAAGCTAGTTGTGCATCCTTTGACAGTTACTTACCGAAGTTTCAGTCATTTTGGACGGGCAGTTTTTAGTTGACAGTCGTTTGACTGAGTCGCTGTGAGTGTTTTTTGTGAAAATGGAAAAAATTGAGTATCGAGCTGTTATTAAATTCTTGTTTTTGAAAGGCAATATGCCTACGCAAATCAAAAATGAGTTGGACCCTGTGTATGGGGACTCTGCGCCATCATTAACCACAGTGAAATTTCGGGCAGCTGAATTTAAATGTGGCCGTAAGAGCTTGGGAGATGATGAACGTTTGGGACGTCCAAAAACTGCAACCACTGACGATAACATTTCTAAAGTTCACCAAATGGTGTTAGACGAAGGCCGAATTAAAGTGAGAGAGATAGTAGATGTCCAAAGAACGTGTTTGTTACATATTAAATCAAGATTTAGGCATGAGAAAGCTGTCCGCGCGTTGGGTGCCTCGTTTGCTTACGTTAGACCAAAAACATGTTCGAATGAACATTTCCAACGCTCTGTTGGCACAGTTTAGGCGCAATAAATCCGAGTTTTGGCGCCGATTAATTACTGTAAATGAAACTTGGATACACCATTATACTCCCGAAATAAAAATTCTGTCAAAACAGTGGACTGCAAAGGGCGAGCCGGCGCCAAAAAAGCAAAAACTGTGGGATAGTAAGGGAGTTATCTTAATCGATTATCTTCAAAAAGGAAAAACCATTACAGGAGCATACTACGCATCATTACTTGCCAATCTGAAGGCAGAAATTGCGGAAAAACGGCCACATTTGCAGAAAAAGAAAATCCTGTTTCACCAAGACAACGCGCCGTCTCACACCTCAACGGTTGCCATGGCGAAAATCCATGAATTACGGTTTGAACTGCTTGACCATCCCCAAGCGACTTCTTTTTGTTCCCTCATCTAAAAACTGCGCCCGAAGGACAGAGATTTTCGTCAAATGAGGAGGCAATCACCTTCGTGAACAATTATTTTGCAGAGAAAAACGCCAAGTATTATTTGGACGGGTTAGAGAGATGGGAGTATCGCTCGGAGAAGTATGTAGAGTTACAAGGAGACTATGTAGAAAAATAAAAAAAAATTTTGAGAAAATATGTCTTGTTTCAGTCAGCCCTCGTATTTCAAAGCCGCATTTAACAGCGTCTACATGCCTAGTTTTGGTATCCCTGCGAAACTCATTCAACTATTCAAGATAGCGATGGAGAATGTTCGCTGCTCCGTCAATGTTTAAATTTTGGTGGGGGCTGAGGCCCCCATTTATTGGCTTAATACTAACAGAAAGACCTAAGAGCTAGGTACCAAGGAGGTGATGGAGGAGATCTTGTTTGGAACGAAGAGTGCTCAGGTGGAAATCAAAAAGGGAGAGGTTTGAGTTGACCTTTCGGAGCATTCGGGAGATTGGTTCTTTGGAGCCATAAGAGGTGCGGTGGACCGGTAGATAGAAGAGACGAGAACAACGTAGATTGCGGGGGTTGGTATTGAAGGAAATAGAGTTCAAAATGGATGTACAGTCGATAGAACCTGAGAAAAGACGATGAATGAAAAGAATGTCAGCAGTATTCCTGCGTTCTTCTAACGAATTCATATTTAGCAGTTTGAGGCGGTCCTGATAGGGAGGTAAGATGAAGGGTCGTTCCACGGCAGACCACGGACAGCAAATCAGAGGAATCGACGTTGAATACCCTCGATTCGGGAAACATGAGCCCGGTGAAAGGGGGACCAAGCTTGACTGGCATACTCAAGCAGGGGCGAACAGATGTAACATAGAGATATCTGGTTACATATGGGTTAGAAAATTCCTTGGACCATCGTTTAATAAAGCCAAGTGATGAGTTGGCTTTGAGGATCATCTTATCGATATGCGAACGGAAATTAAACTCACAGTTGAATATGCCAAGGTCTTGAAAAGACTGAACCATGGGAATTGGTTGACCATAGAGAATATAAAGTCGAGGAGGAGACGGGTTGCATTTACGAGAGAAGGCTATAGACTGGCATTTGGCTATATTAAGTTCTAGGCAGTTTTTGAGGCACCAGATTGAAAACCGATCAAGGTCTTCTTGAAGAAGGGTGGAGTCATGGGGAGAGGAAATAAATTTAAAAAATTTTGTGTCGTCTCTTAACATCCTTAATAATAAAAATGTAGAGAAGAGGGCCAAGATGACTGCCTTGTGGAACTCCAGATGAGGCCAGGAATGGAAAAGAAAAGGCGCATCTAAACCGAACACTATAATATCGGTGTACCAGGTAAGAAGAAATCCATTTTAATAAGAGAGGCTCAAAGCCGAGAACAGACAATTTGGAGAGGATCAACTGATGAGATATCTTATCAAAGGCTTTAGTGAAATCAGTTGCGATAACATCGATTTCTTTGCCATTTTCTAAGGCTGAGAGAGCAAAAGACACGAATTCAATTAGATTTGTGGTAGCTGATTTACCTTTTAGAAAACCATGTTGTCGGGGTGAAATGAAAGGCTTGCATTTGAAGCTTAAGGCTTCGTATAAAATGCTTTCAAAGAGTTTAGGTATATGAGAGAGTGTAGCAATGGGACAATAATTGGTAACTTCATGCTTAGATCCCTTTTTGTGGATCGGGATTATAAAAGAAGTCTTCCAAATTTGGGGAAATCCTCCCTTTGTAAGGGATATACGAGAAAGGTAGGGAAGGGGTAGAAACAGGTTGAAAGAGCATTTTTTAAGAAACACGCGGGGAGTGCATCTGGGCCAGGCACAAATTCATCTTTAGGATTTAGTAACTTTTCTTCAATAATTGCAGGATCGAAATTTTGCGTTAGAAAGGGACCGATGGAAAAATTTGGTAGATCATTGAAGTAAGAAGGTACGAAGGAGTTGTTGGCAAATGATTGTTTGCAAAATGTAGCAAAAAAGTTGGCGATGGTAGGAGGATCACATGAAGATTTGAGTTCGAAAGCGAGGGAGGAAGGATAACCATTAGTCTTACTTTTGCAATTGACAATCAGAAAAAAAGACTTGGGGTCATTTATGAGATTGGTTTGCGCATCATTCAGGTAGTGCTGATAGAGAGAGTTATAGAGTTCAATGAAATGAAGATGTGTACCTAGATAATTTGAATAGTCGGAAGAATAAGGAATACTGCCCATAACTTGTTTCTTTTGTTTCGTAGAGAGCGAAGTGTACGATTACACCAAGGAGGGGATGTAGAAGAAGTTTTATGGCGGAAATAAGGCATATACTTAAAGGGAGATGGATTTGAATATAATACCTCGGATGCATCATATTTCCAAAGTCTGTTTAGTTGCTCGCATACGCGAAATGTCTAAGTGTCCTCAAGCGATGTAAGAAATACTTCACCCCCTCTGATCTGGCCACAATGTATAAGGCGTTTATCTACCCGAAGTTGAAGTACTATTCCCACAAAACCGTGAGATTAAACTCGTAGGTGATACTAATATCGTCGAACACCGACGTAATGTCTCGTGTCTCGCTCTGTTTTCTCGCTATTTCCACCAACAGTGCTCCATAGAAATCGGTAGTATTATTCCGCCTCTTAAAACTTTTAACCGTAACACCCACATCGCTATGAATGCTCATCAGTATACCATCAAGCCGACTTTCGGACGTACTCTAAAATATCGTGATTTATTCCTAAGCGGTGCTACTCGCTTATATTCTCCCTAACTCTTCGTTTTCTAGTCATTATAATCTTCAAACATTTAAAACCAACGTTCACCGGTACCTCTCTTTCTATCCTCCCTGATTTTCCTCCGGCCGCGCTGTGTGCAAGAATGACATTGACATAAAGGGAACACAACGAGTTGTCAATAAAGCATTTGTGACTATTGAAGCAGAAGCGCATAGACGGCGTTGTAGTCAATAAAGGAAAAACCGAAAGAGATATGCAACGTCAACTCCTAGGGTAAAACGAGGTAGTAAGAAACTTTATCTAACAAGGATCGCAATTAATTCGTATAAGGATATCTGCCCGGACATCATGCGAAGAATCACTCCTGCTAGTGGCTGCTTCTTTCTTAGAAGGCAATTGAGGAGTAAACCCCTAGCTCGAGCGACCAAAAAGGCTTTGAACAAGACACTGATCGTTCCAGTCCTGCTTTGCGGTGATGCCGACACCCTCAAAAAAGTTCGCATAACCCGACTTAGATGACTAAGTCACCTGAAATGCATGGACACCAGCGGCTTATCTCAGAAAGCTTTCGACTTCAACCCAGACGTACAACGTGGGGAACGACCACCACATCTTAGTTGGCGGACACATATGGAGGAGGACGTCAGCCAACTTAGTGTGCGCAACTGAAGGTAGTTAGCAAAAGACTGCCTTAGCTGAGGCCATGTAAGTGAGATAAACGAAGCAAGGAACCGAAACCCTAAACTTTTTGTTGTGTGCAAGTTTGTTAAGAATATGGGCATACGGTGTACCAAATACACATTTCTCAGCTACTCTATCTCGTCCGACTGTTAGTTTCTCAAAAATGTATTACGCTGCCTAAAGTCCTTGGTGGTGTTTCAGGTATTGACTCTGTTTACTTATTTCCGATTTTTTTATTTCATCCTTCGGACGTGATACCATAACCTAAAAACAAGGTCAGGGCATATTTGCGGATTTTGACATTTTATTACCTTCTACTCCAGCAGACAAGAGACCAGAAAACTTCTAAACAAGTCTTTTAAGACTAATTTGGAGGAAGGCTGGAATCTTCGTAAATCAAAGCAAAGAGAATATAAGAAGCTAATTCAGATTTCGAAAAGTGTCACTTCTAAAAATCTTTTCGAAAAGGTCAAACTGGAATCACTCAGAAAACCAAATGGCACCTCCACGACTCACTATCCAAGTAACCTAATCAGAATCAGTTCACAATCAGCTCCGATCACCGAAACTATAAGTGAGTTAGGTATTACAACACGCCGTAGCTGGTATCTAACATGAGTTGTGGTGACGAATGACGCCACCAAAAACGCTATAGCTTCCTTTGATAGCTCAAGTACATTTTTGTAGCATAACTGCCATCGATGGCCAGTTATTTTAAAAACGTATAGACCAGCAAATTTTTTATCGACATTCAGGACGCTTTCAGTAGCGCAGCTTTTGAAAACATGTGTAACTCGGCCGGACAATACAGCGTCGTGGATGAAGGCAATGTTGGTGAATAGGACCGTGATTGCGAATGCTGAGTATGACTAATATGTGCGTGTGTAAACACCGATTGCCCGCAAGACTTAATACTCTAATGTCTACGCCCAGACACATGAAGATTATGTAGCTGTGCTCTTTGTTGGACCATGTCTAGCGAGTGGCTCCTATAAAGAGCGGGCAGTCAAAACGTGATCGACGAATGGTGCACAAGATTCGGGTTTTCAGTCAATCCTCTTAAAATTGAGGTTGTTCTCCATCGATGAAACCAGCCTCCAAGAGCTTATATAGGCGCTTCGCTAGCATGCTTGGCTCTGCTGTAAATTCACTGATGAATCCCGCTGCCCTTGATATTCATATCATGATCTGCGCTCTTAAAGTAATCTTCAGAAGTGGCATTGTACTAAAAACAACGCACACTGGAGTTTTGATGACCTTGAGTGTTGACTTCCTTTTGGTTCTGGCCTTATGAACGTGCCTAATGTATAGACTCCTGTTGCTGCGAATTTTTGCTGTGCTCAGTACGAACCGGAAAAGGAATGTAGTCGGATATTTACCGATGTCTCTAGGATGCGGAACCTGTGGTTTCGTCATCCTTCTAACAAAATTTGCGCTCAGATGATACATGTCTTAGACCACTGTGAGTGACCAGAGGGTATTTTGAAAAGCCTGACCATTTCTATAGTATCTGCCGATATTTCTGAAGTTCTTGTTTAAGTAATGGTTCTCCTTGCTTATCTAGTTACTTGAACATTAAAGAACGGAATTAGTTATTTCTCCTTCCTCACTTGGTTTTGCTTTTGTCGAGCATAGAGAGAGTGACATCGAAGTAGGTTTTGTCACCTATATCCCTTACTAGTCCTTCGTGGCCTTTAGTGGCTCGGTGACTTGGTTCAGCCCAGAATCTGATCTTGTTGCGCGCTTGTCTAGTTTTGGAGAGCATGAAAGTTGCCAACGACTACTATCAGTGAAGACACAATGATCCCTTGTCCCTCTGAGGCTCTGTAATACATTTCTGAGCCAACAGTATAGCACATGAGACTAAAGTGGGTCCTTAATTTCTCAATCTTCAGGACATTCTCATACAGCTCACCAAACTGGCACTTAGAGGGATTACATCGAATACCGTGTGAACATATTATGCTTCGAGTTTCGAAAAACTCGTCACCTGATTGTCTACTCCATTCCCCAATGTTTCCCGCTCCGCGTCTCTGATGGAATACCAATGCAGTTATTTAGATTGGAGAATCCAATAACTCCTTAATAAAAAGCAGGAAGGTTAGATGCATTTCCTATGACTGGAGTGTTCAGAGATCTTCCGGGTAATCTATCTATCAAACGTCGCACAAAGGGTGGTGTTTCCTTTCTCGCACCACATTGACATCAGCATAGATTATGGCATGACTTAGCAAATCCGCGAAGATATTCAGAAACGGGCAACAGACTGCACCAACCTCGACGTCTTTTTATCAGTCCCTAAAAGCCTGTCCAATTATATCGCCTAACGCTGAAAACTACTATTTTGGAAACCATTTCCCCGAACTATTCTAAACAAACCACTGAACTTGGCAAGTAAAGAACTACTTATAGTGGGTGTATTACAGAGAACTTATAGTCGCAAACTCTTTATATAGACTGACGAAAGATCTGGAACATAATTACGGACATAGCCAGCCAGCTTATCAGCAGTCAGATCCAATAGTACTGTAAACTAAAGAGGCAAATCGAGCTCATCTGACCGCAAGCTAAGCATCATATTCATACTTTCTGAATGTACTAGGTGGCGCAAAATTAGTCACCCTATCGGAAGATGGTATAATTTTTGCAAGTGGCGTCGTACGTCAATCATATTTGACATTTCTGAACTAGACAGCTGCAGTATACAAACAGATAAGCAATGGAGCGCTATAGTCCAACAGCGTGGAATAATTGCGTCGATGTTTTTGATCCGTCGATGATGTTAGCGCAGTGTGAAGTTTGACGTCGATTTCCTAATCGTGTCTCGCCAACTGGGCAAACATTCCGGCGCTTAGCTACTCGACTCGAACAGAGTGGAACCACAGGAGACCATGAAGGGTGTGGAAGCTACCGGATTAGCCGTTCGCCCGAAAATAACGCGGCTGTGGCTGCCTATGTCGCTGAGAACGAAGAAACATCAACCAGACGATGGGCCACGCAACTGGGTATCACCAGACTGACCCTACAGCGAATTTTAGTGAAAGACTTACACATGTTCCCTTACGAAGTGCACTGTTTGCATCAGTTAATGCCTCCTGACCATCAGTCGCGTGTGAATTATTGTAAAGCCATCCTCAATTTCAACAGCGAAGAGGACGATTTTGTGGCGAAAATCTTCATGAGTGACGAGGCGCATTTCCACTTAAGCGGTTCCGTCAAAAAGCAAAATCTTCGTTTCTGGGGCACTGAAAATCCGCGTGTGATGCACGAAGAGCCATTACATCCACTCAAAGCCATTGTGTGGTGCGGTGTTTACGCGGGAGGAGTGATTGGGCCGAATTTTTTGCGGGCGCCATCGGCTATACGGTCACTATTACTGGCGGACGGTACAGGGCCATGATAAACGACTTCTTACTGCCGGAGTTGGATGAGCGCGGCTTGGTGAACTAAACATGTGGTTTCAAAAAGACGGGGCAACCGCACACACAGCACGAGCCGCAATGTCCCGTTTTGGCGATTTGACATGACCAGCAAGATCGTCTGATTTAACCATCCCAGACTTCTTTCTTTGGGGCTACTTGAAGTCGCAGGCTTATGCCAACAAGCCTCAGACAATCGCAGCCCTTAAGGAGAATATTCGACAGAAATGCTAACAGTTATCACCGAAAATCTTGCGGAAAGTCACGGAAAATGTGATAAAACGAGCACAAATGTGTATCAACTTGGCGGATATCGTCTTTTCACTTAACAGGAAGAATTGTAAAGATTTCCATCACTCAAAATCATTATTTTTTATTTAGTAGAAAAGTAATTTGAAAACAAAATTGGATGATTAATTAATTTTGCGCTACCTTGCATAATATTTAATCCCAGAACAAGTTGTGCCTCAGCTCTTACATTTCTAAATCACCAAAGACCGTTGTCCTGCTACAACAGTCGAAGGAAAAAAAATATCACTATGCCCAATCCAAAATCATTTACAGCTACCACAAATAAAAAAAGAAAATTATTTAAGAAGATCGACTATATCAAGATTCCTCCCACCTTCCTTGTATCCAAGTATGCATGCACAATAGTAAATAAGATACGCCAACACTCTCCAAAAGCAAATCTTCTGAAAATGCTCTCCTATTAAAAGTTTCTCGTTACCAACCTCACATTACGATGTCAGGCAGTAATACTCTTCGTTTTAAATGGGAACTTTCTAAAGTGGATGTGGTAGTGTTGGTCCTTGCTCAGATCCTGCTTTCCCACAACAAAGACCAAAGTTACCTTTTCCTGTCAAGTGAAAATTACACAAAACCAAACATCGCTTATAGGAAGTAACGTGTACTCGTATCACTACCGGCAGAAGGGATAGATTTTCTCATCCAATATGGAAGGTAACCAACGGATCTATCTTTGCTACACAACAACCTACTTAAACTACGGCTTCTGCTTTTAAATTCGATTTCTTGGCAATTTCATTCTGAAATCTGTGAAAGCTACACAAATAGGAAATGGTTAACTTTATTGATGTTGAGGTGGGTCTTTTTGAGCAAACTCCACTTTGAGATACAAAACATCGACGTGGGTATTGAACCATTCTAAGTGATACCCCCCCTTATTGTGTGTGTGTGTGTGTGCGCGTTAATTTAAGGCTAAAAGGTTGGAAAAGTATGAAAGAACTTTAAAAAGGTGCTAATGCCAATTATCTGTACGTTCTACACTTCAATTCGATTTTAAAGATGTCAAGTCAATAGCTAAGTATTTTAGAGATACATCAGATACTCTGATTGAAGTCGCACAAAAGTTCCTCGAAGACGGGGCTAATCGATTTGGCGGGAGCCTTATTTAAATAATGACAAGAAGATAATCTCGTCTTCTACGACTAAAGGTGAAAAGCAAATTTAACGCAGGTACTTATCAGATTGTACAATAACGTCCCCAGACAATAGTGTCGAAGTCAGGCAGAGGCGAACCCCTACCCTTGTTCAGTGTATTCGTATCTATAACATCAAATACAATACAAACCTCATTCACTGTTTGTGTTTACTTTGAAAATAATTATTTAATTTATTTATCCGTTGCACAGATCTCTTATCGTCACCTTCAGTTGCTGCTGCCGCTCACAAATGCATAAATGCACTTGTATCTTACGCGCCTGCATACACTATTTTCGTATTTTTCTTCTGCAAACTTATATTGAAATATTCAAAATTTATTTTCTTAGACTCAATTTACTGCCAAAGATGCATAGAATCGACCGTGGCAATGAAATCCGTACCGTGCCTGTACCGTACCGAATAAACGAACCTCGAAATGCCTCCCAATCAAGAATAAAATTCGAGGTGTACTCGTACTCGTACTCGTATATTAAATACTCGTATTGCGCGAATTTGACATGAATTGCGAACGAATTTTGAGATAAATTTCAACGATTTTCGAAATAAATTTTGAGGGTTTTTCAATTTAATTTCAGTGTGGGTATACTCGTATCTATCGATAGAGCAAAGGAAAATATTTCATTTTATTCCAACTTCCGAATATTCGATATCTTTTCCTATTCAACTGGGGGGTTTTTGACCGTTTCAAACACTCACAAGGAATTTATTATATTCTACCTCAGACAACCGACGAATGAATAATCGAACCACCTCGAATACCGGAAAGAATATTTAGATGCAGATACCAATTTCAGACGAAGAGAAACTGCTCGTACACGCGGCAATATTTTCACAATTGACGTAGTCGTATCTTTTCGTGTGATTTTTGAAAATACCGGTATTTTCGGGACACAGAACCGTCCAGATGGGGATGTTATTGAAAACTGTTATGTCTAGGACACCGGGATTGTTGTTTGGGTCCAAAAAAATCGCGCCATGGTTCTGGGGCTTTGGTTGTGTTTTCCTTTTTTTTTAATTGGGCCAAAGATACGAGTTCAAGTTTTGTGATAGTATCACGGGACTGAAGTGGATTGCATGAGTGTAAAGAGAGAGCTTCTGTCTGTGTATATGGATTCGTATATGTCATGTGGATTGAAAGCTTTCATGTGGATTGTAACCATGTCCCTATTGAATCTAAATATGTATGTCCTCTGATAAGAGCTCTAACACGTTGGCAATAACAAGGTGTTGGAACGATAGTGATGGCAAGAGAATGCTTTCCTTCAGGTGTTGGATTTATAAGGGCTGACTGTTAAGCTATTTTTCGAGAGAGATACAAAAATAGGATATTTTAGGATTTCCTGATAAAGTGTCAAGTATGGTGATATTGTGAACAAAACTGTTAAGCTAGGGACAATTTTTGCTAGACAGTCTGATGGGATAAGGCAAAGGTGTATTTCAATCTTTTATTTGGTTGGTTGATTCAGCGTTTGTTTTGTTTGATAACTTTCTCATTTAATTACGGCACGCAATGGACAAAGATTGAAGAATGAGATGTTAGTTGATACCGCTTTTGATCCTTGAAGTCATTTTGCAAAGCAAAGTTTGATTTATGTATAAAGTCCGGACGACGATGTTGCCACAATTTTACTTCTGCCAAGAGCCTTCCTCCATGAACCTTTTGCCACGTGTCTTCACCCGCGAGTTTCTCTTCATAAATTTTACTTCACGAGCCTTCCTTGCAGCACGCAACAAGCTTCTGATTGCTATCATTTACTTGCGAGGAAGGAAGTGTGCACAAGATGTCAAAATAAAAAAGGGAGTGAGATAAAAATAGGGATAAAAGTTCACACTGGAAATGGGAATGAGAAAGAGTATTTTGATAAGGAAGGGATTGAGAATGAAGTGGGAACGAGCATGTGGGTGCTGATGAATATTGAGGGTTGGAATTGCGGATAGAAATGAAGATAGGGACGAACATTGCGATGATGATGATGACAGAGATGATTTTAGAGATGAGCATACATACATATGTATGTATGTTTGAGGATGAGGATAAAGAAAATAAAGATTCAGACAAGGATTGGTAAGGAAGACAAATTCAAACAAATTTGACTATGGAATTGATGTCGTGAACGATCTATAGATGTGTAGAGGTTAGGGCCAAGGCAATATTGTCGTATTGTGAACTATGGTCGGTTTTGTGAAATTGAAACGAAGTGGGATTATTTTTTTTTTGGCATCAGATCAAGTAAGGCATCAAGGATGTTGTTCACAAGAGTCGAAATGTCCCTAGGGAATGTTTATAAATGTTAAGGATTTACTGGGATTTTGAGGGAAAAAAGTGAATTGTTTGAAATGCTTTTTTAAGAAGACACATGTTACCGAAGATATAAGGACACAGCTATCTACTCTCTGACATTTCGAATCGGAAGAGCTGGCAATGTTAACAGTCTGACCGACATTAAGTGCAAAAGTTATGCTGATTACGGGTGGCCACTAGGCAAAACATAGAATGTTTACATTCAAACCAAAGGGGGCGGTATGGAAAACGGAAATTTCAGGCTGAAGTGCTGTCCTCAGCAAACTTTTGAATGGCTAAAACAGGTCCATTAAACATGCTTTTGCATCCTTTAATGACTTCAATTAGCCTGACACCAATGCTATATGTATGTACATCCAGTTATTCTACAAAAGGTACCAGCTGTTGGGAAATCGGAGAAGATGCACTATTACCAAGGGCTTTAGAACCTTCAACTTGAAGAGAATAACCAGAATGGTCGAGCTTTGCAAATGCATCTTCTGTTCAAGGTGAAACATGCCTATATACCCTGCAGGACAGCGCTTTCAAATTTGGTTTGTAGAACAAGAAGGAGGACACTCTGGGCATTTTCTTCGACATTGAGAGTGCTTCGAAAAAGCAACATTGGACATGCCTAGAAGGATGATGTAGCTGTACTGTCTTTTGGATCATGTCTAGCGACTGTCTGCTCTAAAGAGCAGGCAGCCCTAGATGCGATCGATGATTGGTGCACTAAAAATGGGCTTTCAGTCAATCCTCTGAAAACTAAGCTTGTTCTCTTTACGAGAAGGAGGAAGCTGACTGGTCTGATTCATCTAGTGCATAGAGGCATCATCATCCAATTTTTCAAGAGATTCTCGGCCTTCTGGCAGTACAAGGTAGCTATCGGCAAGACATGGAGCCGCTCACCGAGAAGGGTCCTTAGGACCTAAACGGCGATGGAATGGCGATGGAACGGCGAAGCTCTCACGAAATTATGTTACTGCTGCTTTTATCAGACTCCAAAGAAGGGTCTGTCTCGGCTGCATGGGGGCTTTCCCTGGCACACCTAGCTTCGCTCTAGACGCATTGATGGATCTCCTTCCCCTTGATATTCATATTATGGGCTGCACTTTCAAAGCCATCTTCCGTTTAAAAAGAAGTGGTCTTTGGTACAACACATATTGGGGCGACTGTCTTATGACTTCGGTCTTATGGACATGCCGTCTGATGCAATAACACCAGACTGGTTTCAGCCAGAATCTGAGGCACAAAAGGAATGCAGTCGGATCGGATGGTTCCGAAGCCTGTCGAGTATGGGATGCTCACTCCTTGCGTCTGTCTTCCAAGCGGAGATATACGCAATCCTTTTTGAACTGAACTATATTGTGAAGCATCGGTGGAGGAGACAAAGCATTTGCATCTTCCAACTTAGTTCTAGAAAGCAAGACTTCACTGACCGCAGTCGAAAGTTTAAATTCATTGAGTGTTGTTTCCACAATGGGATTACGGGATATAAAATCGCCAATGAACGCTAGGCACGGCTCAAAAGACTGTTTTTTAGGACCCAAACCTACCTTAGGTCTACCTGCTTACTCGGTTAGGGCTTCTATTGACAGTTGGGTTTCATATATGAACAACTACGGATGGCGTGATTCTCCAAGTTACCGCCAGACCAAACTAATTCTTGCCGACGTCTCTAGGAAGTCAGCGGCCTTCCTGCTGCACTTAAGTAGGCAGGATTGTAGGCTGCGTACTGACGTCGTGACGGGGCACTACACTTTTGTTAAATGTGCTGGGCAGAAGTGATACAACATCCTGATGACGACTTCGTGGACCACTACCTCTGTATATGTTCGGCCTACGCAACGCATGAGGCTGCAGGTACTCCGTGTTGATGAAGTGGATGCTGGTGATGTAAGCACTTCCTTCAAAAGGAATTTAAAAAGGAGTACAATGAGCTAGTTCTTTGTCTGAGTGGCCTGTTCAAACAGAAAAAATAAAAATAAATAGAAAACTTTGGACAGCATGATAAACCACCACCAGTGCTCCAGTGAAATCGCCAGTAGCATTCCGCCAATTCAAAATTTCAACCGTAACACCCGTCTCGCTATGAATGTTCATCAGTATACTCTCAAGCCCATTTTCGGACGTACTCTAACATATCGTGATACTTTCCTAAGTCGTACAACTCGTTTATGGAATGCCCTACCGACCTCTGTGTTTCCTGGTCGTTATAACTTGCAAACATTTAAAAACAATGTACATCGGTACCTGTCTTTTCTTCCTCCCTAAATTTCCTTCGACCGCGCTATGTAGAAACATTTTAAGGGTACAAAAACCCCTTGAGCGTGCGCTGATTATAAAAAAAAAAAACTTCGGAATCTTCCAAGACGCTCTCAGCTTTCTGGCCATAATCAAAAGCAGTCGGGTCTTCACGAGACGTTTATATTTAATAGCAAACCAGAACGTAGAACGTTAGATTAAAGAGGAATACGCAATCATGATGACTATAAGCTATATTTTGAAGAGCGCGAAATACATATATGCGCCGGTAGCGATATCAAAGCTGAGCGCAAGACTTACTAAAACATCTCACCACTTAAAAGCTAGTTTGAGGATACAGGGCTTCTCTGAACGCAGCCAAAATATTGAATTCAAGGGCTCTTGTTTCGCTCACAGGTCTTAGAAAATGAGATTGCCAATGAACTTGGATGGCAAGAAAAAAGCTTTTCAGGAACATTCATTTGCGTTAGGGCTGCATGTGTCTTCGATTATGTTTCGTTTCATATTATTATAGCTGCAGTCGACTCTAGAGAATGACGGCAACTAAAACGATTACATGTCGATGCCTTTAAAAAGTCGGCGACCTTCCTTAGGTCCCCACAATAGAAAAGAGCGTAGACCGCTTATTTCTGTCGTACCTATCTGGTCACTATGCTTTTGTGAAACACTGAAGTATGCTAGGCATAAACAGCACGATATTCTGTGACACTTACTCTAAGACTGATGACAATCTATGTGCGTTTCAGGCTCACCACTGCAGGAACTCTGATGTAGTGGGAAGCGATACTATAAGGTTTTTAACGCTGATGCGTTTTCATCTTTTTCTGTGAAAGACAGAGAAATTCCTGTTAAAGCAACATACAAGGGATACAATAGACTCCTTCCATTAGTCTGAGTAGTCTACTCGGACTGAGAAAACGCAACGGTTTTGACAATGTCTGAGTGGCCCAGTACTATTTTCTAAGAATGCAGATTGCATGGGGCATAAAGCTGAATACCAGGTGGATAATTTCGAGCTTAGTAAGATTTTGAAGTGCTTACTGGGTAAACTTGGTGAACTAATGACGAGCGTGTATTTAGCCTGCCTTAGTCCCTGTAGTTGAACACTGGGAAATGTTCTTCCTCGAGGGAACTTCAACGTTAGGACCGAAGTATGTCTCTAGCTGTAACCGTAACTGAAAACTCATTGGAATATGAGCTGTAATATGCGTCTCAGAAGTCTTAACTAAAAGCCATTTGGGAAAAATAACTGAGGCAATAAACGCCGTTATTCAGTATTAATCCGCCTATGGGAAGGATAATTAATTACGATAGACACAACAACAGAGACGGATAAGAACGACTTACATCCAAATGTGCAGGGACAACGAATGTGTAAGTGCAATGCGAGGACTTCTAACAGACTAGTTGCTCCTGAACACCTAGTGAAGCTACTGGAAGCCTATACTATAAGATCGGTTTAACAGCCATCCTGAAATTCAATAAGACGAACCATACAAAAAGACAATCAAGAACAGCGGTATCTACTACTGCTGGATGTGAGTTGGTTATTGGAAGATTAGACTGAAAAGTCATACGCTTAAGACCTATAAGCAACCAACTGATGACAATCAATATCAGAGCTAAACTCACTCACATCATCCTTATATGCTCTCATATCAAACCGGGGAAAAAAGGCACGCGACCAAGGAAGACTTTACGAGCTCCTAGAGCGAATAAATAAGCAGCTCCCCAGGTATGACGTAAAAATTGTACCCGTTAATTTGAATGTTAAAATAGGGAAGGGCGGCAGCGGTAGCGTCGTAAAAACGTTGAAGCCCGCACCACATCGCATCCGGAAATATCGACGAAACATCGTCGTAGTAAGGACACCTTTGCCACATTCCAGGATCCACTATGGTGCATGACGGTCTCTCTTGCGGTAGATGGAAGAAACGCATCCAGTATTCTAGACGCCCGCGCATTCTGACGTATCACTATTTATTTGTAAAGGAGGCATGCATTAGGATATCAAAGGCAGTGCAACACCAGGAAAAAACTGTGAGGAACTTTAATATCGGTAACTTACAAACACAAGACATTGGCAGAGGCTTTGCTCCCCCAACCTCTCTCATAGTAATGCTTCAATAACATCAGTCGCGGAAAATAACGGGCCATCAGAAATCCCGCCACTGATGTTTTAGCTTTCACAAGACAACAAGAGACCGGAAACTCTGGTTCGACAATGAATGCCGACGTACACTTTCAGCCAAACAGGAGGTGTGCCGTTCAACACTATACGCGAGGATAAGAGTTAACTTGGGAGCTGATGTCGCAACGTACCAGGAGTGGAGACAAGTCGATCACAAATTTCTACAAAGGATAAAGGGATACTACTGTAGGAATGCGGCTTGGAAATATTAGAAGTAGGTAAGAAGGACGTGTCAAAGCCACAACACATGAACCTAAGCCAACAAAGACGACTAAGGGAATATGGTAGTTGAGAAACAATCGAGGCCTAAAATTTGGAACGACCACTTCTATGAACTGTTAAACTGTGAATGGTACACCAATCAATTCGGACAAACTGCGCGAAAACGTCCGAACACTCGATCAAATATAAATTCGAACTCAAATCTCACAAATTCTCTGGATCTGATGGCTCTTTTAATCTAGCGGAATGATCTAGTAAGGAGCATGCACTCATACGAGTATGTCCAAGTGGATCAGAAGAACGCTTGTATCATGAAAAAAGGAGACCCCCTGAGCTGCCTCAACTATAGAGGCATAAGTCTATTAAACGTCGCATACAAACTCAGTTTAAACCGATCGTCAACAACTTAATAGTGCAGTTCTGGACCTGGTAAACCCACCATCGACTAAATTTTCACTCTGCAGCGGAACATCTAATACCAAATCAATCCTCTCCACTTCTTCATCGATTTAAAGGTTGCATATGATAGCGTCTATAAGGACAAGCTACACAGGGCCATGACTGGACTTGGGATCCTTGTCAAACTCATTCGACTATGAAAGATATCGATGGAGAACTGTCGAAGCCGGAAGGGGCATCACCGAATTTTTTGATGTTGAAAAGGATCTCAGACAGGACGTCATGTTATTATGCCACGTCTGACACCCCGTCGAAAATAGAAACCAATGACGAAGCAAAACGACATCCTATACGTTCAGAGGAAGAAGAAGAGCTCTTGGGCACATCTTCAGGATCGGAGGATCTCAACAGCACCGTGGTGGAGGCTACTCTGGAGAACTGTAGCAACGATACGGTTTCTCGGCTTCGGCCGCACTCAATCTGCGTCTTTCAAAAAACGCAGAAGACATTATCCTAATCCAGGAGCCATGGATTGTAGAAGATGTGGTGCGTGGACTTAGGACACTCGTATACGTTGTTCCAAGAGACAAAGGTAAGATCAGAACTTGTATATTAGTGAAACTTAGCCCTAATGCACTTCTACTTCCTAATTTCAGTGACCCCAACTTAACCGTTCCCAGACTAGAGACTGCCAAAGGCTCCTACTGGCTGGAATCGGCATACCTTGGCCAAGATCATGTGGGCCCTCTCCCTGGTGATAACCTAGAAAGGGTGGTACTGGTAGCTGGAAGGCAAAAAACATCGGATGCGACTCTAACGCGCATCACACGGTATGGGGCAGTACCGACATTAACGAAAGAAGTAAGCCACTTTTTGACTATATTTTAAGTACTAACCTCTTTATTTGTAATATTGGCAATGAGCCCACTTTTATAACTAGAAACCGACAGGAAGGTCTAGATATAACTCTTGTCTCCAACAGCGTTACTCAAATGCTAATGCACTGGATGGTATCGTCTGAACACTCTTTTTCAGACCACAGATACATCCAATCCAGACTTAATGATGCTCCTCCCAGTCAACTATCATTTCGGAACTACCGGAAAACTGATTAGCCGAAATACAGAGAAATACTGTCAGAAACGCTATCCTCTGAACTATCAAGTCCCCAGCGTGACATCAATGAGCTTGACACGAAAGTCAGGGAATTCACTCTGGTTCTCAATCAGGCTATAGTAAAGAAAGTCGGTGGAAACGGCTCTGCATTCACTGACTAGCCACATCGAACGATCCCTACAATATAAAGAGTACACAATGGTTGTTTTCTTGGACATAGAGGGTGCCTTTAACAACGTCAACACATCTGCAATCACGACTGCGCTGTCAACTCTGCAGGTAGACGACTGACTTGGGGAGTTGATCGGTCTTATGGTAAACAGCAGGGTAATCAACTCCAAACCGGGTGGGACTTTTGCTAAAAGATGTGTCAGTAGAGGTACACCTTAAGGCGGCGTCCTTACTCCCCTTCTCTGGAACTTAGTGGTCAACGAACTGCTGATATACCTGAAAGCGGGTGGTACTCGTAGCAGGGTGATTGCCTAAACGGATAGCGTTGCTATAGCCGTTTCAGATAAGCATCTTAATACCATTGGAAACAAATGGGGCTTTCAACCTCGCATAACCCACAGGCTATACGTCTGGTGGACGTACTTAGAAAGTGCAGTCAACTGCATTAAACTAGGCAGAGTCAAAAGAACAGCAAGTCTATGTATAAGCGGAGCACTGCGGTTTGCCGTTTCTGCGGCATTAGACATTCTGTTTCATTTGACACCCCTCGATATTTTCGGCAGGCAAGGCGACTGCAGCTATTTGCCTTAAAGCGACTACACAGTGGACAAATAATTCATTTGGCCACGCCAGCATTCTTAATCGATTAGGAATCCTCACAGAGAACATCGATTACACCACACCTGAACTTTGGTTTGACAAAAACTTCCATGTAAGCTTCCCCTCTAGATCTTTCTGGGAGGAAGATGCTTTCATGGAGGGCAAGCCAATCCATCTCTGTACAGATGGATCTAAAACCGATAGCCGAGTTGGTGGCGGCGTTTTCTCAGATACGCTAAATCTAAGCCTCTCTTTCCGTCTTCCAAATCACTGTTCGTGTGTTCAAGGTGGAAATTTTTTCGATTAAAGAAGCTCTGTCCTGGCTAAAGAAAAATGTGATATATGCAAAGGATATCCGCATCTTTCCGGATAGTTAGGCCGCTATCAAGTCCCTGGATTCGGTCTCACTAAATTCTAAAACCGCCCTTGAATGCCGATCATCTCTTATGGAGATGACAGAGTAGTTCAACCTTCATTTTTGTTGGGTGCCGGGCCACAGAGACATTCCAGGGAACTGTAGAGCCGATGAACTCGCCAAAATTGGAACCATTCTACATATTCTACAGGAAAAGGGTAGCATGGGTATACCAATCGCTACGTGCAAACTAACTGTGAACTGTTGGACCGACATGTCTAGCGACCAAACAGATCTGACCAAAATTGGATCTGATCGCTCTAAGTGTCTGATCCTTCTAAATAAGGAACATCTCAACGCTATCATAGGTGTCATCACTGGACACTGCCTCATAGGCACGCACGCAAGAAAGCTTGGTGCCTTTACAAACGATTTCTGCAGAAGCTGCATGGACGAGGAGGAGGAGGAGACAATCCTCCACCTACTCTGTGCACTTAGGAGCTTTCTACTACAACGACCTAAACGATCTAAAAAATATAGACGTAAACAGTCTCCTACGCTTCGTCAGAAGCTCAAACTGGTTCCATCAGTAAGAGGATCATAGATCCACGTGGCATCACAATGGGCCAATAGACCTAAGTGGGTTGGTATTTCCAACAGACACTCTTACCTACCTACCCATGCCACGTCTTTATCATCGTGCGTGAGTGTGTTATGTGTAACTCACAAGACAACACCAGAGATACAATATTTCAAAATTTCTGTCCAAATTCTGGTAGGAATAGCTCTCGCCAGCGGCTGTTTCTATGCGCTAAGAAGGCAATTGAGCAGCAAAGCTCTATCTCGAGCAGCGAAGAAGACAAAATACAAAACTTATTATCCCTGCCCTATTATACGGCGCAGAGACAACTACACTCTCATGAGCAAAAATTTGTCCTAGTGGAATTTTGCCCTGTCTACGTTGATGGAGTGTTGACAGGAAGGTATAAGAAGAACTACGAGTATATCTATTGGGTCTATAAATTAATTCGTGCGGTTTTTTTTTCAAAATTTGAACGTTTATTTAAGAAAAACATGTACAATAGTATTATTCAAAGTATTGCTCACCTGAATCTATGACTTTTTCCCATCTTTCTGGCAATTTGTGGATCCCATCCCAAAAGAACTGCGCCGGCCTGGCAGCCAAGAATGAATCAAGCCAATTTTTGATATTCGGCTCTGATGTGAGCCGTATTTTAGTGAGGGCGTTCTGCATCGACCGAAACAAATGGTAGTCAGAAGGGGCAAGGTCTGGGCTATAAGGCGGGTGGAGTAAGACTTCCCATCCACTGTTTTCCAAATAGTTCTTAACCGGAATAGCAACGTGGGGCCGAGCGTTGTCATGATGGAAAATTATTGCCTTGTGCCTGGTTGCATATTCCGGGCGTTTTTCGGCCACCGCTCTCTTCAAACGGATTAATTGTGTTCGGTAACGTTGTCCATTGATGGTTTCACCCGGTTTTAGCAGCTCATAATACAGGACACCCATCTGATCCCACCAAATACAGAGCAATACCTTCGCGCCATGGATATTCGGCTTTGCCGTTGATTTGGCTGGTTGGCCGGGTTTCACATATGATTTTTTGCGCTTGGGGTTGTCGTAATGGATTCATTTTTCATCACCAGTAACAATCCGATGCAAAAATGACTTCCTTTTGTGGCGTTCCAGCAGCATTTCCGACATGCAAAACCGCCTTTCGACGTCTCTCGGCTTGAGTTCGTGTGGAACCCAATTTCCTTGCTTTTAAATATATCCAACTGCTTTTAAACGTTTTGAAATGGCTGCTTGAGTGACACGGAAAGATTCTGCGAGCTCTTCTTGTGTTTGGCAACAATCTTCACAGAGTAATGCTTCCAGTTCTTCATCTTCAAACTTTTTTGGCTGCCCAGGACGTTCATCGTCTTCCAAGCCAAAATCACCACTTTTGGCACGTTCGCTCAGCTGGCGCATGTTCACCATAAACTTCCACCAAAATACGATGACTTTCGGCAGCAGTTTTCTACATATTAAAGTAATGAAGAAGAACTCTCCGCAAAAACACTTTTTCAGGCACAAAGTTCGACATATTTGAGTGAAAAAAAATTATTGTCGTTTACGCTTCAAATGAATGACATATACTGAAATGACGTACAATGACAGTAGCTTTCCAACGCATGTTCTAATGGAATAATAACAATGGAATAACACAAGTTACGCCATCTCTTAGCAAACCGCACGAAGTTATAGACCCAATATATACGGGAAAAGCAATTGATTTACGACAACCACTATTTCTTCTGTTTTCTACTTCATGACACTATTGCACAAAATTGCTGAAGTAGCTAAGCTTACGGTCTTACGGTAGGGTAGGTAAGCTTACACATTCCATGTTTCATCCCTCTTCTGGTAAAATAAAAGCAAAATATTCCAAATTGGGAACGTTAAACAGTTTTATGGTGCCAGCTATACTGTCGGAGTTTGGTGTTCTAAGAACACCCCATAAACACTTCAATGGGTAACGTAAAATCCTCCATCGACATAGTGCTTCTCTGCAAGAATACGAGCAGATATACGATACGACTACAAATTTCACATGAAAGATAAAAGGGACCCCTCAACGAGAACATAATTGCTGTGCGCTGTGGAATGTTTATAGTCAATAAGAGTTACTGAACAGTTTCCCCATTCCCCCCCTCCCCGCCGCCAAAAAAAAAAAAACTGTATCTATTGCAATTCATTTTGCTTCAATAAAAACAAGAAAAAACATTTCAGATCGTCTTTTAAGGTTCCCATAACTTTTGGGAAACCACAAAAACTTCATTCAGAACATCTATTGGAACATATTTTGTTGAAAACTTTTTTCTTTAACTGAGACGGAGTTTGATATCAATAAAAAGATACGTATTTCCTTTTTGTGTTCTGTGGAAAATATATTGCAAATATCATATACCCAATAACCATAACCAGGGAATGTTAACTTCCTTAAGGAAATGAAGTAGAAAAGAAGAGATAAATGGCAACCAAATACGACAAGGAGTTCCCTCTGGAGACGACGGTGTATGCGATGTATGCGATGTATGCGGTGTATGGTATACCGGCAGTCGGTACCGGTGATCTAATTTTGTATTCCTGTAACGAAACCTCGATTTTTTTTTTCGGTTTCCAAATCCGACGAGATACTCGTACAAATCGAAAAAAAAAAAAACCGAAACACTAAAGTTGCAGGATACTTTTGCGAATATTATATGTAGACGTACCCCTTTCTTAAAAAACGACGAGGATAAAGGAAGGTTTCAATCCCCTCGGTTGCAAACTCATTTGCATAATACCACTTTCGATTCATCAAATTAGCCAAATTGGATACCGTCGTGCCACGTGTTGATTTTCATACCCCAAAACCCTCAAGGATGCAGAGTATCCCTTTGATTTGTGCAAGACTTTGGAAAATAGGAAACTTATCTCTGATTCTGCTCGTAGGTCCTTCATTAATTAATTAACTCATACATTAATGTTTTATCAATTTTTGCCATTGTTAGTTGCCTCATTTGAAAGGAGTACCTCAATTCAGCACTCGAAAATTAATTACGACAGCCAAGCCGTCAAAGACCGGACTGTCCTCATGGTCGTATTTTTGTATTCTCTTTGTATCTTTTGAGAATATTGACATCCTTTTTGGTAAAGAAATACGAGTACGAAATACGCATGGCAATATTCAGATGAATGTTGATTAGCTTTGTTACAGAACTTATTTTGGGTTAATGGGGGTTGCTTTGTTGAAGCAACAGCACGTTGGAGGTCTTGTTATTGTTTGTTGATGGTAAAAGTTCCGAGATACGAGTCTAGTGAATGTACATTGTACATTGTACATTGTATATTTCGATACTTGGACGGTATATGGAGTGGTATTTTAGTAGTCTCTTGCTGGTTGTCCGTGCAGAAATAAAATGTCAATAAGGACACACTTCAAAAAGCAACATTCTGTATTGGCATTTCTATATCGCTGTCGAAATTTTGTGAATTAAAAAAGTTTCCTTAAATTAGATATTTTAAGTTTTTGGTTCGTCCATCAAACAACTGTTGGTTATTACTTTTAGCAACGGATGGCATGCAGATCCCGGGGATAATGGGAGTCAGAATTTCAGATCCAAATATCTATGGCATGTAGGAGGAGTGGGAACGTTTCAAATCTCATCGGAAGAATGCAGTGACCAACAGTCGGAAAATGCCCCTATTAATCTGGTTGGCATTGATAGTTGGTAAACCTTTTTATATTTGAGATAGTTCTACGCCCACTACTTGCCATCTTGCCATCTACAATAGATGAGACAATTGTTAAATGTTAATTAAAAACGACGTTGGCTGACGTTGGGAAATGTGCTTAGTAGCTAGACTGACTCTTCAACTACCTACCTGATGTTATCACATCTACGGAATCTTCCCTTCACCAAGTAAACTCAGTTAAAATCTATGGTTTAGAGGATGATTTTATCGACACTGGCAAGACAGAAAGTCTCTGTGAAAGATCGAATAGTAGTAAACTTGACTCCAATGGCCATCTGAGCTTATAGTAAACAGTTTCTAAGGAGGTAAGACTGTCATCTCTTTCAAAAGTTTTGGCAAGAACTGTGTTAATCAACGCCTTAATGCTGGAAAATTAGCACGCTTTTAATGGGTCCTTGGAACCAAGTAACAGGAATCAAACAAATGTTAGGAAATTCAAAAAATTCGAAGCAGAAATTCAGTGTGTACAGAGAATTTTCAGAACCATTGTCGGTCATCGATTCGGAATAATCTCGCCAGAAAAATTCAACCAACTGAAAACGATCCATGATGAACTTCCTCCTTAATCATCTGGTCTTTTAATTCCTCGATTAGTTAAATGCTGAGGTTAGGATCAGAACAGAAAATTTCCAAGACATAAAGGTCTGCTGCTGAGTGTCCTATAAGTTTGATTGGGCCGACAATACAACAATCAATGTTGAAGCGAAGTGCTTTCCTTACTTCCTAGTGGTAGTCCACGGTAACTGCAGTCTTAAATGGTAAGATCACCCCCGGCCAGTAGCATTATACTAGCGTACGCTGTCATATTCTACACGGAGGAGATTAGAAAGATGTATCGAACCAAATATGAGCCTCGGATAAAAATGGACTCACTGTTGATGACGGTAGCCAATATTTAGAGATCTGTACGTAGAATATTCGGACCCTTAACAAGTCACGTGCAGGCGAACAATTGGCAGCGGCCCTTGACTGCTATCACGTAGACATCACCGGCATCAAGGCAGAAACAATGCTTATACGGATGTGGATTTGTCATATACGGGAAATTAAGGCAAGAAGTCTTGAGCTCCCGACACGTAAGCGTAATTCTCTAACATAAACTCAATATGAGCCCATGCACCTTCGGAAGACAAGGGCGACACGACCAAAGAAACTTTCTACGAGCTCCTTAACAAGACATGTGAGCAATGTCCGAAGTAAGACGTTAAAATCGTACTAGGCGAGTTTAATGACAAAATTGGAAAAGGGGACATCTATGGTAGCACAATCGGAAGACATAGCCTACACGACTCCACGTCTGGAAACGGGCTTAGGCTAATCGATTTCGCTGCGGGACGTACGAGTAACATTACAATGTGGCCCACACCAGATCAGCAAACTGTCAAGCAGATTGATCATATTGCGACGACATAAGGCACTCCTCAAGCATTTTAGATGTCGGAACATTCCGAGTAGCCAACATAGACTCAGACCACTACCTGCCACAACAACGTGGAAATACTATGAGAAGATTTTACGTTGAACAGTTGCAATCGCACTAGACGCCAGAACGTTTGCAAATCGCGTATCCCCCAACCCCTCGAGTAGTCCTTTGCAGGCAGGATCAAGTGCTGAAGACATGCCGCAACTGACGTGCTGGGTTTCACCCACCCACCACCACGAAACCCCTGGTTTGATGAAGAGTGCCGCAAACAACATGCATACAAAGTGGCACTGCACAAAAGGACGAGAGCGACTCGTGAGCTCTACGAGCAAACGAGGAGGGAGGAACATGGGCTTCTCCGGAGAAAAATGAAAAGGCATAAGAAGCGCGCGATCGAGGAAATAGAGAGCCGCAACTCCAGGAATAATGTTCGGAAGTTTTACCAAAAGCTAAAAAGAATCTGTCAGTGTAATAACACCCGAGATGAAACCTTGCAGTAGAGTCACAGTCGGTGCTGAGGATATGGAAAAACCATTTCTGAAGACTTCTAAACGGCGAAGACGACACAAATTCAATATTGACGATGCAAGTCAAGAATTTCGTCCATTTGACCAAAATGAAGTGTGGATAGCAACACCATATCCAAACTGATGAACTATTTAAGGCAGCAGGAGATGAGCTGGTAGAGAGATACACTAACTAATTTCCAAAATTTGGTCGGATGAATGTATGCCTGAAGTATGGAACCTCATCATAGTTTGCCCCATTCACAAGAAAGGAGACCCTCTAAACTGCCCAACCTATAGAGGTATCAGTCTCCTAAACATCGCATATAAGTTCGTGTCTTTACATTTGTCAACGATCTGATTGGACCCTATCAGAAGCGACACCCAACATCGACGAATCGGCCAGAATGTCACAATCAACAGCTATAACTTTGAGGCAGTAAGGAACTTGTCTGCTATCACATCTCTTCAGATATCTCTCCAGAAATTAAACGAAGAATAACGCTCGCCAATCGCTGTGTAGTAAGGTCCTCTCCCGAACAACCAAGGAAACTCTATATTAGACCCTTGTAATTCCAGTTCTGCTCTATGGTTCCGAAGTATGGACCTTTTCTAAAGCGGATGAAGATATCCTAGGTCGTTTGAGAGAAAAATATTTGGTCCCGTATGCGTTGACGGAGTATTTAAAATGGTTGGGACATGTAGAGCGAAACACTAACGCTGCAGGACGCAGACTCTTCGACTCTAACCCGGAAGGCCCACGCAGTAGAGGAAGGTCTCTCCTTAGGTGGTAATCAAATTACTGGATCAATATAAATCACCAAGGATAGACGATATTCGACCGAAGACGGTCAAACTCATCCGCAACATATTAGAGGAATAGTTCATCGAATGTTAAAAAATTCGATGATCAACAGTATAAGACAGCTGTAGCACTGCGTTCCAACTGCATTCAACCAGGATCCTGCATTCAACATGCTAATCCCTAAGAATTGTGCCAACTATTAAGCATCAGTCCGTAACGTAACCTTACCTGCCCTATTATGTGAATACCGAACGCTGTCAGTGCTGCTTTGGGCCATGTGAATCCATAATTGACCAAATATTAGCATTATGCTAGGTCGTTAAGAACATTCCAGAAATCTAGATCGATTATCACTAACCCCTTCTCTAATTTTAAGTTTTGTCTAGTCCTGGCATCCCTCTCAAACTAGTTAGATTGAGCAGAATGACGATGTAGAATGCTCGCTGCTCCGTAAAGTTCGGAAACAATCTCTTTGAAGCCTTTGGTATAAAAAAAGGATTTAAATAAGGTAATGCACTGTCATATAATTTTGAGAACATACCGCGGAAGTCGCCACCAGATGCACAGTTTCCAACACGTTTGGGCAACTACTTGCATACCTAGATGACGTTGACATGATTGGCTGCACCCAGCGAGTTGTTTCTGTTGCGTTTGCAAGTATTGAAACCGATGCCACAAAAATGGGCTTAACTGTTAATGAGGGCACAATATCCAATAAATTCTGTTAACAAGAAGGGGTCATATCTTTGTCGATTGGGCTGGATGCCACGACAGACAGCTATAACATTGAAGTATTTATGATTTATGTCTACCTTGGCTCCGCCATTAACTCAGAAATCAAGCGAACAGCTAAGGTTGTCAATGCTATTTCCTTGATCTAGAAAGCCGATTGAGTTATAATGCGTTACCAGCAAACACTCCTTATAAAACCCGGCGTTTTGAACCCAAGATTCTTCAAATGATTCTTGATCCCGTTTAAGTTGACGATTTTAGACGGCAAACTCGTCAAGCTGTGCAGCGACATTGATCGTCTCCTGATCCGTCGCCTAAGATACACAGTTTGGGCTTGTAGAGCGAATAGCCCAAAGAGTTTTCAACTACTTTCCAGAGGGAAAACGCAGTAGAGGAAGAGATATTTGGCCAGAGATCGCGCTAAGTAAAGTTCCGCGCCATCTAAATAACAAAGGTAGTATTATATAGCGCCAGGTGGTGGACAGCAATCTGAAAAGTAGAGGAGAAATTAAAAGTTTTAATGGCACATCCTACGCATACATGTAGGATGAAGCTATGACACAACTTTGTTAAACCAATTCTGAATTTTTACTTTACAGCTGCGCTTAGTATCGCCGGTTTTGTGTTTGATTCTTTTTTATAACAACGCGGGAATTTCAAGTGGATAAAGCCAGTAATCGAGGGCTTAGAAGCAATCACTTTTCTGCGTACGTCCACGTCTGTAAATGATCTGAAGCTACCTGACTACGAACTAGTGCCATTATTTTTCTCTCACCGCGATCTCGCCATTTGCGTGCGTAGTGATGTAGCTTACCAAACTCCACCACAATGTAGTCCCTGTTCCAATACGGAATTCAATTTCGTGTGGTTGAAATTCCATCTCCGTAAGCAAATTATCCACTACTGCTTTATTTGCAGAATCCCCAAACTGGACAGCAATGCGATCTTTAACGAGTTTGAATTGTATCCCTGTATCCTCATATGAAATCGTTATTACGGGCCATTTCAATATACACAATTCTGGGTGGCTTCGACATTCCGGACAGGCAACACCCGAAGGACGTTGAGCTGAGATCTTCACTGCGGAAAATACTCTCTAGGCTTGTCGGACCATTGTGTCATATCAGCTAATTTCTCGTATGCTAACCACACAGTTAGAGAAATAATTCCTAAAAAAAACCGTATGGCAAAACGAGAAACCCAATTGGGTCAGACTTAAAACCTTCTTTAGGAAATTTAACTGGTCGTTATGTTTCCTCGATAACGACGTGGATGCCGCTGCTAATATGATCACAAACACCATTCTCGTTGGAATGAGATCCTTTATCCCTCATCGGATGAAGAGTATCAAACCAAAAGAAAAAGTAACTCGAACTGTAAAGAGGCCGTCAGGGTTTGAGAAATGTTTTTACGGTCCTTCAAAACCAATCCGATGGAGGAAAACCGAAAAAAGTTTAAACGAGCCCGGAATGACTGCAACGTCTTTCTCAAGCGTGTGAAATTTCAATACGACTAAAAGTTGAGGCAAAAAATACTACAATGTCCCAAAGGTAGTAAAAGATTTTGGTCGTTTGTCAAAAACATTAGAAACTCTGCCTCATCTTCCATCCCAATGCTCATTTACAATGACATTCCAGCCGGTTCTTTAGACAGGACAAGCTCAACACTTCCAGACTGTACTCTGTCCTCGCCTACACTTGAGTGCGTCGAATCTTCAATGGGACGAATCCGCACTCGTGTATTAGCACGAGTACTTTAAGATCTCAACATACATAAATCCGCAGATCCAGATGGTATATCTCCCCTTCTTCTGAAGAGGTAAGCTTTTTCATCAATCCTACACTTTTGGACTCTTTCCGAGCAAATGGAAAAAAGCATTTGTCCAGCCCGTCCCTAAAAAAGGCGAATCTGCTTCTCTCTCCTCCTATAGACCCATTGCACTTACGTCCCTTCTCTCTAAGGTCATGGTAACGCTGATAAACGTTAGCTCATGAAATATCTGGAAACACGAAAACTTCTTAATAACCGGCAGTACGGTTTTCGTAGCAACAGGTCCGCTGGTGATTTGTGCATGTGCATGTCTCACCAAAAAGTGGAAGTAAAAGTGTATATCAATCTCGTGAAAGCAAGATAGTTGCACTTTGCACTTGATGTTTCTAAAGCATTTGACAGAATTTGACATCAGGCTCTTTTGTCGACGAATCTCTTCTTCAATGGATTAGAAATTACCTTTCGGAACTTTCAATTCAAGTTGTCTTGGACGGTTTCAAGTATGATATTCACAAAATAAATGCTGGTGTGCCCCAGGGCTCAGTTCTGTCTCCGACACTCTTTTTAATTTTCACCAACGATCTCTTGTCTGCTACTTCTAATCCAATATATTCCTTTGATGACGACAGTACTCTCTGCTTTTCATATTCGTTCTCGGACTCACGCCCCTGCTCTTCGGCTGTAGAACGGGAACGACAGCGTATGCTAAACTCATTAAATTCCGATATTACGAGCATAACCAACTGGGGAACTATCAACAGAGTGGAATTTAATGCTTCCAAAACACAACGCTGTCTGCTCTCGTTAAAGCAAAATTTAAACACAAAGCCATTGTCCATGATTGGACTTTCCACTCTCGGTATGTGTTTCAGTGACAACTTACGTTAGAATGACCACATATTCGATGTCGTTAAAAATGCTGCGAAATGCCTAGGTTTCCCCAAGCGATGTAAGATATGGTCAGGTGTGCCTAAAACTTCTCTGCGTCTACTAGACCGGATTCAAAACCGTGCGATAAAACTCGTAGCTGATACCAACATCACTCAGGCAATGGACACCCTCGACCACCGATGAAATGTCTAGTGTTTCACTTTGTTTTATCTCTGTTTCCACTACCAGTGCTCCATAGAAATCGCCAGTAGCATTCCGCCCCTTCAAACCTTCAAGCCCACTTTCGGAAGAACTCTGAAATATCGCGATTCGTTCCTAAGTCGTACAACTCGCTTTCAGAATGCTCAGCCGAGCTTTCTATTTCCTAGTCATAGTAACATTCAGACATTTAAGACCAACGTAAATCGGTACCTACCTTTCGTCCCTCCCTAGTTTTTCCTCGGCCACTCTGTATGCAAGCGTGCAAATATTTTAAGGGTTCCGTACTCCCTTAAGCGCGCGCTACTTAAAACAAAAAAAAAACGAAAAACATTGTATGAATGGGCAATAACCTTCCAGCGAAGAGCTTCTCTGAATCTCATCCTTCAAACTAGATCAGGAAGACCGGACGCCTGCTTAAAGTATGTTAGTGTGCCTGCCTAGATAAACATCCAGCAATGTGTTTGGATCAAACCTTTGAAGACTACATTGCAGGTGGCGAAAGTGTGTATTCATCCAAAGGGCAAGTGCCAACGACTGTCTCATCCGTTCAAAATTGCGATCCCCAATGATTTCAATAGGTAGTTTCAGAGTTGAAGAAGCAAGAAGTCCTCCGGTGAGGTTTAAATTTTATATGACATTACCCAGCGACCAGCAGGATGGAGCTACATAATTGGCAATTTGTCTTCATGACCTTCAAAGGACGACGAAGGGTTTAATTCACTCAAAAGTTACTCGCAAAAATGAAGAAAAGTTTCGTCGAACAAAGTCAAGTTAGTTATTTTGCATTCGAGAACAGATACGTAGCAAATTTATTACACGAGAAACATAATTGAGATGAGCCTTTACTTTCAGGTATTACGAGAACGGGTAACCAGAATATGGTGACATGTAACATTGAGACGCAAACCATAATCAAGGGACCAGATACAGATTTGATGTACGCTGCTGGATTGTGTCGCTTTATCGCATTTTTAAATTCCTCAAATCCCCCATCGTTATGACGTTCCTAAACGGTTCTATGGCATGGGTGAACGTTAATTGAACGTATAAATTGCCAATTCATTAACTTCTTCGCTCAAACATTAATTGCTTCCCAGTTAAGGACGGCTGACCCTCAGCTAAGAAGTATTTTCGGGACTTTTTTTTAAAAAGAGTAGGCAAGTCCGCGGCCCTCTGAAAGTTTATTTACTTTTTACCTTTTAATTGACTCTATTGGCTTGACGAACTGTTGTATCTTCGCCATAATTAAATTACTGGGTAGAATAAAAAAAATCAGAATTCCTTTCATCGGCCTCCACAAACGTACACATCTTCTCAGAAGTGAGCTGACAACTTTTGTTGAACTTTCAATTAAGCTTGAGTTTACTTTATTTAATTTAAAATTGAACATCCTTTGCTGTTGATTTCAAAAGTAACTTCAATTTAAAGCAAAATTTATTGAACGGACTTTAAAGGCATAAAATATTTTCAAGGTACGAGTAAGTTGGATGAGTTGGACTGTTTTGGTATTTAAATCTCTTAAAGTACGCATTGCTTTGTTTAATGGGTTTTTGAGCTATTCGCTGCGTCTGGCTAAGATATTTTCACCTTTCACGTTCAGGGTTCTAGGCATCGATTCGTTTTCGAGTAGACTTATTGAAAGAGATGCTGTCCGTGTCGGTGTGTACACGGAGTACACGCCTGCATATCCCTGGAAGAATTTATGACGGAGCTACATCGTTTGAACTTCCCAGAGGCTGCCGAAGGTAATCTCCAAACCATGGAAGGTTGCTGAAGGGGCTGCAACAAATGTAGTATTGGAAGGCCCAGCTGCGTCCATAAACGCCTTACGTAGCACGGGCAGATGCTACATCAAGTGGTTTTCGTTCCCGGTAAGGGAATACAAAGTAAGAGTGGGATGCTTCCGCTGCTTTGCTCTGGGGCATGGAGTTGCTGACTGTCCTCTTAAGGAGGACATTTGCCGTCGCTGCGGACAAGAAGGCCATATGGCCGTCAGCTGCAAGGGAGCTATGAAGTGCAGGAACTGTGCTGCAAGAAGACGTCCGGCTGATCACCTTATGGGGTCAATCGACTGCCCCATGCATGTAGCTGAGTTGGCAAGGATGGCAGCAAGAAATTAGGATGATGAAGATCGTCCAACAAAATTGTCAGGGCGCTTTTTCGGTAGGGGTTGATTTAGGAGTTCAGATGGTTAGGCAGGGCTGCAGCATTGCCCTGGTTCAGGAGCCCTACACATCTGATGGATGTGTTAGGGGTTTGCCTGCAGTAATGCGGGTCTTCCCTGATACCAGAGGAAATGCTGCGATTATTATAAGGGATGCCAATTTAGTTTGTGTGCCTGTTTCCTCCAGCGAACGAGGTGTTTGCGAAAGCGTAGAAGGCGCTTTTGGCAGGATTTTTCTTGCCAGCGTCTACTGCAAATACAGTGAGGCAATTGACCCATATATTGAGTATATGGATGTTTTGTTTTCGCTTGCCGGCAGTGAACCCCTCATAATCGGTGTTGACGCCAATGCAACCTCCCCTCTGTGGTTCAGTAAGGAATCCGGACCCCTAATGGGTAACCGGAGCCAGAATCGGGGGAACGTTCTTGGTGAATGGGTCGTTGCGCGCAATGCCCATGTTATCAACGGTGGCAAGAGTGACATTGACGTTAGTTTTGCCAACGAGGCAGCTTTTAGGGCGTTTAGCTTTAGGTGGCGTGTTAGTGTAGGAGTGAGTGATCACAACTGGATTCAGTTTGAGATCGCTCACGCAATAGAAGAGAACGATAGAGTTTCCGACAGGAGATGGTGAGTGCGAGGCGCTGATTGGAGTGTTTATGGTGCGCGTATACTTGCGGAGGTTTCCTCCCTGACACCACAAGTGTACGGTAGCTTAAGCATTGACCGGCAAATCGCTCACATCAATGAGTGCATATGGCAGGTTAACGACGAACTCTTTGAGAGGAGCCATAGGGCGAATTAAAAAAAAGGGTAAGTTGGTGGAACCGCTGTCTGACAGAGAAGCGAAAGGTGGTCAGAAACCTAAGGAAGCGATTAGAAAGGGCTAGGGCGGCTAACGCTGAGAACCTGACTCAACTGGGCATTGCCTTTCGGCAAGGACTCGCTGAGTACAAGCGTCTCATTATCAGCACAAAGGAGTCTCACTGGAGAAACTTTGCCCCTAACAATACAGATGATCCCTGGGGCAAACTCTATAAGATTTGCAGTAGCACTAAAAAGAGTGCTGACATTGAAGGCATTCGTGTGGATAATACGGTTTTATCCACATGGAAAGATTGCCTTACTGCATTGCTTGGTCAGTTCTTCCCGAGAGAGGAGCGCTTTGGGGACTCTACATATGAAGAGCCTCCGGTCCCTCCTGAGTTAAGAGCTGAAGAAGTCGACTATGGTGTTTCACTTCTTCGCTCCAGGAGATCTCCTGGTCTACTGATAAGAATAGGTCTGACCCTAAATCTTATCGGGGCATCAGCCTGCTTCCGGTACAAGAAAAAGCACTGGAAAGGGTTACGGTGGAAAGGGTTCCGGAGAGCATGGCGAAACCAACGTCCCCCTTCCAATTCGGCTTTACAAGAGGCAAGTGTGTCGAGGATGCATGGTCTTTCCTAAAATACAGAGTCCTCAGAAGCAGGGCCAGTGTGGTTATAGGCATCTTTATTGATTTTAAAGGTGCCTTTGATAACCTGAACTGGCAGAAAATAGTAACCAGGTTGCAGGAATTGGGCTGTCGGGAAATTGGGCTTTGGGGAAGCTACTTTTCCGACAAAAAAGCGAGTGTGGTAAGTACGCACGACAGCGTCTCAATTAATGTTGAGCGAGGTTGCCCCCAGGGGTCCATCTGTGGTCCTTTTATTTGGAACCTGATGATGGATCCACTCTTGCAGCAACTAAATGAGCTCTGTGGGTGCTGCGCCTACGCAGATGACCTGCTCCTCATCCTCGAAGGCCAGTCTAGGGCCGAAATCGAGGCATTGGGAGAAAGAGCTGAATGGGGAGAAAGCGTTGGGGTAAGTGTGTCGCAGGATAAGACTGTTTCAATGAAGCTCAAGGGCAAATTGAATGTAAGACGTCGGGCTCCTGCAATACGTTTGAACGGCGTTGGCATTAGATGTGTGACTGAGGTCACATATCTGGGCATAAAGATGGGTGAGTGTATGAACTTCATGCCTCACCTGGTTCGAACCAGACAACGCATGGTGAGTGCCGTATGCCAGGTAAGGCGCATTTTGCGAACTGACTGGGGACTCAACAGGCGTTCTGTTCGTATCATATACGATGGCCTTTTTGTTGCCTGTGCAACATATGGAACATCGTTATGGTACGACAAGGTTATGACTGTTGATGGTCGAAGGCGGATCTTGACTTGACAAAGAGTCGCATTGCTTGGATGTTTACCGGTTTGCCACACTGTCTCCACAGAGGCAATGCAGGTGTTGCTTGGAGTGCCACCTCTGGAAGTGATACGTCGTGGTATTGCTTTCAAGATCAGAAAAGGTCTCCTTCTAAATGGGCGCGATTGGGTTTCCCCGGAAGAAGTGGATGGCCTATCCCTGAAGCAGCGTAAAACCTTGCTACACGCATGTGTTCTATCTAAATGGCAATCTAGATGGGATGCTAGCGAAAATGGCAGGGTTACTTACGGCTTCCTAAGGGATGTGCTAAAAATGAGAATTTTTCCTAAACGGAATTTTAACCTCAGCCTGGGCTTTTTGTTGACCGGGCATGGGGTTTAGCGGGGTTGCGAGCTGCTCATGTGGAGTCACTTATGAGGACTGGCTTCATGTCCTATGTAAGTGTCCCAATTATGCTGACATAAGGAACTTGCAGGCTATGGGCATCACCTTTAATGGTGAGACCTACGATGTCAGTGGAATTATCACTGATACCGTACGGTTCGAAAGAACCCGTAGTTTTGCAAATGAGGCATTTCATAGAAGACGCAGTAGGCAGCTAGAGGGTAGATTATAAATTCATTGACCAAATAGTTGAAAGGCCGCCAGTCCTGGGCAGTGAGGTGCCCAACTGGAAGTATCCTCATGGTTGCGAAGCTCGACCGGAAGCTGTATTCTGGTACCACGGGAGGTCAGGAGCCCCCGGAACTATGGTTCCGGCCTGACCTAAGAGTTGGCCCCCTTGTGGGAGTATCGTGGTGACTGTAGGTTTGTACCCAAAATCGCGGGGAGAACAGAACTAATGGTGCTTGGACATCTCATGGCTTGGCATATGTGTAGTCTACTACGACCTGTGCTAAACCATGGGATTGCTATGGAACCAATTGGTCTGCTCGATGTGGAGTTGCATTGCAACCGGGTGCCATGACCCACAGAATGTCTGAGGTATTAGATAGGCCTCGACCCTTCACCAAAGGGCAAGTTCGTGCCTTACACACGACTTCGAATCTGGTACTGGTGGTAGTACTTGTACTACCCGAAGGGCGCTTATCAACGCATTGTTTTGATATCTTGTGCGAAGACGCACCGTAGGTTTAAGCCCTCACGGCAGGTACCTACGTAAAACACAAGAGACATCTGTCCGTGTCGGCGAGGACAGAAAGGCCCCATGATATCGACTTACATTAACTCCTGAGGAAGGGAAGAGCGATTATATTTATTGTTTTTCATTGTTTAGAAGGGTAACATTGATTGACAGTTTGATTTATTTTAGTGACGTATAACTTGTGTCCCAACATTCACGCAAGAAGTAATTTTCATAGAAAACACAGGCTTTTAGCCTTACATAGCAGTGGAACCAAGTATCGTCTCACTGGTAAAAGACAAAGGTTGTCAAAACGAGGTACAATCGCAATAGGCAAAAGGCACAGTAGCAGAGAATAGATCCATTTAAGACGACCGTCAGCAAACTGTAGGAAATAGAGGCGACACTGGATAAGAATTTATCGGCAGTTCTACTTCTTGAGGGACTGTCGGCGATTGTAAAGATGTCTAAGTTGCATTTGACGTCCAAAACAAGTATCTGGGGGTTGACGTTGAGTGCACGAGACTTTTGGAGGCAAGTGATTGAAAAAAGGAGACAAATGGACAACCCAACTTAGCATATACCAATTGGATAAATAAACAAAAAAACATACAAACTACAACCTAGAGCCAACTCCTTTCCATTTAACTGCCGTCTAGGTGGGGAAAAGGGCCATATGGCGAAGGATTGCTATCAAAATAACGAAAAGGCAAAAACTCCACTGCCCGCACTACAGTCGAAGTTGCATATGGTTTTGCAATAACAGCGGAGTCTGCGTTTATAGTTTCTACTGACAACATCGTTTGGTGTATTGATTCCGGAGCTACTTCGCATATGTGTGAGACGAAATATTAGTTCGGAAGTCTGGAAATGTCTGAAAAGGATTCCTACGTAACCTTAGCAAATAGAGAACGAGAGAAAATACTAGGAATCGGAACCGCAGTATTGCCATCACAACTAAACAATGCTGAAAAGCATATTAAATTATTCAGGACTCTGTACATTCCAAATTTAAATCTCAACACGGGCTGAAAGAGCCTTTTCAGCAATTAACTTAAACAAAACCAAACTAAGGTATCAATTTGATAATCAAACCCTCCGTACTAAAATTTTGAAGGACGGCCACAGTGGGATAGAACTGAAGATATACTAGGTGGCGCAAAAGTCATCACCCTAACGAAAGGAGCTATAATTTTTGCTAATTACAGCAAATGTTGATTCTACTTTGACATTTGTGAGTACGCTGGAAAATTGTTGCGAGTTTTGTGCGGAATAATCTGTCGGTGGGAAAACACTACGACGTTTAGCCGCTCGCCTAGAAGAGTACGGGATAACACGAGATGCTGCCAGATCTGGCCTACCCCGGAGCAGCCGATCTGCTGAGAATATCGCAGTTGTGATTGAAGATGTCGCAGGAGACCCCGGAGTATCGACCAGACGACATGCCACGCAATTGGGCATCAATCGGCGGTCTTTACGGAGAATTTTTGGTGAAAGACTGTAAGATGTTCCTTGTTCCCTTACAAAGTTGGGACCGCCAAGCGCATGTAATCTACGCTCAAGTCATCCTGAAGCTCAACCACGAGGTAGACAACTTTTCATCGAGAATCATCATGAGCGACGAGGCTCATTTTCATCTCTGTGGATATGTGAATAAGCAAAATTATTGCTTCTCGGGCATCGAAAATCCCCGAAGAACCATTACATCCGCTCAGAGTTACTGCATGGTGTGCTGTTTACGCTGGAGGCGTCATCGGCCTTATTTTTTGGAAAACGCCGCGGGCCAAACTACTACTGTGGACGGCGAGCGCTATAGGGTCATGCTCAACGACTTTCTCCTTCCTCAATTGGATGTAATTTTGAGACCTGCATTTCCGGGTCGCCTAATCTCTCGTTTTGGCGATTTGCACTGGCCGGCAAGATCGCCGGATATAACCATACCAGATATATTTTTGTGGGGCCTTTTGAAGTAACGAGTCTATGTCAACAAGCTTTAGGCTCTTGAAGCCCTCAAAGAGAATATCCGTCAAGAATGCGACGACCTACCGCCAGAAGTTCTGACAAGAGTGATCTAAAATGCCACAAATCGGGCCCGGATGGTCATCAGTTCTAGCGGCAGCCACATAGCCAATATAATTTTCTCGACTCAATAGAAAAAAATTAAAGACATCAAATAAACATAATCCGAAAGCAGAACCAAAGCTTTTCATTCATAAAAAAAATTACAGCCAAAGAACATCGGGTGACAATTTTTGCACTACCTTGCATATTATATCTTTTTTTTTGTAATTAGCGTGGTCGAAGGAAAGTTAGGGAAGCAAAAAGCGTCATAACGATGCGCGTTGGTCTTAAATGTATGGAAGTTATAATGACTGGGGAATAAAGATCTCGGCAGGCCATTCCATTAGTGAGTTGTACGGCTTAAGATAGAATCATGTTATCTTCGAGTACGTCCGAAAGTGGGCTTGAGGGTACACTGATGAATGATGAGCATTCAGAGTAAGATGGGTGTTACGGTTGAAGGTTTGAAGGCGCGGAATACTATTGGCAATTTCGGCGTAGCACTGGTGGTGAAAATAGGGATAGAACAAGGTGAGGCAAGAGGCATTAAGTCGGTGTCTGATAAAGAATATTTGCGTTTACATACAAGCAAATGACTCATCACCTAGTAAGACTTGGACTGATTTGTTGTATGTGATATAAATATGTAACTTTGAACTAAAATGTTTCTTTTTGGTTTATAAGAATTCTTTTGTTTTGTATTTGTATTTGTATTTATTAATTAAGTATCGCTTACACGATAAGATAATGGAATCTTACCGTGTGAAAGCCTCAATTTTTTTAAAAAATATTAGATACCAATATGTGCAAGTATATTATGTGTATGTATAACAATAATAAGAGTGATAGAAGAAGTAAGTTTACAATTTATTTATAAAAAAAAAGAAAAAACAAACGAATTAAACATTTTAAATTCTAATTGTTTCATTGGCCAGATATTTTAAGAGAGATGACTTAAATTTATTAGTGCTTCTAATTTTCCTAATATTAATGGGCAAGGAATTTCCCAGCCATACAGAATTTACGAAAAATTGGCGTTCAGAAGTCAAGCAGGTATTGCTCGTTTGAACAAGCATACATGATCTACCTAACTGAAGGAAGCATAGCTTAT
The DNA here is from genome assembly GCA_963966105.1 of Volucella zonaria. Lineage (NCBI taxonomy): Eukaryota > Metazoa > Arthropoda > Insecta > Diptera > Syrphidae > Volucella > Volucella zonaria. The sequence continues at coordinate 30,258,658 of OZ014530.1, read as the reverse complement.
TGAATAGGGCATATTTTGCTTAGTTTGAATTATATCATGCAAGAGGCTTAGGGTTCTATATTTGAGCATGTTATCAAATGTACATCCACTGATTTACTTTCAATAAAAGCAAACATGATCATATCATTTTAGGTTAAATACAAAGTGGGCAATATTATTATATACGACATTGAGCTTTCTTCTGGACTCATAGTCAGGGCAGCAAATGATCCCAGAACAATAGAACAGAATCCGCATTAGTAGGGTTTTCACTACCAAAAGCTTTGTCCGTGTAGGGATAAAGCTATGTGTGGTCCAGAGAGCACGTAGTCCACCGTATACCTTACCTATAATAGCGTTTATGTGGGTAGACCAAGTAAGGGTCCGGTTAAATATCAGACCAAGGTTGTTGGCGGAGTCAACGTACTCTATTGGACTTTGAGGTAGTCGGATTGATGGAAAGTGACTAAGATCCAATTTTCTTTTATGGATCACAAGTGCTTTTGTCTTTTACGCATTAAGGCACAGTTCGTTCTTAGCCGACCAAACAAGTATACGCTGGAGATCTTCATTTACCTGCGCAGTGGCTTCGTGAATTAAATTCATTGGAAAGCGTCAGTGGATCTGGGCATCATCAGCGAATATATGGATTGTGCTAGAGCGAGAAAATCAATGGTCCAAGAATAGAGCCTTGCGGTACCCCCCTCTTTACTGACAAAGGACATGGGCATCGGTTACCCACTACAACCCGTTGCTGTCTCCGTTCTAAATAGGAAAGTATAAGTTTTGTGGAGGGCAATGAAAAATTAAACTCTTCCCTAAGCTTTGAGCAAAGAATAGTGTGGTTAACCGTGTCGAATTCTATCGAAAAGTCAAGTAACGTCAGAATTGTAACACGGTTTTCATCAACAACTTTTCTAATTTTATCGACGATCATTAATAACGCAGTCCTGCAACTTCGTTTTTGACAGAAACCAGATTGATTCTCGCAGAGCAGTTTTTTTAGTCAAAAGATAGTTTTGTATCTGAATTAGAACGCATTTCTCAAAAACTTTTGAAAGGAATGGCAAAATTGAGATTGGCCTGACTTCCACCGTATTTCCATTCGATTTCTTAGGAATAGGAATAATTTTAGCGTATTTCCAATAAGCGGGAAAGACTGATATCGTTAAAATTGAGTTGAAGACGTGTGTTCTAAAATTCAGTAAATAAGGAAGCAGAATCTTAATAAATTTTGGGTGGATTTCGTCGAGTCCCGTAGCGTTTGATTTGATCGATAGTACCGCTTCTGCAACGTCTTCCTCGTTTAGCATGTAGAAATCGAAGTATGATTCTCTACAATCGTGACTGGTCGAAAGTGGTTGGGCTTACTGAGAAAAGATCACTCGACGCTAAGAAAATTGAGTTAAGCTGGTCGCAGTCTACGAGTATATCATCAAGAGCTTTAGGCCTTTGTTTTCCTAACCCAACTTCACAGATATATTTCCAAACCTCTCTGCCTGGGGAACAGCTACCAAATTTCCTATAGTCGAAAACGCGCTTGGAATTTCTTATTTTAGAAACCGTTTTATTGCGGAATTTGTGATATTTATTCAAAAATATCATCCATTCGGTATTTCTTCCAGCTTTTATAGGCATCATCATGCTTTTTCATAAGCTGTAGGATATTAGGGGTAAGCCATAGAAGAAAATGAGGCTTGGCAAGTTTTGCTTTTAACGGCACATGTTTGTTGAAGAGGAAAGCAATTTTTTCCTGCAGAAAGTTAGTTTGATCATCAACAAGGGCCATCCGATATATACACTCTCAGTATGTGGCTATAGTATCTGCTTGCAATTGAGCATAATTTAGGTTATAAGACTCTAAACATGACTTTAGACTCAGAAAATTCGTGTTTAGCGTGGAAAGTTAGATACATCAAGTCATGCTTTGAGAATGCAGGTGCTGAGAGTTGGCTCTACAACAGGACTGTCCCCATATTGGATACAAAAATTGAATCGATAAGAGTCGAAGCAGTGGTCGTAAAGTGTTTAGGGCCTATGTGCCTATGGAGCCGGATATATCTAGCAGGTTACAATTAAAATCGCCACATATAACTATGTTAGTGGCAGTATAGCCTTTCTCCTCGAGGATTGCATAGAGTGGAGCAAACGAGATGGAGTTATTTGGTCTGTAAACTACGCCGATCAATATTTTCTCATGACTACATTTGATGCTTAGGAAATAATATTCGAGAGGGCAGTCCTTGCTTGATTTGCATACAAAGTAAAAATCGAGTGTGTTCCGTACATACAATGCAGCCCCATCTCCGATGCGACTGACTGTATCAGATCGAAAAAGCTCAGAACATCAGCATGAAACCATGTTTCAGAAACACATATGACGTCAATTTTAGAGTTGGGTGATAGCTTCTAATGTTTGGTGAGTTTGAACGACAAAGCTTCTTCCGTCCTTTTTTAATTTAACGTAAACTAGACCCAACTTGGTCTCTTCCGTTCTGGCTTGAAAGATTGTTATGATTTCTACGGAGGTGTAATCGAAAAGTATTTCTCAATACTGGTGGTGTTTGGACATCGATGGTAAGACAAAACTCATTGAAGGAATTAAATAGGTTAATTAAGATGTGGGATCCCGAAGAGGACAGCGTCAGCGACAAGCTCCTTTCATTTTTATTAGTGAAAATTGGCGTTTCGTTTACTTTTTTCTATTCAAATATTCTTCTCTGTTTAGTTGATAAAAATGCGTGTCGAAAATCATCATATTCGTCACCACAAGAAAGGATGCAAGGGGGCATTATCATTTCGCGATCTCAACGAACTTTTTGACGAAGGAACAATTGCCAAAAGACATTATAGGGATTGGTTTGCCCGCTTAAAATTAGATGACACCAGCTTTAAGGACAATTCAGGAAGAAATCGGCCATCGACTTTCGACGATCAGGCACTTCTGGCAGCCGGAGAAAGGACGAAAACATGCCAACTGAAAAACTCCAATATCGGCCAATCAATGATGGCTCCCACATCAACTCTCTGACAACAACTAGCCCGAACTTGTCCGAATTTTCACCGATCTCAAGAATCTCGTCACAGGGGATGAATCGTGTCTTCTTTTCAAAAACGTCAAAACGCCGAAAGGAATATCGAAAGCCGTGCACTGTAAGATGGCAATATGCTGGTGTTGTTGGACAGAAGTAGAATCATTCACTGGTAAATCATTTCAAACGGGATTTGTTGTTTGTGGAGCAAAGATGATGAATGTCAATAAAGGCGGATTCAACACCAACCGCGAAAAAACGACAAAATTGTCTTCCACCCCAATAATGCACGTCCACATGTTGAGCTTTGTGGCGTCGAATCCATCGATAATAAGGAATGGGAACTTCCTCAACCTACTGTCTTTGACTTCCACCACACCACTCTCTACCACAAGTCCGTTCTAATTCACCACTCCAACCCACCTTAGTTTTAAGTTTAAGTTTAACCAAAATTACGCATTGTATATCGCTCACTGACCCCAACTATTTGCTAGTTATAGAGCCCTTAAGTCTCAGAAAATAAATAGTCCTTAAATAAACTCCTTGCCGACGCTTGTAAAAATGATAAAAACGTTTAAATCAATTCAAATAACAATACCATTCACAATAACAATTACAGCAGTCTGTCCATACACCGTTTATCTAATTCAACAACCATTTTCAATGTTTACTCTAAGACTAAAACCATTTAACGCCTGAAAAAATTATTTTGTTCTCTACACTATTTCAAAAGTAATTCTCCACTCACTTGAATGTTGATTTCCGATTTCTCTCTCCAGATTTGCAGTCAAATTCTTCATACTCTTCGCATCTAGAAGATACTGTGAGAAGGTCTTATTATCGCCGCGAAACTGATAAGCAAGACTCTGCATCATCAGGTAGCACGTATTCATCCCAGCAATGTTCATCTGTCCGTTGCGTTCATGCAGAAACATTGCTGTCTGCCACTTGTATCTACACAAGAAGAAGAAGAAGAATCTTTTCTATTTTTATCTAAAGATACAAACTCCATTTCATACTCACTGTTGCATTACCCTTATAGTTAACTTTGCCAGAGACTGAAAACTCACAATCCCGGTCCTCAGGAGCATGAAGAACTCATCGCTGCATGAAGTCTTCTTCTTTTCAAAGTCATAAGTAGCACCGCCGACGGATATTACAGGAGTCCCCTGCCCGTGGAAGTACTTTGTTATACGTGCCACGGATGCTGGAACACAGAAACAAATCAAATAGAGGGTGGTAGCAATTAACATGGACTACAAAGAAACTCACCCAAAGGATAATCACAAGATGGTCCAAAGATGACATGTGAGCAGTTTTTCAAAATCCCATCCATGGCGTTAATTAGCGCAAAGGACGCATCACATCTGTCGTCCTGGGGAATCCATTCGAAGCGCACATACGGTGGGATGAGTTGGGCATCGCGGATTTTATCCTCAGCAACTTTAAGGACTGGTAGCACACGACCCAATGAAGCCTCGTATACATTGCTTAAGGGTAGAAGGACTAGTGCTCTTATGACGCAATTCCGAGAGTTGTTCTTGGTAATGCAAATCGACTCACAGGGTTCAGTATCCTGAGTCCGGCAGCTGCATTCTGCTATGGGCAGAAGGGTTATTGCTAATAGTGGAAGAAGGAAACGAAAGATTAAACGCCATGCTGGAAGCATTGTATAAATGTTTGTCCGGCATTTTGAAAGTTTGGAATCAAGATGGAGTTTATGGTTGACGGTGATATTGGTAGAGGAGACACTATCCTCTTCACCTTTTGCGGTCGCTTCCTTTTGAGACTGGCACAGGACGATTGGCAAATCACTTTTGTTACAATCTAATCGCATAGTACCCGGACTCGTAGCTTCGGATTAGGATGAGATCGCAGATTGGAGGTCATTTACCACTTAGGAGTAATTGTGAGAACTGACTGGTGAACTGGTATGAAACGATGGGAGTCTAGGAGGGCTTGAGCCATATAAATCTGAAAAAGAAAAAATGAAAAAAAAATAATGAGAAAGTGGAAAAAGGCTACTGTTAAATTTATTCTAAGGTCGTGAGGCAGTAGAGAACAGGAACTAACAACTCTACAAAGACTTAGCGGCGTGTTTTGATCGAAGCCCTTTAGGTTAAAATAGTTAAGGCACTTGGTTAAAGGGTGAGATACACTTGCAGTTCTGTATGCATTCTTTCCAATATTAAAGGGTCCTGATGAAGAACTTTCTTAATAAGCTTTCAGCTTAACTTTCGTCATTTCAGGTCTGTTGTTGCATCCCTACGTAAGAGGCTTTTCCTGTTCAACATAAGTCTTCACACTGTACACCGGAATCATGGGTGTGGAACCTTCCTTTCTTTCGCTGTCTTGGCGGGACAGGATGACTTCAGGGTCAAAGATCCTAAGCTTTTGGAAATAACCCAGGTGAGACGTCAAACTACCAGACCAGATTGTTCAATAGTATGGAGGTGACCGCAAACGATTATAATGCAGATGGTATTCGCAATAGCAATAATCTCTAAATGGTCTTCTCAAACGCGGCCGGGCATGGACTATAGATGGAGCTGTAACAAGGGTCACTAGATTCTCTATTTCGATGACTCCTGAGATTCTTTCTACGACAGGTTCAGTAGGTTGGGCTGGAACGATAGAGAGACTATTAAAGAGGTTAAGCCCGTTACGGTTAAACTTTATTAGAAAAGACTGTCGGTTAATCACAGCGCTACTTTTGACGGCTTGAAATGGCTCGAGATTGCACACTCTAAAGGCCACTGTCTAAGGGGATGTGAAAGAGGAGAAAAAGACATGAGGCGAACGCACGTCGCAAGGAGATGCTAAGTGCTGTCGAAGGCGCTAGTGCTAAAATTCTAACTTCTCCACCGGCGATATAGACAAGATAAAGGTGATACTATCCCTCAGACAACAGAAACACTTTAACACTCTCGTGTCTCACTCTGCTTCATCGCTATTCTACCATCAGTGCTCCATAGAAATCGCCAGTATCATTCCGCCCTTCAAATCTTCAACCGTAACACTGGTCTCGCTATGGACCTTCATCAGCATACCCTCAAGTCCACTTTCGGACGTACTCTAAAATATCGTGAGTCGGTCCTGAGCCATGGAATGCCCTGCCTAGCTCTTTATTTCCTAGTCATTATAACCTTCAAACATTTAAAACCAACGTTCATCGGTACCTCTCTTTCTATCCTCCCTGATTTTCCTTCACTCGCGCTGTGTGCAAGCGTTTTAAGGGTACTTAAATCTCTTGAGCCTGAAAGGTAGAAACAGTTAGAACCTTAACAGCGCCCCCATAAAATGTTTCGAATTGATGTATCCAAAAAGGAAAGACTACTGCAGATCGCCCTATCCATTTCGAATGTAAATTTGCAGCGACTACGTAGGCAAGGCAAATAATTTCTAACCAAGACACTAAGAGCTAACTTGGAGGAAGAGAGGAATCTTTACAGATCGAAGCAATAACATTATAAGAGACTGGTTCGAATTTAGAAAAGTGACTTTTACAGAGACAGGCGAAAAGATAGAACAACTCAGTGACACCTCAAAAGGAACAAATCAAAAAGCCTGCAGGCACTCAGAAGATCAGATGTTACCTGCAAAGCTGAGTCGCTCGCTGAACCTCTTACACATGCTTGAGATTCACTTACCAGGTAAGCTGATGAGAACCGTGCCGAAATCAGCTCCAGCTGCAAATGAGCTGAGTAACACAATCGGTCATAGCTGGCCTCCGTCATCGGTTTTGGTGACGGATGACCTCGAGTCGCCTGGCGCCTACCGATGGCATGTATCACTGCTAGCTCATAGAGCAGTAAGAGTACGTCTTATACCGAAAATCGAAAAGATGACTACAAGCTCGCCAGAACTTCAAGCTAATGAGTCCGACTTTTTTCGTCTCGAAGAAAATATTGAGCTTCATATGCGAAAAACTGTTTTACGAATGCATCCTCAGACCAAAATTCTACCTGTATACCATCGCGGTAGATCCTGCGAGCGTACTCTTCGAAATATGCTGAAGGAGTGCGACAAGAAGTAGCACGCCCTTACTGCATTTTTACCAACATTGAGGGTGCTTTCGGCAGCGCAATTCTTGTCAGTATGTGCAACTCGGCCAGATAACACGGCCTAGATGAATCACTAGTTCCGTGGATCAAAGCAATGGTAAACAGCGCACTGATTGTTGATGGTGACTGGCCAATATGTGAAAGCGGGGTAAACAGGGGTTGCACGCAAGGTGGCGTTGTATTTCCACTGCTATGATACATGTTGGTCAACTCACAACTCAACGCCAGACGTCTATGCGCAGGCATACGCGAATGATGTAGCTGCACTGTATGTTGGATCGTGTCTGGCGGCTGGATACTATAAAGGGTAGCTAGGCCAGTTGTGATCGATGATGGATTCTCCAAGAGAATCTCGGCCTTCTGGCAGTGCAAGTCGGCAGCACATGGGGCCTCTCACGTCTATGCTGTTTTTACCAGACTCCAAAGAACGGTCTGTCTCGGCTGCAGGAGGGCTCTCCCTAACACACCTGGCTCTGCTCTAGATGCATTTATGAATATCCCTCTCCTTGATATTTATATCATGGGCTGAACTCTCAAAGCCTTTTAAAAAGAAGTGGACTTTGGCACAGCACGTACTAGAGCTTTGATGGTCTTTCACGCCGGCTGTCTTTTGACTCTGGTCTTATGGACACGCCGTTTGATGCAATGGCACTAGAACTTCAGCTGCAGAAAAAATACAGAATCGCCTTTCGCCTTGCCCAAGAATGGTTTCGACTAATATCTCTGAGCCAGAGTAGTCACGGATGGCTCCAAAACCGATTCAGGATACGTGTCTGGTGTCATTCTGGAGGACGACAACGTTAGACTTCACTACTCATTAGGAAAACTTGCGTCCGTCTCAAGTGGAAATATACGCAATCTTAATGGCAACAAAGCTGCTGGACGGCTTACGGCCGGAGGTATTTAAAGGTGCTAGAGAGCATACACCAACTCAGTTCTTAGATCTGGTTAAAGGAGTTTATGCCTGATCTGGTCAGCATCGCTTGCCCGATTCACAAAAAAGGAGTCCCCCTCAACTGCGTCAACTATAGAGGAATAAGTCTCCTCAACATCGCGTACAAGATCGTATCTGCCATATTATGAGAACGTCTTCGTCAATAACCTGAGTAGCCCCTGTCAGTGCAGTTTCGGACCAGGAAAGACCATGATCGTCCAAATCTTCACACTCCTGCAGATACTGGAAAAAACTCCAGAAGTCCAAATCGATACCCACCATCTTTTCATCGATTTTAATGCTGCATATGGCAGCTTTTTTAGAGACGAGCTCTATAGATCCATGTCAGAATGTCGATAAAGAGCGTTCGTTGCTTCGTCAAGGTCGGTAACAGCTTAACCGAGGCCTTTGATGGCAAAGAGGTTTTAGACAAGGTGTCACGCTGCCATGTGACTTCCATAATATCATACTTGAAAGAATTTTGTGGAACCCGCAAGTAAACACTGAAGGCGCAAACATTCAAAGGTCTGTGCAGCTCCTATCGTACGCCGGTGATATCGACACAGTGGGCTGTGTCGGTGCGTTCGCTAGTATTGAAACGGAAGTTGCCCAAATAGGTTTAGCGGTATACGAGAGAAAAACTCTCGATGGATTGGACAGAACGTCACAATCGACAGCTATAGTTTCGAGGTAGTAAAGGACTTTATCTACCATAGCTCTGCTATAAATTCTACCACCAGCACCTCAGCAGTAATAAAAAGAAGAATCACTCTTTCCAGTCGCTGTTTTTCTGGGCTAAGAAGACAATTGTGTAGCAAGGCCCTATCCCGAAAAATTAGGAAGACTCTATGTAAGACCCTGGTCATCCCGTTTCTACTTTATGCCCTGAAGCATGGGGTCGGACGAGAGAAAAGTCGTTCGAAACATATTCGGTCCCATTTGGGTTGACGGGTTTTGCAGGAGAAGATTCAACGACGAACTATACAAGCTGTTCAGCGACATCGACTTAGTCAGGAAACAGCACATTGGTTGCCTGAGATGGCTAGAACATGTAGACCGAATGGACACCAACTCTCCGGCCCGTAGAGTCCTCGAATCTGACCCAGAGGGACAAAGCAGTAGAGGACGTCATATTTTGTGACGCGCACAAGTAGAAATGAACCTTAATCGACTTGGAGTGGGCAATTGGATGCAACTAGCTAAAGACCGGACTAACTGAGGAGACTTGTTAGTTGAGGCCCATGTTTAACCCGAACTGAAGCGCCACCTAAGTAAGTAAGCAATGGCAGCGAACTATATTGTGAACTAAATATGGTAAATACATTGTATCTATAGCCGCAGTCACGCTGCGCTCAGAGCCCTCTCACGATCTCTAAATTAGATTGAGAATGCAGGGTTTCTCTGAATGGAGTCAGAAGGCTGAATTCACAGAGCCTTGTTTGGGTCTCAGGTCCCAATAGGATCAAGTAAAATGAATTCTAGGCAAAGCTAAGGGGAGTGTTTTTCAAGTCCCTACGCGACGTAGGATATCGGTTTCAGCTACCATTGACATTTGTCGTCAGCATAACTGCAGACTTCATGACTCTTCTGGTTGCCGGCAGATCAAACGAATACTTTCCAACGACGCTATACTGACACATCCTAAATCAAGATCGACAGCATGAGGAATTTGCGAGTAACATGCCCCGGCTATATGGATATGCAGCTCCTTCAAAACCATCTTTCAGGAAGCTCATTTCATCATCCCTCTTATGAGGACACACTACCTGTAGGTGTGAACCCATCCCATGTATATCGTCTTCCCGGGACTCAACCATTCTCGGTAGTGTTGCTAATTTCTTCCCCTGTCAATTCCTTGGACGAGTCCATTAGCTCCAATTGCCATCACTGAGAGGTGAAATAAGCAAATCCCATTTGTAGAAGTGCTACACTGTCGTCACTCACCCAATCACTGAACCGCCTTTACATCTTTTCAAACAATTTCGACCAAGTCTAGATATGCTCTATTTCTTTGAAACCGTGCCTCAACGGCCTTTCCAATATAATTCTACCAAAAACTAAAGAACCCGCAGTGCACTCATTACGATCCATTCCACGCGCTGAATTGCAAAACACCGATAGTCGCCTTAGAAATGTTACCGTGATGGATTAACGAGCTGTGATCGATTAGTTAATTATTTTCGTACGTGCCATTAGCCTTGAGATAGTTTGATGTTTAATTTTAAAAATAAAATCACCAATCCTTCACGCTGTCAATTCTATTTCCAAGACGTCAATCTTCAAAGTTCAGATACCAGCGCTCGTACTCGTACAGCCTAACGAGCTTCCAAGTGACCAATCGAAATGATTTATGATTGTGTCCGGCTGATTGTCGTTGGAGGGCGCCAAAAACCCAAACGGTAACCCCTTTCAGCAAAAATCTAAATTTAGATCTCCTATCAGCTGGTAATTGAATTTAACTCTTCGATAACGAAACGCCGGAGAATATGCTAGGAACGTTATATTCGAATATCGAATACAAGAAGTCGACACGGCACGAAGAATTTCCTGATAACGAAAACCAAAAACGCAGATACCATTCCAACGCTATGCAAAAACAACGGTAATTAGAATTTAATCCATACAAAATGGCCGGAAATAAAAATAACAAAAATGTGGCAAGAAGATTCCGGGCCCCAAATAGGTCGTACACCTATAGAACGGGCTAACTGGTGTGGGCCCACCTAATCGGTGATTGTGGGGGCTCTGTTTTTACACGGAGCATATTAAGGTCTAAGGTGTTCCTGGTCTTGAGAAAGCTCATTATGATTAATCAGGTGTCAAAATTAGGCTCTGGATATGCCTATTTTGCAAGACTTGAGTTGGCTTTGATGTCACCGGTAGCACTAAGGCTTTTCGGATTCAACTTAATTTATTGGAAAAGTTTGGCACTCGTGATTTGTTGGAATTGCGAAATGGAGGCGAAGCAAAGTCTGAATTCGTTTCTACTCGTAGCGCGAATAAAAAATATAAAATTTGCAGTGTCCGGGGTTTCCTTCACCAGAAAAACAGCTCAATCAGGTCTTCATTTTGTTCGATTTCTTTTGTTTACTTTGGCATATCAATTACTCGTAACTTGATGTTTTTGACGTTGATTGAGTGAAAGTTTAAGCACGTTCAATTGGAAAGATATCGTAGTTGGCCTGCTCGAATGTTTTCATATTTTACAATTGGACTTCTTACTTATTCTCAACCCAAGCTCTAGTCTAAGAGCCGAACTAAAGCTTTTGCCAATGAGTGATGGATCACTAGGGCACAAATGCTCTTTAATTTTTTAACAATCCCAGTGCGCGTTTTTTTGGAAGTGGTTGCATGATGTCAAGAGCTAGCACTTAAATTGACATCGTACAATACGCAGCAGGGTCAAATTTAGAAATATAAGCCTAATTGGCGCTGATGCCCCTACAGAGGATAAGCATGACAGCATCAAAGACGAATTCTATGGCCTGCTTTATTATGATAGATCAAACAGTGCCCCATCAATTGTAATAGGAGATATTTAGGCTTGGTAGGGTAAGAAAGCTGGTTGGCTGCTGTAGAAATAGGGTAGGCACTGAGAGGTGTCAACCTGGCGATATGCAGTGCTGTAACTGTTTCTACATATCAATTGTGCTTACTGGTCAATGTCCATCTGGATTCGACTTGCCAAATTTATAAACGCGAGTGTTGACCAGCACACAAAAAAAACAGCACTATAAACGGGACAACTGATGAATTCCCCAGATGCAATAAACGTTGAAGTAAAATCCCGGAATGAAACAAATGAGACCTTACCCGGGCTACTCCAACATATTTGGAGCTTAGGCTGGTAAGGATTTCCTAGACTAAGTCAGGGTAAAAGAGAGTGTGACGGATGAGCACTTAAGGCACGAACGGCACAACGGTACCACCCACATCCCCGAAAGGGTTGCTGGCTTTGGTCTAACCGAGCCCTCGTCCTAGGGGTATCTACAATGGAACGGATGGAAAATATAAACCACGAAGTCACGAAGCAACAACAAGCCTCGGATACGGACGGATCTACTGTTGACAACCCCTGCAAACGAAACAAGGACAACGAACTTCGGATCTGTACGTGGAATGTAAGGTTTCTTAATAGATCAAGTGCAGCCGTTCAACTAGCGGAGGCCCAGGACTGCTGCAAATCAGATAGTATCATCATCATCCCTGGGCCAGATGGGATGGGCCGTAAAAAAAGTGGGTGAAAAACTGCGGCACCTACTACGGCGGTTGCTATCGACGACAAAAGCAGAACCTGTTTGAATACGGATTCGTTGTTAGAGGCAGACTTAGGCAAGAAGTCCTGAATTTGCGGCATGTTAATGAGCGCCTCGTAACAATCCGTATTAAGGCTAAATTTTGCCAACATTAGGTTTATATGCGCACACGCCTTCACAGAGGAGAAAGATGACGACACCAAAGATGGCTTCTTGCACAAGACCTACGAGGGGTGCCCTAGCTATGCCTTTTAAATTGACCTCTGCAATTTTAATGCAAGCCTAGGAAGAGAGGGCATCTTTGCTACAACTATGGGAACGTATAGCCGGCATGACACCACCTCCGATAAGGGACCCAGCCTAAACGACTTTGCGGCGGGGCGAAACGTTGTCGTAGCTAACACGCAGTTTTCGCATCTCAATATTCATAAGCAGACTTGGAAAACTCCTGAGCAATCAACCATAAATCAGATTGACCACATTGCGATCGACGCAAGGTACTCCTTCAGTATTATGGAAGTCCGAACGTTCCGAGGGGCCAACATCCATCCGGACCTTATTGTAGCCAAGGTGCGACTATGGATATCCAGAACATCGCAAAGGCAAGGTAATATTGTGAGGAAGTTTGACATCGGACGGCTACAACCCAAGAGATCGTCAAATCCTTGTAAGAGGTCCTGTGCCGCCAGCATCAAGTATCGAAGACCAGTGGCAGCATTTCCAAAAAGCCGTCAGAGATGCCGCCTCTGATGTACTGGGTTTCACTCGGCCACCACAACGAAACCCCTGGTTTCACGACGTGTGCCGGCAAACACATGCAGTTAAGCAAGAAACATACAAAGTAACGCTGCATAGAATGACTCACAAGCTCTGCGGGCCGAAGAAGGGAGACGAACACTGGCCTCTCAGCAGGAAGGGAAGGAGCGGGAGAAGCACGCAGTCGAGGAAATTGAAGGATGCGACGGAAGTTTTATCAAAAGGTAAAGGAAACATGCCACGGATACAAATCAAAGCCTGTAGAGATGGGCAAGGGAACATAGTAGTAGAGTCGCAGTCGATGCTGAGGATTTAGAAAGAGCATTCCCGTAGACTATAACAGCGATGACGAACCAAATACCGTCAGGTAGAATGAACTTTTCAACCTGGACGAGTAAACCAACAATTCCGTCAACCCGACCTGCATGCAGTGAAGGAAGCCATATCTAAGCCATATCTAAGCTGAAGTTCAAAATAGCTGCGGGAGTGGACGGCCTTATTGCCGAGCTGTTCAAGGCGGCAGGCGATGGCTTGGTAAGGCGCATACACCAACTCATATGTAAAATATGGTCGGACGAAAGTATGACCGATGAGTGGAACCTCAGCATTATTTGTCCGATCCTCAAAAACGGAGACCCCCTAAACTGCGCCAACTATAGAGCCATCGGACTGCTTAACATCGCCTACAAGATCCTCTCTGTCGTATTGTGTGAACGCCATTCGTCAGCAACCGGATTGATGCATTTCAGAGTGGCCTAAAGCCAGAAAAGTCCACTTTCGACCAAATAGTAACACTACGGTAGATTTTGGAAAAAGCCCTTGAGCTCCAAATCGATATACACAGAGAGCAATGTCTAGTTTTAGCATCCCTGCTAAACTCGCCCGCAGCAAGATGTTAGAGAACGCACGTTGCTCCATCAAGTTCGGTAAAGAGCCCACCGAGACCTTTGATGTCAAAAAAGGACTTAGACATTCTTGAAACTCTTGGAAGGATGGTGCAACATTCACACACTAACAGAAGAGACACAATATTTCAAAAGTCCGTCCAATTACTCGCACACGACATTGACATAATCGGAAGAAAGCAGCGTAATGTCATTGGTGCATTCGCGAGTATTGAGACGGAAGGGACGAAAATGTGTTCAACGGTCAACGAGTGCAAGACCAAATATATGCTGTCAACAAGAAAGGACACTCAACACCGGCGTCTTAGATAGAACATCACCCTCGACAATTATAACTTTGAGTTAATTAAGGAATTGCCTACCAAAGCTCCGCTGTAAATTCAAGCAAAGACATCAACGCTGAGATCAAACGAAGAATAATTCTTGCCAGTCTCTGCTTCATTGGGTTAAGGAGGCGATTAACTAGCGAAGCCCTCTTTCGAACAACAAAAGTGACTCTGTATAAAACCTTAATAATTCCAGGCCTGCTCTATGGCGCAGAAGCATGGACTTTATCAAGAATGGAAGAGGGTGCTCTTGGCTGCTTTGAGAGGAAAATTCTTGTCCTTCTGTTATAGAATCAATAGTTCTTGATGAAAAGGCAACACGATATCTTCCAAGTTACTGAAGTTAGTGTCCCACTTCTGTTCGAATTCGTATACGGTTGTACAACTCGGAATGTCTTCTTACCCAACTCCAGATTCAAGGCGCAATTTTCTTCCCCATTTTGGAAGTCACGAGTATAATCTTTGAAAATCTGTCTTGAAACCAAGACACCAATTTCATAGCAATCAAATGAAGTGGTTTGTAATTGACAGTCATTATCAAGTTGCTGCATAATATAAATTGCAATTAATCAGACTGAAATCACTTGCTAATCAGTAAGCCATAAATTTCCAATTTTCAGCCTAAAGTAACAGACGAGCATTTAGATATACTCGAACATATTTCTTGATATTTTGCCATATTTCTATTTTTAAATTGTGTTATGGAGTTCTTTAAATAACTTCTTCTAGGCTCGTATCAGTTCCGATAACACACATACGAAGAGGTAACCAACAATTATCGCACGGTTTCGAACAGAGCAAACCGAAATAGAAATATTGAGAATACCAAACCAACGCCCTGAGAATTTTATCGTTAATAGGTTGCTGATGGAAGATCACTAGTTATCAAGAAAATGAGAAAACTTTGGCGGAATAATGTCTATCAACCTTTTTTTGATGTTTGTTTTTGTTTTGGTTCCATGCGTGATAATGGGTGTGGGCTGTGGGGGTATCTAATCTCCAATGGGTTTCAAAAGGTTTATATACTCGTACAAGTAAATCGTGGGTCATTGCCCTAGAATTGACGATCTCTTGCTTGATAGTTCGAATGATCATTGATCAGGAACTGAGGGTCAATATGATTCAAAACCTTAAGTTACGACAAACTTTTTTTTAAATAAATTCTCGAATGATTCACTACATTGCTGTCAAATTAGGACTCGAACCAGAAATATCAGCCAAAATGACTCAAATTAGAAAACTACGATGTGAGTCATTATGGTATGGCCTTGCCAGAAAAAATGCCTTGATATTTACCACAAGGACATTTTTCTTATACGAGTAACTGTGACATTTTTCCTACCCATATCAATTTGCTCCTGACTTAGAAATAAAGTTGGCTTCGAATCTGTTGGGAGCAGGGATTACAGTGGAAGATTTTAATACAATTTCACGATAATGTTTTCCTCGGAGTACTTTGCCGCTTTAAATTAAGTCAAATTTCAATTTTGGATAGCAACCAAAGAAGTGGCTGGGTGTTGCACGATTAGTGTAGGAACTGAGTGGAGTTAACCTGGCTATGCGCAGTGATCTTACCATGACTAGACACCAAATGTGCTTATTTTGACTTATCCGTTGCCCACGGGAACCTGTTACACAATTTAACACGACATGGAGTCTGTCTAGCTTCCTTTGCAACATCTTCAGCCTGCGTTGCCTTATCTTAGGCTAGACAGACTCCGTACAACGAACAGATGTTTATCAATCTAGCCGTTAAAGGTGCCCCGAATTACGCCGATGTTGCTAGGATTCCAGAGTTTTTCAAAAAGTGGCATGGTATCACCATCAGAAAATGCACTGCACTTCCAACATCCCATCATAAAAATAAGCGCAATTTTAAACTGAACTTACCAGCTGAACGGTTATTTGTTAACCCATCCAACACAACCGTATCGCCGATGGCGCCCTCAAAAAAGTACAGCCCGATCACTCCTCCCAGATAAACACCGCACCAGACAGTGGTGGCTTTGAGTGGATGTAATGGCTCTTCGTGCATCACACGCGGATTTTCAGTGCCCCAGAAATGAAGATTTTGCTTATTGACTTAGCCGCTTAAGCGGAAATGCGCCTCGTCGCTCATGATGATTTTCGACACAAAATCGACCTCTTTGTTGTTGAGATTGAGGATGGCTTCATTCACACGTGACTGACGGTCAGGAGGCATTAACTGATGCACTGTTTGCACTTTGTACGGGAACATGTGTAAGTCTTTCACTAAAATTCTCTAGTTGATGTTTTTCGTCTAGTTGATGTTTTTTTCGTTCTCAGCGACCTCGGCAGCCACAGCCGCGATATTCTCAGCCTGTGGTTCCATTCTGTTCGAGTCGAGTAGCTAAGCGCCGGAATGTTTGCCCTGTTGACGCGACACGATTAGGAAATCGACGTCGAAATTCACGCTGCCCTAACACCACCGACCGATTATTGGTCAAGAACATCGACAAAATTAATCCACGCTCTTGCGGAGTATAGCGCTCCATTGATTATCTGTTTGTACACTGCAGCTGTCTAGTTCACAAATGTCAAATATGATAACGACGCCATTTGCAAAAATTATAGCATCTTCCGATAGCGTGATTAATTTTGTGCCACCATGTACATCCCAAACCATCACACAAACGTGTCTCTTTTAATTTAACACTTACCTCTGATACGGTCACTGCTCAACCACCTACACCCCTTCCCCTATTTCGATCTAACAACTAGGGCCAAATACCTAAATTTTATTAGCTCCCGTATCTTAAATCCCGCTTCTAACTCACCTTCTTTCGCCCCCAATCATTGAATTGTCCAACAAAATGTAGACACCACGAAATATCGTTATGTGCTCTCTAGGCTAAAAGATAAGAAGGCATACGAGAATATACGTCTCGTTCTCGACAAATCCGATTCTGTTTGCTTTGAGGGAAAAACCAGAACAAGCGTCATGGTGTCGGCATGGTGAAGGCATAGTGAGGATATAAATAGTCCCTGGAATCTTTACAACAGGTACTAGGCAATTTTCAACACACCTCCCCAAATGGTTGCAGAAGGCCTTGCTATTTTCCGGAACTCTGTATTGTACAATCTAAGAGAGTGCGAAGCTATTCCCATCTTCTTACAATGTTTTCCGAGATGACAATCATTTTTTCCCTAAGGTTGATGATCCTGCCCTCCCTCCCTCCATGCCGCGGCACCCTCCTGACCATTCAAAATAGCCTTAACTCTTCTCTCGTAGGTATGGTACGACTCGAGTAGTAAAGAAGCTGTCAGGGATAGAGAAATGCTGTTTCGGTCCTTCAAGACCAGCCCAACAGTGGAAAATAGAAAAAAGTTTAAACAAGCCAGCAATTACTGCATCGTCTCTCTTAAACGTGTAAAATTCCAATACGACCAAAAACTGAGTCAGAAAATACTACAGTGTTCCAAAGGTAGTAACGATTTTTGACCGTTCGTCAAAAATATTAGAAATTCTGCCTCATCCTCCATCCCAACGCTCATTTATAATGACATTCCTGCTGTCAGCTCTCTGGACAAGGCCAGCTCAACACTCCCGGATTGTGCTTTGTCTCCACCTACACTTGAGTGCGTCGAATCTTCAATGGGACAAATCCACTTTCGCACTCGTGTAGTAGCAAGAGTTGTTAAAGATCTCAATAAATCCTCTGGTCCAGATGGTATATCTCCGCTCCTTCTGAAGAGGTGTTCTTCCTCGCTGGCAAAACCACTGCGTAAGCTTTTTCATCAATCCTACTCCTTATGACTCTTTCCGAGCAGATGGAAAACAGCATTTGTCCAGCCCGTCCCTAAAAAGGGAGAATCTTCTTCCCTCTCCTCCTACAGAACCATTGCACTTACGTCCCTTCTCGTCGAGGTCATAGAAACGCTGATAAACCGTCAGCTCATGGAATATCTTGAAACACGAAAACTTCTCAATGACCGGCAGTATGGTTTTCGCAGCGATAGGTCCACTGGTGATCTGTTGGCATGTCTCGCCGAAAAGTGTAACCAAAGCGCACAGCAATCTGACGAAAGCGAGATAGTTGCACTTAACATTTCCAAGGTATTTGACAGAGTTTGGCGTCAGGCTCTTTTGTCGAAAATGTGTGCTTATGGGATCGATGACCCTCTTCTTCAATTGATGGGAATTTCGGAACGTTCAAATCAAGTTATCTTAGATGGTTTCACAAACTAAATGCTGGTGTGCCCCAGGGCTCCGTTCTGTCTCCGACACTATTTTTAATTTTCATCAACGATCTCTTGTCAGCTACCTCTAGTCCAATATATTCCTTTGCTGACGACAGTACTCTCTGCTTTTCATATACGTTTCCGGACTCACGTCCCAGCTCAGTGGTGTCTCTAACGTCATAGGTAGCCAACTAGACTTTATTTTCACTGGCGACCATGTTTACTCCACAGTAACCTTTTTAACGATTCTAAGTCATTTTATCAATTCGTCAATCACAAAAGAAAATCTGACGTTCGATAATATAGCATCTACCGACCTACATACTTTTGCCAACTTTTTTGCAATCTTTTTTAAAAAAATCATTTGCAGACAACTCTTTCGTAACGGACTCCAAATATTTCAATTACCTTGCCAATGGAGAAGGCCCCTCTCTCTCACAATCTTTTGATCCTACTCTTATTGAAGAAAAGTTACGAAAACTTACTGATGAATCGGGCCTCCAGCAATATTTCTCAAAAAGTGCGTCTTCAATATTTCTCTCCCACTTTCCTTCTTATTTCGTCTATCCCTCATACAAGGGGAATTTCATAACTCTGAGTCACAAAAAAGGGATCAAAGAAATAGGTAACCAACTAACGTCCCATTTCTTTTTCTCAAGTATTTTATACGAAGTGCTAATCTTTCAGTGCAAGTTCCTTATATCTCCCAGTTAGCATGGATTTCTGAAAGGTAGATCAACTACTGCAAACTTAGTTGAATTTGTATCCTTTGCGCTTTCAGCCCTAGAAGATGGCAACGAAATCGATGTTATTGCTACAGATTTTGCTAAAGCCTTTGATAAAACATCTTATCAATTGATCCCTCCAAATTATCTTCCCTCGGCTTTGACCCCTAATTATTAAAGTGAATATCTTCTCATCTGGAAAACAGTTATTATAGCATTCGATTTAGGTCAGCCCTTTCAATCGCGCTTTTAACTTGGTATCCCACAAGGCAGCCATATAGGTCCCCTTCTTTTCATCTTAACAATGTTATAGCCGATCTTGAGATAACTATGAAACACTGCCAACTACCCGTTTACGCCGACGACACCGAGTTCTCGAAAACTATTTCTTCACCCCAAGACTCTATTCTCGCAGCTCTATATGCTTGGTATTTAGTTACATGTACCTCTCTACATTCATCGTCAAACCAGAGGATTCTTTGTGGCGGCACCTTGAAACCAATCATATCAGAAGCTACTTCTCTTATGTCTCATTGACAAAATACGCATTGATTCTCTCCGGTTAGCGTATGTGGGTTAGGATTTCGAAAGAGCTTGAGAGAACTCGAGGGAAACGCGATCGGTAAAGGTTCTAGAGGTCTCTTGTGAGTTCAGCTTTTCAGCGTCGATCTTTGGTGGCCTTACTTTACTCCATTGTGCCTGTGATATCCACATTCACAATTTGGCTCCAGCAAGATAATGAGCCGAGTCGGCATCGTCGGAGTCGGTGGAGTGTCTTGCATCGATCGATAGCGAAGTAAATTTATGGATGTTGAGATATGGGAACCTGGTGTTGGCGTCAAAAGTTCTAAAAAAACTGAATGCATTGTCGGATGTGGTACTATGCATGCAGTCTTATCCGATGACTCGCTCCAAGGCGGCTTTCCTACCCTTATTTACTTACTTAAAGTGGCGCTACAGTCAGGAATGGACCTGGGCCTTAACCAACAAGCATCGCCATCCAGCTGCCTGCAGATGTCCCTTCCACTTGCGCAGGCTACCTGAATTGTGGTCTTCCTCTACTGTGCTGTCCCTTGGGAGCGGATTCGAAGATTTTTAGATCGAAGCATTGCTGTTCAACCCAGCAACTTCAAGTGTTGGACCTTCACTCTTCTGGCTAAGTCGATATCCCCGTACAGCCAGTACAATTCGCCGTTGTATCTTAACACAGCGAATCAGCGTCTGGCAAGAATTATTCTTCGTTTGATCTCAGCGCTGGTGCCTTTGTGTGAATTAACAGCGGAACTTAGGTAGACAAATCTTTAGTTAACTCAAAGTTACATTTCTCAAGGTTAAGTGTCCTTTCTTGTTGATGGCATATACTCGGTCTTGCACTAGTTGACCGTTAAAACCATTTCCGCCCCTTCCGTCTCAAAACTCGCGAATGCACCAATGACATTACGCTGCTTTCTTCTGATTATGTCAATGTCGTCGGCGTGTGCGAGTAATTGGATGGACTTTTGAAAGATTGTGCCTCTTCTGTTAGTGCGTGAGTATTGCAGCATCCTTGCAAGAATTTCAAGAATGTCTAAGTCCTTCAAAGGTCTCGGTGAGTGACCTTGATGCAGAAACGTGCGTCCTCCAACGTCATGCTGCACAAACGGACGAGTTTAGCACAGATGCTAAACCTAGACATTGCTCTCATAGTGTTACTATTTGGTCGAAAGAGGACTTCCTGGCCTTAGGCCACACTGAAATGCACCAATCTGGCGTTCACACAATATGACAGAGAGGATCTTGTAGGCGATGTTAAGCAGTCCGATGGCTCTGTAGTGGGCGCAGTTTAGGGGGTCTCCTTTTTTGACGATCGGACAAACAATGCTGAGGTTCCACTCATCGGTCATACTTTCGTCCGACCATATTTTACAGATGAGTTGGTGTACGCTCCTTACCAAGTCATCGCCTGCCGCCTTAAAGGGCTCCGCAGTCAGACCATCCACTCCAGCAGATCTGTTAAACTTGAGCTTAGATATGGCTCCCTTCACTTCATCCAGGTCGGGCGGACCGAATTGTTGGTATACGAGTACGTCGTCCAGGTTGAAAAGTTCATTCTACCTGACAGCAGTATTTGGTTTTCAGCGCCGTTATACAGTCTACGGAAATGCTCTTTCTAAATCCTCAGCATCGACTGCGGTCTAGCACTATGTTCCCTTGCCCGTCTCTACAGGCTTTGGTTTGCATGTTCTCTTTACCTTTTGGCAAAACTTCCGAACCTCGTTCCTGGAGTAGCATCCTTCAATTTCCTCAACTGCGCACTTCTCCCGCTCCTTCTCTTCCTTCTAAGAAGCCAGTGTTCGTCTCTCCTCTTCTGCTCGCAGAGCTCATGAGCAGCTCTAGTCAGTGTATGCAGCGTTGCTTTGTATGTCTCTTGCTTAACTGCATATGCTTGCCGGCACTCGTCGTCAAACCAGGTGTTTCGTTGTGGTGGCCGAGTGAAACCCAGCACATCAGATGCTGCATATCTGATCGCGTTTTGACAATGTTGCCACAAGTCCTCAATACTTGATGCTGGAGGCATAGGGCAATTGCAGCATAGGCGATTGTATCCGTCCGACTCACAGTAATAGCTTGCCCTTGCCGGTTTCGGGATATTCGCAATCGTACCTTGTCTATAACGAAGTTCTGGGCCGCGTCGATGTTTGCCACTCGCAACGTTCGTACATCCATAATACTGGAGGAGTGCCTAGCGTCGATCCCAATGTAGTCAATATGGTTGACGGTTGATTGATTAGGAGTTCACCAAGTCCCCTTGTGAATATCGAGATATGAGCGCCGAGTCCTAGCTACGAGAAGATTTCATCTCACCGCACAGTTGGTTAGCCTGAATGCATTATCGTAGGTGGTTTCGTGCAGGCTATACCTTCCTAGAGTACTAATAATTTTAAACATTTTCAAGTTTAAATTGTAATTGCTCGTAAATTAACCGGGTGAGATACGTGAGAGAGGTATCGCCCAACGCGTGTGATTTGCGGATCTGAAAGTCGCAATGAGTCACTGGTTGGGAGCGCACTGCTCGTTCGCGGTTGAGCAATATTTAAAGCGCGGTATTTCTATTGTTCGTGTGCGTCGCGCTTTTTGTACTCACTTCTATACACGACAAGTAAGTAATAAGCCAAGCACGCAACTTATCTGGTCGTGGGTTCAAATGTTTATACAAAAACGGACAATGATGCCAGAATATGTGGCTCAATACAGACGCGAAATTATGCGCCATCCGCGTAAATCGATAAGGAAGTTTGAGGCCTGTACTGGAATAAAAACATCAAGAGTGTATTGCCGGCGAGTTTTTGGTACCCCAACTGCAGCTATTACCCGGGTCCAACAACAGAACAAAATTTCAGCAAGACGGGGCCACTCTATACACAGCTAGAGTTTCAATGGGGAAGCTGAGAGTAATTTACGTATAAGCAAATACGGAGACATGCCCTGGGCACATCTGTTACCCGACTTTTTTTTATGGGGATACCATAAGTCGAGAATTTACAGCCTCGAACATTTCAGGCCCTACAAGAAAATATCCGCCATGAAGTTGCTTCTTTAGATCAACAGGGCTTTGACAAGAAGAGTTATTTATATCTTACGCGTCGGTTGTATGCTGGAACAAGCGAAAATAAGTCACTGTAGCTTTTACTAGACTCCACGTAGCGGCTTTCCTTAGCACACTTCATGCCTCTGCTCTAGACACACTAATGGATATACCTCACTTTGATATTAATTTTGTGCGCTGCATTCTCAGAGTCATCCTGTTGAAAGAGAAGTGGTCTTTAGTACAACAGCGTTGGGGCTTTTATGGCCCTATGCGCTGACACCAGAACTCCTGTTGCTGAAAAATGAAAAATACAAAATCGAATTTCCCAGAAATATTTTTGTCACGAATCTGAGCCATAAAGGGAATATAGTCGGAACTTCTCGGATTCGGCTGTAGTATCTCGACAAACCTAGAAAACCTGCGTCTATCTTCCAAACGGAGTTATATTCAATTCCGATGGCAATGACCTACGAATGTTATATTGTGAAGATCGGTAGAGTGGGTGAAGTATTAGCATCTATAGTGACTTCCAAGCTGCGCTTAAAATCTTGGTGAACCCTCTCACGACTTCGAAACTAGTTCAGGAATGCAAGTCTTCACTGAACATAGTCGAAAGGCTAAATTCACTAAATCTTGTTTCGGCCCGAGGACACAGCGGAACCACACGAAAAGAAATCGCCGATGAACTCGCTAGGCCAGACTCAGAGGAGGGTTTTCTTAGAACCCAAACTTGCGTTAGAACTGCCTGTGTCCTCGGTTAAGACTTTCAAGTTGAAAAGTTGGGTTTCATCTGAGCATAACTGCAAATAGCATGACTCTACAGGTAGACCAAACCAATGCTTTTCGACGTCTCCAAGAGGTCATCGACTTCCTACTGTCTCTCAGTGGAAAAAGACTGTAGACCGGTTACTCGCTTCGCGAAGGGGCAAATTTTTGAAAGTGTAATCGTCTGCATATGGAAAAGTTACTTACTCGCCCTCGGAGTCGCAAGGAATCGCGTCTCTGCCCAAAATTACTTCAGGAACAATAAAGAGACTAGGACTTGTTCTACACCAGACTGTTTCTCCAATTTGTTTATTTTTAAATGGTTGACAGGACTTAAAAGTTTCCCAATTGGATAAAGTTCAGCCTGTTATCCTTCCACTATTTCTATGTCCTACTCCGACAGGTTAAGGTATATCAAAAGCCAGAGAAGTCGCACTAGGTTTCGCTCATCCAAAACTTTAACAGAGCGTTTCATCAAATAGAGTACCATCGAGTGACTGGTCCTCCTTTTTGTGCGGGTTTTCGAAAAAGTTAGGGACGCCTAGTGTCAGACAGTTGTGCGCTTCATCATTGATCTTTCGTTTGTAACATCCTCATATGCAAAATGTGTTTGTCCAACGTTTTGATGGGGCCAATCCAGCTACCGCCGACTAAGTTACTACAACTCGTCCTGAGCAGACTTTTGCATTTGTAGAAATGGAAATAAGCTCGCAATTAAAAAAAAAATTACAGGATACTGGTCTTCTGATTACAGCAGATTGGCAATTTCGGCTAGTGAAGGACGTAATTACGTGAAGGACGTAATTCTGGACTCACTATCATACATGTAGCTGCGTCAGCAACCTATGATCCTAGCTCTTGTCTTAGTATTTCTCTTCTGGACATTTCTTAATATTCATCCACAGGAAATCTTCAGTTTTCATCGGTCTGACTTGAAACACCCCCTAGGGCATTCAAAGTAGTAAATATCATCAATCATTCCGACTACTGAGGCAGCAAGATTGACAGTGTTATTTTTTCTCTAACAACTTCCTTATACCAACAATCTACATGGCTTATGCAGTCTTATCATGCCATAGTCATAGAATTTCTTTATTATGTCATCCTTCCAGACCACAAAAATCAACATGTCCCCTTCGCCGCCGTTGTGAAACAAACTACGGATATGTAATACGTCCCTTCGAATAAGATAAATCACCTGACAGGAGAAAAGTTACGGAAACTCCGGTAGCTACTGGCGCCGGTATTCTACTTATCTCAAAATACCAGAGTACATGCTGGAAACTTTTCGAAAACCATACGATAGAGTATCTCAGATCCATCCCCTTGGTTTTATTAATTTTGAAGAAAGATACCGGTCAGAGAGGAGCACAGCGACGACAATCCCCAGACGTCTCCGGTGTACAACAAATCAGTTTGCATAAAACTTTACTTTCAAACGGCAAACCCCCCTCCGATTCTTACCAAATAACCTTCCTCCAGGTCAGATTGAGCTATTATATCCTCTTTTCCAAAGGACAAGAGGGCAGAAGTAAAGAGCTGGAGTTAGGTAATCCTACACAGGAAGTACACACCCTCCAGACCTTGGGATTGGTTTTCAGGGTGGAAATGTTGATGGTCGTTGTGTAACCGCGTTGAGTAAATATTCATCCTACCTACTTGACGTTACCTGATAGTGAAATTGATTTCGGCAGCAAGCTACTTTCCTTGCGGCGAACTCACGTGCCAGAGAAATTTCAATTTCGTAAATTATGGAACACGATACACCAGTCGGTTGGATGGTGGAAGAAAATCGATGAAGCGCACAGTTGTCGGGGAAATTAAGACGTGAAAGTTGAGGCAATATAATTTCCGTCAACGGTTTGGTAGGTGCTATGGCACTTACGGATACAATGGTCACGGGTGATTGAAGAAGAAAGGCAAAGAGAAGATTAGCATTTCAAAACGGTTGAAACGATGAAATTCATTAAAAGGATGCGGAATCTAGAGCTTGACACCGAAAATGATGACGAATTCCAATATTTGCACCTGTAATAGTTGGAATGGGTAAAGACGCTCAATTGATCGATGTGTATAGCCTTCATGACAGCGATAATGAGTTTGTTCCCTTTTCCTATCCCTCAGACTCTAAGTTACATCCTGTTTGTAAGGTTTCGCTTGTCATTTATATGATGGAATAACTCAGCGGCCTCATGGATTTGTAGCCCTCTTTGATGAATAAAGGTCACGGAATTGTGTAGCTAAACCTTCAAATCGCTACCATAGATACGATTTAAGCAGCAAAAATAGCAGAAAAAGACCGAAAACCGGCCGTTTGTGCCGAATACTCTCTCAGCTTCTAAATTTTAAAAGACCTGCTCTCAAGATTTGGTGCTGCACTCATAAGGTACGGAACGCATAGAAAACGAACTGCCTGATGGGATTCAGAGCCATCTCCACAACTAAATTCGATGGAGATCAGCAAACATAGTATGTTGCAAGTATAAACTGTACGTCAAGTCCGTCCAGTTACTGAGAAGTTTCCAGCTAATCCACTTCTGACCGGTCAACGTGTATTGGATTCGTTGTTCCCTTTGTCCCAGAGCTTTTGGTTGTGGTAAAACTGTCATCTCACAAGTCCAAGTACTCCAATTCGGATGTCATCGTCTTCGTCGGTTGCGGAGAACGCGGCAACGAAATGTCTGAAGTGCTTCGTGTTGAAATCGATGGTGTCACCGAATCGATCATGAAACGTACCTCTCTTGTTGCCAACATATCTAATATGCCTGTTGCTGCTCGTGAAGCTTCCATCTACAGCGGTACCCTTTTGTCTGAATAGTTCCGTGATATGGGTAACAACGTATCTATGATGGCTGATTCTACCTCTCGTTGGACTGAGGCTCTTCGTGAAATTTCTGGTCGTCTCGCTGAAATGCCTTCCGATTCTGGTTATCCAGCCTACTTGGGCGCCCGTTTGGCCTGCTTCTACGGACATGGCGGTCGTGTCAAGTGTTGTATGCTGTACGATGCTGTATCACCTTTTGGTGGTGATTTCTCCGATCCTCTCACTTCTGCTACACTTGGTATTGTACACGTGTTCTGGGGTTTGGATAAGAAACTCGCGCAATGCAAAAATTTCCCCTCCATCAACTGGCTCATTTCGTGCAGTAAATCATGCGTACCCTAGATTTTCTATGACAAGAACTTTGTCGAATTCGTGCCACTTAGGACCAAGGTCAAGGAAATCCGGCAAGAGGAAGAAGATCTTTCGGAGATTGTACAAATCGTGGGTAAGACTTCATTGGTTGAGACCGATAAGATCACTCCCGAGGTTACCAAGCTGCTCAAGGAGAATTTCCTACAACAGAACTCCTACTGCCAATTTTACAAGATAGTCGGTATGTTGAGGAACACCATTACCTTCTACGATATGGTCCGTCATTCAGTTGAATCCACCTTTTAGTCCGATAACAAAATCACGTGGAACGTGATCAGGGAGGCCATGGGTAACATTTTGTACCAACTGTCTTCTATGAAATTCTAGGACTCCGTCAAAGATGGTGAAGCTAAGTTGGCTGAGGTCACTTTCCACTTGTGTGAGCCACCTAAGATAAGGTTGTCCTCTGTCCCTCTGGGATGAAGTCATAAACCTTCCGAACCGGGAGGTATACATGAGTTCATGATCATGCATCGCCTTGTTTAAGTCCTTTTCCGACACTGAAGGCTTCGATTTGGCATTACTGACCTTAGCAAAGCAGCACGCATTCTGCATCGTCACTTTGCATAATCGAATGAGCTTGACAGACATGCCAAAACTAGATAAGGCTCTCCATAGAACGTCCCTATAGACCGTGTTATATTCGGCTTCGAAACCAGTCGTAAGGTGATGTGTATCGGTTTGGAACTCCTCGGTTTTTTTCCAAGATCGGGGCCCGTCAGACTGTTGACGAAGGGCCCTAGTTGTTCACATGATTTTATATGCGAAGTTAAGGAGACTTTTTCCCCTACAGTTGGTGCTGATCAGTGGATTTCCCTTCTTTAGAATCGCGTCCATTCGTCGGACACACATTCGTCGAGCCAGATTTTACAGATGACTTTATGTATGCTTCTGATTTAAAAAGCTCGTATGTTAGGCTATTGGGATTTTTATTCGGGCTTTATAGATTTGGCATGTTCGTTTTATTTGTTTAAAACTTCCGAACTACATCCCTCTGATTTCTAAGACCTCGACCGAATATTTCCCGTGCTCTTTCTTTTTCCTTCTGAGGAGTCTATGTGCCTACATTTTTTCTGCTCGTAGAGCTCACGAGCTCTTCTCATTCTTTTCTGCAGTATATCTGCTGGTTTTATAATTTTTTCTGCATTCGACATCGAACCAGGTTATCCTTTGACTGACTGATGGCTGCACACCATGCACGTGTCAATGTAAGACCCTGACCCACGGAACTGCCGTAAGGCATAACTTCGGGATGCTATTTAGCAATTTATGCTTTCCCTGTTTTCCGTTTTTTATCCCAAGAGAGATACCGCTTGGATTTGGTTGCTCCGCCTGACTCTTTCCGGCCGTCGAAGTTCCATCACGAATATCATTGCAATCACGGCCTCCCATATAGCGCTCGATATGAACATATGGTTCACAATGTTCTCGGGAAGAGTTTCTCCAATTCTTCCCTCTATATCTCTACGCTGTATACAAAAGCGTGGACACCGAAAAAATACATGTTGTACATCCTCTCGGACTTCTCCGCAATATAAACAGATAGGAGAGTCATCAAGCCCAAGTCTGTTCAGGTAAGCTTGGAAGCAGCCACGCCCGGTTAGAAGCTGGCTGAGATAAAAATCCACTTCTGCGTGGTGCCGATCCGTCCATCTTTGGATATCCGGTATAAATCGATGAGTCCATCTTCCTTTTGCTGATTGTTTCCATCTCTTCTGCCATGTTTTCATGCTTTGCTGTCCTTCTTCCAGCTTCATATCTCTGTCTGAAACTAGGGATTCCTGGTCCCTATGTCCCTTGTAGTTCACTAGCCGGGATATCCGCTGGTAGCACTCCCGCAATAGCACATATAGCATCGTCTGACACCGCCCGATAAGCCCAGCACACCCTCAGCGCACATAGAGATGGCGGAAGTTGACGGAGTTAATCGTTCTTGCATAGAACTAAATTTTCACTGCTCTGGCCCATATTGATGCCGCATACATTCACTACAGACTGCACCACCCTTGACAGAATTAGTCTCCTTTGTTGTCTGGGTCCTCCAATATTTGTCAACATTTTGGATAAGGCAGCACTCGCCCGAGCAGTTTACACAGATGGTGACTGTCTCTCTTTTCTTGTGACTGCTTTCCAGCACTGCTTCCGTTTTATGTTCGATGAGCTCTAACCTGACTGCTACGATGCACCGTCTCACTTTTCGCATACATTCGTTCCCAATGTCCTCTGTTTCTTCGTCATAACGATTCCAGTTGTTTTGTCGCCATAACGATTGCAATATCATCCGCAAAGCATATGATTTTGCCTTGTTTGGAATTTCAAGCGTTAGAACCCTGTCATACACAATATTCCACAGGATAAAATCTAGTACCAATCCTTGTGGTACTCCTTCAGATATATGGTACTGCCTTACTCCATCGTAATAAATAACTTAGTTTGCAGAGTTGAATGCATTTTTGACGTATGACGAGGTATGATGAGGGCTTATCTGGTGTTGTTTACCCTTAAGGCAGTATCAGCACCAGATGTTGTTTTTTTTCCATTTGCCAGGGAAAAGCCCTTCTGTTGGACACTTGTCATACATTTCCACAAATAGATTTCTGTTTTATTTTATGTCTAGCTTAAGGGCCTTATTTGGCATGCCATCCAATCCAGGTGACTTATTATCGTTGAGTCGTCTACATACGTCATGAGTTCCATTTCCGTGATGGCTGCGATCTCCTGTATTTCCTGAGGTACATCTGTACGCCCTGTTGGTATTTGCGAAGGAAATAATCTCGATACTTCTTTTTGCATTAGGAGAAGTCATGAGAGGTGGCCTAGTGCCTTTGGGTATTGCCATGACTGTTTTGAATGCGGTATCCCAAGGATAACATCTGCTTGCTCGCAGGATTCATTAAAGTTGTTGCTTTTCCTTCACCGGGTGGCTCATTTCAGGTCCCTACGCCGCAGATCCTGATAGGATGGCAAATCTCTGGATCGCTCTAGGATTCTTACTGCGTAGCTCTACTATCTCTTGGCTGGCGATTTCTTGACGTCTTCCAATGATGCGTCGCAAGTACTTGTTACTTGTTTAGTAACCTCAGCGATCATAGCATTTGATGTTCCTTCGTTTATTGTAGAATCTCCAAAAATCAGGGTAAAAGAGTCTTCGTCCACTGTGCTTATTTTTCACTCCATTCTTTGTGCCTTCTTTGGCGGGTATTCCTGGTTCGCTCTCCTCAGTTGTACCTCAAACTGGATGGCCAGGGGTCGCTATGGGTTATTGGCTCTCCACTTGGCGCCTCAAGTTAGAGGACTCGTTACAAAGATGATATTAACTATGCAGCCTATGTCATTTTTGGTAAAGGTGTGCTCGCATCCCGTATTGAGTAGTATACAGATTCTAGTGGAGCCTCTCCTCTTCTGTTGGTCCGAGTGCTGCCCCAGTCAGTGGCCCATGCGTTGAAGTCTCCAGACATGATTGTTGAGCTACGCCCTCTAGAATTATCCACGAGCCTATCCAACATAGTTTTTAGAATTCTTCACAGGTACTGTGACCTTTGCCCGAACGAAGCCTATTCCGGTTGTCATAATTTTTTCTTCAAAGCTGTATTCTCCACAGGCCCAGTAGTAGCTCTATTTGAGCCATCAGCTACCCAAACGTTTTCATCGAAATTCTTATACTACTCGTATACTACGGTGACATCGATTTTAAATTCCCGAACAGCTTGCATCAGAAGGTCATGTGCCGCTTCGCGGTGATAGCAGTTTAGTTGCAGCACTTTCATACTCTTCTTCCGGCCTTTGTAGCTTCTTGGTATACAGGGCATACTTAGCTTCCCACCGCGTGCTTGATGTTGCAACCCCCCTTTTCTCCGCAAAGCACGCACCTTATATCGTTGCTGCAATTTTTAAACACATAGCCTTTCTGTCCACACTTGACGCACTAGGTTCTCGAAGTCCAGGCACCTAAAACCTCGCAGCGGTGCAGCTTTTTCCGATTTTTATCCTTCAAACTTCTAGAACTTCTTTGAGAGTGTTTATAGCGAGGCTAATGACTGCAGTTTGCGCTCCTGCATAGCCTATCCTCATAGATTTGACGCATACCTCGCGCTTCCTCGAACTGCTTGGACAGGGCTTGACAGATCTCTTTCTTTGTGGTGACGTCATCTATTGTGGGTGTTTGCACCCAATGAGCATCTCATGCGATTCCCCGAGAACTTGTCCTGTTTTGCTTTCATGAGCTCAAGCAGTAACTCTCCCTTGGCCATTTTTCTATGAGGGTGACATTAGACCCCAGGCCATTTAGCTCAGGGTTGGTCTTCATTTTTCGAAATATATCGCAGTAAGAAACTTCTCCAATCTTTTTAATCACCAGTGTACTACTCTTTTCCACTGACTTTATGGTAGTCTTTGAAACTGTGTTGGGGTTTCGCCCTCTGTCTCGGGTTTTCCCCAGGGGCTCTTTATTTCCTCTCCTTTGGCACTTATGGACGCTTTGCTTCGCCACTGTTTCTGCTTTTCTCGTAACGATTCCGGCGTATGACAGTTTCGAGGGATCTTCGTTATTTGGAGATCGAGTCCTTTTTCGCTTGAACTCTGGCAGAAGTGGCCAATTCTGTCGTTGCTGTACTGATAAACGCATGGTTTGAATAGTTTTAGACGCTATATTGTATACTACTCGTACTTAATCTTTTTCGCAATGTACTACACAGTTGTAAGGTTTGCGTATTGCAATAGCTAACCTTCTAATCTCGTGATGGACATTGTTTCTCCCATTGATGAATTCCATCAATGAAGTGATGTTCTTTTCGAGGAATTGCATGGCTTCACGCTTTTCTCTTTATTCGCTGGTCTCGTTGGCCTTTACTTCCATGATGGTTTCGGACGTCAAACTACCACTTGATTCTTCTCTGGGGAGAAAGTTCGGCTGCATCTGCAAGGATGCCTGCTCACTTAATGGTCTCAGACGACGTCCCTACGTCATTGTCCTCTGCCGTTGTTCCTTTGTTTGTTGAAGCGTGTTAAATACGCTAGGTATATGACAGGAGGCCCCTCTGATTGCTCTTTGGCAGTTATGAAACTTGTAATCTAAGTTTGACGGTGCTGGCATCAGACTTTTAGCGAGGTTAAGGGAAACGGTTTGTTGGCAGGAGTAAGCCAGGTCTAGGTGTCCAAATCTTGTATTGGCTATAGTTACATTGCGTCCCGATGCAAAATCAATAAGCTTATGCCGTTTCCGAAGGTGACTACGTGGGGCTGTATTACCAAAGATCCCCTCCTTGCCTAGCTTGGCATCAAAATTGCCAAGGACGATTTTCGCGCCATATTTGGAGCATTGCTCGTAGGTTTTATCGAGAAGCTCGTAGAAGCAATCTTGGCTAAGGTCGTTCTTCTCCTCTGTGCGGGCGTGGGCATTTATGAGACTTATGTTTGCGGGTTTACCCTGAAGCTGGTATCTGGCATCGATTGTGACTTAGTGGTAATATGTGATGGCAAATGTGAGCAGACCTGAACAGAGGTTGTCCATTGCACCACGTTTTGTGATCACTTCAATGATGCATGCTGGTTGACCCAATTGCTCTAACGTCTAAGCTCAAGCATATGAAGGAGATCGTACGATATTGACGCCTATTTATTACTGCATCGGTTCTTGACAAGTATTTTGAAGGGTTTCAGACCAGTGTTGGCCGTGAAATAATAAATGTGCATCTTCCGTCCGTGGGCTAGTCGTATTTTGATGAGGCCGTCACATAGCCATGCGGATTCTAAGGTGCGGAGAATACATACTTCCTACGACGGTAGGTTAGGTGCCATGCAGGAGGTGTATGCTCACCGCGAAACGAAAAGTATTCTGCCATTAAAGTCGCAAAATAGAATTTTTAACTTGCGCTTGGGGCATTGCTCCTCAAGAGCTCGTGGAAGTATACCATGGTTGGCACTGTCGGGGTATGCTGATGTAGCGAAAATAAGCCCTGCTACAGATTGTCACCAGTCCCTCGCTTACACGCCTAAGACGCATGGTTTCATCCTTAAGAGCGTTATTTATATCGCTGTACCTCCGTGTTGCAGGCACCTTAACCAACCGCGAAAGAGCTCGGCGCGGGCCTGTTATACTTAGCCTTACGCAGGTATGGCAGCATTGCCTGGGCTGACCTTTTATTTCCGGCCTTACTCGTGGGAACTGGTAGGGGAGCCAGTTCACCGGTGAGCAGGCTGGTACTCACACCGGTGGTACACAGGGCAGGACCTAGGTCGAAGGGGTAGCCAAGGCAGCTGGAATATCCGCTGCCGAAGCTACCTCCAAGAGGCAAAGAAATACGTGCAAGTCTGCTGTTGTGCCGCCTCTATCACCGCTGCTAAGAGTGCGAACAACGCACACTAAAGAGCAAGGGTTTTGCTACGTAACGTTAGCCGTAAGCTAGCCAAATATGAGGGCTGTGATCCCAACAACCTAAGCGAATAGGAAAAAGGCGCCTTTGAGAGAACGAAGGCCATCCTGGCCAACAAATCTCATATTCAACAGGCGAAAAGCAAGGGAGATTCAGCTACAAGATGGGAAGCCGAGCAAATGTCGAAGGCTGTCTTCTTGTTCGGTCCATCACATCAATTTTTCGGATCAGAACTATATTAGGCTTTTAGATCTCTAGTGTCTCCATTAGGTGTTCGGGGACACTTGGTTTGTTCTTTTTCGAGTTGGGTTATGCAGTCTATTGATCGATACAAAGATTTATTCTCCACAGTCAGCCCTAACGTTCTCCAGACGACTCCTACCTCTACAGCACATATTGCAGCTGATCGAGTCAACAATATACATATGTGTCCACTTGTTGTCATTTACTTTCGTTTATTGTTAACAACAAAGTGGCACTTGGACATTGCGACGGCAAAGCACTGGTGTCTCATCAGCATTGTCAAATTGAAGAAGCGATCACCTGCAGGAGCTCAGTAACGCTTGATGCTCGTACCTTACTAAATAAACCCATCACGATGTTGATGACGCAATTATACTCGCTAAAGAGAGGCAAACAAATTAAGAATGAAAAGTATGAAAGTGTTTTGAACACCGCTTTTTACAAATGCTTTGTTAATATCACATAGAAGGACTAAGAAGGAAGCAAATCAGCATACAAGGCCACCATATGTCTTGCAAGAACTATGGGAGCCATCCTACGTATTCTGTGACTATATTAATTCACTCGATTGCGGCATACAAGTAAAGTTTTCGAGGTTAAACCAAATTCTCAGATAAAAATACTCGTACGATTTCAAGTCGAAATACGCAGTATTTTCGCCTACGTCAAAGTCATATTCATCACCTAAAATACCACATTCGGAATGAACAATAGCACAGCCAATCATTCCATTTGTCGTCATTATTAGGTGGTGAGGTGTGCAATTTCCTCCAGAGACCCTCCCAGTGCTCCGTCGTTGCGGACTTATCACCTACCTTTCACGATATCTAGGCACTTCTTTCCAAAACTATCGCAACTGTCACAATTTAATGGTTTTATCATTCCCCTTAACATCACTAAAATGACCTTCAACAAGATAACGCCTGGCTATGACGTATTAACAGTCTATCAACGATAGCATAACATATCCCTGACAGATATCCCGATACAACAATACAATATATGTACACTCGTAAGCCTGAAAAATCCTAGAGTCTTTTTCGAAAACTATGTCGCACTTCATTCACTAGGATTACTTGTCAGTCAGAAGAACAAAAGCCCTCCACAAACAGGGTTATCTACGATCTCGTACATGCGAAACATACACTAGGATAAACTTTTGTTTATTTACGACTTCAAAGAGCATATCGCAAACTTGTTGCTTCACATGATAAGCCTGGCTGTCAATAGTATCTTTTATACAAAAAAGCAACACCCCTTCAGCTATCTTAACACCAAAAGGATCACAATAGAATTCAAAAGCACTGGGAGTAGTTTTTTAAGTGCTGCTTCATGGTTGAGGTCCGGCAAATACGATTATAGATACCATCGTCCTCAACAATCATTCTCAACTGATAAGACAGTCCACTACCTAAAGTGGCATATGGGAATATGAGACCATGAGAGTAGCACTATTTATAACTGGATAGGTTCCCAGCTATCATTACCATGGTTTCAAAAATAAACACAACACCTCGCCATAACCACTTGAAGTGAAAGTGAAGTAGTACTTCCTCGTTTGTCTCAAAAGTCGAGGAGAATGCCAAGATAAGATAAAATAAAAGAAAAAAATCTTTTCGATGTAAATACATACTCGTATATATACCCGCAAAGATAATAGACAGTGCCGATATATGGTTTTTTTCTATGATAAAAAACCATCTATTTGAAGGCATC
This sequence comes from Volucella zonaria, assembly GCA_963966105.1. Taxonomy (NCBI): domain Eukaryota; kingdom Metazoa; phylum Arthropoda; class Insecta; order Diptera; family Syrphidae; genus Volucella; species Volucella zonaria. The sequence goes on along the minus strand of OZ014530.1, from coordinate 30,223,619 downwards.
CTAGTTCAAGTGGACTTGACTATGGAATCGTCTTGCCTTTATGGTTCTGGATATACGCTGTTTTTGGAGTCAAATAAATCAACATTGGCAGTAACAAACAGTGGCCAATGGTACGGGTAGTAGTGGCAACCTGCCATTATTGGCCAGCGATAAAAGTGGTTGTGAATGGGAATTTTTTCGCATAAGGGCGAGTGAAAGCGTAAAAAATGTCATAGATACGGATACGCTTTATTGCGTCTCGTATACTAGCAGACAAAGTCCACCGCATAAATAATATAAATTGAGAGTCAGACCCCTGATAAGCTACGGATAAATTTGGAAATAATTTAATTGCGTGCAGAAATAGATCTGCCAGGTTATGTCAACTTTTACTCGGTTTATCTTTGAGATTGCTTATAACATCCTCTCACAATTCAAGATTTTTTTTCGTTTTAATCACACGAACCAAACTTAAATTGTGATAGCGGCAACCCTTACATTTTGGTTTTCCTTAATATTGCTGAGCCTTCTCATTAGGACTGTAGCCGAAGAGCAAACATCTGAGTCCGGGAACGAATATGAAGAGCAGAGAGTACTGTTGTCAGCAAAGGAATAGAAATAGCAGACAAGAGATCAAAATTAAAAAGAGTGTCGGATACAGATCGGAACCCTAGGGCACACCAGCATTTATTTTGTGGATATCAGACTTGAAACCATCCAAATAGCTTGAATTGAACATTCTGAAAGGTAATTTCTAATTCATAAGTGCCTAATGTCAAATTTTTTCAAATCCCTTAGAAATATCAAGTGCAACTGTCTTCCTTCGTCAGATTGAGGTACATTTTTAGGTGAGGGATGCCATCAAATCACCAGTGGACCTGTTGCTACGAAAATCGTACTGCCGGTCATTGAGAAGTTTTCGTGTTTCGAAGTATTTTATGAGCTGACGGTTTACCAGCGTTTCCATTACCTTGGAGAGTAGGAACGTAAGCGCAATCGGAATGTAGAGGGAGAGGGAAGCAGATTCGCCCAATTTAGGGACGGGTTGAACAAATGCTGTTTTCCATCTTCTCGGAACGAGTCCCACACAGAAGGATTAATTAAAGAGCTTACGCAGTGGTTTTGTCAGCGCGGAAGAACACTTCTGCAGAAGGATGAAAGATATACCATCTGGACCAGCGGATTTATGTATGTGAGATCTTTAAGTACTCTTGCTACTACGCGAGTGCGAAAGTGGATTCGTCCCATTGAAGATTCGATGCACTCAAGTGTATTCGGAGACAGAGCACAATCTGGGAGTGTTGAGCTAAGTTTTATATTATAACAAAAAAAAAAAAGTCCTGATACTAAGTTTTTTTAATTAAAATTCATTTTCTTAGTTTTAGTGTTAATAAATGTAAAAAACAAAATAGACCGTAAGCAACGTCGAAAGACATAGATTAAGTATTATGTTTAACCTAGAGTGCCCGCATGGGGCCAGTAAGTTAGAATAAGATTACTTTTAAGTTATTTAAGTTAATTTTTAAGCGTTTTTTTGTATAGCATGTAAGAATTAATTAATGAAGTCTTATAAAAATGCATTAAAACTGACTAAAAAGTGGGAGTGTTAAGCTGGCCTCAAAGTGTATAGCTAGCACATTGGTCCTGTCTAAAGAGCCGGCAGCTGGAATGTCATTGTAAATGAGCGTTGTGATGGAAGATGAGACAGAATTTCTGATATTTTTTGACAAACGACCAAGCTTTTACTACCTTTGGGACATTGTAGTATTTTTTGACTCACCTCTTAGTCGTACTGAAATTTCACACGCTTAAGTAAGACGTTGCAGTCATTTCTGGCTCGTTTGAACTTTGTCCGGTTTTCCTTTGTAGGCTCGGTCTTTTAGCACCGAAAAAAACATTTGTCTAACCCTGATAGCTTCTTACAGGTCGAATTGATATTCTTCATCCGATGAGGGATAAAGGATCTCATTTCAAATAGAATAGTGTTTGTGGTCATATCAGCAGCGGCATCCACATCGTTATCGACGATACATAACAACCAGTTATTGTACAATTCCTACAGAAGCTGTGAAGTCCGCTCCAGTTGTCATACTCTTCTTGCCATACAATTTTTTTAGGAATCTTTTCTCTAACCGTGTGGTGGATGTACGAGAAATTAGCTGACACGACATAGTGGTCCGAAGAGCCTAGAGGGGAAAGCACATCAACATTGTACTTATCAGGGAGAGAAGTTAAACACAAGTCCGTAACTACGATTTCAGTATGAGGATACAGGGATACAATTTTTTGTATGGAGCCAGACGGCACATCAAACTCGTTAAACATCGAATTGCTGTCCAGTTTGGGGCTTCTGTAAATAAAGCAGTAGTGGATAATTTGCTTATGGAGATGGAATTTTAACCACATGAAGTTGAATTCCGTATTGGAACAGGGATTACATTGTGGTGGAGTTTGGTAAGCAACATCACTACGCACGAAAATGGCGAGACCGCGATGGGAAAAGAATAATGGCACTAGTTCGTAACCAGGTAGCTTCAGATCAGAGTAATATGGGAGGTGTGAACGAGGATGTACCTGTATTTCACAAAGTGCCAAAACAACTGGTCGGTATTTAACAAATTCCCGAGTACTCTTCGCGAAGCTGCGAAGTGAAAATTCTGATGTTGGTTTACCGAATCAAAATGTTGAAGATCCTTACAACAATAGGAATTAGTGCACGAATAATTTTCACATTTAGAACCCATCAGTTGTTACGAGTAGACATACTCAGTCATTACATCACAGTAGATTTACGAGTCTATTGGATAACGTCTGTGCGCTCGCCGGTAGTCGACTCGGTACTGGACTGAACCTCCACTAGTTGATAACTGCTGTTAAGAGGAAAGCAGGTGTCGAAAGAGAACTACTCCTTGAAATCTAGAATTATCAGCCTTCTCATATAAAACTCATGATTTAGCTTTGCAGAACGACAAATCGAGAAGATTAGGTGTTCGCAGTTCCTTGGCAGATGACAATAGGGTTGAACAGGAAGTAACCGTAAAAGTAAAGTAAAAAACACGCTCGCTATTAACTTTATTACTTAGATGGATCTACAGTCCTGGATGGATTACGGCTCCAAGTAAAATAAAATGTTATACCTGCTAGCGTGGTCTTTTGCCGGCCACCTCCAGTCGCTCACACGAAATTGTCTGCCATGCATTCAAGGTGACCTAGCCATCTCAGCTAGGTATGTAGGTAGGTAAGAGTGGCTGTTGGAAAGACCAACTCACATAGGCCTATTGGCCCATAGTGATGCAACGTTGATCTATGATCCTCTTACTCATGGAACCACTTTGAGCTTACGATGAAGCATAGGAAACTGTTTATGCCTATATTCTTTAGATCGTTTAGGTTATTGCAGAATAAAGCTCCTAAGTGAAGTTATCATCACTGGGAGAGACCTGGACATGTACAGAATAGATAGGAGATTGTCTCCTCTTCTTCCTCGTCCATGCAGTTTCTACAGAAATTGTTTGTAAAAGCGCCAAGCCTTCTTGCATGCTTGCCTATAAGGCAGTGTCCAGTGATGACACCTATGATGGTGATGTGATGTTTCCTATTTAGAAGGATCAGACTCTTAGAGCGATTCAGATCCAGGTTTGGCCAGATCTGTTTGGTCGCTGGACTTGTTGGCCCAACAGGTTGAACTGCTCTGCCATCTCCGTAAGAGATCATAGGCATTCAAGGGCGGTTTTAGAATTTAATGAGAATGAGTCCAAGGGCTTGATAGCAGATATCGCCAACGTTTCCGCCTAGTACACTCTACAGTGATTTGGAAGACAGAATGAGAGGCTTAGATTTAGCTTAGCTGAGAAAACACAGCCACCAACTCCGCTATCGGTTTTAGCTCCATCTGTATAAAAGTGGATTGACAATAGAGGACAATGAAAGCATCTTCTTTCCAGAAGGACATACGAGTAGAAGGGAAGTTTACATGAAATTCTGTGTCAAATCAAAGTTCAGGTATGGTGTAATCGATGTTCTCTATGAGGATTCCTAAGATATTAAGAATATTAGCATGGCCAAATGAATTATTTGTAGTCGCTTTAAAGCGAATAATTGCCTGCTGAAGATATCGACGGTATCAAGTAAAACCGAATATGTAATGCCGCGGAGGAAGTAGACCGTAGGTCTCCGCTTATGCATCGACATGCTGTTCTTTGGACTCTGCTTAGTTTACTGCAGTTGACTGCATTGTCTAAAACCATCAACCAGACGACAACACCGTGAGTAAGTATCGGACTTATGAGCGAGATGTATAGCCAGTGGTTTATGCGAGGTTGAAGGCCTCATTTGTTCTCAATGGCTTATTTACAAGAGAATACAGCTACTGTAGCGGATTTCACTCTTTCTTGAATATTAGGTTTCCAGTTTAGTTTCCTCTCAAAATTGAGACCAAGATATTTTGCTGTATCGGAAAAGATTAAACTGGTACCGTTTATTGAGGGTCCATAATTGGGGGCCTATAATTGTACAAGATCAGTTTTATAGGGATTCACTCCCAATCCAGAGCGATCTGTTCAACGGGTTAATCTGTTAAGATTTAGCTGAAAGAGCTCTTTAGAGGTATTAAGACGCTAACCTGAGTCGGCTATAGCAACGTCATCCGCATAGGCAATCATCCTGCTACCACTCACTTGCAGGTATATCAGCAGTTCATTGACCATTATGTGGAGGAGAAGAGGAGAAAGGACACCGGCTTGCGGCTTACCTCTGCTGACACATCTTTTAGCAGAAGCCCACCCAGTTTGGAATTGATTATCCTGCTGTTTAGCATAAAACTGATCAACTCCTCAAGTGAGTCGTCTACCTGCAGAGTTGACAACGCAGTCGTGATTGCGGATATATTAACGTTGTTAAAGGCGCCCTCTATGTCCAGCAAAGCGACCATTGTGTACTCTGTATATTGTACGGATCGTTCGATATGGCTAGTCAGTGAATGCAGAGAAATTTCCATCGACTTTCCTTTACAGTCAATGTTGAGCCATTGACAGAAGTCTTTGATCAATTTTTGCTCGTATATGGATATCAGTCAGTCGTTCTAGAGTTTTTAGAGGGAAAGATGATAGACTTATAGGTCTGAGGTCCTTTGGAACAACATGAGAACATTTTCCGGCCTTGGAAATGAAAACTGCATTGACTTCTCTCCATGACAGCTCTACACATCCTCATGGGATTTTCTAGCGCAGGCAGAATAATATCTTAGGAGCTCTGTAGCTCGGCAGGTATTACACCGTCCGGACCAGCAGACTTGTATGGTTTGAAGCTATGCAACGCCCAGAGCAGTTTGTCTCTTGTAATCACACCATGAATTTTGGTCCCCCTTGCAGTAGGCCTGTTTGGGTTGCTACTGGCCGCGAATTGAGAGCGACCGGGAAAGTGTGTGTCTAGTAGGAGGTTGAGTGATCCATCTCTTGAGGTTGTCCAATAGCCATCGGTTTTTTTTCAAACAGCTACGCATCATAGGATTTGTAGAGAGGATGTTTCTTAGCCGTGATGCCTCAGAGGTTTCCATAATTTTGTCACAAAAGGACCTCCAGGATTGTCGCTTTGCCTTCCTCAGTTCATTTTTGTATAATTTGAGGGATTCTTTATATGAGTCCCAGTCAGTATTTTTTCTTGTGCTTCTTGCTAAGTTGAAACGTTTTCTGCAAATGTTTCTAAGCAGTTGTTATGGTTTTAATACAATGGCCTTGGTAAGATTTTCGCATGACCAACGAGATGTCTCCCCATTGAGTGCTTTAGCCCCAAAAGCCCAGAGTAGCGTAATTGGTAGGAGCACTGGCTGATACGTTTTAAAAGAGTATACAGTCGCGTAGTACGTAGGTTCCAAGTGCTGGAAGCATACATCGTGTATATTCCCCTCCGTAGTGGAAAGCGGCTATACTTGGTGTCTGTCTATGCACCTAAGGCTACTCAATCCACCTTATTCATCCAGAGCTCGAGACACTTTTTCGATTCCTGAGGCTGGAATTGGAAGATAACTGTTTTATTATCGGCGGAGATTTCAACGCCAAACATAGTGATTTGGGAAATAATACACCAAATACTAGAGGGAACCTACTATTCAATTGGTGGGGTCAACACAGCATAATGTATCGACTCGGGTTTAAAGCGACGGATAGTCCGTCGTTTCCCAGACACGGGTCCTATTTGGATCTTCTGCTGTTCGACTCACGAATACAACTGACATGCACTAACCAACAAACTACAAACTGTCTACGGACTTTCGTGTATGACAGTGACCATTGCTATCTCAGCACCGAAATAACTGTTCCCAACGAAATTGCGGAATTGGATGAGTTTGTGCAAAGGCATTCCTACAATTATAGTAGGGTGCGCTGGACACGCTTCACCAGAACACTGACTAGAGCACTCTCCTCGAATTCGCTCTACCCACCGTCCAACAGATATCTGTCAAACGAGGAGATTGACAGGTATCTTAGACTAATGGACGAGACAATTAAACGAACAATGGACAAAACGATACCTCGGTATCAATACACTGACGACGAAGACTTATTCCGCAATGCAACTATTAACGCACTGCATCGACAAAAAAGTAGGCTGCTGTCAAGACTAAAAACCTTGTACAGACAGTTCACTGACAGACATAACCCGGAGATCATGACATTGAAGTCGTCGATTAAAAACCTCCAAACATTAATAAAGGAAAATTACAGAAACTCTGTAAGCTTGTATTGGAACAACAAAATTCGGGCTGTAAACACCAGCAACCCGAATATGTTCCCGCAAATAAATAAAATATTTCGGAGAAAAGACCAAAACGAACTTTCGTGTCTTAAAATCGCCCGAACGACGGACAACGAGAACATACTCATAGCAGCAGGCATCGATCCAAATGAGGCCGTTGATGATGACAACTTCTTTGTGATCGAGGTTCCGCAGGAGAAAGTAGAGGCTATAGGAGCGACTTCCAGGAAGTGTACAAGGCGAATGACATCATTGGCCCCAACCACGACCTGGAAAATCGAGTCCTTGTGCACAATTTCTACCTTCGAAATGAAATAGTGAACTGGCGATTCGAGAGCTCGGGTTTCACCCAGTTCAGTGACGAGAATATGGCAAATAATGTCATCGCCGACGGTAGGGTATTACCACCATTCATTTCGAAGGAAGAGCTCCAAACGATCTTCGAATCACTTAGAAGTAAGAAATCAGTGGGAACCGATGAAATACCGAACATTGTGTTTCGACATCTCCCTCTACAAGCGGTGAACATTTATACCACCCCGTTTAATAATGCAATGAATAATGCACATTATCCAGCGCATTGGAAAACTGCGGTGGTACATCCCATCCCCAAAAGGGATAAAGACACATCCAATCCGGCGAATCTCTGCTAGAGTTGGTTGAGAACAAACATATAGTTCCGGATAATCAATTCGGTTTCAAGGCGGGGCATGATATCATTCATGCTATGTCTAAACTGGTTTCTGATATCCAATGAAACAAAGGCAAGAAACAGTGCACTGGTGCCTGCCTGATTGACTTGGAAAAGGCCTTCGACACCGTATGGTTAGAAGGGCTCTTTTTCAAGCTGGACAGGTTGGGCATTAGTAAACCACTGCTGTATATTCTTTTTGATATGCTCTCCAGTAGACAGTTCATCGTGAAGAATGGCGATGCGACTTCTGCTGGAACAATTAACATTGAAAACGGTCTGCAACAAGGTGCGGTAAATTCGCCGGTCCTATTCAACATTTACACAAGTGATCTGGTTCACTTCACCATGCCATAGCGTATGCAGGCGACTTAATCGCGTACAGATCGGGTCCAAAGATTGAGGTCATTAATATACTTCTGCAACGTGACTTCGACAAAATTAAGCGATATTGCGACGACTGGAAGTTGAAAATCAACTTTCAGAAGTCGGAAACCATTCTTTTTAGGACGCCTTTGTCTGGGGCCTCTAGGGATAAAAGAAAGAATTGGCGGAAGTTATCTATCGTCGGACAACATGGACAGCCACTTGCTTGTCGAAATGTAGTCAGATACCTTGGGATCTGGCTAGATCAATATCTGTATTTTAACAAACATATAGATGTTGCTCTGGCCAGAGCCAGAGGTGCTTTTGCCCTTACAAGGAGATTATTTTACAACAGCCAACTCGATGTGAAGGTGAAGGTGATCTGCTACATGGCCCTTATCCGGCCTATGCTTGTGTTTGGATGTCCCGTGTGGTTCAACGTGAGAGCAAGTTTATTGGAAGAGATTCGGGTTATACAGAAGACCAGAGTCTGAGTACATAAAATTCTATCGTAATGAGGTCTTGTACAATAGGGCGAACCTAATAAGAGTGGACAATTTTGTTATTAAGTTGACTCGAAGGCACATTGCAAGAGCAATGACATCGTCGAACAACCTGATCTCTGGGGCTTACTACCCTAATTATATGTATCATGAGAGAGTTCGCTTTTACGGCTATGTTCCTCCAGAAGCGTTCCTCTATCTAGATAGCAAAGGTCTGATCCAGGACAGAAAGAACATACATATATATACACATGTATTTATATATTAAGTATATATATATTATGTATATATATATATGTATGTACTAGATGTAAGTAGTTTAAGTAGATTAAGATTTATTTTTAGGTAGTTTGTAGGATTTTAGTTTTAAGTTTTATAATAAAACAGAAAAAAAAAGTCATGTTACTAAGTTTTTTTTTTGTAAAAAATGTTTTCTTAGTTTTAATTATAATGAACAGAAATGGTATAGTGTAGTAGTAGCCCGCATGGGGTCAGTAAGCTAGAATAAGATAATTTTAAGCATTTTTTTTGTCTACCAAGTAAGTGTAAATTAAGTGATACAATAAAAATGCATATTGAAAACTGTGAATGCAGAGCCATTTCCACCGACTTTCCTTTACAGTAAACACGTTCAGCCGTTGACAAAAGTCCCGGATGGATTTTAGCTCGTCTATGGATATCAATCAGTCGTTCCAGAGTTTTTAGAAGGAAATATGACAGACTTATCGGTCTGAGGTCTTTTGGGACAATATGAGATCTTTTTCCGGCTTTGGGAATGAACACTACATTGACTTCTCTCCATGACAGTGAAATGTGGATAAGTTCTACACAGCTCCTCATTATATTTTCTAGCGTAGGTAGGATAATATCGTAGGTCCTTTCTAGCTCGGCAGGTATTATACCGTTATGCGGCGATTTTCTGTCAACGTTGGCACTACTGTAAAACGCTTAGGGTTCGCTATGGAAACGTCTCCTCTATTCTCCGTTGGTGTAAACGAGACCGAAAATTCTCCGAAAATTCTCTGAAAATTATCCTCTCGAGTATTTTATAAGAGTCCAAGACTCTGTGCGTTAAGCAGAACTGGACTAGTATAAAGTCCTTTTGGGCTTACACTTTCTTTTTCCTTTGTCTACAATTAAAGCCATTTTAGGAGATTCTGCTTCAATAGTCGCAAGCGATCAATCGACCAATAACTGAATAGACTTTTGAAAGATGGTGCCTCTGAAGTTGACTTGTGAGTTTCGCATAATTCTTTCAAAATAATATTGAAAAAAAAAAATGACAACGCATCGAATGGTTTGAGTCCTTTTCTATCTTTGCAGGTATCGGTTTTGTCACTACCGACCTTGACGGAGCAACAGAATAAGCTCTGAGGACAATATGTTTTTCCCTTTACTGCTTATTGAATTCGCGAGTCCCTCTCAGTCTTTTCTGCAGCTTTGTTCACTACATTGGTTGTTTCCCTAGATTTGCCTGAGTGCATACGACATGGAATTAAGGGTTTCTTCGTTTGGGCGGTTTGAAATCCAGTATATTAAAGGCGGCATCCCTCTCTCGTACTCCCCGAAAGGCTAGGGGAGACACAATCGGAAAAGTCCCTGGTGGTCTATTGCGATTATAACCGTTCAACGTTGAACTTCCTCACAACGCTTCGCTTGCTTTGCGATGGTACGGATACCCCCATCGGTTTCTTGGTTACAACAAGATATTGGTTCGAGTCGATGTTAGCTGCTGAGACCCATCGAAAATGCTGGAGAAGTGCCCTGCCTCGATGCCCATATGATCAGTTTGGTTGACGGTTTGTTAATTAGGAGTCAGCCGGGTTGCTGTATGGATATCAACTTGCGGAGACTGTATGCTGGAAATAATTTACAGTGTAACCCGCAGCAAAATCAATCAGCCTTCGTTCGCTTTCGGAAGAAATGGTGCGGATGCTGTGCTTTTCGACCGCGTTACCAAAGATGATCTCCTTGCTTATCGTGGCATTAACCCTTTCGCCCTGGGACAATACGTCCCAACACAACCGAAAAGTGTGTATAAATTTTATTTTAAATGAAAATGCTAATCTAGAAGAAGCCGATGAAATAATAAATTCTGGAATTATTCATGAATCCTCTGCTGACTTGGAAATTGATGACAAAGTTAACCAGACTATTGGCGACGAGGGATCTGTATTGGAAAATCTGGCGAGGGAAGGAGGGCAGATAACAGATATCACTTATTGTGCTTGGACTGATTATACAGGAAATATCAATTTTGAACCTAAATTCAAAATGCCCTTGAAGAAAGAGGCTGAGGTACTTCTTGATCTTCCTCGCGGATCTTCGGAGTTTAATATTTTTCGAAAAATCTTCCCGAAAAGTTTATGCATTCGTATGGCAGAGCGCACTAATCAAAGAATAGAGAAAAGGAACCGAGAGAAATCAATGAAACGTGCCCTTACCGATGAGTACGAAATTCCTGTGTTCCTTGGAGTATCTTTCATAATGCATTACAACCATTTACCATCGATTGCTGATTATTGGAGTAAACAATCATCGTTGGGCAATGAGATGATTAAAAAAAAGCATTTCTCGTGATCGTTTTGCTCTATTGATGTCGAAGATGTATTTCATTGATGATCAAAAGGATTACTATATATCGGAAGTCGTGTCATGTATAGAAAACACATTCCCAGCAGGACGAAGTGAAAGCAGCGCCCAATCCATAGATGAATACATGGCAAAATTCAAACATCGCTCGAGTTTGAAGCAGTATATGGTATGCCTCTGAAACCCATCAAACGAGGTAATAAATTATGGTTGCGTTGTGATGACGAAATAGGGTATACATACGATTTGAATGTTTATGCTGATAAAGAGACATCTCCGAGTTCAATCAGCACACTTGGACAAAGAACTGTTCGCAATTCAGCATCATCTATTTGAGAAGAAAATGTTGTCCTGGAATTGGATAGATTATTCACATCAATGACATTGCTAAAGATTTTTTCGTACCCGGCTATCGGTACATACATAAGAACTCGCAAAGGAACTCCGCCGTGCAATGGTGCTTTGACACGATGACAAAGTCAATTTCAAATACAGACCAACGGAATAATGGCCGCACGTTGAATAGATTCAAAAGAGGTACTTCTTGCTTCAAATTGTCACATGCCAACCATAACAAAGGTCCAAAGAAAGCTGAAAGATGGCACAAAGTTAGAAGTTGATTACCCCTTACCTATTGCACTTTATAATCGTATCATGGGAGGCGTCAATTTGGGAGATCAGAAGGCAGCCATATACGATATAAATCGAAAGTCAAAAAAGTGGTGGTTCTTCAAAATTTTGATGAGCGCTGTAGTAAACTCGTGGATTTTATTCGCACAATGTCAACGTCGTAAAATGCCTCTCATTCAATTTATAGTACCCCTGGCCGAAACATTGATAGCTGAAGGAATAAAACACAAAAAACTTACAACTCGTCAATTTGGTGGAAGGCCAGCAAAGAACTCACGCACAGAGCGTTTGAATATTGGTGATCATTTACCAGTTGAACAGTCTTTTCGTCGTCGGTGCATGCATTGCACTTTCCAAAAAAATTAAACTCGAACCAAGTACGTATGTTCTGGATGCAACAATGCTTTATGCTACAAATGCTTTGCTCCTTTTCACAAGTAACTTGAAATATAAAGCAAATAAAATCTTGATTCAATGTATTTTCTAAAAAACCTTCTCTTATTTATTTTTTTTTTTTTGTAAAGACATATACGTCCCACCTTAAAATATTATTAGGAGTATCATTATGTCCCAGGATAACGAAAAGGACTACGTTATCCTAATACACACCAAACATTTTCTTTTCAATTATACTTCCAGAATTTCCGCAAAAGTTTCTATAATTGTTTCTAGTTCTTAAATAAAAACTCAGGGGCGAAGGGGTTTTAAAATCGTCATGTCTAGGCCATTGCTCTTGAGTTTTGTCGAGGGGCTAGTATAAGCAATCTTTTGCCAAAACGTACTTTTCCTTGGTGTGGACATACGCGTACTCGTATATCAAACTTTTATTGGCGGATTTAGTCTTGATACTAATTATAATCGGACGTTCCCTCAAGCCTCTCTATGATGGCAAGTCTACATATATCCGAAATGACTATTTCTCAGCGCTCTGCTCTCTGATCGCACTTTTTAGATGATGATATCCGCTATACTAACCACCTGTAACGGACTCGAGGCTTTTCTTATTTTACTTCTAAATTCATCCTGTTTGTTATTTCATATGATAGTTAACCTCCAACATAGAGGACGAGACCTTTTAGAGGATACCGCGTGTAGCACTCTTAAGAGTCATAAGGACGGTTGTTGGTTCGCTGGAAACTGCTCAACCTATTTGATATCTTGGGTGGATGCCAATAAAATCTTCATTTTAAATAAATTATTACAATAATTACAAACAAAAAAATGTTTTTCAATTTCATCGTCAACTTGGTAATACTATTCCTAACGTCTGCCGTATAATATTTGCCAATTATTCGGATGGTTATAGGTCAAGAAAATGGAGAGATGCAGGAATAAACTCAAGTGGTTCTCATTTAATGAGGTAGACACTGCTACCTAACTTCTTATCCACGTAACCATATCATCATGGCTAAGATTTCATGGGTTTAGACCTCTCAGAAGGCAGGCATTGCGAATGGCATCCGGTAGCATATTGTTAACACCACCTTCACCCGTTATAGCTACGTCCATGTAATGAATAATGTACGCATGTTCAGCTATTCGCTGTCATCTGAAGATAACTCCCGGTACACCATGTAAATGTACCAATGATTTAATGTGGGAAAAACCAATCGAATTGAAATTAAATGGAGGTTCCGCATAGATATCCTTCACTTCCAGTATTTGCTGCACACTTGGATGGTGTCCACTGCTCAGAAGTCCAAAAATACTGGAAAGCTATGACTTACTCTCCTCTTGTCTTTAACTTTCTTCAATCTAGCTTGCAAGTACCGAAACACCGGACGATTGTTTTTAAGCCTTTCAGCAAAAATCGCTTGTTGAAATTCAGACTTTTGTTGTATGGTCCAGAAATGCGACGTCAAAAAGTCTTCGGGTACATATAAGCAAGTTGGAAAACAGAATAACCAACCATTGGGAGTGATGATAGCATAATTGTTAGAGCCACTTTCCACATGTCTCTAGGCATTTAAGGACTGAAACGAATAAAATTTGGAAACTTCAAAGTAAAAAAAAAAATATTTTCATGATTCATGTAAATTTTTTTTTATTTGCTTTAAAACTCTGTTTTTATTAAATTCATTCTCAATTACAAAAAATAAAAAAAATTATTTGGGTTCCCATTTTTTCCTCAACTTCTTTCGAATGTCCTTCATAAGGTTGGTGACAGTTACATCCGTGATCTTTTTGGACGTTTTTTTCCATTTAACACTAAAATCTTTTACGTCCTTTGCAGACTGCTCACTTTTCCTCAATTTAGCTTTGACCAAAGCCCAATACCTTTCAATGGGACGGCACTGTGGAACATTGGGTGGATTCATGTCTTTTGGGACAAAGTCGACATTTTTAGCAACAAGAAAGTTCAACGTCGCATGAGCATAGTGAGCTGAAGCTAAATCTGGCCAAAATAATGTTGAACTCTCGTGTTTGTTTAAGAAAGGAATCAACCGTTTTTTTAGGCACTCGTTAATGTACACTTCTCCGTTAATTGTTCCCGTTGTAATAAACGATGAGCTTCTGTGTCCACATTGGAAAAATGGCCTGCCAAACGAGACATTTTGACCCGAATTTTACCATCCCAGTCGATGTTGTTGATTGCGGAAGAATCTCAGCTTTAAACGAGTTGTAAAACTGCGCACTTGGAAGAGTAGTAAAGTCAGCTTTGACATAAGTTTCGTCATCCAAAACCAAGCACGCTTTCTTGTTGTCGATCAACTTGTATAGCTTTCGGGCTCGTGTTTTTATGACTTTTTTTTGCTTTTCCGTAACTTTTGGTATTTCTTGTTTTTAGCGTGTTTTTAGACCGTTACGTTTTTTAGATCTTTGTACCATTGTGTGGTTGGTATTACATTTCCGAGCAACATCTCTGGATGACATAGTCCGGTTTTTTACAATGGTACCCACTATTTTCCTGTCCAAATTTGTATCATGTGCTCCACTTTTAGCTCCACTTTTCTGTTTTCACTTAACTGTCAACGTCTCCAAATATCGCTTAATAACAGAATGCACTAGACTGCGTGCTATGTTTAAATTTTTTGCGATGAAATGGTTTGAACGCAAAGTATTTTCGAGCCATTTGTCGATGATCTTTTTACGGCGTTCCTCTTGACTCATATTTTATAAATATTTTAATCCGCACCGAACTAAAAATTAGAATTTGGGTACAAAATGGGATTGCGATTTTTACGCATTGGGAGTATAGCCCGTATGAAAATTTACAGATTTTATTCGTTTCAGTCCTTACAAATACAATTCCAGTTCACGGCGATTTAGTGCTCTGGGACCTTTCGGAGAATCATTTGCGATGCGTGATACTTTCAGATAAGTTTTCATAGCTGCAAAGAATACGCTGACTCGATCAAAGAAAACACGGTATGCCTGCATGGCAGTAAGGAAGTTCTTCTCCAGAATCTTGTCATATTCCTTGACGTAGCCAAAAAATCGACTGAACAATAATCCCTTGACATTCTGCTGTACTCCCTCTCTGCATAGCTTCAGATTTTATTTGGGTTTGGGCGCTGGTGTGTCATTACTGGATGAATGACGGACTAGTTGAATAGTTTGAGAAAGTACAAATCAAGGTTCGGAAACGTACACCAAGCGTGCGAATCTTAATGCCAAAGTCATATTACGCAAGGAATGGACCCATCAAATCTCTGGTCCGAGCTGCACTCAGCAGATCCAATTGAAGTCTTTTTACCTTTCAGCCAGAAAGGTTGTGTATAGCTAGGTATCGGTGATGAGGACTAGACTCGTGGTATACCGAAGTAACTGGACTAAGACTTGCATTACGCTTCTCTGTAATTTTGTCGTTGACTCCGTTTTCGAAATATGTCCGTCAAACGTCGATATTGCGGTTTGTCTGGGCCATGATATACCATGATCAAAAAGTTCCCGTACCACATAACCGTGTGGCGGTCCCATTGTTCCGATTTGAGTTCTGTTTTCTTTGTTCAGTTGGTAAATCTGTTGCTGAAATTCCCTCTAAATCTTAGCATCATAGCTTGACATTTGCAAAAGTTACGTAGCCAAGAGTACATCTATCTCTGTGTGTGTTGGCGAGTTTTTACAATTTTAGAAATGGATTTAAATTTGCAACAACGAAGCTGTATTAGATTTTGTGTAAAAAACGGACTTAATGGTGCGCGAACGTTGGAAATGTTGGAAAAGTGTTTCGGCAACGATTATCTAAAGAAAACGGCCGTTTACCGGTGGCACGAGCGGTTCAAAAGTGGTCGCGAGTCAATCGAAGATGATGAACGCATCGAAAACCGACGAAAACATTGATGAAGCAAATGGAATGTTGGTCAATAACCGCAAATTAACCATCAGAGAGATAGCGGAGGACTTGGACATTGCCAATGGATCCGTCCAAGACATTTTGGTTAATGATTTGGGTTTCCGTCGTGTAGCAGCAAAGTTGGTGCCAAATGACCTCAATTTCATGCAAAAAAGAGACCATGTTGACGTCGCAAACGACAAAAGAGATGATGTGCGAGGCTGAATCTGATCCCACATTCATCAAAAGGATCATTACTGGAGACGAGACGTAGGTTTATGAGTACGACAGGCAATCCAGACATCAGGCAAGTGAATGGCGTTCACCAAATAAGCCGAAACCAAAAAAACCACGTCGCTTTCAGTCAAAAAAGAAGGCAATGCTCACGGTTTTCATGGATTACAACGTTGTAATGCATCATGAATTTTTGCCAGAAGGCCAAACAGTAAACAAGGAGTATTATTTGGGCATTATGAGACGTTTTGCGTGAAGCAATTCGCCGAAAGAGACCAGAATTGTGGGCAGAAAACTCGTGGATTTTGCACCATGATAACGCACCGTCGCACAGTGCCATCATTATTCGTAATTTTTTGACGAAAATGCAACAAATACCATCCAACAGCCACCGAATTCACCTGATTTGGCTCCCTGTGACTTCTTTCTGTTCAATTGAGTTAAAACACCACTACGGTTAACGCGTTTCAGCAGCCGAGAGGAAGTAATGGAAAAATCGCAGGAAGCACTGAAGGACATACCGAAAACCGAATATAAAAAATGTTTCGAGGATTGGATCAAGCGCTGGCATAAGTGTGTTGCAGTCGATGGGGATTACTCTGAAGGGGACAATATATGTAGATTTAGATGAATAAACTTGTATCTCCAATTTTCTGGATACTTTTTGATCAAGATAGTATGTACTCAAGTTCAGCCAGCTGCACTTGCGCAGTTAAATTTATATTGTCATACTCAGCATACTGCGAAGAGGTAGCGATTATCGTCAGTAATTCCTCTTCTCAATCTGGGTCTGGTGGAGCTATCTCCTGTACTTTCGTTGAAACCTCTTGCCTTTCATATCTCAGAGTTTTTTGTGTCATATGGCGAATGTGACAACCAATTACTCATGGTCATAAGTTGATTAGGGATCACTTTCAACTTGTGACCGAGATAACATCCACCTGATTCGGCTGGCTTTCGCATGACATTCATGTAAGTTTTTAATGACGACAAGACGACAAGATCTCGATTATCCGTCCTGATAAGCACATAACTCTACTCCGATTAATAAATTCATTTACGATACTCAAATATCCGAACTCCTACTTGAACTACTGACGTCCATAATTATATATAGACTTCCAGCTGCCAACCAATTCCCCCTGATTATCTGGGTTTCCCGTGAAAAACTTTTAAATTGCCACACCTAGCACTCTGCACTGACTCACCTCTAATTTGCGAAGCTAGTTTTTCCTGAACCCTGCACAGGGTGTGATTAGTTTTCTAGCATAAAGATTAGACCCGCCTAATCAGGTGGTTAATAAGTGATTGCTTCGATTGGTTCGACATACTCGAGTATCGTGTATTCCGGTACTTCGTACTTGTCACAACATTCAATTTTATCATCCGTGACGTGAACGTATACGACCAGATACGAGTATCGTTTACAAGGTAATAAATTACAATTTAGATAAAAAAAAAAACAAACGAAACGTCCTGCTGCTATCATTTTATAGTAGCAATGCAAAAGTATCATTTGGAATTGGCTTATCGCCACAGTGTTATATTAAAAGGTGTGCAGAGCTAGGGAAATACGAATATGTATGTTAGATACGAGTATCCGGAGTACTTTGCATACTACAGATGTTTGAAAA
The DNA here is from genome assembly GCA_963966105.1 of Volucella zonaria. Lineage (NCBI taxonomy): Eukaryota > Metazoa > Arthropoda > Insecta > Diptera > Syrphidae > Volucella > Volucella zonaria. The sequence goes on along the minus strand of OZ014530.1, from coordinate 30,205,961 downwards.
ATGTCGATAAATCTATTTATTTGTCGTATCTTGGGTCGTAAAGTTAATGGTGATAATGATGAGGTACGGATAGAATGTCAGGGGTTGGAGTCCAAATGACCTTTAGATTGGAGGTTTTTTTTCTTTTTGATGAGCTGTCATTAGTTCTTGACCTTTGCCATAATTGATACGGAAAATGCATTAATATTTCGAGGAGAGTTCAAATGATTGATGATACAGAACGGAGTGGTTGAGGGACACGCAGTGGTACTCTCTGTTTGACGTTGATTTGACGCTTATCCATTTTTTGGGATATCTAGTAACTCTGTGTCTTCTAGCGAATGTGAATCCTGCTTCTGTGATCTGTCCCTTCAGTTGGAGGTCAATAAACCGAAAAAGTTCGACGTCAGGCGCATTTCAGTGCTGTCAATCGGAATCAGTCTTCAACATAAAATGATCCAGTCTGCTAGCCTGGTACCGCTGTTATACAAAGAAAACAACCTCCAACCTGTTGTTGTACCAAAAATTATTGCAGATGGCTACTCAGTCGCTGTGGATTTAAGGCTCATTAATGTTGCTTAAGAGCATAAAAGACTAGTCAAGTTCCATGCGGCCAGAACTGCTTAGCTATGTATCCACTGTCTAAGAACTAGCTTGCTAGGCTTAGAAAAATATTCAGTTGTTTTGGAATGTATTCAACTGGTTTGGGCCAGTAGCAAAATAATCAAGTACGTCGCGTAGTACTTGCCCTACCTCCTAATTCTAGTCCCCAGTAACAGCATGAGTAAACCCTTACGCGCGCAGGCTAAAAATACTCTGCCAGCAGCATGTGTCGTCATAGAGCCCACAGCCCCATACCCTGCTGCAAAGCAGTCATAACCGCTATCCAAGAAGAGTGATGATGTAAGGATGCAAAACTGTCACATCTGCTATGGAGTATGTTAAAGAGGACCGGCACGATGGCGACAGGAGTCGTAGGGCCTATACCATCAGAGGAAGACTTAGGGAACGAGGCATAAGCTTCTGACTTGTAAACGAATACCTGACAACGATTTGCGTAAAGATTAAATTCACAACCATAAGCGTCATAAACGCGCACGTCCCAACAGAAGAGAAGGACCACCTTAGCCATGATTGCTTCTACAACCTCCTCGCTAAAATCTATGAGAAAGGCCTTAAATACGACTTCAAAATCGTCCATGGCGATTTTAATGAGGAGGCCATCGTTGGTAATAAAGTTGGAAAGTACATCCTTACCGCCGTCACCTCCACAGGCTTATTGACTTTGCCGCGGGACGTAATGTTACTATAGCCAGCATACGGTTTCAACGGTCTCATGATCAAGTAAGCGTCGATCAAATTGATCGCATTACGATCGACGCAAGGCACTTCTACAATGTTTTGGGGATCCGAACGATCCATGTGCCTAAAATCGACTCCGACTATTATCTCATTTCTCTGCAATGTAAATGCCTTAAACCCTTTGTCAACACATTTTGAAAAAAAAACCCTGGATATAAACCCATCTCCTTACTGATTCCAAAGCGGAATGCCACATCATCTGTAGAGATGAACTATATGCTCGTGGATGAATGCTTAGTTTTGGCATCCCTGCCAAACTCATTCGACGATTCAGGATGGCAATCGACGGAACACTGCTCGATGCCTAGGACAAAACGTAACCATAAGTAGTTCGTTCATATCCGATTCTGTTTACTGCTTCTCGAAATAAAGTCTATTTCAATGTACTTACTAACTTATCAGGCTGGCAATCCTTACAGGGTCAATGCCTGAAAAACTGTAGCCTTCTATCCATTACAGTCCAGGTCGCGCTGCTTCCAGTTGGAAAAACCAATCTGCCATATATCCACAATCGTCTGATCTTTATGCCGGAGGTTCGGTCTTCCTTCTTGAGGATTCGAGGAGCCTCTTAGCTGCAGCATTATCGTCTCTCCGCTCTATATGGCAGAACCAATGAAGTCGACGGATTAATTTTTGACTTCCGTAGTATGCCCACATCTTTGCACAGCTCATAGAGTTTGCGGTCCGGTTTGCTCCTGTCTGTGAGGAGGGCATATGGGTGTCTTCTTCTCTTCACAGACAGGAGGGCATATGGAAAATAAGACACCTATATGCCATCCTCACAGATAGGACCACATATTTCTTTCCGAAGAGCCTAAAAATTGTCTAACTTATCGTCTAACTTTCGGCTCCGTAAAGTAGGACTGGCAAGGTGAACGCTTTGTAGAGCATGATTTTGACTCTTTGCATTAGGAATTCCGACTCAAGTTCTTTCGATAGACCGAAGTAGCAGCAATTGCCTTGAGTTACCCTTCGTCGAAACTCCACCTTTATGTCGTCTGCCCCGAGGTAGATGAACTCCTTGACTACCTCAAATTTGTAGTAACATTTTGTCCTAGGTGATGTGTCCACAGCATTCATTTCGTTTTTGCCTCATTCACTTTAAGACCAACTTGTTTAACCCCTTCTTCAATTGCCGTAAAGGCTTCAATTAAATTAATATCATCCGCGTATTCCGGAAGCCCGACGGATTTAGAGAAAGTAATACCTTCCGTGCTGTCTTTTGCCCGTCGTATTATCTCCACAAGTACCAAATTGAAGAAGTCACACGACAGCGAAATCGGGTGCAGATTTCGAATAATTCGGAGGTTCTATAATTCTACCACACTGCACGTCGCATCGTAAGTTTTCCAGTGTTGTGCGACACATCCGGATCAGTTTTTACGGAATTTCGAATTCGGCCAAAGCATTATATAGCTGTCATATGCAGTCGGTGAAGATGTGGAGGGTGTCGACTTGGAATTCGTTGGTCTTTTCCAGGATCTGTCTTAATGTGAAAGTTTGGTCTGATGTCGCTTAGTCGACCCGGAAACCGCACTGGTATTGGCCGATTTGTGCGGTGCAGTACGGTTTCAGACGTTCAAACAGTACACTGGATAGGATTTTATAGGCGACGTTAAGTAGAGATATGCCTCGATAGCTGTTATAGGACATAGGATCGCCCTTCTTGTATATGGGACAGATAGAGCTGACATTCCAATCATCGGGCATGCTTTGCAAATGATCTGGTGCATGCTCCATGTCAAAACATTGCCTACGGCTTTGTGGTTGTTCAGCTTTTGTATAGCTGTGCTGACTTCTTCTAAGCTGGGCGAGAGAACTAATTCTTCGAACGGAGATGTGTAAACTTCTTGCCCTATCACTCTCTATTGGTCATGTCCATTTACCAACTGCTGGAAGTGTGGCTTAAATACATCTACAATTCCCTGTTGGTTAGTAACGAGATTACCTTCCCAATTTCTAAGTGCTTGGAGACCCGTTTTAAGGCCAGGTTTTTGGCCTTTTTAATAAAGCTCCTGGTGACTTTCCTTCTCCAGCAATCTTCGATATCCGTGAGATGGGAGGACACTACAAAGGCTCTTCTTTTTGGGAACCTATACTCATCCCACGCTGCTCTGGTGACGCGTTGCAGCATTTTCCCGTATGACACATCTGTTGTCTTCTTTTTTTGCGCACATTCATCAAAATGCCACTGATTTCATTTCTGTGGAGGTTGGCAGCCTAAGGTGTTTCCGGCCACCTACTTGATGGGAGTGCAACAATATGACCACATGTTGTTGAGGTCTATGGTAGCCAATGGCATATTGAAGAAATTTTCGTCCAGGCGCTGTCTGTAGTCTCTGGCTATTTTTGGTGTGCTTGGGCGTTCGCGTTCAATGTTGAATCTCCTTTTTCAATGTTGTTGCAGATATCTTTTATTTGACAGTCGAGCTCTGAATAGGGCTGCTACCAGGTAATGGTCAGAGTCGATGTTTACCCCTCTGAATGTTTTAACATCCAGGATAATTATTTGGCTAGTGACGTCCGTCAATAAGCATGTGATCGATTTGGGTGGCGGTTCGACCATCCGGAGTTAGCCAAGTTGTTGTGCGGATTCTTTTGTGAGGGAACCTCGTGCTACATATCACTATATTACTAGCGATCGCAAAGTTTGTGAGTTGGATGTCGTTATCTGTTGTCGTGTCATGGAGGCTGTATTTTTCGATTGCTTCGCCAAAGATGTCCTCCTTACCGATATTGGCATTGAAGTCCCCGAGTACAATTTTAACATCGTACTTCGGACAGACTGCAGTGGCTCCGTCCAGGTCCAGGAGTCAAAAAATTCCTCCTTGATGGGTTCTTCAGCCTCGTTGGTAGGGGCGTGAGCACATGTGAAGCTGATGTTATAGAATCTTGCATTGTCGCGGATCACAGCCAGGCGATCACTGATGGGCTTAAAATCGACGACCTTCGATTGGAGCCGTTTTTTTGTGACAAGGGTAGTAAATGTCGCAATCTGTTCTTTTTAGCAATCCCGATCCTATCTAGTGTACTTCCTGGATTGCAGTAATATCCGCCCGATATTGCTTGAGGATATTTTCCAGTTTCTTAGTTGCTTCTGGGGTGTAAACCTTTCTTACGTTCCAGGAGCATACTCTCAAATCGTAGTCCTTCTTCCCTTTGGGGGTACGTATGCATCTGAGACTGGATTCTGTTCATACTCGTACATAACATTTGTTTTTTTTTTACGTGAGTGGGTCGCCAGCCCAGAGCACAACCGCACCGCCATTCTGGTCGTAGAGATCTCGCTGCATGTATTACTCCTAGTTCACTGCCCAGCGAGTGCCAGAGTAGCTATCCAGAGGCGCCACGAGAAGGCTGCATGCCAATTTGGATTGGATAGTGACAAGGATCCCTCGGGCATTCGCCGGGTTAAATCAGGAGCTTTATTCTGGATGCTCGCTCCCACTCTCTACGCTCTATCTCAACATGATCTGAACTGGTAATAGCTACTCGTACAAAGAGGTTGTCACTGAATCTACCATTTTGGTGGACTCCAAATTAAGAATTCCTTCGCCAAAATGTCCTTATTGTAGTGTGTTTGGATCATCTGTATTCACTGACATACACCAAGCTGTGCTTCGGCCGGTCTGAGTGTTGAGACACATTTGAATGGCCCGGCTTAGCATACTACCCAAACTGGACAGCAATTCGACCTTTCACAAGTTTGATGCGCTGTCTGACTCCAAACAAAGAATTGTATCCCTGTATCCCCATACTGAAATCGTGATTACGGGCGATTTCAATATACATAATTCTGGTTGGATTCGACATTCTGGACAGACAACACCCTAGGGACGGTGTGTTGAGATCTTCGCTGCGGAAAACAATTTAACCCAGCTTGTAAATGAGCCCACACGAATACCAGACGTTGATAGTCACACCGCCAACACATTGGACCTGTTTTTAATTTCTCACCCTGATAAGTACTCCTTTGATCTGCTCTCACCTCTAGGCTCGTCGGACCTTTGTGTCATATCGGCTATTTTCTCGTACACCCACCACGCAGTTAGAGAGAAGCTTGCTAAAAGAATCGTAGGGTAATACAAGAAAGGAAATTGGAGCGGACTTAACGAGGTCAACCCGGCAGAGGAAAACCGAAAACAGTTTAAATAAGTCAGAAATGATGCAACGTCTTTCTCTAGCGAGTGAGGCAGAAAATCTTACAATGTCCCAAAAGTAGTAAAAATGTTTGGTCGTTCATCAAAAACATTGGAAATTCTGCTTCATCCACTATCCCAACGCTCATTTACAATGACATTCCAGCTGACAGCTCTCTGGACGAAGCCAATCAGCTTGCTGCACATTTTGTAGCTAGCTCAACACTCCCAGATTGTGCTTTGTTCCCGCTTATACTAGAATGTGTCGAATCTTCTTAACATACACAAATCCGCTGGTACAGATGGTATATCTCCCCTCCTTCTGAAGATGTGTTCTTTCTCGCTGGCAAAACCACTGCGTACGCTTTTTCATCAATCCTACTCTTTAGGACTCTTTCCGAGCAGATGGAAAACAGCATTTGTCCAGCCCGTCCCTAAAAAGGCGAATCTGCTTTTCTCTCCTCCTACAGACCCATTGCACTTACGTCCCTTCTCTCCAGGGTCATGGAAACGCTCATAAACCGTCAGCTCACGAAATATCTCGAAACCCGAAAACTTCTCAATGACCGGAAAATTGAAACCAAAACGTACATCAATCTGGCGAAAGCAAGATAGTTGCACTTGATATTTCTAAGGCATTTGACAGGCATTTGTCGAAAATGCGTGTTTTTGGGATTGATGACTCTCTTCTTCAATGGATTATAAATTACCTTTCGGAACGTTCAATTCAAGTTGTCTTGGATGGTTTCAAGTCTGATATTCACAAAATAAATGCTGGTGTACCCCTCCATTCTGTCTCCGACACTCTTTTTAATTTTCATCAACGATCTCTTGTCTGCTACCTCTAATTCAATATATCCCTTCGCTGACGACAGCACTCTCTGCTTTTTATATTCGTTCCCAGACTCACGTCCTTGCTATTCGGCTATAGAATGGGAATGGTAGCGTATGTTAAGCTCATTGAATTCCGATATCAACGGCATAACCAATTGGAAAACTGTCAACAGAGTGGAATTTAATGCTTCCAAAAAACAATGCTGTCTGCTGTCATTAAAGCGAAATTTAAACACCCAGCTGTTATCCATAATGGCACTTGCATGGTCGAAACCTAAAACTTCTCCATTTTCGGCATGCGTGTCAGTGACAACATACGTTGGAATGACCAAATATTCGATGTCGTCAAAAATGCTGCGAACTGTCCAGGTTTCCTCAAACAATGTAAGAAATCTTTTCAACACCTCTGACCGCGCCTCAATTTATAAGCCATTCATCCGCCCAAAATTGGGGAATACTGCACATATTTGGTCAGGTGCGCCTAAAGCCCTTCTGCACCTGCTAGATAAGATTCAAAACCGTGCGATAAAATTCATAGCTGATGCTATTATGACCCACACAAAGGACACCCTCGAACACCGACGAAATGTCTCGTGTATCACTTTGATTTATCGCTATTTCCACCATTAGTGCTTCATAGAAATCGCCAGTAGCATTCCGCCCCTCCAAACTTTCAAGCCCACTTTCGGACGTACTCTGAAATATCGTGATTCGTTCCTAAGCCGTACAACTCGCTATTGAAATGCTCTGCCTTTATTCCCTAGTCATTATAACCTGCCTTCGTCCCTCCCTGATTCTCTTTCGCCCGCGCTGTGAAAGTATTTTAAGGATACCTAAATTCCTTGAGCTCATTATAAAGAAAAAAAAAAAAAAAGTACTACAATGCGGTGGCAGTTATCCTTTCTCAACCTCGGCCCGGATTATGCTGAAATTTATTCGATTTCGAAGATATTTAAAACAGAAGACAAGATGTCAGTATCTGCGGGGATCCTTAACCGGACAGGTCACAGAAGTATACTAGAATTGACATCAAACGAGCAAACTTATGTTTATGGAGAAAGTCACCCTTTTTACAAAGAGCAAGACGATTTTTCAGCATGGCGCGTTCAGGTGGAAAGCATTCGATTGCTAGATGCAGAGAGCCGTAAATATGTCGACGCTGCTGCAAAAGTGATAAGTCATTGAAAATTTCTTGTGAATTTCTTGAAAGCAACATATATTAAGCAGTCTGATGGTAAAGCTGCCCAACAATACATCATACCGGCAAGCTGAAGGATCACTTTTAAACCTCAGAGCAGTAACTAGACAGGGCATAATACTAGCAATACGTTGCAATTCTCAACTGTGTTTAAGTCGTTGCTGCTCTGTCCTATATCCGATAAGTACCCAAGTGGGCTTAAACAATAATCCTACTATTCACCACAGCATTCTGATTGCTCAGTCAACAATTTCTGTTGTCAACTCAGCAATTTTGTTGACATTTCTCGATATAAAAACCCAAACAACGACTGTTTTATTTTTATCTGACAAAATTATTTCTATCTGTTTATGATGATAATATTTAATCAAGGAAAATTCCATAAATAAACCCGAAAATTTTAAGTAGGATTGTACGGCATACCTGTGCTTTATGCTCGTATTTATCTCAATAAAATGATTGACGTCACATGATTCAGTATGATCAATTCGTTGTGTCAAACTGTTTAAACAATTTACGAATTTTTTACCGAGATTGTATTCGTATATTAGTTTGCTGAATATTTTAAAGATATTCCGAAGATATGTGTATATTGTCTGACATATGGTATGCCCCAAAGTTATAATTTACACTTGTCTCTGGATTGAAGTTCAAGGCGAATTTATGAACCTCATATCAGATGGGTGTGTCAGATAGTTGAGATTGGGGAGGTTAACAACCCTATTCGTTTGGAGACTTAACTATAATTGGACTTGGGTGTTTCGGTGAGACAGGGTTGTCTGACCTTCGTTTGAAAGCAAGCTGTCACTATCTGGACATCACATGAACATCGAGTGGCATAAGTTATCAGTTGGTTAGTTGGCTATTAATAGGCGCCTCAAACTCATTCAGTCATGAGTAGATAGCCACTTCTACTAGATAGATATCTCAGTCACTTTAGTGTTTCAGAAGTTGTTATCTAATACACATTCTATTTGTGGAAATGTACCCAACCTTAAGGAGGCTCTTTCGAAGCGTTCTGTGCAATTAAGCACTCTTTCATGTCATTAAGCCAGCCTTAATGCTTTACGTAGACATTGATTGATAATGATGACAGTTTCTGCCTTTGACTAATATCACCTCTCTGATTTTAATGGCATAGAAAAATAGGTGCAGCGTATATCTATTAGATATAATTGGATGGCGGGAGTTTGTGGAAAGCACTTAGTTGAAGTGCAAAAGTGCATCCAAATTTTCACACAGCGCTAGGTAGACAGTTCTTTACGAGTCGAATACTATTTTTAGTTTCAATTGTACAGTATCTAACACAATTATGAGTAGAAATAATTAGTGAAGAGGTGAAGTCAGTAAAAAAAATTAGGAAGTTGCACTGTGAACGGCTTAATGAACTTCATATTTTGACATGGAACGTTCCGATCCCAGCTATGTAATTATCAGATTTTAGCTTACCAATGACTTTAAAACGCTACGAAACCAGCTGTTTCTTAATGAGTAATGCCAAGCAGAATCCTGGCATTTCCGCAACAGGTTGGCGTGTTCTCTTTTGAGACAGTGACTTTCTCTATTGACGAAAAGTCCAAGAAATACTTTATTCAGCACAAGTACAATTTCTTGCAGATACAGATCCGCATTAAAGGACTACCACAAGCAGAAAAACACACTGCCATTCTGAAGACTATAGGCCTCAATCTCGGACGAGGGCTGCTTGAGGCAAGAACATTAAAACAATCTGGAGCACAAAAAGCCCAAATAGATTGCCAGCCTACAACAAAAAGTCGCACAGAGAGCTCAATAGATGTAGACAAAAGCTCTAGTGCCGGAATATCAGAAGTCATTGTCTCTATGTCCAGACCATTAGATGCTATCCCACGCTGAGCTATCTCCAAATCCTGGGAACTCTGCCAGTACCACCCAGCAATAAATAACATGGGACTAAGGTGCATCCAAATGAATCTACAACATGCTAAGGTCGCCTCGGCAGTCCTCAGCCATAGATTTAACAAGGGTCACCAAGACGTCGCCTTTGTCCAGGACCCATACACCCTTTAAGACCAGGTAAAGGGACTCTCATCTGGCGTATTACATAATTCCGCTAACCCTGGAAAACCCAGAGCGAAACTGTTTCCAATTCCAGAACGCACCAACGAGGATCTAGTAGCCGCATACCAATACAGGTAAGACAGAAGCTGTTAAATGCTCAGCTTACCACCCCGCTGACTCCAGCGACTTTGACTTCTTGCCACTGAAGGGACTGCTGGACTACTGTGTTAAGAACAACCTGCAGCTAATTGTAGGCTGCGACGCGAACATCAATCACACGGTCTAGACTAGCTCAAACATAAACAATCGGGGTTAGTCTCTGATTGAATTTATTAATTCAAACAATTTACAAATTCTAAGTCAGGGAAGCAACCCCACTTTTATAGACACCATTAGGGTAGAGGTTCTAGATCTCCCTCTATTCACTAATTTTATAAAGAACTGCCGTGTCTCATCCGAAGCCTCAATGTCGGACCATTGCCACATCCTACTCGACCTGGTACTATTATGTCAGAAAAATACAGACAACCCAAATCCATAGACTGGGACATACACTGTCAACAACTCATGGATAACCTGGGTAGATGTAACACTAACATCAGGGATTTAGACAATATTGAGCTAACTTGTGATAATCTCAATATAGCAATCATAACTGCCTTTCATCAAGCGTGACAAGCAAAAGGAAAAACAGGCAATCGACTTACTCCCCGGTTGAACACAAATCTAGGCAAACGTAGAACAGAGACGAGAAAGCTCTTCAACCAGGCTAAACGCAATGGTGAATGGGGAAATATACAGAAAAACACTCAACGTGTATTGTACAACTAAGAAATTAGAAGAGCCAACAAAGAATCGTGGAGACTCCTGTCATACAATTGATGGCACCAGAAGTTGTGCCCGCGTTCATAGAATACTCTCTAATCCTATTGATTCAATGAGAAAACCTGGTGGCACGTACGCCGAAAACGGGCTACAAACGCCTCAGCTCTTAGCCGAAATACACTTCCAAGATTCGACAATAATTCCGGAGGCCCAAGAAAATCCTCCCCAGAAAAGAATAAACACACCGCTCAGAGAGGACTGGAACAGAGCAAAGGAAATTTTTCATGAAGGCAAAATAATCTGAGCAATCAACTCTTTTCAACCCTTCAAAGCCTCTGGTGAGGATGGAATATTCCCAGCTTTACTACTAAAAGGGCATAAAAGGGCATAAAAGGGCATCCCCCAACTGCTACCTATACTAATTAACTTATTCAGAGCTAGCTACGCGTGGGGATACTTACCAAAAAGGTGAAAGGAGGTAGCTGTCAAATATAGGTAGGACGCAGACCTTCTGAACTACCAAAGTCATATATTGTAGACCAATCAGCCTCACTTCCTTTTTCCTCAAAACTATAGAACAAATCCTCGACAGACCTGTCCGAGACGGGGCACTTCAAATGAACCCCCTTCACAAATATCAATATGCATACCAACCTGGAAAATCAACCCCACACGCTCTACAAAATCTTACCACGAGGATTGAATAATCTCGCAGATATAAAGAGGGAGCGGTCGGTTATTTTCTCGATATAGAAGGAGCATTTGACAACACAGAATTCTCCCAGATACAGAGAGATGTTCAAAACATGGGAATTGACGACACCGCATGTATTGTAAATGGATAAAATGTATGCTAGAGGATAAAACAATAAAAACCTCATTAGCCAGCAATAAATTCAGAGCGATAGCAGCGAAAGATGCCTCAGGGAGGAGTTCTATCACCCCTACTATAGTCCATCGTAGTTAATGAACTACTAATTATACTCAGCAATGATGGCTTCTATGTCCAAGAATATGCAGGCGACATTGCTATCCTAATTATAGGTAAATTCGAGAGGGCTCTGGACCTAGTTGTTGAATGGTGCACCAAAGTTGGCGCTAAAGTTAATCCCAAGAAAAGCACAGAAATACCACGCCCTTTGGTGAAACAATAGAGTTCTCAAAGGAAGTCAAGTATCTAGGAATCACACTAGATGAACAACTTACGTGGAACACTCATCTTTCTAGGACTATTGACACAGCCAGGACCTCAATATGCCCCAGCAAAAGTTTAGTCGGAAAAAATTGGGGGCTTAATCCCAAAATGACACTATGGATGTACACAGCAATAACCTATCATCATGTATGCAGCTGCCGTTTGCTGGTATAAAGCAACGTAGAGGTGCGCACAGATCAAACTCAACAAATTACAAAGACTGGCCTGTGTCTGTGCAACTGGTGCAATGAAGACCGCACCAACAACCGCGCTTGAAGTTATCCTAAACATCCCACCACTAGGAACAGAAAAAACCAACATTTGCCAAGGACTCACTCCAATACAAATGAAGGAGTATAAATCCGAAGTATACGGACCTCGCACTAAAACATCCCTACATGCCAGTATGGATACATGCAGCTCCGTATTTGGTGCTGAAATCCATGCAATAGAACTTTGCGTTCGAGAGATTCTAAACAGATACATAACAAACAAAAACATTTACACTCCCTCCGACAGCAGAGCAGCCCTACTTGCAATTAACGCCTTTGAAATAAAACCAAAACTGGTATGGGATTGCCTTCAACTCCTACATCTACTGGCCACCAATAAAGTTCATCTGATTTGGCTAATTTGGGTGCCAGGACACAGCGGACATGAAGGCAACGAAAAAGCAGACGAACTACCCAGGAAAGCATCCGCATCTTAATTCATAATGCCAAGACCATCCTGTGCGCTATGAATCAATAAACACCATAAAAGGAAGTTTTAAAACCTGCCTAAAGGAAAAGAAACTTCATTTCTGGAGGGAAACAGAAGGAAATAGAGAAGTCAAAAACTTTGTGAAAAGCAGTTACCACAAAAAAAATTAAACAACTACTACAACTAAGTAGAAGTCAGGTTTTCTCAGATGACACTGCCGTGCGATAAAACACCTGATGAGCATAGGCGTAGCACAAGACAATACATGCACACTGTGTAACGAGGACGTGGAAACAGCAGAACACAGACTGCAATGGTTAACCCAAACCACGTCGACGTTAGCTAGGTAAATTGTACTTTGAAACGGCGGGCATAGCTGACAGCTCATCTAAAGACTAAGCAGCCCTTCTACCAGCCATTAAAATTCGGAGTACTGCTTCTTGACATCGACCTGATCCCTGTTCGCAATCGTAACAACTAAAACGAAGAGAAGAGAGGAAATAGAAGTAATGACTTAACCTCATAAGTTGTACCGAAATTAAATTAACCGTGGCGTGCCACATTCTTCATATGAAACACTTCGACATATTTGGAGGTAAGTTCAGTACGAACTTTCACCACTAGTCAGGATGACGGTGAACAGAGTTGATGGTAGATGAACCCTAAGTGGGTCAGCGGCAGCTCTCATTTCCCTGACAAGAGCCAAAACACTATGGTTAACCATATCGCAGGCTTTCATTATATCCCCAAACAAAGCTGAGGTATTTGTTCCTATCTGGTGTATATTTGTGGAAAGAACGCCCCAGAGAGCAAAAGCGAATCTTCTTTTCAGTTCAATGGTTGGCTAAAGATTGACTTTATTGATTTATTTATATTGCCAGTTGACAATCAAATCAGTGTTGCCAGATATAACATACATATGAATCCCTATTTGCACATTTCACTATTCTATAAATTATATTCAAAATTCAATGTATCTAACATTTCCTCTTTCCTAAGAAATACAATTTTACTCCAGTCATTAATTTATATACGAGTATAACAAATAACTTTTGCACTTACTTTTCAATTTGTTTTTTATACAACTTAATGTTAATTAAGAATCGAGTGTATAATCGAGTGTTTAACTTATACAATTCATTCACAAATCTCATTTTCTTTTTTTTCTCTAAGCAATAATCTTTTAGAAAGTTCCAAATAAATAGAAACTTCCCAAAAATTCTTATTCTAGATGACATTCGGTGTACAGAGACACTTGAAACGTTTGTACTGTTGTTTGAATTGTTATTGCCATCGCTATTTGAAATTCGCAATATGCTTCGTTTCATCGATGTTGACGAATTCTTGTATTGATGTGTTCGATGCCATTGCTGTTGTTTCGAAGTAAGGTGTTAACCCAATATCGTTTGAACATTTATGATAAATATTCTGTTCAGGAGTGAGAGAACCGATTACTCGAATTTGATCTAAACGTCGTCTCCATTCGCTGGTATCATCTGGATTTAGATTATAGTTTAAAATTCCTACCCTTTCTTTGATTTGTCCAAGCCTTCATTTCTCATTTAAATAATCGCGAACTGAAACCCTCGCTCCAACCGGAATTAGTTTCACTTAGCTGGAAATATAATTTTTATAGCAAATTCGGATTGAGCAAGTTAATAACTCAGCGAATCATTCGTCCTAATCTATCCTCTAATCCCCTAATTCCCCGCACCAACGCGTTTCTTTCAACTTAATCCCAAGCACTCATATTATCCCTTCTCAACCTTCTACGCCACCAAACCCAGCTAGCAACTCATTTCCTAACTTCGACCTTAAAACTGGAACTAAGTACTCTAATTATATTAACTCCCATACCCTAAATCTCCCATCTCATCCCTTTTTCAATTCCATATCCAAACATTTATCTCCATCCCCCTCACTCCACTGCTCCTATTCTTGATACCCTTTTTTCCCCCACAGTTAAACTACGACAGCAAACCAATGGCACTACTGAGAGTCACTATGCATTCCCTACGCTTAGAGAAAGAAAGATATATGAAAACATTCGTCTCTTTCTCCCCTATCTACATGACAAATCAGACTCAGTCTGCTACGAAGATAAGACCAAGACCAGAGTCATGGACTCCATCCACCAGTAAGACCTCCCTACCGACCCTATCACTCTCAGGAACCTTTATGTCACGTACCACGAGATTTTTACCATGTCCCCTCAGAAAGTGGCAAACGTCCTTGCTGCATTTGGCCACTACGTTCACTCTAAGCGATTCTCACACCTACAGCGGAGCCGAGCCGACCAGGATCAATTTTTTCGTCCATAACTTGCCTCCCTTGCCAGCACTTAAACCATCCTGCCTCACACCTCCACCCCTCAGCATCCCTCTTACTTTTTACTACCAGAATGCAAGAGGTCTTCGCTCTAAGACCAATGCTGTTCTACTCTTTGATATTTACTCCTGACTGAAACCAATCTGATTCCCCACATAAAAAACCAGGAATTGTTCCTACCCGCCCAAATATGATTCTTCCTGTCGATGCGTCCTACTGATAATCCACAATAGCCTTAACTCTTCTACCATTAATATTTCTTCTTCCTCTAAAGTCGACTTTGTCGCAATAAAAATATCACTCCCTTTCAAGTCCCTTTACGTTATATGTTGCTACATCCTACCAGCTCAGCCCAACGTATCCTACAAATTTACTATCGATGCCATCGACCATTTAATTGATCTGTCTGACCATATTGACGATATCATTATTTTCGGCGACTTTAATGCTCCTCAGCTACAGTGGACTCCATCAGACGATCAATCGTTCTTCATCGCTTCAAATGCCAACTCAGCTAAGGAATGTCTCTTCTGAGATCGCTTAACTGACTCAAGTCTAAGTATGTGAAGTCAGCGGTATATCCAACTACATGGGCAGGTAATTAGACCTTATTTTCACAACAGATTCAATTAACTCCTCAGTCTCAGTTTGTCCCCTACCTATCTTAACAATCGATAACTACCACCCTAACCTTCTTCTCTCGTTTTTTCATAACTCATTTTCTCATCCCACGACTTTCATAAAGGTAACTTTCATAAAATCAGTGTCTATCTCAGCAGATACCTATTTAACTGTTTCCCCGCTTAGCCTCTGCGGGGAAGAACGGTCGTTGGGTGTATAGCTTTGCTAGTTCATCTTTTCAAAAGTTCTTTCATAAAATCTATTTTGGAATTTATCTACCGCCATCAATATGTTCATGCAAGTCAGCAAGCAGTTAGCATTCCAAACTACTTGGAACTTTTCCACCAGCAAACAGAATAACTTCAAAGTTACTGTTTGCGGTGCTAGTGGCGGTATTGGACAACCCCTGTCGCTGCTATTGAAGCTGAATCTATTGGTTACCCAGCTCAGCTTGTACGACATTGTCGGTACACCTGGTGTTGCCACTGACATTTCCCAGATCGATACAATGAGTTCGACCAGTGGTTTCACTGGCTCAGGAGAATTGGCAACCGCTTTACAAGGAGCCGATGTTGTCGTCATCCCAGCTGGAAGCCCCGGCAAACCCGGTATGACTCGTGATGATTTGTTCAACACGAACGCTGGTATTGTAAAGGATCTTGCCGCTGGCGTTACCCAAAAGCCTTTGTTGCAATTATCACCAATCCAGTTAACACTGTTGTACCCATCGCTGCCGAAGTCCTCAAGAAGGCTGGAAAATACGATCCAAAACGTTTCTTTGGTGTTACCACCTTAGATGTTGTTCGTTCAGTCGCATTTATCGGTGAATACCTTAGCGCCGATCCACAGAAAGTCGACATCAATGTCATCGGTGGTCACTCTGGTGTGACAATCATCCCAATCTTGTCCCAGAGTAATCCCAAATACAAAGGCGATATTGATGCTTTGACCAAGAGAATCCAAAATGCCGGTACTGAAGTCGTCAAACCTAAGGCTAGTGCAGGTTCTGCCACCCTTTCCATGGCTTTTGTTGGCGCTCGTTTGACCAATTCTTTGTTGAAAAGTCTGAGTGGTGAAAACAATGCTATTGAATGCGTCTATGTGGAATCCAACGTAACAGAAGCACGATTCTTCTCCACACCATTGCTTCTGGGCAAAAATGGAGTCGAAGAGAATCTTGGCTGGCCAAAATTGGACGACTACGAGAAGAAGGTGTCGAAGGCAGCTATTCCTGAACTGTTGAAGAACATCAAAAAGGGCATTGACTATGTTGGCAAGTAAGTGGTGTTGCACCACTGCGTTATTTTGTTGTTAATCATCCCTTGGGATGCTGTTCCCTGAAATCGGTGGAAATAAGTAAAATCATAAGAATAAAACTAAAACCATACATAAATGATGCCTTACTCATTTTTTATAGAGAAGTATTTAATTCTTTTTCCCTTTACGTTCCGTTTTCCCGCCTTAAAACATCATCTACGAGTCCTCTATCATTTAGTCGGAAGCTTCGGTCCTTACGAGATAAGAGAAATAAGTTATTAGCTGTTTTCCTTCGTACCAGATCCTTTTCCGACTATTTCAACTATGTATCCTGGTGATTATCTTTATTTCACCGAACTTTACGATTCCCTTTACCAGCGCTACCTTTAAAATGAGCAAGTCAACCTTATAAACGACCCTAAGTCGTTTGTTAACTACAAAAGAAAATCCGATAGCTACCTATCCACTCACCATTGCCAACCTATTTGCCACGTTTTTTAAACAATCCTTCACCAACGACGCCGTTGTACCAGATGCATACTATTTTAATTACCTACTGAACTTCTCCAATGGCTCACTTCTCTCTCACACCTTGGACCGGTCTTATATAGAATATATGTTAAATGACGGATTCACACCCGACCCAGATGGCCTCCCTGCCATTTTTTCTTAAAAAAAGTTGCCCTTTCGTCTATTTCCTTCACAAGGAGAATTTCTTCAGACTTGGAAAGCCCGATCCACAAAAAAGGATCAAAGAACGAAATGACAAACGCTAAACTCTCCTATATATCTAAACTCCTCGAAAGTATTTTGTATGAAGCTTCCAATGCAAACCACTTATTTCCCCTAGACAACATGGCTTCCTGAGGGGTAGGTCAACCACCAAAAATCTCGTTAAATTCGTATCTTTTACCCTCTCTGCCCTAGAGAATGGTGACGAAGTCGATGTAGTTGCAACCGATTTTAGCAAGGCCTTCGATAAAATCTCTCATCGGTTATTACTCCTCAAATTGTCTGCCCTCGGCTTTGAACTCATACTGTTAAAATGGATATCCTCTTACCTCGAAAACCATTTTTACAGCAGGTCCACCCACTCGACTCCATTTTTGGCCACCCTTGGAGGTCCACAAGGCTGCCATTTCGGTCCCTTTCTTTTTATATTAATAATAAATGATCTCGATAGGAGCATCAAGCACTCGTCTGTATACCTTTACACCAACGATATCAAATTTTTCAAAACCATTACCTCTCCCCATTGTACCTTCCTCCTTCAGCAAGACCTTCATGGTTTTCCGATCTAGTGCCTTAACAATTTTTTGGATCTTAATATCCCCAAATGCCAATCCATCGCCTTTTCACACAAACGGACTCTGCCTTCTCCACAACCAACCTATCTCCTCCGTTCAATCTCTTCTTGACCTCGGCATTTTGTGTGATAGGGAGCTCAACTTCCGTTTACATTTGGATTGAGAGCCAACTCTGCATTAGGTTTTGTAAACCGGTGGTCCAAAGAATTCACCAACCAAAACGTGTCCAGGTGCCTCTATATTACCTTTGTTCGCCCCCTCTTAGAGTACGCCAGTCAAGTGTGGTCCCAATATTGTCGTGCTCATATCGTGAAAGCATCCAGCACCGTTTTCTTCGATTTGCTCTTCGAGGTATGTCCTGGGACGATCGTTTTATTCTGCCCCCTATAAAAACCGTCTCAACCTTATCAACTTAAACACCCTTGAGGAACGCAGAGATGCAGCCGACTTTCACTTCATTCATCGACTCCTTTCAGGTCACTTTGAATGCGTGTCCCTTCGCAACACTATTTTTCTAAATAATAACCCTCGTACTTTAAAGTTGAGCCGAATAAATGGGTACCTGCGCCCCCATACATATGTTCTGCAGGACCAACTTCAGTGATAGAATGAGCGGTTTTTCTATATTGTTATCAAAACTTTAAAACTTTTTCGATTACTGTGAGTTTAACCCATAGCTTTAAGAGTAGTTAAGCTGGGTTGTGCTGCTGTTAACTAACGCTGAATACCATGACGGTGAAGGAAGTCTTTAAATCTGAAAAACGTGGGAATATCCAAATGAACAAATTATTTTTTTTGTAATACTCGTATAGCAATGGTAGACTCAGTTGTTATGTCTTCCAAAATATGGATCTCTGGCCACCGACTGAAAATGAAATAGCAAACTCCGTTGATGGGGCCCGCAAAATCGATGTATACCCCCTCCATTGGCTGTGTAGTTTCTTCCCAAGGATGAATTGGGGTCGTTTCATTATTGTTATGGTGTTTATTACATCCGTAGCATGACTTAGCATGTATTTCAATTTCTTCATCGAATTTCCACCCCCAACAATAGCTCCTGACCAGAGTGAACTGCGTGCCACTCTTTCAGAACTCATTTACGACGAACTTTTGGAATAATCGTCCTATCACGCAACCACTTTGTAACGTGATTTCCTTTAGATTGAGATCCATTGTATACTTATATAATTTACGGGTTCTCCGTTTTGTAAAGCACAGAAAAGTTTCTGTAGGGAATCATCTTGAATTGTTTCATTCGCTATTGTATTGAGACTAATTGGCATAACTTGTATTTGCTTAATTTTGAACAAATCTGGTTCATCTAAACTAAAACTATCGCAGTTGCTAAGCGGCAAGCATGATAGTGCATCTGCATTGGCATTGGCATTTTGAATCCTTGTAACAATAATGCGTAATATTGCATACCGGTTGCAGAGAGTACTGGCAGGTTTTTTTAAACGTTTCAACACCTGCTCAAAATTTTCTCTACGTTCTTAAACTCATTTCCCTGTAATTTCAATGTCATCTAAGAAAACTGTAACGCAAGATGCCACAACAAAGCGGAAATACTATGAGGAGATTTAACGTTTAACGGTTGCAATCG
This sequence comes from Volucella zonaria, assembly GCA_963966105.1. NCBI lineage: Eukaryota > Metazoa > Arthropoda > Insecta > Diptera > Syrphidae > Volucella > Volucella zonaria. The sequence continues at coordinate 30,186,571 of OZ014530.1, read as the reverse complement.
CAACAAGCCGGCAGAGCCTTTAACGATCGCGTATCCCTCAACCTCTCGAGAAGTCCTCTGCAGCCAGCATCAAGTGCTGAAGACCAGCGGCTTAGATACCGAGAAGCAATCAGAAATGCCGCAAATGACGTGCTCGGTTTCACGAGTGCTGCAAAACAACATGCCTACAAAGCGGCTCTGCACAAAAGAACGAGAGCGGCTCGTGAGTTCTACGAACAAAAGAGGAGGGAAGAACATCGGCTCCTCCGGAGAAAAAAGAAAGAGCATGAGAGCTCCCACTCTAGGAATAATGTTCGGAAGTTTTACCGAAAGGTAAAAAGAACGTGTCAGGGTAATAAGAGCCGAACAGAAACCTGTAGAGATGAACAAAGAAACCTTGTAGCACAGTCACAGTCGGTACTGAGGATATGGAAAAACCATTTCTACAGACTGCAAAACGGCGAAGACGACACAAATTCCGCTGTCAGGCAGAGCAAACCAAGCAATATGGACGATGCAAGTCAAGAATTCCGTCCACCCGACCAAAATGAAGTGAGGATAGCAATATCTAAATTGAAGTCCAACCAGGCTGGCCCGGGCCGGACGGCCTACCAGCCGGACTATTTAAGGCAGCAGGAGATGATTTAGTAGAGAGCATAAACCAACTTATTTCCAAGATTTGGTCGGATGCCGGTTTACAAGAAAGGAGACCCTCTAAACTGTGCCAACTATAGAGGTATCAGTCTCCTAAATGTCGCATACAAGATCTTATCTGCCGTATTGTTCGAGCGCTTGAAACCATTTGTCCACGGCCTGATTAGACCCTATCAGTGTGGTTTTATGCCCGGTAAGTCCACAATTGACAAAATATTCAAACTACGGCAGATCTTGGAGAAAACCCAAGAAGTTCAGATCGATACTCACCACCTTTTTACCGATTTTAAAGCTGCATATGACGGCATCTACAGAGACGAGCTATACAGAGCCATGTCTAGTTTTGGGATCCTTGTCTAACTCGTCCGCTTGTGCAGGATGACGATGGAGAAATTCACAAGCTAACACACGAAGTACGATCCTTCAAATGTCTGTTTAATTGTTTGCATACGCCGACGATATTGATATTATTTGTAGAACACAGAAGCAGCAAAAATGGGTCTGGCAGTAAATGAATACAAAACAATGTGTATGCTGTCAACAAGAAGAGATACCCAACATCGACGAAGCAGCCAAAATGTGACAATCGACAGCTACCTTGTAAGCTTGGGTTAGTAAGGGAATTTGTCTTCCTCGGCTCTGCTACCACATCTGAAAACGACATCTCTTCAGAAATTGATCGAAGAATAACGCATGCCAATCGCTGTTTCTTTGGGCTGAGAAGGCAACTATGTAGTAAGGCCCTCTTCCGAACAACGAAACTCTATATAAGACCCTTATAATCCCAGTCCTACTTAATGGTTCCCAAGCATGGACTCTTTCTAAAACGGATAAAGCTATCCTTGGCCGTTTTGAGAGAAAAATTCTTCGTGAGATATTTGGTCCCATATGCGTTGACGGGTTCTGGAGGAGACAATTCAACAATAAGCTCTACGAGCTGTACAGCGATATCGACCTGATCAAAAAACTGCGCATTCGGTGTTTGAGGTGGCTGGGACATGAAGAGCGAATGAACACCAACGCTGCCGGACGCAGAACTTCGACTCTAATTCGGACCAGCAACGCAGTAGAGGAAGGCGCCGCCTTCGGTGGCGCGCACAAGTGGACGGGGATCTCAACCAACTTGGAGTGTGCAGCTGCAGGAAATTAGCCAAAGACGGCGCTAATTGGACAGGCTTATTGGTTGAAGCCCAGGTCCACCTCTAACGCCGCCTAAGAGTTGGGTGGCCGTGGCTCAAGTGGTAGTGGGCTGGCTTCCAAATCGGAAGGTTCGGTGTTCGAATCCCAGCCTCGCCCGAAAGACATTTCATCCATTTTTTCAGCTAACAAAAATCAAGTAAGACGAGTAGTTGACTAGAAATCAACATCAAGTCAACTTCGACTTGCCACCCATGGAGCAAAATAACCACTGAGCCCAAACATCTTTCGTTCTCTCTCTATCCCATTTTCTAAAAAACTTAACACATGCTGAGGCATTATAAGTGTATTCATACCCACTTGAGTGTTAAGTTCTTTTACAAAAAAAATAAAAAGTATATTATTATTATTATTATCATAGGAACGATACAAATTAATTTGTAGGGTCCAGGGGTACTATGCTCATGTGGCGCGTTTTGTCAACAGCACGCGGAGTACTGAGTTCCCATGTGGTCACCCACGAGCCAAACAATATTTTTTTTTTAAATTCGGTTAGTTATGCCATCTTTTACTCAAGAATTTGAGTTCAGAATCAGTTATAGATTCATATGCCTATCTCCTCGAAAAGATTCAGCCCAGTTAGTTTAGTTATAGCCATAAAATATATTTTTTCCTTTATAAAAGTAGCAATGCTCTTCCAACAGACAGGCCGTCACTTACAAGTAATGAAATATTTTTATTTATGCGCGAGAACGGATTTTTCAAATAGTCTGTTTCTGATTGTGTGGATGAAGTGGTAAACTTTGTTTATTCAAAGCTTTCCATATTGGACGTAAATGAGGACCAACATTAAAAATGTTTCAGTTACACCAAAAAGTTTGTGTCACTAATTTTTCAAGAGTGGGTTGCAAAGAAACGTATGCTTCATGTGTTCTTAAGTTCAGAAGAGAGTTGGCTATTCAAATGCCTATAGAAATAGAAGAAAATAAGAAAAAATCTCAACTTGGAAGGCCAGAGAAAACATTTCAAGAAAGTGGATTCAAGAGAAAAATTCGAGAACTCATGCATAAGTCAGAAGAACTGTCCGTTGCAACGTAAGCGAAGCTAAGACAAGAAGGTAAACGTTCTATGGCGGAGATCGTAAAAAAAGCTGTTGGCAGCTCACCCAAAAGTCGGAAGAAACTTAACTTACCTCAAATAACGAAATCAGCAATCCCGTATACACCTGAAGAGGCCTTAGCTCTAATGACCGAATTAAAATTAACGAAGCATCAGTATACAAATCTTCAAAAAAATGCTAAAGAAAGAAATGCGAACATATACTCGTACAATAGCTATGACTCTATACTGGAAGCAAAAAAAGATGTTATCCACCTATTACATCAATTACGATTACAGAAACCTTATCTGGGATCAAGCTACAGTCCTTACTGGATTTTCTTTCAAAAGCACAGCGTGAAGTATTTGATTTTGGATGTGAAAATGGTGATACTTTTGAATGTACTTGGAAGTGGGGAGTTGACGGTAATGGAGGACACTCCTGCTATAAGCAAGACTTTTTAGTTAATCCTGCCGCAAGTGATTCAGACATACTATATTATTAACATGCATTGTGCCTTTAGAAATGAAGAAGAAATCCGGAAATGGATGCACAAAATTATGGATAAATTCAAGAGCTTCATCACCAAGATACTGCCGGCCAGTAAGGTTTGAATTTCCTAAGGAAGTTCCGATACCACTGTAACAGAGTTCAATCGAATGGAATCTGAAATAAATATGCTGCAACCCACTAGTTTAACTATAAACAGAAAAACTATGAACATACCACCAAAAAGTTCCCGGAAGTTACTCAGAAAATAACAAACACAAGTTTATTCATCTAAATCTACATATATTGTCCCCTTCAGAGTAATCCCTATCGACGGCAACACACTTATGACAGCGCTTGATCCAATCCTCGAAACATTTTTTATATTCGGTTTTCGGTATGTCCTTCAGTGCTTCCTGCGACTTTTCCATTACTTCCTCTCGGCTGCTGAAACGCGTTCCCCGTTGTGGTTTTTTAAATCAATTGAACAGAAACAAGTCACAAGGAGCCAAATCAGGTGAATTCGGTGGCTGTTGGATGGTATTTGTTGCATTTTTCGTCAAAAAATTACAAAAAATGATGGCACTGTGTGACGGTGCCTTATCATGGTGCAAAATCCACGAGTTTTCTGCCCACAATTCTGGTCTCTTTCGGCGAATTGCTTCACGCAAACGTCTCATAACGCCCAAATAATACTCCTTGTTTACTGTCTGGCCTTCTGGCAAAAAATCATGATGCACTACACCGTTGTAATCCATGCCTTGCCTTCTTTTTTGACTGAAAACGATGTGTCTCGTCTCGTCTCCAGTAATGATCCTTTTGATGAATGTGGGATCGGATTCAGCCTCGCAAATCATCTCTTTTGCGAAGTCAACACGGTCTCTTTTTACATGAAATTGAGGTCTTTTGGCACCAACTTTGCTGCTACACGACGAAAACCCAAATCATTAACCAAAATGTCTTGGACGGATCCATTGGCAATGTCCAAGTCTTCCGCTATCTCTCTGATGGTTAATTTACGCTTATTGACCAACATTTCTCTAACTTCATCAATGTTTTCGTCGGTTTTCGATGTCGATGGTCTGCACACTGCGTTCATCATTTTCGATTGACTCACGACCACTTTTGAACCGCTCGTGCCACTGGTAAATGACCGTTTTCTTTATAGAATCGTTGTCGAAACACTTTTCCAACATTTCCAACGTTCGCGCACCATTAAATCAGTTTTTTACGCAAAATTTAATACAAATTTAAATCCATTTCTAAAATTGTAAAAAATCGCCAACAATTACAGAGAACTCTTGGCTACGTGACTTTTGCAAATGTCAAGCTATGACGCTAAGATTTAGAGGGAATGTCAACCACAGATTTACTAACTTAACAAAACAAGCAGAACTCAAATCGGAATAATGGGAGCGCCACACGGTGGTTATTCCGGGTATGCTTTACTCAAATCAATTTTTGTGAATTCATCGGCACGAGCCATTTTAGAGAAAAGTCTTCGACCGTGAGAAGGGGTTGTTCATCAGTGTGCAAGTAAGGTTAGACGATACGTTTAAAATCCCCAGATATGTGAATGTTGCCCTTCGCTTTGACGGCCGGAACTATGGGTGTTGCTCATTCGGAATGATTGGCCTTCCCTAAAATGACTCCTAGCACTAAACTCTGGAGTTCCTTCTCAACTTTTGCTTGCAAAGCAAATGAAATATGCTGTGCCTTCATTTTTGTCCCCTTCATTTTTAAGATAAACCCTGTTTGTTGCATTCTTTAACTTCATACAGACATGCTTCTGATGTCCCTGTCCTTTACAAGAACTACAGGTAAAATCTTTAGGAACATATTGTATTTATTAGGTAGTTGGTCAGAACTACTACATCCGCTTGGAATTTTTGAAAATTTCTTCTATTTTTTGAAGAAACTTTTTAACTACCTGTTCTGCGACCTGTTGCTCCTGTAACTTTCTCGGTAGCTTGACCGTACTTCTTCTTGCCTTTGACGTTGATTGCTGCCACCTGCTCGAAGTGTAGTTGATGGGCATCCTTCACCGAAAGCTCCATGCTGCACGCCACCTCCATCCCCTGGTTGGGGGTTGTGCACGGGGTTAACTCCCCAACCACATAAAAAAGTAATTGCTACGAAGCGACCAGCAGCCTCAAATAAGGACGGATTCACTGTTGACGACAATGCAAAACGAACAAAGGACAATGACTTTCGGAATTGCACGTGGTATGTTCGGGCATTGAACAGTCAATCTGCAGCCGCACAATTAGCGGAGGCCCTAAACTGCTATAAAGCCGATATCGCCGCCATCCAGGAAGTGCGATAGGATGGGCCGGCCGAAAGAAATACGGTGATTGCTATAGGGGACGTAACCAGCGTCTATTTGCATGCGGTTTTGTTGTAAGCGGCAGACTTAGCCAAGAAGTCTTGAGCTTTCGACACGTGAGTGAATGCCCTATAACAATCCGTATCAAAGGTAAATTCGTCGACTTAGGCTAATCGATTTTGCTGCGGGACGTAACGTTACTACCTAGTTGCAGGCAATATAGGTCTACGGAACGGTGGCAATCGCAACAAGCCGTCAGAAACTTTGCCGATCGCGTATCCCTTAATCTCTCGAGAAGTCCTTTGCAGCTAGCATCAAGTGCTGAAGACCGGTGGCTTAGATGCCGAGAAGCAATCATATGCAGAAAAAGAACATGCCTACAAAAGGACGAGAGCACTCGTGAGCACTACGAGCCAGAAAGGAGGGAAGAACATCGGCTTCTCCGGAGAAAAAAGAAAGAGCATAAGAAGCGCACGATCGAGGAAATAGAGAGCTGTGGGAAATAGAGAGAACGTGTCAGGGTAATAACACCCGAACGGAAACGTGTAGAGATGAACCTCAGCCAGTGCTGAGGATATGGAAAAACCATTTCTGCAAACTGCTAAACGGCGAAGATGACACAAATTCCACTATCAGGCAGAGCAATCCATTCAATATTGACGATACAGGCCAAGAATTCCGTCCACCCCACCAAAATGAAGTGAGAATAGCAATATCTAAACTGAAGTCCAACAAGACTGCCGGGCCGGACAGCCTACCCGCCGAACTATTTAACGCAGCAGTGAATTTCGTCGTGAGATCGGTCGTCATCATATCTTCAGTCTGCAGGCAATTCGTCGCACCGTAGAAAAGTTTGAAAGTGAGTACACACTTTTGGATCTTAAGCCAACAATCAGACAGAGATTGGTTCGAAATGAATAAAACATAGCAGCCGTAGCGGCCAGTATCGAAGAAGACCTAGAAATTGCGATTCGGCGCCCATCAGCTGAATTGGGCATCACCAGAATGTCAATCCGGCTTATTTTGCGGTTGGATTTGGGCCTACAACTCTATGAAATTGCGTTGACGGTAGAATTGAAGCCGGATGACCATAGATAACGCCGTGAGTTCGCTAATTGGGCGCTGGAAATGTTGACCGGAGATCGAGATTTTTGTAAAAAATCTCGGGCGAGGCCGATTTTTGACTCAGCGGTAATGTCAACAAGCAAAATTTGCCATTATTAGAACGAACACAATCCACACGTGTTCGGCCAAGCATCAATGCATCCACAAAGATTGATTGTTTGGTGCGGTTTATGGCATGATGGCATCATCGGACCCTATCTCTTTCGAAAGGGGACACGTTTACCGTCAATGGTCTCAGGTATAGAGCGATGTTAACCGACTTTCTGTGCCAAGAGCTCGACATATCCAAGCTGTGGTTCCAATAAGACGGAGCTACATGCCAAGCGACGCAACGCCCGTAGTGTGAAGGAGAAATTAGGCGACTGGGTGATCTAGATCATACGATTTGATATCACTCGATTATTTTCCCTGGGGCTACGTCAAGTCCTTAGTCTGTGCTAACAAGCCAACCACTTTGGACGAGCTCGAGGCCAAAATTCAACACGCTATTGCTGGAATAACTCCGCACATATTGGTCTGAGTCACCTAAAATTGGACTGATCGCTTGAAGCACTGCCAGAGAAGCAGCGGAGGCCATTTGAATGATGTACGCTTAGCTTCAAAATAAAGTCAGAATCAATTTTATACCTCACACCGTTGTTGTTTTATTTAATATTTTTTCCTATCGATCTTATCTGGTCACCCGAAATACTCCTACTACAGGCCATTTTTTTCTATGTCCAATAGCAACTACTTTGTTTTTACAATTAAGAACGGCAGCAGTATTCTTAGTAAATTGAACCTTGAAATCGCTTTCTGTCACTTTTGGCAAAGAAATTAAATTTGTCCTTAGATCTGGCATAAACAAAGTACTTTCGAGATTCACGTCGATACCACATGATTTCGGTAGTTTGTTTATTTGCTAATAACAGTGGACGCGGGTCTCTATACTCCGATGATGAAAATTTGTTTTTATCACAGCAGATGTGTGATGATATCTTCATGCCCTCTGGACTGTCTCTTAGTGTCTTCAACCGAATTGTTTGCGTGTTGAATGTTTACTTTCGGTTTGTACTTTTGATATTTCTGTTTGGCAAATAAAGCTCCACTTTGATCGCTATTTTTGGTCTTCCTTGCATCACGTTTTTCTACTATTTTTACTTTCAACATTTCTGGACTTGATGGACAGGTGATCTCTGGATTCAGTTGCAATCCTAAAACCTTTGTACGAGTCTGGTAAAATGTATAGCAACACGATTGAGATATCTAACCTCATGTCCGCTAATTTGTCTAGCAGAAAAAAAATCAGTCAAATGGTTGTATATTCTCGCGTTCACTCATTTTATTTGAAACAAGTTGTTTCATAAGCGTAACTTTCCTTGCAGGACCTCGTGATTGGTGTTCCTTGTGAAGTTCAATGCAGGCAATCGTGAAGTCCAATTTTCGACAATTTTATCGAGCAACTCGGGCCGTATATCAGCAATAACACGGCGAATGTTGACATACACATCGTCGACCGTCTCTGGTTTATCGACACAGACTAGTGACTTCACATACCCCCAAAGAAAGTAATCTAAAGGTGTGAGATCACAGGATCGTGGAGGCCAGTTCACAGGCCCTTTACTCGAAATTGTGCGCTCAGCAAATGTTTCCCGCGTGGCATGTTGCGCTATCTTATTGAAACTAAATCTCTGTCACGTCAATTTCATTCAACTGATGTACGAAGAAGTCAGAATTCATGTTTCTATAGCGCTATCCATTGACGGTAACATGTGGGCCGATGATTCCGCCAGCGCATAAAGCACACCAAACAGTGAGTTTTAATGGTTGTAATGGCAATTTTGCTTGTTTAACCAAAACCGGGCCTCATCGGAGAACAAAATTTTGCGTTGAAAATGAGGATCAAGCTGGATCATGTCTTCGGCCCATTCACCGAACTTGCGACGCGTGTAATTGTCACGCGGTTTCCACTCTTGCACAACCTGGATCTTATAAGCCTTTAAACCAAATTTTCCACAAAGTGGATGGGCATAGCTGCAATTGCTGAACACGATGGCGAATCGACTCATTCGGATTCTCCTCAACACTGCGCTTCACAACGGCAATAACTTCTTCTGTTCGCACTGTTTGCCATCTCTGGGCATGCGTATTATCCACAAGAGTGCACGTGGTGCGAAAACGATTCATCGTGTTCCGAATAACTTGCTCAGATGGACGGTTATGTCGACCGTAAAATGGACGTAGCGCACGATAAGTTTAGCGAACCGAACCATGGTTTTCAAAATAAGTTTTCAGAACTTGCACGCGTTGTTCTAGCGTTAATCCATTCATCGTAAAATGGCAAAGGGCCAGCAGGCCCTCGGGCAGAAATCACACAGCATACAATGGTGATGTTCAGTTATGTACAAACACATCGATATAGATACTCGTATGTGCTTCGTTGGTAAACGGTATGTTTATGAGCGTTCTAGCTCATAACGTTCTTGCTAAAACTTCCCAGCAACGTTTTTGTGTATGTGTCTCCCAAAAGATAGTCCGTTAACACCATGCTACATCTTAGATGGTTGGAACTTTCCAAATAATGTGCGTCGCTTTTAATTTCTGTAGACCATGCAATCCTCGTTATCGATTTACGTAATTTTGCATCGAACTAAGTTTTCCAGCGTCCCTGCTGACGTTGCAAAAAGCGCAACGTTAATAAATCAATGATTCACCGCTCTTGATGCTTAACAATCAACCCGAAGTGTTATCGCAGAACGATATTTCTGAGCACGATATTTCATATATCCCACGCAAGTGGGATTGAGGGTATACTGATGAGCATTCATAGCGAGACGTGTGTTGCGGTTAAAAGTCTGAAGGGGCGGAATGCTACTGGCGATTTCTATCGAGCAGTGGTGGTGGAAATAGCGATAAAACAAAGTGAGACACGAGACATTTCGTCGGTGTTCGAGGGTGTCCATTGCCTGAGTGATATTGGTATCAGTTACGAGTTTTATCGCACGGTTTTGGATCCTATCTAGCAGGTGCAGAGATGTTTTAGGAGCACTTGACCAGATGAGGGCATTGTAGTCCAATTTTGGGCAGATGAGCGTCTTATATATAGTGGCCAGATCAGAGGGGATAAAATATTTCTTACATCGCTTGAGAAGCCTAGACATTTAGCATCATTTTTGGCGACATCGAATATATGGTCATTCCGACGTAAGTTGTTACTGACACACATACAGAGAATGGAAAGACTACCGGTTTCGACGATGCAAGTGCCATTCATGGATAATGGCTGGGTACTTGAATTTCGCTTTAATGACAGGAGATAGCATTGAGTTCTAGAAGCATTAAATTCCACTCGGTTGATAGTTCCCCAATTGGTTATGCTGTTGATATCGGAATTTAATGAGCTTACGCCGCCGTTACCGTCCTACAACCGAAGACCGGGGACGTAAGTCCGAAAACGAATAGGAAAAGCAGAGAGTACTGTCGTCAGCAAAGGAATATATTGAATTAGAAGTTGCAGACAAGTGATCATTGAAACAAATTAAAAAGAGTGTCGGAGACAGAACGGAGCCCTGGGGCACACCAGCACTTATTTTGTGAATATCAGACTTGAAACCGTCCAAGACAAATTGAATTGAACGTTCCGAAAGATAATATCTCATCCACTGAAGAAGAGAGTCGTCGATCCCAAATGCGCGCGTTTTCGACAAATGAGCCAGACGATAAACTCTGTCAAGTGTCTTAGAAATATCAAGTGCAACTATCTTGCTTTCGCCAGATAGATGTACGCTTTGATTCCAACTTTCGGTGAGACATGCCATCAAATCACCAGTGGACCTGTTGCTACGAAAACCTTACTGGCGGTCATTTAGAAGTTTCCGTGATTCGAGTATTTCATGAGCTAACGTTTATCAGCGTTACCATGACCTTGGAGAGAAGGGACGTAAGTGCAATGGGTCTATAGGAGGAGAGGGAAGCAGATTTTAGGGACGGGCTGGACAAATGCTTTTTTCCATCTGCTCGGAAAGAGTCCAAAAGTGTAGGATTGATGAAAAAGCTTACGCATTGTTGAAAAAGCTTACCTCTTCAGAAGAAGGGGAGATATACCATCTGGATCTGCGGATTTATGTATGTTGAGATCTTTAAGTACTCTTGCGACTACATGAGTGCGAAAGTGGATTCGTCCCATTGAAAATTCGACGCATTCAAGTGTAGGCGGGGACAGAACACAGTCTGGAAGTGTTTAGCTTGTCATGTCTAAAGAACCGGCTGGAATGTCATTGTAAATGAGCATTGGGATGGAAGATGAGGCAGAGTTTCTGATGTTTTTGACAAACGACCAAAAGCTTTTACTACCTTTGGGACATTGTAGTATTTTTCGCCCCAAACTTTTGGTCGTATTGAAATTTCATTCAAGAAACACGTTGCAGTCATTCCTGGCTCGTTTGAACATTTTTCGGTTTTCATCGGTCGGGTTGGTCTTGAAGGACCGAAAAAACATTTCTCAAACCCTGACGGCCTCTTTACAGTTCGAGTTGCTTTTTCTTTTGGTTTGATACTCTTCATCCGATGAGGGATAAAGGATCTCATTCCGAAGAGAATAGTGTCAGTGATCATATCAGCAGCGGCATCCACATCGTTATCGAGGAAACACAACGACCCGTTAAATTTCCTAAAGAAATTGTTAAATCCGCTCCGATTGGCTTTCTCGTATTGCCATACGGTTCTTTTAGGAATCTTTTCTCTAACTGTGTGGTAGGTGTATGAGAAATTAGCAGACATTACACAATTGTCCGACGAGCCGAGTTCGAGTTGCGCACTTGAAGTTGCTGTCATCAGAAAAGTGCGCACAGCACCGACCGACGCACAGTGTGCGATTTTGCAAAATTCTGTTGATAATCAGCCCACAAAGGCAACTGTCTACCGAATAAGCTTCAACAACCGTAAGTAGTTTCCCTTCGGCTTACCACTTGAAATGTCCGATTTTATAGTAAAAATTTAAAAGCCAACATAATTTTTCCGTACATTTTTATTCAATCAAGATAGGATCCGTTGGCATCTATGGCACTCTTCCAACGTGATACAAGGTCAAATATTCCTTTTTCGTAGAAGTGCTGACTTTTTGAGGCAATGAAATCTTCAAAGGCTTTTATAATCTCTGCTCGGTTCTGGAAGACCTTATGCCGACAAAATTAATCCTGATTGCGGAAAAGATGGTAATCCGTTGGGAAAATATCAGGAGAGTACAGTAGATGCGGAAGAATTTCAAATCCCAACTGCAACAGATTTTGAACCGCTACTTGTGAGGTATGGGGTCTACCATTGTCATGCAAAAGAATCGGACCGTACCTGGTTGAAAAAATGAAAAGTGTATTAGTCCTTTCGATGTCCACCAAATTGTCAACATATTCTTTTTTGGGTGAAGATCGGGCTTGAGGGTGTGGTTTGGTTTTTCATCTGCATCCAACCACTGCCCAGATCTTTTACGATTATCACACAGTATCCACTTTCCATCAAAAGTGACTATCCGGTGCAAAAATGGTTCAGTTTGGTTTCTTAATGCAACCGATGACCAGATTTCCAGGTGCCGTAGTTTTTGGGATTCGTTCATGGGTACCCACTTATCGAGTTTCTTTACTCTCTCGAGAAAGGTGTCGACTTATTGTCATTGTGGATACTCCCATGCTTTGTGCAATCTCCCGCACCGATTTCGTTGGTTCCGCATCTACCGCTGCTCTTAAAACATCATCGTCAACTAACTTTTCTCGCTTCCCACGTGGTTCATTTTCGATACTGAAATCGCTCGAACGGAACTTTCCAAAACCAACGTCGTATAGTGCGTTCGTTTACTGCTACATCCTCAAATGCGTCACTAATGTTTCGATCACTCGAGAACTTCTTATTTCCGACTGAGCAATAAGGCTTCTTAAGGAAATTACCGTTTGTGCCTAGAAATTTGTTGTTCTGAATTTCGAAACGCTTTTTTGATTTTAATGGCTCTTTTGGGACTTGAGAATATTTTTCCCTAATAACTGCCGCAAAATTGAGCTGCGAGTTAATTAGAAAATCTCCAATATAAAAAGGACTAAAACTTTACTCAACATATGAGCAAATACAAAATACAAAAAACAGGTGCTATCCTCCATCAGTGAATGCCTCAAGGTAAGTTGCAATCATTAGTCGATTTGACAATAAAGAGACTGTGTATTGTGGAAAAGGATGTGTTAAATCGAATTTTTGTTGAAAAGAAATTGTGCTAACCAACTTAACAAGGATTTTTAAAGGGAAATGAAGGCCAAAGTAGATATAAGCAAAAGACCAACTCAAATTAATTTGAAGACGCATATATTTTAGCAACGCCCTCGATTCCTTTGGAATTACATGGATTCAATGTAGTGAACCAAATGATTACACAATGGCAAAATCCACGCCCACCATCCATCTCATACTGCAGACAAATAAGATTTAGATTTGTCAAAGAGACTAATGATTTAGCTTTGAATGAATTTACAAATGTAGGAAATCAGATCAAAGAGATTTTCCCCACTTTAGTTGACTTTAACGACCAGATATTTCCGGTACATCATATTGATGGCAAGGTATGTAATATGCTAGCACCAAACAAATCTACTCAAAGATGTTATATATGCCAAGCGACAGCCAAGGATATGAATAATTTGGAAATGATTAGAAACAAGATAAGTGATCCACAGACATTTAATTAGGGCTTATCTACTTTACATGCACAAATAAGGCAATATGGGGTTTTATATCTATAAAATTGGAAATCCAAAAACGGCAATGCCGAAAACCTGAAGAGAAGCTCAATATACACCCTGACTGCCTCGAACTGCAAACAACTTCAGATGGCTGTAATTTCCAAACCGTTCATGACAGTGAGCTCAATTTTTGACACATGACAGATAATTTTATTATTTACAAGCCTTTTAAACGATTTATGTCTCAGTTGTGTTGAAAAATTTTTATCCGCGATGGAACTCAAATGTGATAGTGTGATTGCTTTATATTTGGCTGGAAAACCACAAGTAGCTATCGTTAGAGCCCTCTAGCACCTCAACGTGAATAAATCATTTGTGTCTCGAACCATAGCTCGTTACCGTGATACCGGCAGCGTTTCAAAACGCCATGGAGGTGGTCATAAAAAACCACAATATCGGCAGAAATGGTTCGGAAAGTGAAGGCTTGAATTGAGCGAAATCCGCGTCGAAGTGGAACAAAAATGGCTCATGAGCTCAACTTATCGTTGGAATGGATGCGGCATATACTGCAAAATGAGCTTGGGCTCAAGCCATTGAAGTTCCAAAAAGCACACGATCTTACACCGCAACAGAAAAAAGTAAGAGTCGAAAGAGCGAAGGAGTTGCTACGCTACGATGAGTTGCCGAATTTGGTTTTTTCCGATCAGTCGCCATTTGTTATCGAGCAATATGTCAACAAACAAAATGACCGAGTTTATTTGCCAGAGCGGTCCTTCGAAAATTTACACCTTCGGACGGCCACCAGAAAGCAGGTAGCACCGATGGTGATGGGTGATGGGCCGCTATAACCGCCGATGGTCGCTCTCCGTTCGTATTTTTGGACCGTGGCGTGGCGTTAAAATTAATGCCATCATATACCGTGAATCTGTCTTAGAATCAGTATCAATCATTTCGGTCGGAGACTGTGGACATTTCAACAAGACTCGGTACCGTCTCACAAAGCGCGCGTCAACCAAGATTGCTTAAAAAACAATGTTCCACACTTCATTTCTTCGACACAATGGATTGCAAATTCTCCGGATGCAAATCCGTTGGATTTCTCTGTCTCGGGTATTTTGAAGACGACGGTTGGCACTAAAAAATACAAGAGTTTGGACCACCTCAGATAAGCACTTCGCCGGGAATGGGCCAATTTATCTGTCATGTGTCAAATTTTTAGCTCACTGTCATGAACGGTTTGGAAATTATAGCAGTCTGAAGTTGTTTGCAGTTCGAGTCATTCAGGGTGTATATGCACATGTTGCATGCAATAGGTACCGCATATGCATATACACAGTATGTAATGAGAGTAAGTTAGCATGAATAGTTTTAGACTGGCGAGTCACTCTTTAAGCGATTGTCAAAGAAATCACAATAAATTAAATTCCACTGTAATAAAGCGTTTTATTGGGAACACCACACAAACATCAAATTGTCGAGCGATGCTGAACTGACACAACAAAAAATTGAGCGAGGGTACTCCGAAGAGTACGTCGCCAAAGTTTACGGAATCGACATAGGCAGCGTTTTATGGCTAGACAACAAAAGTGTTAGATTGCTTTCGACCTATGTTGATGTGAAACCATTCCTTTCTCGCGAAATTGAACCTCCACCTTCGAAATCCACGCGATGGGATCGAAAAAAACAAACAGAAGATTGAAGTAGACTGCCCGTTTATTATCAAAGAACATAATCGACGCATGGGCGGTGTCGATCTCATGGATGGTCTTCTTGGTCGCTATCATATTCGTACGAAAACACGAAAATTGACAAATCGCATCTTTTTTCACCTGCTGGATGTGGCAATGGACCTTTACAATTGTTTATGTTAAGTGGAAAAGATGATATCCCCCAGTGTTTATAAATATTTCTGCCCGTTTTATCGCATTTTCCATGACTTCCGCAAGATTTTCGGTAATAACTGTTGGCATCTCTGTCGAATATTCTCTATAAGGGCTGCGATTGTCTGAGGCTTGTTGTCATAAATCCGCGACTTCAAGTAGCCCCAAGGAAATAAGTCTTTTTTCTCTTTTTTTTTATAATGATCACGGGCTCAAGGGGTTTTCATACCCTTAAAATCTTAAAATGTTTTTACACAGCGCGGGCGAAGGAAATTTAGGGAGGAAGAATGGGCAGACAACAATGTACATTATTTTTAAATTTTTGTAAGTTATAACGACCAAGAAATACAGAGATCGGCAGCGCATTCCATAAACGAGTTGTACGGCTTAGGACAGAATCACGATACGGGTTTTACGGTTGAAAGTTTGAATGGGCGGAATTCTACTGGCGATTTCAATGGAGCACTGGTGGTGGAAATAGCGATAAAACAAAGCGAGGTAGGAGACATTACGTCGGTGTTCGAAGCTTTCGATTGATTGACTGATATTAGTATCACCAATGAGTTTTATCGCACGGTTTTGAACCCTATCTAGCAGGTGCAGAGATGTTTTAGGAGCACTTGACCAGATGTGGGCATTGTACTCCAATTTTGGGTAGATGAGTGCCTTATATATTGGGGCCAGATCAGAGGGGGTAAAATATTTCTCACATCGCTTGAGAAAGCCTAGACATTTGGCAGCATTTTTGGCGACATCGAATATGTGGTCATTCCGACATAAGTTGTCATTTACACACATACCGAGAATGGAAAGTTTTTTTGTTTCGACGATGCAAGTGCCATTCATGGATAATGGCTGGGTATTTGAGTTTCGCTTTAACGACAGCAGACAGCATTGTGTTTTTGAAGCATGAAATTCCATTCGGTTGATAGTTCTCCAATTGGTTATACTGTTGATATCGAAATTTAATGAGCTTAACATACGCTGCCGTTACGGTCCTACAACCGAAAACCAGGGACGTAAGTTCGGAAACGAATATGAAAACCAGAGAGTACTGTCGTCAGGAAAGGAATATATTGAATTAGATGTGGCAGACAAGAGATCGTTGATGAAAATTAAAAACCGTGTCGGAGACAGAACGGAGCCCTGCGGCACACCAGCATTTATTTTGTGAAGTCTGGGATAGTTAAATCGAGCGATCTTACGGAAGATTACGCGACCAGGAAACGCTTCCTTCACAATGTAGATTGTGGCACGTGCTGAAACCACATGTTCACCAAGCTCCGCTCATCAATTTCCGGCATTAAGAAGTCGTTCATTATGGCCCTGTTGCGTTCGCCAGTGACAGTCCTCCTGCGTAAACGCCGCATCACACAGTTGCTTTGAGTGGATGTAATGGCTCTTCGTGCATCACACGCTAATTTTCAGTGCCCCAGAAACGACGATTTTGCTTATTGACGTAACCGCTTAAGTGGAAATGTGCCTCGTCGCTCATGATGATTTTCGATACAAAATTGTCCTCTTCGCTGTTGAGATTGAGGATGGCTTTACAGTAATTCACACGCGACTGCCGGTCAGGAGGCATTAACTGATGCACTGTTTGCACTTTTTACGGGAACATGTGTAAGTCTTTCACTAAAGTTCGCTGTATGGTCCGTCTGGCGATGCCCAATTACGTGGCCCGTCGCCTGGTTGATGTTTTTTTCTTTCTCAGCGACATCGGCAGCCATAGCCGCGATATACTCGGCGGACGTGCAATCCGGTGGCGGTCACCCCCTGCATCGTCTCCTGTGGCACCACTCTGTTTGAATCGAGTAGCTAAGCGCCGGAAGGTTTGCCCTGGTGGCGCGACACGACTAGGAAATTGACGTCGACATTCACGTTGCGCTAACACCACCGACCGATTATTGATAAAAAATATCGACACAATTAATCCACGCTCTTGCGGAGTATAGCGCTCCATTGATTATCTGTTTGTATACTGCAGCTGTCTAGTTCACAAATGTCAAATATGATTGACGTACGACGCCATTTGCAAAAATTTTACCATCTTCTGATAGGGTGATTCATTTTGCGCTACCTAGAATAATGTACTCGTAATACGAGGTAATAATGGGAAAGACTTTGATGCGAAATTGGAACATCTTAAAATACTTGTTAAGCAAGGCTTCGCTTCCGTACAGATAGACTTTAAGATTTTAAGATTAAAATTACACGTTTACGGTATTTTAGTACTAAACTAAACTTATACTTTTGACTTTACGTTAAAGACATGAATTTAAGTTTAGGTGGATGCAATGTTTAGAAGAAAAAAATTAGATTTGGCTTGAGGGAGTTTTTGAAATATCAATAGCTACAGTTAGACGAGGTCTACCAAGAAAATCTTTCGAAGAGATTAGAACGGAAGTTCTATGTCGTAATATTAACGCGGAAGTGCTTACGTATGCTACTCAGATGAAATTGAGTGTGGACGAAAATATAGATGCTTCGAAAGTGCTTAAAGAAATGGTCCCATCACCTGGGACGGCCAGAAAATATAAAAAAACCATTTTCCAACACTTTATCTTCCGGAGCTAAAAAAATATCTACTTCCAAAGCACTTTCTATGTTTGTTAAAGCTAGTTTATCGTGCGGGCAGTATGAGATAATAAGGTCCAGCAACATAAAACTTCTTCCTTGCTACAGTATATTGCAAAAAGAAAAGAAACAATTCTACCTCGTCCCGGAGTCATACACTGTTATAGAAACATCGGATGAAGTTAACTTGCAGGACTTAGTATATCATACTGCTGAACTATCGATTCTGTATTCGGAGGAAGTGCTAAAAAAGTTAAGTGAAAGCGATTGTAGTTCCTTGGAACTTATAACTAAATGGGCATGTGACGGTTCCCAACAAACCCAATATAAACAAAAGTTTGAAAGTAGCACTGGTTCCGATGCGCATACCATATATTTCAAGTTTCTCTCTTACCATTAAGATTACTTTGCACTTCAACAAAAGCAGTTATTTGGCAAAACACAACACCTTCTTCGCCACGGTATTGAATCCAAGATCAATTCACTTACAAAAACGTGAATAGAAAGCAGATGCATCGAAGTTAAGCACACGTTGACCTTTACAACGGTTGATGACAAGGCTTGTGATGCAGTGACTAATACAATGTGAACTCTAAAATGTTAAATCTGTGGAGCAACATCGAAAAATTTTAATGAAATCTGGTTCATCAATTTTACATGCAAGGATACGTTTATTTGAAAGCATTCTTCACCTTGCATACAAACTTCCATTAAAAAAATTGCAGCTCCGAACACAGGAAGATATAGATTTTGTAAAACAAAAGAAAGCTGAAATACAGTAGAAGTTCCGAACCAAACTAGGCCTCATTGTGGATGTCCCAAAAACCTGGTTTCGGCAATTCGAATGATGGCAATACTAGCCGTAGAGTTTTCATGAATCCAGAAGGAGTTGCCGAAATAGCAGGTATTGACTTGCAATTAATTTTGCAATGACTCCGACCATGCACAAAACTCTTTTGCACGGATCTGAAGTTATCGATACTTGTATTCTGCCAATTGAGCAGTTATCTGAAGGAGCAGCAGAAGCGTGGATGTTTTAAACAGGTAAACTAAAAATAAATGTCAAATATCAATAATTAATTAAAATACCAACTTCTACTTTTTTTCGTAACAGATTACTCTTAACATCTGATCCTCTTATATCAAGTTAAAGACATTTCCATAAGGAGAAAGCAAGGAAGCACTTGAAATGCTCATTTCCGTGCCTCCTGGGCATGACATCAGCAGGAATTTTCCATCAGATGACGAAGCAGAATAGGAGGAAGAATCCCTTGTGAAGCAGAATCTTCCACAGAATCATTTGAATAATTTTAATTTGTAGCGAATTATGCATTTTCATTGTATGTAAAGAAAAACAGAAAAATATAACGAAAACCGCTTTTAACCAAGGTCAAATAGCATCTTAACTTTAAAAATAAAATGTTTTAAATATACAGGGTGTCCCAATTTAGCAGTGTAATCCTTTAAGGGCATATTCCCGAAGTTCCGCCGAACAAGAAATTGTATGGCAGGGGAGGGTCTACCACCTTGATCAAAAAGTTCCCGCACTACACCACCGTTCGCGGGCAATGGCGCTCCCATTGTTCCGATTTGAGTTCTGTTTTTTTTGTTAAGTTGATAAATCTGTTGTTGATAGCTTGACATTTGCAAAAGTTACGTAGCCAAGAGTACATCTATCTTTTTGTGTGTTGGCGATTTTTTACAATTTTAGAAATGGATTTAAATTT
This sequence comes from Volucella zonaria, assembly GCA_963966105.1. Classification (NCBI taxonomy): domain Eukaryota; kingdom Metazoa; phylum Arthropoda; class Insecta; order Diptera; family Syrphidae; genus Volucella; species Volucella zonaria. Next base: position 30,166,883 of record OZ014530.1, on the reverse strand, counting down.
GCAACAACGAACTTGTACGAGTATTAAATTTGCGTAAAAAACGGATTTAATGGTGCGCGAACGTTGGAAATGTTGGAGAAGTGTTTCGGCAACGATTCTCTAAAGAAAACAGTCGTTTACCAGTGGCACGAGCGGTTCAAAAGTGGTCGTAAGTCAATCGAAGATGATGAACACAGTGGCAGACCATCGACATCGAAAACCGACGAAAATATTGATGAAGTACGAGTAAAAGAAATGTTGGTCAATAACCGCAAATTAACCATCAGAGAGATAGGGGAGGACTTGAACATTGCCTATGGATCCGTCCAAGACATTTTGGTTACTGATTTGAGTTTCCGTCGTGTAGCAGCAAAGTTGGTGCCAAAAGACCTCAATTTCATGAAAAAAAGAGACCGTGTTGACGTCGCAAAAGAGGTGATTTGCGAGGCTGAATCCGATCCCACATTCATCAAAAGGATCATTACTGGAGACGAGACGTGGGTTTATGAGTGCGACACGCAATCCAGACATCAGGCAAGCGAATGGCGTTCACCAAATGAGCCGAGACCAAAAAAAACAACGTCGTTTTCAGTCAAAAAAGGAGGCAATGCTCACGGTTTTCATGGATTACAACGGTGTAGTGCGTCATGAATTTTTTCCAGAAGGCCAGACAGTAAACAAAGAATTTTATTTGAGCGTTATGAGACGTTTGCGTGAAGCAATTCGCCGAAAGAGACCAGAATTGTGGGCAGAAAACTTGTGGATTTTGCACCATGATAACGCACCGTCGCACAGTGCCACCAACAAATACCATCCAACAGCCACCGAATTCACCTGCGACTTCTTTCTGTTCGATTTAGTTAAAACACCACTACGGTTAACGCGTTTCAGCAGCCGAGAGGAAGTAATGGAAAAATCGCAGGAAGCACTGAAGGACATACCGAAAACCGAATATAAAAAATGTTTCGAGGTTTGGATCAAGCGCTGGCATAAGTGTGTTGCAGTCGATGGGGATTACTTTGAAGGGGACAATATGGATTTAGATGAATAAACTTGTATTTTAAATTTTCTGAATAAATTCCGAAAAATTTTTGATCAAGGTGGTATTCTCACTCCATTTCAAGCTACAACCCATCAAAGTGGGTGACCTCTAATTTGGAGGTATAACCGCTTTAAACGCTATCATTTCTAAACAAGTACAGCTACAAAAATAGTTTTAGACAATTTGGAAAGATAATTTAGTAGTGCATACAAGTCTCAAATGCTTTGGGTACATCTGTGCAGCAATAAAAAAGTTATGGCTCGTTAAACTCAAAATTATAAAAATTTGCTCTTCCATTTTTTTTACTTAAAATGCATTTTTCTCAAAATTTTTACTTAATAAATTTTCTGAAATTTTATGAAATTTTTATCCTTACAAATAAAAATTATGTTTAGAAACGTAAAACGTACGATCAACAGATTTTGTAGTAAAAGCCAGTTTTCGTCAAACAAAAATGGCCAAAAAGAAGTGTACCTATTGAATTACTCATAAAATCTCTTAGATATTTTTGTGGTCCTGAGAAGGACCTTTTTGGAATAGTTTATGGAATGTTTATAGCAATTGTTCGAAATTCCTTCCTTCCATTTGAATACCCTTTCAGGCGCGTTTAACCATGTCAGATGGTAGATTAACGGTCATCAAAATACTTTGCATCTTTTCTGAAGCGGCACTAATATTTTCTTGGAGCTCTACCCGACTCGACATTTCTCTTTTTCAGAAAAGTTTCAGAAGAAAAAATCCATTTATGTTAGGTCAGGAGATCTGGGTGGCCAAGGGTTGTGGCCCAATTAACCAATCCACCGTTCGTTAAAAGTTACCCCGCTGCTACTGCGACAAGTTGCTCCATCAGGTGCTTCTCTGAACAAGAGGAGCATTTTCAAGGAGCTCTGACAATCGTTCTCTAAGAAATTTCAGGTGGTAATGGGAATTAACTGTTTGTGGATGAACGTTCGGACCTACTAAAGTGTTTCCTATTAATCCAGTCCAAACATTTACGCTAAACCTTCTTTAAAATAAAAAACACGTTTTGAAGAAGTTGTTTACAATAATTAAATAATTTGAGAGGATGTTGGGCGTGTTAAATGGGGATTGGAGTCTGACCGATGGTGCAAATTATGGTGAACTTTGCTTCGTCAGACCTGAGGAATTGCCCTGCATGTTTGCGCAGTAGCCATTGGCAAAATTCCACTCTTCTTTGTGCATCACCTGGAAGTAAATTCAAATGGAAAGGGTGTAATCTATTTTTCTCTGCAGAGTTCTGTGAATTCTGGTTCTGGGAAGTTCCAACTGCACAGCTGGTCTACGGACTCTGACTGAAGGTTGAACTTCCACAGCACGAAAAATCCCATCCTCAACTTCTGCCACCGCTGCGTCTGAATTTCCTTCTCTTTTTTTGGTGCAGTAGACCCGGTATCAACGAGGCGCTGATACGTGTCAGCGAATAGCGGGATGCACGGTGTTCTACGATTTGGGTATAGTCGTTGGTACTCCAATCTTGCCAAAGAAGTGTTTCCATTGCAGAACACGTTTTGAGTATATTTTGTGAAGATCAATTTATCAGTCGGATCTTCACTTACAGAGCTAAATGTCGATTGTAGATCAGTTGAAACAATGTCAAATTGAAAAAAAGGATTAACAAAGAATTATTCTTTGTTACGATTTTTTATTCCTATTCAACAATTAACTGTTAACTGCATTGTTCATAGTAGCGTTAGTTTATTATTCTCACTTAATTTTGTTTGATCATTTTTGTTTGACGAAAAATGGCTTTTACTACAAAATCTGTTGATCGTACGTTTTACGTTTCTAAACATAATTTTTATTTGTAAGGATAAAAATTTTATAAAATTTCAGAAAATTTATTAAGTAAAAATTTTGAGAAAAATGCATTTTAAGTAAAAAAAATGGAACAGCAAATTTTCATAATTTTTGAGTTTAACGAGCCATAACTTTTTTGTTGCTGCACAGATGTACCCAAAGCATTTGAGACTTGTATGCACTACTAAATTATCTTTCCAAATTGTCTAAAACTATTTTTGTATCTGTGTTAGTTTAGAAATGATAGCGTTTAAAGTTGCAGCGATGGGTCGTAGCTTGAAATGGAGTGAGAATAGACCCTCCCCTGCCATACAATTTCTTGTTCGGCGGAACTTCGGGAACATGCCCTTAAAGGATTATACTGCTTAATTGGGCCACCTTGTAAGTATACTATGCATTTCATTAAGCCAAACAAATTATTTTGGCCGGCTTTTCGCTACAAATACCCCTACAGGAATCGTTATCGGTGGATGTTGGCTCATTATGTCTACCCACAAATGTCTGAAAAAAGTCTGGATGGTTACTGGTATCACCAAGACGGTGCGCCACTGCCACACTGCAAATCAAACAATGCAGTTTCAAGGCAAATATTCGTGCCGAAATCATCGCTATACTACCCGAGATGCTCGAAAAAGTCATGGAAAGTCATGGCTTGGTTAATAAAGGCGGCCACTTGATTGATGTTGTATTCAAAAACTAGTCCAAATAAAAATACCAGTTATTCAATATTCACGACATACCATAAAAGATGGCGCACCCCGTATTCTGATGCGAATATATGGTAGAAAGTCTAGACTAACCTTGATTCAACAAGGATACGTGCAGATCCGGTGTTGTACGAGTAAGTGCTAATATTTGTCAGCAATGATCTACCAAAGCTAACACCTAAAAAAAAAAAACAAATTAAACCCTATTGCGCATTATAATCAAAAACGTACCGCCTGATTGATTCCCCAGAAACACTCACGATCTACCCGATTAATACCCTCTACGATTGGAACTACAAAATGAACCCAAGTGCTTACCTTCGTTCAAGCTTTTCTTTTTTGTTTTAATCAAAACTGACAACAGCAGATGACAGGTGTTTAAAAAAAATCGCCAGTTGCTCCAACATTTTATCTAGCGTAATCCAAATTTGAGTATGCCGACACTTGAATAGGACGGTCCTTTTCAAATATTTGACACTTGCCAATAGAAACCGAGCCACTCTCAGCACTTGACGCTTTGCACTGGAATGAACAATCGAACACTTGCCTTGCAGTGCACCTGACACTTGTTTACAGATATTTCCACTCTAAATCACTTCCTTTGACACCAATTGAATTGGAAATCACAAATCGAAACCACTTCACTTGACAAGAAAAAATTTTAACAAAGCCGACACGCTGTCGAACAAAAGAACACGAACCGAATGTCAATAGAACGATAAACAACGATAAATACCTTTCAGCTGTAAGCTTCTTTTAACTGCGTTCACATCACCGTCATATCGCGCCAACGATCGCCAATTTCTGAATTTTTTACCAAATTTTCTGTTGCGATTCGAAATTACTACTATTTCTGCGCCCTGCGTTTTGTTTTCTTGTCAAATTCCTTCATACGAATTCCGCTAATAAACCGACAAGAGAAATTACCGTTGAAAGTTATCTGCACCCTCGCCGTTGGGCCAACTGTCATTAACTGAAAACTCGACGAGTAGGTACTCGTAAAGCTCGATAAGGGTAACGAAAGCGTTACCGCTTTCAACGGTTCGGCTACTCGTAGTAAACCGAAACGGTGGAGAAGTGTGAAAAGTGCGAAAAACAAATTGAAAGCCTGACAATGGCAAAAACAAAAACGAAAACAAGTTCAAATAAATGAAAAGTCAACTCTTCTATGAGTAAGTACGAGTGTATAACGGTATTTGTGGCTGTGTGCGTTATGGAGAGGCGTTAAATGGAGTGAAGCCCCATTGACGCCACACCATAGGATAGGTCAGTCGATTGGAGTGGAGACCACCAAGTTAGATAAGATAATTGGGGTGGGTATTGTCTGTAGTGCCACCCCTCAAGGCGAACCAGCCCTAATCACTTGTAGGAATGGTGGTAGGTGTTGGCATACTTCTTGGAAACTCGATGACAATGTGATGACGGACGATGAAGATGGATGCAGTTTTGGAGATGCATCATGTTGCAGATAATTGAATTTGATGGGGGTGATATTGCAATTGGGTTTAGGGGAAGGGAACAAAACTTTAACAAATGATTGTTGCTCACTCTTGGTAGTGTAGTGTTTTGCTTCTACCTTCTCTCGCGAACCTTGCAAATATTAACGAATCCAGTAAGCTGTCAGTGAAGAGAATATATCCAGTCTCAGGCGACCAGCAAATTTATTTGAACAAAACATTTGGCAAGGATCTTCATATCTATCAGTCCGACTTCTTTTCTGCGCAACAGTATAGAGAGAGAGGTTATATGCAAAACTGATTTACGAAGGCATCATCTGTCCAAGATTTAACATGTCTATCCTGGCAGAATGCGCTTCAAAATCTGGTGGACAGAATTGAAGGCGCACTGGACAAAAAGGAGTACGAATTGGGTATTTTGATCGACTTTACCGACGCCTTGGGCAATACGACTTTTGACGGCATATGAGCACTCGTTTTGTGGATAAAAGCAATGCTGGTGGATTGGATCCTGATGCTTATTTACTTACTTAGGCGGCGCTACAATCCTGGTTTTTTGGACTCCAAGTTGGTTAAACTCCCCTTCAACTTGCGCGCGCCACCTTACGCGAGGTCTTCTGCGTTACTCAGTTGTCCCTCCCGATTAAAGTCGAAGATTCTGCGGGCTGGAGCTTTACATTTCCCAGCCATCTACAACGCACAATGCACAATTTTTTGACCAGGTCGATGTCGCTGTACAGCTCGTAGAGTTCATAGTTGAATTGTCTCCTCCCGAACACGTCAACGCATATGGGACCAAATATCTTACGAAGAATCTTTCTCTCAAAACGACCAAGAACATCTTCATCTGCTTCAGAAAGGGTCCATGCTTCAGAACCATAGGGCTGGACTGGGATTGTGGCTTCTCAGCCCAAAGAAACAACGTTTGGCAAGCATTTCTAAAGAGATGTCGTTTTCAGATGTGATGGCAGAGCCCAGGTAGACAAAGTCCCTTACTACCTCAACGCTACTGCTGCCGATTGTGACATTCTGGGCGATTCGTCGATATTGTGTGTCCCTTCTTGTTGCAGCATTTACTTTCGTTTGGTCCTCGTTTACCGCTAGACCCATTTTTGACGCTTCGGTTCCTATACTCGCAAACACACAAGTGAGAGCTCGCTGCGTTCTACCAACAATATCAATATCGTCGGCGGATGCAAGCAAATGAACAGACTTTTGAAAGATCGTACCTCGTGTGTCGGCTTGTGAGTTTTCCACAATTCTTTCAAGTATGATGTTAAGGAGGTCACATGACCACGCCTAAATCCTTTTTTGATATCAGAGGTTTCGGTTAGGTCATTACCGACCTTGATGAAGCAGCAAGCTTTCTCCATCGTCATCCTGCACAAGCGGACGAGCTTGGCAGGGATGCCAAAATTAGGCATGGTTCTGTATAGCTCGTGTCTGTAGATGCTGTCATATGCTGCTGTAAAATCGATAAAAATGAGGTGAGTATCGATCTGAACTTCTTGGGTTTTCTCCAGGATAAGCCGTAGTAGAAATATTTGGTCAATTGTGGACTTACCGGACCTAAAACCGCACTGATAGGGCCCAATCCGATCGTTGAAAAATGGTTTCAGGCATACGCACACTACGGCAGACAAGATCTTATGTACGATGTTTAGGAGACTGATACCTCTATAGTTGGCGCCGCTTAGAGGGTCTCCTTTCTTGTGAACCGGGCGAACGATGCTGAGGTTCCCTTCATCAGGCATACATTCATCCGACCAAATTTTGGAAATAAGTTGGTGTATGCTCTATACCAAGTCATCTCCTGCTGCCTTAAATAGTTCAGTGGGTAGACCGTCCATTCCGGAAGCCTTGTTCGACTTCAGTTTAGATATTGCTGTCCTCACTTCATTTTGGTCGGGTAGACAGAATTCTTGACTTGCATCATCAATATTGAATGTCGCTCTGTCTGACAGCGGAATTTGTGTCGTCTTTGCCGTTGAGCAGTCTGCAGAATTTTTTTTTCCATATCCTCAGCACCGACTGTGACTCTACTACAAGGTTTCCTTGGTCATTTCTAGGGGTTTCCGTTTGGGTCTTATTACCCTGACACGTTCTTTTTACCTCTTGGTAGAACTTCTGAACATTATTCCTGGAGTAGTACCTCTCTATTTCCTTTCTAAAGACAATGAAAGAAAATTATCCCTGTCTTCGCCTTCTTTGGAGCGGATCCTCCCCTTTGAGTCCATTGTTTTGACTGTTCCCTCGTCTCGCATGGGAAGTGGTTGACCAATGTTTCATCCATGGTTCTGAATCGATACAAAAACTGGAATTTTTGTTCCATTGTGAGTAATCGCGGCACCCATCTTGCGCGAAGCTTTCCCATGCCCAGTTTTTCAGTCTGGTAGGCTAGTTCGCGCATTTTCAAAAGACGGTCATCCAATACCATTTTGTGGGTTTTTTTCAAAAGTTCTGGTGAACTCTTCTCATTTGGTCAACCACAGCGATGTTCGTATTGGCAACTCGTACGGCCTCATTGAAACTCTGCCGCACAATATTTTATTGTTGAAACGAAGGAGCAGACTTCCTCAGAGTAGAACCCAGTTCCGTTTTGACGTTGGCTGGATTGAATGTGTCTCTCAAATGAAAGTGTTGTATCACACAACGATGACCAATTTTTTCCATTAAAAATTCATTTAGAGCGTTCACTCTTGTTCAGCCAAATACTAAGCGACGTAACAACAACCGCCATCTATACGTCAGAGCTCGTAGTACGATATTGAATACAAGGGCTGATAAAGCGTCTCCATGTTTGACCCCAGAGTTATAGCGAACGTTCCTGATAGCTTATTCTGTATAGCAACTGGCTTTAGTTTTTTTAAGTGTCATCATTACCAGGTTTCAGAGTTTTCTAAAAGTCGCAATATTCATTAATGCTTTATTGATTACATTCCTTTTGATGCTGTCAAATGGCTGTTTGAAATCGATAAAAAGCATACGGAGATCTACTCGTATGTTGAATATTTGATCTAGCCTAGCATCGATCATCACACCTAGGTACCTAATAGCCCGTTTTGATGTTATATCGTGATCGCCCACTCTGATGGTGATTGTTTCTCTTTCCTTGCGACTGGTTAGCAGAACTGCTTCCGTTTTATGTTCTGCCAGCTCTAAGCCAACTGTTGCCGTCAACCGTCTAACTTTTCAAATACATTCACTGCCAATGTCTTCTATTTCTTCCAGATGTTTCGCCGCCACAACGATTGCAATATCATCTGCAAAGCCTATGATTTTAGCCTCAATCGGGATTCCAAGTCTTACAGCCCGGTCGTACATAATGTTCCATAAGAGAGGTCCTAGTACCGATCCTTGTAGAACTCCGCTAGTTATGTGGTACTGCCTTACTCCATCGTCGGTATCGTAGAGTAGGAACCGATTGTCGAAGTAACTTAGCATAATTTTTATTAAAAACCATGGCACCATCATTGACCTAAGAGAGTGTACTATAAACCCCCAGTTTGCAGACTTGAACGCATTTTTGACGTTCAACGTTACAGCGCCGTATTTTTTGGTACCTCCTCTCCATCGCCTGCCCTGAATGGCTTCTTCTAGGGTCGTGGTTACCTTCCGAATAGCATCTACTGTAGAGCGAGCTTTTCTAAATCCATACTGCTGGTTTGAGAGTCCTCCGGCTTCATCAATTGACACCTCCAGTCGATTGCATATTATTTGCTCCAGTATTTTACCAATCGTGTCTAGTAAGCATATGAGACGGTATGACGAGGGCTCATCTGGTGGTTTATTCCCCTTGGGCAGCAGCACAAGACGTTGCTTTTTCCATTGGTCTGGAAAAACCCCTTCCATTAAACACTTGTTATACATTTCCACGAATGCTTCTGTGTTTATATCGACGGCTAGCTTCAGGACCTTATTTGGTATGCCGTCCAACCCAGGTGATTTATTATTGTTAAATCGTTTGCATACGTCCAGAAGTTTCGCTTGCGTAACTGGTCGGATCTCACCTACTTCCTGCGGTTGTTCTATATGCTCTGTTTGGGCTTGCGGTGGAAATAATCCCGACACTATTTTTTCCATCAGCAAAGGGAATGGGGGTGAGGGTGCCCTAGAGCTCTTTAGTTTTGTCATGACCGTCCTGTAGGCGGTACCCCAGGGATTAATATCTGCTTTCTCGCAGAGTTCTTTAAAACTATTGTTTTTGCTTCTCCGAATGGGTAATTTAAGGTCCCTACGCCTATCTTTGTATTGCACTTGGAAATCCTGGTGGGAGGGCTAACCTCTGGATCGCTGAAATAGTCTTCTAGCTCCATGCCACTTGCTGCGTAGCTCTGCTATCTCTTGATTCCACCACTATACTAGTGGCCGGTGGTTTGTTGACGTTTTCTGTACCTGCGTGTAGATGCGTCGCAAGCCCTAGATCCGCAGCCATGGTGTTTGCTACTCCTGGGTTTATTGTGGATTCTTCATAAATCAGGGAAAAGGTGTTTTCGTCCAGTGTGCTTGTTTTCCACCCCATTCGTTGTGCCTTCCTTAGAAGGCACTTCTGGGTTGCTCTCCTTGCTTGCACTTCAAATAGGATGCTATGGTGGTCACTGTGGGTGTTGTCCTTACTGACTTCCCATCTTGATCCTCTCACTAGGGAGATGTACAAACGTTACATCAACTCTGGAGCCTACGTCGTTTCTGGATCAATGTTGCGTTCTTGTACTCATGACCTTTCTGCCCGCACTTAACGCAATTTTCGCTTCTGTCCGCAGTACTTTTACACACCTTTGAAAGAGGCCCAAAGTTAAGGCATCTGAAGCATCGTAGTGGTACTACTTTTTCCCGTATTCAGCATACAGTCCATCCGATTTGTATTCTTCCTACCTCCAGAATATTTTTGGCAGCGTTAATCGGGAGGCTGATGACTGCTGTTTGCGACCCTGCGTAGGCTGTCCTCAGGGGGCTGAGTGGCTTTAGATATTTTAACATTATCTACTTTATCCTTTTCGCCTTCTACTACACAGTTGTATTGTCTACGTATTGCACTTGCCAGCTTCCTTATTTCATGGTGAACATTATTTTTCCCTTTGATAGATTCCATCAGCGACGTGATGTTTTTCCCAGGGATTTTATGTCTTCACGCTTTTCTCTTTCTTCGCTGTTTTCGGACGTCAAACCGCTAGTTGGTGTTTCACCGAGCTGCGCGCTTCTGTATTGGTGCTCACTTAATAGTGGTGTAGACGGCGTCAGTGTGTCCATGCTCTCTTCTTGCGTTGCTCCGTCCGTTATTTCACTACATCTTCAGAACGGACTTTCTGTTTCTTCTGTTCTTTCGACTCCTGTGTTTTGTTCTTTTTTTCCTGTTTTATTTGTTTGTAAAAAGTTCATAGTTGGATCCCTCGAGTATGGGGAAAGGAGGTCCACCACATCAGAGACCCCTGTAATGTGGTAAGGCTAAGTTACAACCAGAGGGCGCCAGGTATCTGGTGGACTCCGTTAGCAATGCTGTATGGATTTTATGTCCCCAGCACCATTCAGGGCTCAGTACGGCTCGCATAACGCTTGCCTTAGGGGACAAAATGCCTATTTATGGGCGGCATCTACTCCCCCTGTCACAAAAATTTCACCGGGCCTGTGTGTTTTTTCCGTCACACCCTCCATTTTTGCCGCTCTTGGTTGAGGACTGCTTATTGGTTATTCGCAACTAGAGTCCATATCTGTAGGCCGTTCAACTATCCGCCCTCCACCGTGTTGGCCCCCTCGGTAGCGTAAGCTCGGCCCCGAGGTGTGTCAAATAGTTAGGTAGGTAGGTAAGTGGGTAAGTGGGTAAGTGGGTAAGTGGGTAAGAGTGGCTGTTGGAAACACCAAAGCACTTAGGTCTACTGACCTGATTGTGATGCTATGTGGATCTATGATCATCTTACTGATTGCACCAGTTTGAGCTTACGATGAAGCGTAGGAATCTGTTTGAGTCTATATTTTTTAGATCGCTTAGGTCATTGTAGAAGAAAGCTCCTAAGTGAAGTTTTCTTCTCTGGGAGAGAGCTGGACATGTAGAGAGAAGGTGGAGGATTGTCTTCTCTTCCGACTCGTCCATATAGCTTCTACAGAAATCATGTGTAAAGGCGCCAAGCCATCTTGCGTGCTTGCCAGTGTCCAGTGATGATGTCGCTGAGATGCTTCCTATTTAGAAGGATCAAACTCTTAGGGCGATTGGGATCTAGCTTTGGCCAGATCTGTTTAGTTGCTAGACATGTTGGTCCAACAGTCCATTGGCATCCAGCTTTAATATTAATTTAAATGTAGTGATTGGTATACCTACCTCTACCCTTTTCCGGTAGAATAGGTAGAGCGGTTCGAATTTTGGCGAGTTCATCAGCCCTACAGTAACCTGGAATGTCTCTGTGGCCCGGCACCCAACAAAGGTGAATATTGAACTGCTCTGCTATTTCCATAAGAGATGATCGGCATTCAAGGGTGGTTTTCTGAGACTGGTTAGTGAGACTGACTCCAGGCATATGATAGCTGACTGACCATCCAAAAAGATGTGGATAGCCTTTGCAGATATCACGTTTTTTTTCAGCCAGGACAGAGTTTCTTTAATCGCCAAAAATTTCTCCGCAGAGAGTACTGTCGTCAGCAAAGGAATACCATATATTGGATTAGAAGTAGCAGACAAGAGATCGTTGGTGAAAATTAGAAAGAGTGTCGGAGACAGAACGGAGCCCTGCAGCACACTAGCATTTATTTTGTGAATATCAGACTTGAAACCATCCAAGACAACTTGAATTGAACTTTCCGAAAGGTAATTTCCCATCCATTGAAGAAGAGAGTCATCGATCCCAAATGCACGTGTTTTCGACAAATGAGCCTGGTGCCAAACTCTGTCAAATGCCTTAGAAATATCAAGTGCAACTATCTTGCTTTCGCCAGATTGATATACGCTTTGGTTCTACTTTTCGGTAGAAGTTTCCGTGTTTCGAGATGTTTCATGAGCTAATGTTTATCAGGCGTGTCCGCCTGGAGAAGAAACGTAGGTGCACTACACCTGTAGGAGGAGAGAGAACAAGATCCGCCTTTTTTAAGGACGGGCTGGACAAATGCTGTTTTCCATCTTCTCGGAAAGTGTCCTAAAGAGTAGGATTGATGAAAAAGCTTACACAGTGGTTTCGCCAGCGAGGAAGAACACATCTTCAGAAGGAGGAAAGATATACAAAGGAACCAACGGATTTGTGAATGTTAAGATCTTTAAGAACTCTTGCTACTACACTAGTGTGACAGTGGATTTGTCTCATTGAAGATTCGACGCACTCAAGTGCAGGCGGATACAAAGCACAATCTGGTAGTATTGAGCTGGCAGGAAAGTGTGCAATCAGATTGGCCTTGTCTAAAAAGATGACAGCTGGAATGTCATTGTAAATGAGCGTTGGGATGGAGGATGAGGCGAACGACCAACAATGTTTACTACCTTTGGGGCATTGCAGTATTTTTTGCCTCAATTTTTGGTCGTATTGGAACTGTACACATTTAAGAAAGACGTTGTAGTCATTCCTGGGTCGTTTAAATTTTTTCGGTTTTCCTCTGTTGGGTTGGTCTTGAAGGACCGAAAAAATATTTCTCTAACCTTGGCAGCCTCTTTACATCTAGAGTCGTACCATGAGGAATGAATTTTCTCATTCCAGAGAGAATAGTCCGCTCCAATTGATGTCGAAGCCACCCAAACTTGTGCATATCGGAGTCGCCCGTAATAACGATTACAGTATGAGGATGCAAGGATACAATTCTTTGTATGGAGTCAGACAGCGCATCAAACTCGTTAAAAGTCAAATTGCTGTCCAGTTTGGGGCTTCTGTAAATAAAGCAGTAGTGGATAATTTGCTTATGGAGATGAAATTTTAACCACATGAAGTTGAATTCCGTATTGGAACAGGGACTACATTGTGGTGGAGTTTGGTAAGCTGCATCACTACGCACGAAAATGGCGAGACCGCGATGAGAAAAGAATAATGGCACTAGTTCGTAGTCAGGTAGCTTCGGATCATAGTGATCTGAGAGGTGAGGGCGGGTATCTACCTGTGTTTCGCTAAGTGCCAAAACAGCTGGTCTATATTTACAGACGTGGACGTACGCAGAAAAGTGATTACTTTTTAGCCCGCGTATATTGGCAGTATCCACTCTAAATTCCCGAGTCATTATAAAGAAAGGCCAACACAAAAATTCAGAGTTGGTTTAACGAATCAAATTGTTGTAAGTGTTATGCTCGAACAACAATAGGAACCAGCACACCAACAAAATTCAAACCTACAGGCCGCTATTCATCGGTTGTTACACACACGCAGTCACTGCACATGGTTTTGTCAAAGACAGGTCAACGATTACCAACCGCATTGAGTTTGTTTCTAGTACACTGTGCGCCCTAGAGGAAGGAAGGAAATTGAAACTGATCGCCACGGGCTTTAGTAAGGCCTTTGATAAAATCTCGCACAAGTTTTCAAACTCAAGCTCTTGGTTTCGAAACTAGACTGACCTCTTGGATTAATTCCTACATTACAGAACGCTACTATCTTGTCCATTTTCGCTACTTCGGGTGTTCCACAAGGCAGTCATCTTTGTCCATTCATTTTTATCTTAACTATTAACGATGTTGTTAACGTCATAAAGCACTCCCACCTATCTATCTATGCCGACGATATGAAAACCTATAGACAGCTTTCATGCCTAACTCTCAACCTTTACAAGATGATAATAGGTTCTCGATATGGTGCCATAAAAACGTTCCCGAGCTCAACATAGAAAAATGCTAAGCCATCTCTTACTCCCGGAGGTTTGACACTTCCAACCCGCATCTTTTATTTATCAAAGCAAAGAGTAGCTGAAGTTACTTCAATGTGGGACTTGGATGTCATTTGTGATACACAGCTCCCATATTGACTCCGCAATTAGCAATTTAATTTTAATTTTGGTGGGGGCTGACGCTGGTTCCTCTCAATTCGGGATACATGAACTCGTTGAAAGGGACACCACGTTTGGCTGGCGTACTCAAGAAGGGGCGAACGTAAGTGATGTATAATGATCTGGTCACGTATGGGTGGCAGAATTCTTTGGACCATCTTTTAACGAAGCTAAGTGATGAGTTTGCTTTAGTAATTATCTCATCGATATGCGAGCGGAAATAAAGTTTCCTGTCGCATAATATGCCAAGGTCGCGGATAGTTTGAACAAGGGATATACATAGGTTGGCCGTGGAGAACGTAAATATGGGGAGTAGACTTGTTGCACTTACATTTGAAGGCAATCGATTGACATTTGGTCACATTGAAGTCTTACCAGTTCTTGATGATCTATTTGAAGGAGTTTGGAGTCTTGTTGTGAGGAAATGGGTATAAAAAATTTGGTATCGTCAGCATATAGAGAGAAAGTGCTGAGTGGTGAATGACCTTTTCAAAACCGTTAATGGTTAGGATGAAGAGAAGTAGACCTAGGTGACTACCTTGAGGAACATCTAAAGTGGCCAATGGGGAAGTTAAGTAGGTATTTGAAATAAGAGGGATCCGGTACGAAGGAATTATCGGCATTTTATTATTGTGAAAATTACCAGCGAAAAGTGATTTCATAGAGCTGAGTTCAGTTTGATGAAGTGAATGGTTATGTTCTTTGTGATTGCGTGCGTAATCCAAACGTTAATTTCGGATTGTGCAATTCATTTTTAGGTGGATTACTTTGAAAATCAATTGGAAATCACTGTTCATTTCATTCTGATTGATCATTTTGGTGTGGAATTCTATTTTCAAACGGTAAGTTGCCAATAAGGATGTTTATTTTGTGAGGTTATGACATTTGTGCACATGTTTGCATCGATAATTCCTTAATTACTTTTGCGACATTCATTCCTCAGTGTTATTCACAATGCCTCGAGCCAGAAGATCTAATCTTTCGCATCGAACTCGTAATGCAAGTAGAGTTCGGAATATCGCCAATCCATTGAATACGGATGAAGAAATCGCAAGAGGACAGTGCCGTTTTAGTATGGCCCAACTTCATGCATCACAAACGCAAGAAGAAAGACAGGCGGCAAATGAAAGGGGTCAGTTAACAGTGAGAAATCGTCGAACAAATAAAACAACTCAACAACGTGAAAATCGAAATCAACCCTAAGAAGAAGTGCATCAAGTGTTGATTTGAATCGAGTAGCATCGGCAGGTAGGGGAACTACGGTACAACAAGCAAAGGTAGCTTCTCAGGCCCCAGCGCCTAGAGCACCTGAACCTGTACCTGACATGCTGGCTATCTTGCTCTCTATTCAGGGGCAGATGGCTCAGCATCAGCGTCAAATACAGGAACAGGCTACGCGGGTAAATCAAATATACACGCTGCCGCCGGGCCTAGCGCACCTCCAGTCGTAATGGGTACGTACATGGCGCAGCAAACCCTGAAGGTCCTTGCAGTGAATGTTAATTCACTGATTAGGTTCGAACGAAGAGCCACACTATTTAAGTTGCTTAAAGACCAAGCCCCTGATGTGCTTTTGGTTAGCGAAACTAAGCTTACCAAAAGACACAAAATGAGGCACAGAAGATATGAAATATTACGAAGAAACCGACCCAATTCTATTCAAGGAGGTGGTGTTGCGATCTTTGTAAAAAAGGGACTGCGTTTCAAAAGAGTATACAGTCGTGTAGTACGTAGGTTTCAGGTGCTGGAAGCATACATCGTGTATATTCCCCTCCGTAGTGGAAAGCGGCTGTACATGGTGTCTGTCTATGCACCTGAGGCTACTCAATCTACCTTATTCATCTCAGAGCTCGAGACACTTTTTCGATTCCTAAGATTGGAATTAGAGGAGAACTACTTTATTATCGGCGGAGATTTCAACGCCAAACATAGTGATTGGGGAATAAATACACCAAATACTAGAGGGAACCTACTATTCAATTGGTGGGGTCAGCACAGTGTGATGTATCGACTCGGCCTCAAAGCGACGGATAGTCCGTCGTTTCCCAGACACGGGTCCTATTTGGATCTCCTGCTGTTCGACTCATGAATAAAACTGACATGCACTAACCAACAAACTGTCTACGAACTTTCGTGTATGACAGTGACCATTGCGGTCTCAGCACCGAAATAACTGTTCCCAACAAAACTGCGGAATTGGAAGAGTTTGTTCAAAGGTATTCCTACAATTATAGTAGAGTGCGTTGGACACACTTCTCAAGAATACTGACGAGAGCACTCTCCTCGAATTCGCTCTACCCACCGTCCAATAGAAATCTGTCAAACGAGGAGATTGACAGGTATCTAAAACTAATGGACGAGACAATTAAACGAACAATGGACAAAACGATACCTCGGTATCAACATACTTACAACGAAGACTTATTCCGCAACGCAACTATTGACGCACTGCACCGACACAAAAGTAGACTGCTGTCAAGACTAAAAACCTTGTACAGACAGTTTACTGACAGACATAACCCGGAGATCATGACATTGAAGTCGTCGATTAAAAACCTCCAAACATTAATAAAGGAAAATTACAGAAACTCTGTAAGTTTGTATTGGAACAACAAAATTCGGGCTGTAAACACCAGCAACCCGAATATGTTCCCGCAAATAAATAAAATATTTCGGAGAAATAATCAGAACGACCTTCCATGTCTTAGAATCGCCCGAACGACGAACAACGAACAAATACTTGTAGCAGCAGGTATCGATCCAAATGAGGCCGTTGATGATGATAACGTCTTTGTGATCGAGGATCCACAGGAGAAGGTAGAGGCTATAGGAGCGACTTTCCAGGAAGTATACAAGGCGAATGTCATCATTGGCCCGAACCACGACCTGGAGAGTCGAGTTCTTGTGCACAATTTCTACCTTCGAAATGAAATTGTGAATTGGCGATTCGAGAGCTCGGGCTTCACCCAATTTAGTGATGAGAATATGTCAAATAACGTCACCACCAACGACAGGGTACTACCCCCTTTCATTTCGAGGGAAGAACTCCAAACGATCTTCGAATCGCTTAGAAGTAAGAAATCAGTGGGAACCGATGAAATACCGAACATTGTGTTTCGACATCTCCCTCTAGAAGCGGTGAACATTTATACCACCCTGTTTAATAATGCAATGAATAATGCACATTATCCAGCGCATTGGAAAACTGCGGTGGTACATCCCATCCCCAAAAGGGATAAAGACACATCCAATCCGGCGAATCTCCGCTCGATCAGTCTTCTTCCAAACATCAGTAAGGTTTTCGAGAAGGTAATCAATAGAGTCCTGACTAAATGGGTTGAGGACAAACATATAGTTCCGGATAATCAATTCGGTTTCAACGCGGGGCATGACATCATTCATGCTATGTCGAAACTGGTTTCTGATATCCAATGGAACAAAGGCAAGAACCAGTGCACTGGTGCCTGCCTGATTGACTTGGAGAATGCCTTCGATACCGTATGGTTAGAACGACTCTTTTTCAAGCTAGACAGGTTGGGAATTAGTAAACCACTGCTGTATATTCTTTTTAATATGCTCTCCAGTAGACAGTTCATCGTGAAGAATGGCGATGTGACTTCTGCTGGAACATTTAACATTGAAAACGGTCTGCAACAAGATGCGGTAAATTCGCCGGTCCTATTCAACATTTACACAAGTGATCTGATAGGTTCACTTCACCATGCCATAGCGTACGCAGACGACTTAATCGCGTACAGATCGGGTCCAAAGATTGAGGTCATTAATACACTTTTGCAACGTGACTTCGACAAAATTAAACAATATTGCGATGACTGGAAGTTGAAAATCAACTTTCAGAAGTCGGAAACCATTCTGTTTTGGACGCCTTTGTCAGGGGCCTCTAGGGATACCAGAAAGAATTGGCGAAAGTTCTCCATCGTCGGACAACATGGACAGCCACTTGCTTGTCGAAATGTAGTCAGATACCTTGGGATTGAAAGAATTGGCGAAAGTTCTCCATCGTCGGACAACAGCCACTTGCTTGTGGCTGTCCATTTCGACAAGCAAGTGGCTGTCCATGTTGTCCGACGATGGAGAACTTTCGCCAATTCTTTCTGGTATCCCTAGAGAAATGCGAAATGCGAATTGCCAAGAAGAAAAAAAAAATTTTCCAACCAAGAAAAAAAACGCTGCGAATCAAACCAAACTTATTTATTGAACAATGTTACCTAGATGTTGCTCCGGCTGTGAGATGAATCACAGTCAAGTCACAGTTTGTTGTATTTTTCGTCAAAAAATTAGGAATAATGACGACGGTGCGTTATCATGGTGCAAAATCCACGAGTTTTCTGCCCACAATTCTGGTCTCTTTCGGCGAATTGCTTCACGCAACCGTCTCTTAACGCCCAAATAATACTCCTTGTTTACTGTCGGGCCTTCTGGCAAAAATTCATGATGCACTACACCTTTGTAATCCATGAAAACCGTGAGCATTGCCTTCTTTTTTGACTGAAAGCGACATGGTTTTTTGGTCTCGGTTCATTTGGTGAACGCGATTCACTTGCCTGATGTCTGGATTGCGTGTCGTACTCATAAACCCACGTCTCATCTCCAGTAATGATCCTTTTGATGAATGTGGGATCGGATTCAGCCTCGCAAATCATCTGTTTTGCGACGTCAACACGGTCTCTTTTTTGCATGAAATTGAAGTCTTTTGGAACCAACTTTGCTGCTACACGACGGAAACCCAAATCATTAACCAAAATGTCTTGGACGGATCCATAGGCAATGTTCAAGTCCTCCGCTATCTCTCTGATGGTTAATTTGCAGTTATTGACCAACATTTCTTTTACTCGTACTTCATCAATGTTTTCGTCGGTTTTCGATGTCGATGGTCTGCCACTGCGTTCATCATTTTCGATTGACTCACGACCACTTTTGAACCGCTCGTGCCACTGGTAAACGACTGTTTTCTTTAGAGAATCGTTGCCGAAACATCTTCCAACATTTCCAACGTTCGTGCACCGATAAATCTTTTTCATTTCAATACATTTATTAAATGGTTTGTACATTAAGATATTATCTTTTATAGTACTTAGTAATATACATTAGTTATAATAATTCAAAATACTTAACTCTAATAACAATATTTATCTTAATCTAAGTGTGAGATAGGATAGAAGCAAGGCTTAAAGAATGAATAAAGAAAGGGAGTGGATAATGAGGGAAAGAATTTAAATTGATAAGTTGGAGAAATGTTGAAAGATTGCACTTTTAAAAATAGTTGGATTTGAAATACTCTTCAATTGAGAGGGCAAAGAGTTCCAAAGCCTTATAGTATGGATAAAAAATAAACGTGACGAGTTAAGGTTATTGTAACGATAGGGAATGAGGTTGATGGTTCTTGAGGAGCGAGTAAAATTGAGTCTGTTAAACAAGTAAGACGGACTTTAAGTTATAATAATTTTGTGCAAAAACATACAATTCCTGGCGTTGATATATTGTTCCAAACTATTGGATCTATAACTTAATTCGTGCGGATGGCGTAACTTGAATTATTCCATTAGAACGTGCGTTAGAAAGCTACTGTCATTGTACGTCATTTCAGTATATGTCATTCATTTGAAGCGTAAACAACAATAATTTTTTTTCACTCAAATATGTCGAACTTTGTGCCTGAAAAAGCGTTTTTACTTTAATATGAAGAAAACTGCTGCCGAAAGTCATCGTATTTTGGTGAGCGCTAGCTGAGCGAATGTGTCAAAAGTGGTTTGCACGATTTAAAAGTGGTGATTTTGGCTTGGAAGACGATGAACGTCCTGGGCAGCCAAAAAAGTTTGAAGATGAAGAACTGGAAGCATTACTCTATGAAAATTATTGCCAAACACAAGAAGAGCTCGCAGAATCTTTGGGTGTCACTCAAGCAGCCATTTCAAAACGTTTAAAGGCAGCTGGATATATTATATTCAAAAGCAAGGAAATTGGGTTCCCCATGAACTCAAGCCGAGAGACGTCGAAAGGCGGTTTTGCATGTCCGAAATGCTTCTGGAACACCACAAAAAGAAGTCATTTTTGCATCGGACTGTTACTGGTGATGAAAAATGGATTCATTACGACAGCCCCAAGCACAAAAAATCATATGTGAAACCCGGCCAACCAGCCAAATCAACTTCAAAGCCGAATATCCATGGCGCGAAGGTATTGCTCTGTATTTGGTGGGATCAGATGGGTGTCCTGTATTATGAGCTGCTAAAACCGGGTGAAACCATCAATGGACAATGCTATCGAACACAATTAATCCATTTGAAGAGAGCAGTGGCCGAAAAACGCCCGGAATATGCAACCAGGCACGAGGCAATAATTTTCCATCATGACAACGCTCGGTCCCACGTTGCTATTCCGGTTAAGAACGATTTAGAAAACAGTGGATGGGAAGTCTTACCCCACCCGCCCTATAGCCCAGACCTTGGCCCTTCTGACTACCATTTGTTCCGGTCGATGCAGAACGCCCTCACTGAAATACGGTTCACATCAGAGCAGAATATCAAAAATTGGCTTGATTCATTCTTGGCTGCCAAGCCGGCGCAGTTCTTTTGTGATGGGATCCACAAAGATGGGAAAAAGTCATAGCTTCAGATGGGCAATACTTTGAATAATACTATTGTACATATTTTTCTTAAATAAACGTTCAAATTTTGAAAAAAAAGCATGAATTAAGTTATATACCCAATACAATCAAGCAAACCCCTGGCAAACACAGAAATATGGTCATATCTACGTATGCCATAGATATAACGCACCGCGTCGTTGAAGGCAACTTGCAGTTTTCACTTGGATGAATAGTCAAGACAGCAATAGACCACCTCAGCATATGTTATGAGGGGTAGAACTAGAGACTGTACCAGCTTTCGCCTTGTTTCTTGAGGGGTAAAATAGATCCGTAGATACGACCCACGACCACATTTGTGTAATTGTAACCAGACAAATTTCGGTTGATAATGAAGCCTAGACTAGTGACAGAGTCAACAGCTTTAATTTTGTAAACATCGGGAAGGAGGCAAGGGTCGAAATTATTTTTTGAAATGCATATTATTTGAGATTTTGATGGATTAAGAAGCAGCCCATTGATGAGAAGTACAAGTTCATTGAGGTTACCATAAGGCTTCGCTAAATATAGTTGGACATCGTCAGCATAAAGGTGTACTGAAGTATGTTTACAGACTGTTGGAAGGTCATTAATAAACATGCAGAAGAGTATCGGACCTAATATTGAGCCTTGAGGAACTGCCTGCTTTATTTCTTTCAACAGTGAAAAACGTTCCCCAGAATTAACCCTTTGTGATCTCCCACAGAGAAAACTACTGATCAATTTTACTGATCTTTCGCTGAAACCAAAGTGATTCTTGAGCTTCCAACACAGAACTTTATGATTAACTTTATCAAATGCCTTAGAAAAGTCTAGCTAACACAGCAACGAAACATAACCCCTGTCATACTCTTGACTTAATTCTTCAAAAAGGTTCACCATAGCTGTAGCACAACTGTGGTTAGCTCTAAAGCCAGATTGCTGAGCATTTCAACAAATGATTCAGTGACAAGTGCTTCGTTATCTGCTTTGCCAAAACCTTTTCAAAAACCTTTGATAGACAAGGTAGAATGCTAACCGGTCTAAAATCAACAGGAGAAGATGCATTTGTTTTCTTTGCTATTGGCAAAACTCTTGCAAATTTCCGAAACAATTATAAGATCAAAAAGACTGGGTACTTTATCCTTCGCAAAACATGTAGGGTAAGTTGTGTTTACTAGATGCATTCCTACTGAAGAAACTGAGTCTTTCAATTGAAAGGCCAGCGAATTATATTTTAGAAGATCCACATTAAAATCCCCACAAATGATTAAGTGTTCATAGAGGGCGCAATATTCGGAAATAGCTGAGAAAAAGGGAATCACGGAGCTACTTCTATGATTATTATAAGCACAAGCCACTAGACATTTGGTATTACAGTCGCGTAATTCAACTAGAATGTATCCGATTCCACTTCCAGTAGACTTGGTAACAATATCACATTTAATATTTGATTTGCAATAAATAGCAACCCCACCACCCGTAGTATCAGTCACTCGATCGTTACGGAAAAGTTCATAGTTAGGAATCTTATAGAGCAAGTCACTTATATCTGGCTTAAACCAAGTTTCACATACACAAATAACATCAACACAGGAATTGGAAAATAAGTACTTTAAATAGTCTAATTTTTGATTGTTTAAGCTCCGCGCATTTAAATAGCAGACTTTAAGTCCATCGCAATATTTTAAAAGAATATTTACCATAGTGTACGTTGATTTTTCATTCATACTGTTTTGGTGTCCCAACATTTAATTTTTGAACAACAAAAAGAGAAGTGCAATCAAACTAACAGAGGTATGGAGAGGATGAGAGAGAGTGGCAAAAACAGAGGAAAAGACAACAGAATTATAAGATACATAAATACGAGTAGCTTAATCTTATGTGATGTATAGTTGGTAGCAGGTCCAAGAACAAAAATTATGATTTATAGTGTCGCAGCAGCAGCAAGCAGATCTTCAGTGCTTTCGAAGAGAAAGCTTTTTCCATTCGCCAATCTCTTTACATAAACAAGTCCGTGCATCGTGTAGACAGAAAAAAGTTGTTTCTTTCGTCTGTGGCCGAGAGCACTTTTTAAGAGAAAGCGAGCCTGTTTTGTTAAGCTCTCGTTGAGATAGCAGCTTTTTTCCGATGCAATGCCCACATTTTGGAGACGTAGTTCAGTTGCATTTTTCTTTCGTTAGTTGACAGCTGATAAGAGAACTGCATTTCGCTTAAGAGTGCTGTTGAACTTTAGCATGATTGGAGATGTAGTGGTGATGAAATTGCTGTTTCGTTTTTTTATGCGAAATATATTTTGTAATGGAGGCGGCTTACATTCGATAGTGTGACAGAGTTGCACAAATAAAATTTCGAGGTTCTCGTTTGGGAGTGCAGGTATTCCGAAGAGCACTGCATCACAAGCAACTTCCCTCCTTTCCAGAGCGTTGCAACGTCGTTGAAGAGCAACAATCTCAGCGTTTTGCGCCTGTAATGCGGTATTGGTGTCATTTTTAAGCACATCAATGCGATCGATGATATTTTTTTTCATTTCATCGAAACGTTGATTCCAAATTGCATTCACTTCATCGATTTTGCATAGAAATTCCTTCTGCATTTTGGAGATTTCGTTTGCGAACCCATGCTGCAATGTGTTAGCCTGTCTTTTGAGATGTTCCTCTAGAGTTTGGGCGATGAGAGGAGCATTACAATCACTACGCTGTTTTGGTCCAGATGAAGCTGATTGTACAGGTTGAGTGGGCATTGATGGCAGGCCTATTGAAGAGATCGGTCTTGGTCGTAGGTTAGGAGCGGACATGATTTAAGAGAATTTCGGTTAGATGACGGTGGTAGTGGTAGGGCAATGACAAAGCGGAATCGAAAAGTTTTCCCGAACCGATTTACACTTAAAAAGTCAATGATACCTAAAAAATGGCAGATTTAGAGCCTTACGACACAACAACTTTAAACCAATAGTCTCGAAGCTTTGTTAGAGTTTGTTTCTTAACTTTAGACACTATTTAGCAGACTTTTGCTGGACGATCATAAAATCGCCTCTAGTGATTACTCATCACGGTCACGGAACCCCCAATCCGATTTTTACGCAAATTTAATACGAGTACAAGTTCGTTGTTGCAAATTTAAATCCATTTCTAAAATTGTAAAAAATCGCCAACACACACAAAGATAGATGTACTCTTGGCTACGTAACTTTTGCAAATGTCAAGCTGTGACGCTAAGATATAGAGGTAATGTCAACAACTGATTTACCAACTTAACAAAACAAGCAAGTCCCCCGGGAACTTTTTGATCAAGGTAGTATGCTGTAAACGGACGGGCACACAATATCGACCAATCGGCCAGAATATCACAATCGGCTTTGTCTTCCTCAGCTCTGCTATCACATTTGAAAACGATATAAACCAGACGAAGAATAACACTTGTCAATCGTTATTTCTTTGGGCTGAGAAGGCAACAATGTAGTAAGGCCCTCTCCCGAGCAACCAAATAAACTCTATATAACACCCTTGTAATGGTTCCGCAGCATGGACCCTTTCTAAAGCGGATGAAGATATCTTTCGTCGTTTTGAGAGAAAAATTCTTCATAACATATTTGGTCCCGTATGCGTTGACGGGTTCTGGAGGAGACGATTCAACGATGAACTTTACGAGTTGTACAGCGACATCGAACTGGTCAAAAAACTGCGCATTGGGCGTTTGAGATGGCTGGGACATGTAGAGCGAATGAACACCAACGCTCCAGGATGCGGAATCTTCGACTCTAGTCCGGAGGGACAACGCAGTAGAGGAAGGCCTCGTCTTAGGTGGTGCAAGTAGAAGGGGACCTCAACCAACTTGGAGTGAGCAACTGGAGGCAGTTAACCAAAGACCGGGTTAGTTGGAGAGACTTATTGGTTGAGGTCAATGTTGATTTTTTTTCATAACATGAACCAGTGCATCAGACCCCAAAATATCTGTATCCCAAACCGGACCACCCTGTAGATAACGCAGTATTCTTAATGATGCATTAAAATTTATTAAATGTCATTACATACAAATGAGAGTATCAGTATATGTAGATGTTGAGCGTGGATGCCCCCAGGCGTCTACAAGAGGTCCACTCAGTTTTTGCGGCAACTGTCGAGACACTGCAGATGTTTTTCTTAGGCGGATGATCTACTTATCCTTCTGGTCAGTCAGTCAGAGTAAGTGTGGCATGGGATAAGACTGTGTCAGTGTGCTGAAAGGCACATTGCCTGCAAGTCGGCTTCCCACGATACGAGTGAATGGTGTTGGCCTTAGATATGTGACCAAGGTCAAATGTTTAAGCTCGACAATAGGTTAGCGTATGAGCTTCATAGCTCATCTAAAGCATTTGCGAGAGCGACTGACGTGTGCTGGGAGCTAAGTAGGACATATTCTATGATCCGACTGGGGACTCAGTAGACGCGCCGTACGTATCATAAACGGGGACCTTTTTGTTGCTTGTTCAAGATTTTGCTCATCGGCGTGCTACGAAACGGTTAGCTCCGTGGTATGTTACCGTTGGAATTTAGCTTGCCAAAGAGTGGTCTTGCTTGGCTATTTGTCTGTATGCCGCATTGTCTCCATGGAGGCAAGTATTGCTGGTATTGTCGTCTCTTGTTATGAAGGCAATACGTAGAGACATTGCTTTCAATATAAGAAAACTTCTCCCACTGAATGAGGGTAATTGAGTTATGGGCCTTGCTTAATGAATGCATTCTATCTCCATATATGGCAAACTAAGTGCGATGCTAGCGAAAATGGCAGGGTTACTTATAGCAAGAGATGTGTTGTGCATTCGTGGGTTTCCTAAGCCGAGCTTTAACCTCAGTATGGATTTCTTGCTAACCGGACATGGCTCCTTGAATGCTTTCTTTAATAAAAGGAGCCTTAGCGAAGTGGAAAGCTACGAGTACTCATGCGGGGCCACTCCTGAGGATTGGATGCATGTCCTATGTAAGTTTCCTATCTATTCAAATTTTACCCTTAATCAGGAAGCTTACGATGCCAGTGGAGTATCCGCTGAGACCGTACAATTCAAAATAACTCGTAGCTTGGAAGCAGTTGTATATAGGTATTCTTAACTGGTGACAATTCTAGAGTAGAGTTTTCGCGGTCAACTGTCGATAAAAACAGGCTGCCAGTCCTTGGGCTGCAAAATGACCAACTAGAAGTGGAAGCAAGGCTACGAAGCTCGACCGGAAACTATATTCTGGTACCACGTGAGATCAGGGGCCGATGTAACTTGTTCCAGCCTGACCGTTTAGTTGGCCCCCTTGTGGAAGTACCGTGATGGTACTGGTATTATTACCAGTGCGACGATGCACTGTAGTCTTGAGCCTTCACGGCAGGTATCTAGGTTAAACACTAATGACATCTATATGAACACGGATGAACCGGAGATAAAGAAGAAAATGGCAAGGTTCGGGTATTTTGAAAGGTTATCCATCGTCTGACGACCTTGTGTCAAATGATCTCCTTCCTACCAGGAAACAGTTCCAGTGCTTCACAGTGACATTCAGACGTTGATGTAAAATAGAAATGCGGCAGTTTCTCTTGAGAAAGACCGTCGAAATGCGGTAGATTCAAGGACTTTTTTTCAAATCGTATTAACGAAAATTTGATTGCAAACATTTTTTTCAAGTAAGCCCTCACTGTTGATACAATTTTTTCACTAGCTTTCAGTTTCGGTGGTGATATCCTTGACAGTAAGCACCCTTAGACATTTCACGCTTCAAACGTCAGCCAGTACTACACAGGGCCAAAAGGATATTCTTTTCACTCTGTTATAAGCTTGCTCACATAATCCTCGTAAGCAGGGACATGCCCGAAAATCTGAAAACGAAAAGATAGTCAAGTATGTACGTAATTGTGTATATATATATATAATATATTTCTCTCAATAAAAAATAACACATTTTACACAAACAATTTTCTCGTTTTTGGTTTTCTTTTCAAAAAAAACTCTTAAACATTTTTTTTTTGTTTTTAAATTTACTTTTGAGTGCCGTTGTTAAGTTTTTTTTATTTTCTATTTTTACTTTTTGTGTTGGAAAGCATATCCTTGAGGTAAAAACGAAATACAAGACACGAACGAGGAGGATAGTTTGCAAAAGAACACCATTGAAACCCCTAATTTATTGTTATTTTTTTTTTTTTTTTTTTGTAAAATTTTTAATTGATTTTACTTTTACATGCATATTTGCTTAAGTTTTATTGTTTTACGTTTTTTGAAATAATTATCATAATTCCAAAAATAAATGAGCTCTAATAATTGTTATTGTGAGCCTTTCACACAAGGTTGCAGCTTAACGAAAGGACATTTATAGACAAGTAATTATTTTTTTTTTTTTTATAATAATTTTTATTATTAGTTTTTTTAAGTTTTTTTTTTTAATTTCGATTTTTTGTAACAAATTCTATGTTTGGTGCTTTAGAGTGCATTATCCTTTAACCGAAGAAAAAAGAAATAATTTTTTTTTTTTTTGGAAATGCTTCACTTATTTGCATTTAATTCGTCGTAGGCCTTGAAAACAATTTCATAGCCACGGTCCAAAAGCTTATTCCATGCCACCAGTTGCGCTTCATTTAAGTTGCAGACAGCGGTGAGTACTTGTAGAATAATATTTCTAAGTTGCTGTTGAAGAAAAAGAAGGAATAGTGTCATGGTTAAGAGATTCATGAATAAATTCTGTAGATACTTACTCCAAATGACTCCTTGCTGATGTGCTTTTTGTGATGGGAATTTGCAGTTCTCTTCCATAGTGTTTGCACCGTGGAATCAGCATAGTCTGTGCCTAGAGCATTAATGCACTCATCGAAGAGCTTGATGATGCGCCCCGCATGCGCCTTGAATTTGGCATTGTCCTGTGGATTTAAGAAAAACAAATGCGAATATAGTAAAAGTTAGGTCATAAGGTGATTAACAAGTCCTCAAGTGTATCGAGCACTCCTCTGAGTTGATCAACTCCAACAGAACCCAGGCTGCTAGCCTGTACTTGGAAAACAGTCCCACTGTAGAAAGGGCAATACTCTACGATGACAGCACAAAAGAATGACAAATTTGCCGATGTGGATAAAGTACCGCCAGAAAAGCTTATGGACTTAAGGAGAACAATGGATCTTGATGACGCTAAGGTAGCTTGATTAACAAATTTGAATGATCCCTCATCTTTGGTGGTCAGGTGCGGGTAAGGGTAAAGCCCTAGGACGATCACACGGGGCGACCACCGGGCAATGGTAGTTATTTCACGACTTATGAATTGCCATGATATTGCAGACTGCGTGTGGTCTATGCACTCGCAAGCTTGTAGTACGAAGAGTTTTCTCTCTGTGCACGTGTCATAATACCGGAAGTAATGAGCGACGAATAGGCGCTAATGTCTTTAAAAAAAACTATAACTTCAAAATGGAGCAGCAAGCACTAAGTGTGCTTAGTTTGCGAACTTCGGATACCGGGCTACCTCCGATTTACTTACCCAGTCTTCCTCTCAGCAAAACGCGCTCTGCTGTTAGATGACCTACATATCCCACTCGTATCTGTCAATCGGACGTCTGCTGCCAACTCTGACGCTGAAATGAGAAGCGAGGATTTGAATGCGCCCCTTCTGAGGGCCTCATACTCAGACACTTTGTAGGAATACACAATTAACATATTATCGGATGGATTTTGTGTACCATCCGAAAGTTACGAAAGTAGCCGTAAGTTCTGTAAACATGTCACAAAAATCCACTAAGTGCATTAGATTCAGATCTTCGGAGAGGAGAAGGTTAAACAGGCCTTGAAGCAATTTAACTCTAGGTTTCCATTGCTAAACCGAAAACAACGGCACAGAGGCCAAGCGAACTCGATCCGACGACTAAACTCCCCCGGCATCGAAAGCAAAGGGAGTCCGAACGGGAAATACTACAGTCGACATGGTTCCGTGTAGCAACATAGTGCGCCGTGCCAGGCTAGGTGTAATCCCGGAAGACATCAATCTCAACCACCATAGTGTTGAGCAAATGGCTCAAATATAGAAGGGAACTATTAATGTTTCGATTGAGCTTCGGGGCGAAGATGTGAAACGATCTTTTGACGTGTTTGTTTGCACCAATGAAGCTACTACGAATTGGTTGGGGAGTAATTCGGAGAAATGCGGTCTGAACGTGATGTTAGTGGAGAAGGATTAATTTTCGAAACAACACATCATAAGGGGGTTCTTTCGGCAAAGCATCGACCTAGCTAAAGAGAAAATTCTCGCGTGCTTGGATGCATCAAACTCAGGTCTTAATACCAGAACCTGGGAAGTCCTGCAAAGAATAGAAGAGAATGCTGTCGTCCACATTGTCTTTGCTGTAATTGACAGTGTGATGAAACGACTAAACGACCTAAGCAACACCAGTAATCTGTCAAAGAGACTACTACACAACACGATTAATACGGCTGCAGCTGTGGACGATAGATAGAGCACGAGCTCCCTTCAACGGGCCGATTGACACAAGAACCAAAAGTAGAGTTCCTGTACCTCTACCGAAGAGTCAAGCGGCAGAAAACGCAAAACGGTAATGAGAAAAACCTTAAATTTGCCCGAGTAGATTGTAGACCGAGGGCTGCTTTACTGATCAGTTTCAAAACTAAATATCTTCTCATTCCAGGGTTTAACACTAGAGATTCAGTGGCAGCGATCACTGATGCAAGTGTTTGTGTGAGTCTCAGCCCATTTCCCCGGAGACATGGATGCAATTCCTCCTGTTCTGGTACAGGATCTAGTCGAAATGTGCCACCATTGTAATTATCATCTCGTTCTTGGATGTGATGCCAACGCCTACAACAACATCTGATTTTTATAAGAGAGTATTGACCTTACTATTGCGTCTCCGTTTCTTCATAGTTTTGTCAAGGATTTGCATGTGTCAGATGAGGAATTCCTACCGGACTATAAGCACTAAAGATTCAGTATAGAATGCAATATCGGACAGGATCAAACTACATAGATACATGAAGGAACTTATGAACCTTAGCATTTTTCAAGAAACTCTCACTATCAAAACTAACTCACTGCCTTCATCGCTACAGTCCCTTGGGGACGTGAGGCAGCGGATTATCTAAATAAAGCCATTATATCATCATTTAAATGCAGTTGGAAATTGAAACGGAACACTTAACTTAAACAATTGCGTAAAATGATGAGATAATTTTTTAACAAATCCAAACACACTGGTAAGTGGGACCTATGCAAATCACCTTTAACCAGCTCCAATAAAGAATTGCCATAGTTCAAGAGAGCTTCCTGGACAAGGAATTGCGAGAACTGGAAAAAACCGCCAGAAATCTAGGGTCTCCAAAAAGTTTTCTCAAAAGGCTCTTCAAATAGCTTAAGTCTGTTCCAAAATGAAGTTGGTACTTTCACATTTTAGGTTCATTTCCCAGACTCGACTCTTTTAAACAACTCCCATTATGTTAATTCTGAAGCCACAAGCTTGTCCGTATCCCCAACAATAAAGTTGAATAGGCCATAAACCCATATAAGGCACTTGGATCAGACGGAATCTTCGCAGTACTGATTCAAAAAGGTCTGGTCCAGATTCTTCCCACTCTAACCGCCTTATTTAGGTGATACATCCCACAAGCCTGGAGGGAAGTAAATGTAGTGTTTATCCTCAAACCACATAAACCCAGCGAACTACCTAAATCTTACCGACCCGTAAGCCTTACAACATTATTTCTGAAAACCACTGAAAGACTTATCGACCTTCTCAACTGGAAATCACCTCTGTACTCTCACCAATATGCATACAGGAAAGAATGATCCACGCAAGGTGCTATACTGGATCTGGTAACAAATATTAAAGAGGCCTACAGACAAAAGGAGATTTCACTTGATATGAAGATGCCTTCGATACTACTAATACCAGATATGAGTCCATTTCGGAAGCCACCAGAATATCGCTATCAATGGGAAATGTCCCACTGTGTTACAAGGGGAAATACATCACATTCAGGTGTACGCCAATCTCATGCTTGGTACGAAAATAAAGGATGTCCCCATCTATCAAAACAGCTATTAAAGCATTAGGCTCTAACCTCTTTAAGTCTAAATCAGTCTTGCTCTGCTTCAATATACCACAAGATTTCTCCCATAAGAACAAAGTAATAATTTGGTGGCTGCCTTGTCATAAAGGTATGAAATAATATGAAATAACCAACGAACTGAGTAGAAACAGTTTGGCAGATTCTTTCGTCAGCCCTGAGCCGTTTTGTAAGATAGTATTCCGAAATCAGTAATTAAAGTTGTGAGAGCAAAATGTGTATATCCCATTGGGAAAACATCCCAGCGCTTCGCCAGGCTAAAAGAGCCATCAAATGCTTCCACAACGAATCTAAGGAATCCGGAATGCTACTGGAAATTTCTATAGAGCACTGGTGGTAGAAATAACGATAAAACAGAGTCAGACACGGGATATTCCGTCGGTGCTCGAGTGTGTCAATTGACTGACTGATCTTAGTATCACCTATGAGATTTATCGCACGATTTTGAATCCTATCCAGCGGTACAGAGATGTATTAGGAGCACCTGACCAGATATGGACATTGTACTCCAAATTTGGGCGGATGAATGTCCTATATATTGAGGCCAGGTCAGAAGGGTGAAGTATTTCTTGCATTGCTTGAGGAAACCCGAACGTTTCGCAACATTTTAGCGACATCAAATATGTGGTCACTCTAATGACGCACATACCGAGAATGCACAGGATAATGGCTGAGTATTTAAATTTCGTTTCCACAAGAGCAGAGAGAATCTGTGTTTTGGTAGCATTAAACTCCACTCTGTTGATGGTTTCCCAATTGGTTATGGTTTTAATATCAGCGCTTAATATACGCTGCCGTACCCGTTCTACAACCGAAGAGCTGGGGCGTGAGTCCGGGAACGAATATAAAAAGCAGAGAGTACTGTCATCAGCAAACGAATATATTGGATTAGAAGTAGCAGACAAGAGATCGTTGATGAAAATTGAAATTAGTGTCGGAAACAGAACAGAGCCCTGGGGCACACCAGCTTTTATTTTGTGAATATCAGACTTGAAACCGTCCAAAACAACTGGAATTGAATGTTCCGAAGGATAATTTCTAATCCATTGCAGAAGAGAGTAGTCGATCCTAAAAGCACGCATTTTCGACAAAAGAGCCTGATGAAGAGCTCTGTCAAATGCCTTAGAAATATCAAGTGCAACTATCTTGCTTTCGCCAGTTTGATGTACGCTTTGGTTCCAATTTTCTGTGAGACATGCCACCAAATCACCAGTGGACCTGTTGCTACGAAAACCCTACTGCCGGTCAGTGAGAAGTATTTAAGTTTCGAGATATTTCGTGAGCTGACGATTCATCAGCGTTTCCATGACTATGGAAAGAAGGGACATTGGTGAAATGGGTATGGAGGAGGAGTGAGAAGAAGATTCACATTTGTTAGGGACGGGCTATTTTCCATTTGCTCGGAAAGAGTCATCAAGAGTAGGATTGACGAAAAAGCTTACGCAGTGGTTTTGCCAGCGAGGAAGACCACGTATTCAGAAGAAGGGGAGATATACCATCTGGACTAGCGCATTTGTGAATGTCAAGACCTTTAAGTACTCTTGCTACTACACGAGTGCGAAAGTGGATTTGTCCCATTGAAGATTCGACGCACTCAAGTGTAGGCGGAGACAAAGCACAATCTGGTCGAGCTGGCCGCAAAGTGTGCAGCAAGCAGATTGGCCTTGTCCAAAGAGCTGACAGCTGGGATGTCATTGTAAATGAGTGTGGGGATGGAGGATGAGGCAGAATTTCTCATGTTTCTGACGAACGACCAAAAAATGTTACTACTTTTGGGACATTGTAGTATATTTTGCCTCAAATTTTGATTGTATTGAAATTCTATACGCTCAAGAAAAACGTTGCAGTCATTTCTGGCTCATGCGCTGGCAGGCCGGACCAATTCAAAAAGCATCCCATTATCGCACGGAGCGGTCAAACTCTTGAGTAGTTTTAAATTTTTTTTCATATTTCCACATCGATTACTCAAAAACGATGCATTCGATTTAATTAAATTTTAATTCTTGTAAATGGCTAGACTTAACCACAAAATTGTAATATCCTTCATTTTTGTGCGTTACCCGTTACCAGCCGTTAAAATATTCAGTAAGGCTTGCCATTTCATCGTGCATCGTTTTACGCTTGTCGGACGTGCGGAAATTATTAAAAAAATTTATCGGGATTCCGGTTCAGTCGTAAATAGGCAACGGGAATTTCGTCACCAGGTCGGCCGTCATCACGGCTTCAGTGTGCAGGCGATTCGTCGCACAGTGGAAAAGTATAAGCATGAGTATACTCTTTTAGAGCCACCAACCAGACAGAGATGGGTGCGAAATGAAGAAAACATAGCCGCCACTGGAGCGACCAGTATCGAAGGAGACCCAGAAATATCGATTCGGCGCCGATCAGCTGAATTGGGCATCGCCAGAGAGTCAATCCGGCTAATTTTGCGGTTGGATTTGGGTCTACATCCATATAAGATTGTATTGACGCAAAAATTGAAGCCGGACGTCCATAGACAAAGCCGTGAGTTCGCTAATTGGGCGCTGGAAATGTTGGCCGGAGATCCGGATTTTGGCCAAAAAGTCATCTTCTCGGACGAGGTCCATTTTTGTCTCACCGGCTACCCACAAAGATTGACTGTTTGGTGCGGTTTATATTGTAGCATGACGGCATCATCGGAACTTATTGCTTTCGAACTGAGGAAGGAGACACCTTTACCGTCAATGGTCTCAGGTATAGAGTGATGTTAACCGACTTTCTGTGGTCGGAGCTCGACAACATCGATATACCCAAGCTCTGGTTCCAACAAAATGGCGCTACATGCCACACAAGCGACGCAACCCACGAAGTTGGAAAGGAGAAAATTGACGGCGGGGTCATCTCGCGGCGAGCGTTCACCAATTGGCTGCCGCGATCATGCGGTTTGACACCACTCGATTATTTTTCTAGGACTACGTCAAGTCCTTAGCCTACGCTGATAAGCCAACCACTTTGGACAGCCAACATTCGACACGCTATTGCCGGAATAACGCCGCACATATTGGACGAGTCATCAAAAATTGGACCGACCGCTTGAATCTCCTGCGAAGCCGAGGCGGCCATTTGAATGATGTACTATTCCACTAATCTCGTCACCCTTTAGAGTCCATGTTTCAAAGGCCGATCTATTTAGGATACCACAATGCTCATTTGGAGACACTCAACAAATGCTGTATTTTAAGACTGCACATATGGCATGACTCCAATACTATTTTGGTGGCATGAGGAGTTCAAATATCACTCAATTTACCTGTGACTTTAAGTCACAGCGCAAGTACACAGTAGACTTTCGAATTTGATTGATGTTCGTCATATCTTACCTTAAGTTCACCAACGGGTACATCTTTGAAATCATCAAAATACTGCTGATTGGACGGAAATTGAGTGAAGAACTCTATAAGAATAGCTTGTCCCGATCCATTGGGATTCTCCATTGGAATTTTCCATGTGGTCTTGATTTCCCTAACATCCTCGTCATTCATTTTGTTGCTTGTGATTTGTTATGTAGTTGTAAGAACTAAAAAATAAAAACAGAAAAAAAATTCATCATCAGATACAAGTTGTTTATGAGTATAAATTTTAATACAACAAAAGGAAGTTACAAGTTATTGGGTCCGGAAACATCATTTGGATTGCACGTTAGATAGATGATGTCGATATGGGATATCTACTCGTATTTATGTGTAATAGGACGGTTTTACATTACGATAAAACCGATATTATTTGCCTGGCGAAAACACACAGCGTCGCTGTTGATATCTGCTGGTGTTTGGTCATAACTCATAACGCTATGATGATTCCTTGTTTAGTAGCATAACCCTGAATAAGCAGGTTTATCTTCTCCTTTTACAGTTATGAATAAGCTCTCTAATTTATCCGCCTGGCATCTTCTTGCCTGAGAGAGTTTGATTAAACATCTTACCCAATTAACTGGACAAACGTTTTTATTTGGGTTTTCGCGCAGATGCCAAGGTCAAGAATTCTTCCTCCCGATGCCAGTAGTAAGATGGCTGCCGTCCTTCTTGACGCTTCAAATAGTGTCTCCGTTCCAACTTGTGAAGCAAGCCAAACAAACACAGTTCTTGGATCCCATATTGGTGGTGGTTTTGTGGTAGTTGGTCTCAATGTGGAATTGGCTTTATGGACTTGACGGACTAAAAAGTTGATGATATATTTTCTATAGCATTCGAACCGCAAAATGTAGAAATCGCCGATTTATGAACAAGAATCGTGCTGGGTAAGAAATTTTCTTTCAAAAACAAATTAGCTAGATATCTAGCTATATTCGATCCCTCTGGATTCTGAGAACTGATGTTGTTCTGTGTGCAACAAGAAATCCATCTTCTGATACCTGTGGAGGTGGCTAACCTGTTGTGACATCTATCAGTACCTTCTCCAGGTTGGTTATTGCCAGCGGTGGTTGCAGGGCGCGAGCCCTCAAGTCTGTCATCCAAAATGTCTGATACCATTCCGGGGCTACAATGAGGTACGTCCCCTGAGGCTTGTTCAAGTGAGTGAGAACTTTTGGCATTAGATTGGGTGGTGGAAAAAGCCAGCCTAGGCGATAATTCCATTCTCGGTTGAAGGCATCTGAAAATGTAGCCGACCTGCCTTTGTAATCTATTGAAACATATCTGCGGACTACGGCAGTTTCTTTTGATGCAAAAAGATCGATCTCTGGTGTGCCCCGTTTTTCGAAAATTTTTCTTGTTGCACTTGGAAGGAGATGTCATTCTGATATCGATCTGCCCCTCGATAATCTGTCTGCTATGCCGTTGTATCTTCCCGGAAGATAAAATGCCGACCGAGTTATTTTGTGCTGACCGACTAGGGTAAGCAACCGATATGTGAGGTTCAGCAAGCTTATGGATTTTGTTCCCCCCTCTTTCCCAATATAGATAACTATGCTTCTGTTGTCCGACTGAAGCAGAATATGTGCGCCTTTCAGAAAGTGAGCTTGCTTGCTTATGGTCATGTAAACAGCATACACCTCCTTTAGATTCGAGTGCCATTTTGATTGTTCCTTCGACCATCGACCGGACATCGCTATGTTGTCTAACTGTGCACCCAAACCCGTATCCGCTGCATCGGTCACTAGGAAGTTTGTCACGTCCTTCTTGTGGATAACTATTGATGTGTGTTTTATTCTTAGCCACCAGTCTATCTCCTCCAAAGCTCCTGGTGGAATTGTAAGTAAGTAACACGGTGGCCATACTTTTTCAAGAATATCTGAAGATGTCGGCAGTGTAGTCTGCCTCTGGGGACAACGAAATTGGCTAAATTTAGCTGTCCCAGAAGTGTTTGTAACTGCTGAAGAGAGCAAAATTGCTTTTCGTACATTTACCTGAGCGAGAGCCGAACGTTCTCCAACTTCACTTCCGGGAGTGACATGATGTTGTCTCGTGTATCCCACCGTATGCCCAGATATTCTATTTGTTGGCACGGCAATAGGACAGACTTTTTGCTGTTGATAGTCCAGCCTAAGATTTCCAAGAATCTCACGGTCTCCACCACCTGAATTTTTAATTTGGACTAGTCCTGACTGACTAAAATACCTCTGCCCCGCAGAATCTCTGCGATCCAGCAAGTTAGGGCTGAGAACATCCAGGGTGCAGATGACAGGCCGAATGGAAGGCATGTTAGTTGAAATAGTTCGCCTCTGTAAGATATTCTCAAAAATGGACGATGACTTTCTGCTATTGGGACATGGAAATATGCCTGTGAAATATCTATCTTTGTCTTCCAATCTTCTGGTTGTAAAAAGCCTGTCATTGAAGCGTGAGAAATCAGTTAGAATGACTTTGTTGATACTCGTACATATCTGTTTAGTTCCCTTAAATCGAAGATTGGACGGGCTCCCCCATCGGACTTTTTCACAAGAAATATTTTTGATAAGAAACTGGGACTGGTCTGCAGCACAGGCTCCAATATCTTTTGCTTTTTCATTTCCGAAATTTGTGTATTCATCATTGGAGATTCTTTTGTCGCAAATTTTTTTAGAACCTCTAGTGAAGGGTGTGTAAGTCGGGGTTTCGAAATGAATGGTATTCTTGCAGCTGAAATGGTCTCTAAAATGAAGAAGTTGGCACCCACATCCTTCTGAAATCCGCCAACTGACCCCCCTTGAACATTGACTTTGTGTTATTTGTTGTCTCTCGGATCTTCTCTGACACGAAAGGAAGAACTAAATTTCTTAACTTGTTTTTTATCTCCCTGCATCTCCTTGTAATTACTCTTATACTCGTACGGTTGTCGTCTGAAGTTGTTTTTAGTGTCATTAGTAGTAGACTTTCTACTGTGGTAAGTAATATGATCTTTAAGTACGCGATGATTTCTTATCTACGTTGGGAGTAAGCCAAGATTGCAGTCCGCCCAATGACTGTAATAGTGCCGACATTGCTTCCTTCTCAAAGAGATTATCCACGGTGGGATTAATATTTGTTAGTGCAGCCTGTATATTTTTATTCGATACCTCGGCTATTATTCTTTCCCGCCTTACTTCAATACATTCGGCTCTTTTACCACAAACAACCTGTAGCATAAGCTCCGAATTTTTGTAAGAAGCCGGCCCTGGTCCAAAAAGTGCATTGGGAGTAAGGTCATCCGGTGACCTAAACGTCCAATCAATGATGGACTGTGAAATAACTTTTAAAAGAAATTTTCACTCTAACAATCCGTTTGATAGAGCCACCATCACTTGCTCTGTGGAGGCTAAGTAATCTTTACTCTTACTAAGGGCACATGGCTCAATATTAATTTTTAATTCCACGAAACCTGGTGTGGCTTTCAAAGCCTTCATTGCTTTTGAATATCGGACATTCTTCCAAGTCGGTAGTCGAAAATGTTGCAACCTGATGAGGGCATCAAGGTGGTCTTTATCTGCAAGATTTATGCTTTTTGAGTCACACTCCGTGTGCAACTGGCCCAGATCTAATGTTTTGTTAGAGACATCTGGGTTTGGTAAGCAACTTTCTGCGCTTTTACTGGGCCGATGAATGTTCACATCTACGAGGGGCGTTCAAGATATTCTCGGTATCGGGGTGAAGCTGTGGTTGCATATATAAATTGACTTATTTGTCAAGTAACACTATTATTTTAGTGCATTCATGTAAAATTTAATATAAATGTGATTATTAATTCGCGTTTTATCTCTAGTTAAACAGAATCATAATGGCAACTGAGGCGATGATGGTGAAAATTGAGCATCGCGCTGTAATTAAATTTCTCACTAAGCAAGGAAAAAGTCAAAAAACTATTCATGAAGAGATGGTGGCTGTTTACCAGGGTTCCGCACCTTCATTATCAACTGTGCAAAAGTGGTCAAGTGAGTTCAAGAGAGGCAGAGAGAGCATTGAGGACGACCCCCGCTCCGGCGCCCCGGCTACTGCTTGTACTTGAGAAAGCATCAAAGAAGTCGAAAAACTTGTTCTTGAGGATGCCCGAATAAAGGTGAAAATGATGGCAGAGATCACCAAGCTTTCAATTGGTACCATTCACACCATTCTTCATGACCATCTTAACCTTTCAAAGGTCAGTGCAAGGTGGGTGCCACGAATGCTCACAGCGCCTCAGATAAAAAGTGAGAATCGCATGCTGTAGAGAGCTTTTGGAGATGTGTAGTGAGAACGCGGACGGTGTTATGGATCGAATTGTTACTGGGGACGGTCCACCACTATGACCCTGAAAGCAAACAAGAGTCCATGCAGTGGCATAAAAAAGGAACAGACCCCCCGAAGAAGTTCAAAGTCACTCCGTCTGCCCGAAAGCTCATGGCCACAGTTTTTTGGGACTCAAAGGGAATCTTGCTCATTGAGTACAAAAAAAAAGGTGAAACCATCAACGCCACATCCTACGCTTCCACTTTGCATAATTTGCGGGAGGAAATTAAAAAGAAAAGACGGGGTAAACTCGCAGCGGGTGTGTTGCTTCTTCATGACAACGCTCCTGTTCACACGGCGCGAGCTTCCAAGGCTGCTACGCGAGATTGTGGTTTCGAAGAAATCCAACACCCACCCTATAGTCCAGACCTTGCCCCTAGTGATTATTTCCTGTTTCCGGATTTGAAAAAATGTCTTCGTGGAAAAAGATTTTCGGATGATGAAGAACTCAAGTCGGTATTTTGCAGAGAAAGAGGAAATTTATTATTTTGAGGGTTTAAAAAAGCTTATCTCAAGATGTAACAAATGCATTGATGTTAGGGGAGATCATATTGAAAAATAAAAACAATTTCAATTGAATTCGCATTTTCCTCCATATCGATACCGAGAATATATTGAACGCCCCTCGTATGTGTCCAATATCAATGTCCTGTGGAACAAACATACTCATACAACTCGATAAGCAACTAACCTGGTTCGTTAAATCATTAAAACGCTGTTCTAGTGGTACAGTCTTCAATCGTTTATCACGTTTCTTTCGCTTGTTTGACGACTTCGCTAGCCGATGATGACGAAGACCCTGAACTTGATGAAGATGTAAAATTCCTCCTTTTCTCTCTGTTTTCCGCATTCTTTTCCCCTTTGCCACTCTTACTTGAAGCTGAATTCATTATTAAACTTAATATTCTAAGTTTGATTGTAAAAATTATTTCTGAAGTAATGACAGGATAAGTCACGTGTTGCGCGCTTGTGGTGTTTGACGTCTGAGTACTGCTCCACCTATACGAGAATGAATGCTGAAACTTAGGGCGAATATGCAATAGCTTCTTCAACAGCGACGCTGTGTGTTTTCGCCAGGCAAATAATAACAGAGTATACACGTATGAGATGCATTAGTTAGAATACCACCAAATCTTACGAGTATATCAATTAAGGCATCTATTTCTGTACTCAGCGTTGCAGGTGTACATCTTAGATACACAGCATTGCAATCAGTTAAAAAAAAAATCTGAATCGTAGTAGAAAGGTGGTTCCCCAACAGTAAGCTCGGAAGTTTTATGAATTCAATGCGACAAAAAGTATATAACTCGTTAGGAATAATACTCTAATGACCAGCAATTCGTAACCATGTCTTCTGTGCTACTGAACGTGAGCTTTCTACAGAGAATCTGAATTCATTCTCAGGTGTGCCGGAAGCAATTAATTGCCGATTAACAAGCCAAAAATTGCTCATTAAACTGTGGCTGGTTTTGGCACAATATTTTTTGTAAAAGTATATTTTAAGAAATTTTTTTTGGAGCCACAGATATCGTTGCCGAATTGTTCTCATCACAATACATGAACCTGATTGCATGCTCAATATGATTACGAATCCACTTCTGGTTTTTTGCACATGCCGAAGTTTCGACGTGATTTGTTTTCCAGACACATCAATTTTATTACGTAAAAATGGGAAACAGGTTTTTAAAGAAAAATGGTAATCTAATTTTTAACAGCATCAGCTTTGATGAACGCACGTGCAGAATTAAAAACAATTAATCATCGGTTTCGGATATTTGAGGGGTCGTTTCAGATCATCATGTAATCAGACAGACTGAGAACTGGTTTTTTTTTTGTGCAAAATTAACTCTCATCGTCTAAACTTGGCCAATTCTGCATTCAAAGTTTAGTTGCTGTGGACATAAGCTACGAAACGCACGGAGAATGACAAAAAATCATCCTTTTGACAGATGATTCTGGACTACTGCCACCAGCGAAAGCAGTAGTCGAACTTATTGAATTATGTGATTCCAGGAAGATGGGATCTATACTTAGACGCTAATGCTCAGAATACTTGTTGGGGCAGAAGCAATTAAATACTTTTGTGTGACTTCGTTGTCAACAAGTAAAACGGCAAGTAGTAAACTTAAAGCTACCCAAAAGGTACGCAAAGAAGACTATCGGCTGAATAGTATTATCGAAGGCTTAAATGACAGGCCATAGGTACATTGAATTCAGAAACAGATGATCCTCGGATGTGTCTGATGAACTGATGTATCCAGCCAACCAAAGACTCTTACAAATCGCCCGTCCCGTGGTGATCCATAAGAAAGCCCGACCACTTTTAAGCAGGTCGCTGAAACCTTTACAGATCAAAGCAAAAGAGTATAAGAAGCTAATTCAGATTTCTAGGACTTTTCCGAAAAAATCAAAACACTCGGCGATGCCAGAAGGCTGCCTAAACTCCTCAAAAGGCGCAAATCAGCCAAATTATTTGTACTAGCTGGCGCAAAATTAATCACTCTATCGGAAGATGGTATAATTTTGCAAATGAAGTCGTACGTCAATCATATTTGACATTTGTAAACTAGACAGCTGCAGTATACAAACAGACAAGCAACGGAGAACTATACTCCGCCAGAGCGTGGAATAATTGTGTCGATGTTCTTGACCAATAACCGGTATGGTGTTAGCGCAGCGTGAATTTCGACGTCGATTTCCTAATCATATCGGGCCAACTGGGCAAACATTCCAGCGCTTAGCTACTCCACTCGAATAGAGTGGAAAATCACGCAGGGCGTGGCCGCCACTGGTCTGCTCGTTCGGCGGAGAATATCGCGGCTGTGGCTGCCGATGTCGCTGAAAAAGAAGTAACAACAACCAGACGACGTGTGAATTACTGCAAAGCCATCTTCAATCTCAACAACGAAGAGGACGATTTTGTGTTGAAAATCATCATGAGAGACGAGGCGCATTTGCACTTAAGCGGTTATGTCAATAAGCAAAATCTTCATTTCTGGGGCACTGAAAACCCGCGTATTATGTATGTGTGGTGCGGCATTTACTCGGAAGGAGTAATTGGGTCGTATTTTTTTGAGGACGCCATCAGTGTTACTGGCAAACGCTACAGGGCCATGATAAAGGATTTCTTACCGCCGGAATTGGATGAGCGGAGCTTGGTGAGCATGTGGTTTCAACAAGACGGTGCAACCGCACACACAGCGCGAGCCACAATGGATATTGTGGAGGGAGCGTAATCTCCCGTTTCCGTTTTGGCGATTTGGCATGGGCAGCAAGATCGCCCGATTTAACCATCCCAGACTTCTTTCTTTAGGGCTACTTGAAGTCGCGGGTTTATACCAACAAACCTCAGACAATCGCAGCCCTTAAGGAGAATATTCGACAGGAATGCGAACAATTATCACCAGAAATCTTGCGGAAAGATATGGAGAATGCGATAAAACGGACACAAATGTGTATCAACACTGGCGGCAGGCACTTGGCTTCCACACTTAACAGAAACAATCGTTAAGGTCCAAATAAAGATTTCCATCACTCAAAACAACATTTCTTTATTTAGTAAAAAAGTAATTCAAAAACAAAATTGGATGATTAATTTTGCATCACCTTGTATTATTGAAACAGCTAGAAGATCTGACAGCGAATAGGCTGAGTCAAAACAGAAGTCCCCTGTCTTAGGCTTGAGACTTACTTCCCAGGTAACTTTATCAGAATCAGATGACAACAAGCTCACGCCGTAGCCGGTATCCGTCATCGGTTATGGTGACGGATGAGGCTATTAAACACGCTTTGCTGCTATTGATGGCTTCAAGTCGTCTGAAGCCGCATATCCACTACAAAAAGGTATACACCTTTCACTATTAGGATGACAGTGGCATATGTACTGGAACTCCGGACAACAGCTGAATTTGGCAAATATGACAACACTCTCAGCAAGAGATTCACACCAATCATTGTGACTTTATCATGTTGAAGAACTGCATTGCGAATGCGTCGAATATTCCAGCCAAGAAGATCTTACATGACTGCGACTTTAAATCTGGAGGATCGAACGATCACTTGACATTGCGGATGCTTTTGACAACGTGGCTTTTGATAGCAAGTATCAGGTCAGACAACACGGCGGAGACAAATTACTAGTATCCGAACTTAACTCCAACAAGAAAAACGTAAGAATGGCCAAGAAACCATCTTCGGGTCCTTTTTGCGAAGCAATGGAAAGTACCAACGAATCAACTAGGCCTATCCAAAGATCCAATAGCCCCTGTGTATCTGCAAGACTCCAATGGATTCTGGACAGGGATTGGACAGGAACCACTACTGTAGCTTCTTGTTGTAAACGACATCCTCAACAGTTTCGAATAGAAGGATGTTAAAGCAGTAGCCTACACTGACGACACAGTTGGAGGAAAACCTCTTCCAACGATTAGCGGACTAAAGGAGTCACACTTGAGCGCACTCGCAAACTGGTAAACACAAAACATTTTAGGGATAAATCCATTAAAAACCGAACTAAGGTTGTTCAAAAGAAATAGAAAGCTAGAAAAGATTGATCTTCCTAGAATCAACGGTGTTAGAATAAATCTTTCATCCGAAGCTAAATATCCAGGAATCATCATAAGCTCAGTTGGCAGCGTAACGTAAAAAAAGAACAAAAAAAGCACTAAGAGTATTCTACGCATGCCAAAGGACTCTTGGTAAACGATAGGGACTAACACCATGTCTAATAGGCTGATGTATATGGCCATAGTTTGACCCGCAAAATACCGGTTATCTCAAAACACTCACACAACTTCAAAGTCTAGCGTGTATCGTAGTAACAGAAGCCTTAAGGTCTACCCCTCAAGCTGCACTACTGATAATGCCTAACCTCATTCCTTTCGACGAATTCCTTAAATGCACGGCTTACAAACGCTCGATCAGACTAAAAGAATCTGGCCTATGGGCGCATTGCAATTTAGGACACACGACTATAATACAGGAGTACGAACCATCAAAACTGATGAGGTGTAGCGGACTTTGATATGAGATTCTCCACATCATTTCCCAGCAGGCATATACTGGTTAACTAACACTGCCACCAACAATGGAACTAACACTGCCACCTCTCCACGAACGGCTCCAAAGTAGAAAGGTACTGGAGCTGGACTCTGTGAAATGCTACAGACACAGGACCAAGATTCCGGACGAATGTGGTATTTTTCAGGCAGAAATATTTGCCACTCGTGAAGTCGGACAGGCCGTACTACTTATGAAACCTGACCCTCAGAGATCTTTGTCTTTGTGGACAGTTAAGCGAAACCACCAAATCAATACAAAAATGTCGCCAGAGTCTCAGTAGTGTCTGCCAATCTCACCTGGATACACAAAAATGAAAGGCAGTGAAAAAGCGGATGGCGTAGCAATAGAAGGTACCTCTCTATACAGGAGTAACACGCACAAGGACATAAATAATCTAATTGAAACCCTGAAACGTAAAATCGAACTTATAGCCATAGAACGAACCAACAAAGCATGGATATTCAGGAGTGATTATGTCATCTCACCTCGGATTCCAAAAAGTAGACATCCATATCGCAACAGGTACCAATGAGACAATGGCCAGCAGAATAGGAGCCTCTTCTCGAGATTATTATAGAAGGTGTTGGAGCGAAGAGGAAATGGAGGCTATAACACCCTTGCTGTGCGACTGCCCTAACCTCTGAATACACCGTGCTAAACACCTGAGGTACAGATGCCTTGTGTGTTTTAAATAAACTCCTGACATAAATAAACCTTAATTCCACTGAATGTCCAAACATTCCTGTGAGCCCGGATACGCCTTATTAGTGTTGGAGGCACAAGTTCTACCCCTGGCACGAGTCGAGGCCCATCTATTGCAAAACATCTTGCTGATCTTAGGGTCACAGAATCCAGTACCTATTTACAGCCCTACATCAGGTCGAAACCAACTGGAACAGCCTTCCTAAACCACAGCCACCGTAACGCTTTCACTAGGGCGCCTACCTCAACAAATCAGACCTGGACCAAAGTCCGAGAGGCTGCTGACTTTCACGGTGCCGTGATTTAAATAATGGTTTAGACTACTGGTGGTCCTGCCACCAACAGTACTCATGACCGGCAGCTTGTAACTGGTCAAATCGTAGCAACCTTCAGAGGCATTAAGTTTAGAAAACCTCTACGACAAGACCAGTAATTTACTCTGCCCCCGTTTTTTATTAGATAACGCCATTGATGGAGCTATAAGCCCTTATAGCTGGGCGGTTACGTTGGGGACATCAGCAAAGCTGGTAGACCTCATTAGACTTGTTAAGGATTTGAATCTGTTGCGATAGCCAAGCAGCTCAATCCGAAAATACAAGACTTCACTGTATGCCGTCGAAATACGATCACAAGATTTTATATCGCCGATGAACTAGGTAATGAAGGCTCAGAGGAGAGTATTCCAAGACCCAAAACTTGCGTCCTCGACTAGGGCTCCCATTGATAGTTTG
This sequence comes from Volucella zonaria, assembly GCA_963966105.1. Classification (NCBI taxonomy): domain Eukaryota; kingdom Metazoa; phylum Arthropoda; class Insecta; order Diptera; family Syrphidae; genus Volucella; species Volucella zonaria. The sequence continues at coordinate 30,122,064 of OZ014530.1, read as the reverse complement.
GTTTCGTTTGAGCATAACTGCAGATGCTCCTCGTATTACTCTCTAAGTTTCCGGTAAACCAAACGAATATAATACTTCCCGACCTATCTAAAAGCTCACCGAATTTCATGCTGTTTCTCAGTTGGAGAGACTTCCGGGTGCTTACTGACGTTGTGAAGGGCCACTACGCTTTTATTTAGCACTCAAATGTAATGAGATTTTAGTGGATACAATATCCTACGGCGCTCCCTGCAAAAATTATGACGCCAACGTAGAGCACTACCTCTGCATCAGGCTGCAAGTACCCGGTGTTGACGTGGTGGGTGCTGGTACATTAGGGACTATATCACTGTAGGGTTTACTCATCTTTCTAGGAAAGGCTGAGAGATTTCAGTAAAAGAAACAAGCAAGGAGTAGTTCTTTGTCTCGGCATTCTCTTTCGACAAAATAAAAACTTCTGCTGAGGCTGCGGACCCAACCGCCAAGTTTTGTAATACAGCGGATCAATATGGTCAAGAGCATATACCAGCTCATGTTAAAATATGGTTCAAAGGAATGTGCCGTATAAATCGAGATGTTCGTCTTCTCAGCAAGCTATCATCGCGCCTTAAAAACTGGAATAGATCTACATTGCCACACTGATAGCTTAGAGTCACGAAAGTCCAAACCTTGGAGGAAAATTATAACTTCGAGAGGACGATACTCGTATACTCTACAGACTTTATTTTGTTTGACAGCGGTCAGACCAGGGGGGAACTAGGAACTCGATTCCTAGATACCTACTTGGAGTATGTACACCTAGTCGGTTGATGTATCGGACTGTCTCCAGTCTCTTGGTTACACATATGTCTAAAGAACATGACTTAACTAAGTTTCAAATCGTCACATCTTTTGACTGTCTTCCTTTTAACGAAATCCACCTTATTGACATCCAATATCTCCACTAAGTCTTCGCGATTACGTCGTAAGTCCAGAGCCTGTACATTCTAAGTATCATACTTATCCGAACGTGGTTTTCGTTTACGTTTGCAAGGATCGTCAACATCATTGGCACAGGGTTGTAAGGCAAAAGGTGACGCAGAGTTCGTGGATCCATTCCGGAATTCATTGCTCACGATTTGTTTTATTGTGATTGTTGTAATGACGTTTATTACGATCGAGCAACAGGTCAACATGGTATACCCCTTACGCACTCTCCTAATTTAGTACTAAAACATCACCCGGCTTGTCACCCCCAACGTTGAGTTTCATTCACCTTTCGGCACAGTGGTGAAGTTAATTTCAACGCACATAGAAAAGTTGTCCTTTTAAACAAATTGCTGAATTATAACACATCCTAAGCAGTAGTTCTGAGGCAATTGGCTCTGAAGCACAACTACAATTTGAATGCAGTAATGTATCTGGAATTACAAATATAAAACCTATCTACTGTACATACGAGTATACTTAGATATATGTGCCTTGCACTTCTTCCCTGTGAAAACTTAATGAACGCAAAGGTCACCCAGATCACTGTCTTCTTCAAATTTTACAAAAACATCCATGTACTTGGCTTACATAATGCACAATCCTTGTTATCAATTGTTGTTTCAACTAATTTTTATTTACATTGTTTCACAAATATCTCAGCCAATGGCTTAAGTAGAAGGTACTGGCACATTCTATTGGACACTTGCTGTGATTGAAGAATGCAATGTGTCATCAATTGATGTATCTATCCACGCACATTCCAATTAAATGTGTCTCTTTCAATTGAAATGAAAACGGATACTGACAGTCATGTTTTCAAGTCGATTGCTGAAAATAAAATCTCCTAGAAGCCGTGTTTTACCGCACAAAATGTGTCTGAGCAGAAAAAATAGGCAATTTTGAATGAAATATGAATGAGCTTGACGTTACTCCGCAAAGCCCAGGCAAGGGCGAATATCTGCCAAGTAAGCAGCTTTAAGTCCAACTTCATATGTTGTCATATGTATCGCCAGCATTGGGCCAGTAGCATTACAATCAAGTTCATGGCAAAGTGCTTGCCTTACCTGTTAGTGGTGGTTGCCGGCAACTGCATAAGTAAATCATTACTGATGCAGGCTAAATTCAATAGCATAATACTAGACTACGCCGTCATAGAACTCATAACCTTACTCGGAAGGGACTTAAGATCTAACGAACCAGATAATAGACTCAGATAGAAATGATTTCACTGTTGGCGAGTGTTCGGACCCTTAATAGGCCTCAAGTGATGAATCACTCAACCTGCTACTGGACACCCACTTTCAATTTAGCTCTCCATTCGCTGCCAGTAGCAACCCAAACAGGCCTACTGCAACCGGGACCAAAATTCGTGGTCCGATCACAAGAGACAAACTGCTCTGAGCGCTGCATAGCTTCAAACCATAAAAGTCTGCTGGTCCGGACTGTATAATATCTACCGAGCTACGGAGGTCCTCAGATATTATTCTGCCTGCGCTAGAAATAATAATGAGGAGCTGTGTAGAACTTATCCACATTCCACTGTCATGGAAAGAAGTCAATGTAGTTTTCATCCCTAAAACCAGAAAATGCTCTCATGTTGTCCCAAAGGACCTCAGACCAATATGTCTATCATCTTTTATTCTGAAAACTCTAGAACGACTGATTGATATCCATAGACGAGCTAAAATTGATCCGAGACTTCTGTCATCGGCTCAACAGGAAAGTCGGTGGAAAGAGCTCTGCATTCACTGACTGACCACATCGAACGAACCCTACAATATAGAGAGTACACAATGGTCGCCTTCCTGGACATAGGGGGTGCCTTTAACAACGTCAACACATCCGGAATCACGACTGTGCTGTCAACTCTGCAGGTAGACGACTCACTTGGGGAGTTGATCAGTCTTATGCTAAAAAGCAGGACAATCAACTGCAAACTGCGTGAGACTTCTGCTAAAAGATGTGTCAGCAGAGGTACACCGCAAGGCGGTGTCCTCTCTCCCCTTCTCTGGAACTTAGTAGTAAATGAACTCCTGATATACCGGGAAGCGGGTGGTAGCAGGGTGATTAACTATGTGGATGACGTTGTTATAGCCGCCTCAAGTAAGCATCTTAATACCATTAAAGAACACCTTCAACTAAATCCCAACAGATTAATCCATTAAACAGATCACTGTGGATTGGGAATAAACCCCCATAAAACTGATCCTGTCCTCTTTTCCAGGAAATACAAAATTCCAATTATAGACCCTCCTTCAATAAACGGTACCAGTTTAGTATTTTCCGATACAGCAAAATATCTGGGTCTCATTTTTGACAGGAAACGAAACTGGAAACCTAACATTCAAGAAAGAGTCAAGAAAGCTATAGGGGGCACCTCTCATAACCCACTGGCTACGCATCTCGGTCATAAGACCGATACTCAATTACAGGGTTGTTGTCTAGTGGACAACCTTAGGAAGTGCAGTCAACTGCATTAGACTAAGCAGAGTCCAAAGACAGCATGTCTATGCATAAGCGGAGTATTGTGGTCTACCCGCTCTGCTGCATTAGACATTCTGTTTCATTTGACACCCCTCGATATTTTCAGCAGGCAAATGGCTGCAGTCGCAGCGCCTTAAAGCGACTAAACTGTGGACAAATAATTCATTTGGCCACTCCAGCATTCTTAATGGATTAGGAATCCTCACAGAGAACATCGATTACACCATACCTGAACTTTGGTTTGACAAAAATTTCCATTTAAGCTTCCCCTCTAGATCCTTCTGGGAGGAAGATGCTTTCGTAGAGGACAAGTCAATCCATCTCTACGCAGATGAATCTAAAACCCATAGCGGAGTTGGTGGCGGTGTTTTCTCAGATAAGTTAAATCTAAGCCTATCCTTCCGTCTTTCAAATCACTATAGCGTGTTCCAAGCGGAAATTTTGGCGATTAAAGAAGCTCTGTCCTGGCTGAAGAAAAACGTGATATCTGCAAGGGATATCCGCATCTTTTCGTATAGCCATTCCGCTATCAAGTCCCTGAACTCCGTCTCATTAAATTCTAAAACCGCGCTTGAATGCCGATCATCTCTTATGGAGATGGCAGAGCAGTTCAACCTTCACCTTTGTTGGGTGCCGGCCCACAGAGACATTCCTGGGAACTGTAGAGCCGATGAACCCGCCAAAATTGGAACCACTGTACCTATTCGACAGGAAAAGGGTAGCATAAGTATGCCAATCGCTACGTGCAAACTAACATTAAAGCTGGATGCCAATAAAAAGACAGACCTTAGGTGGACTGTTGGACCGACATGTCTAGCGACCAAACAGATCTGGCCAAAGCTAGATCTGAATCGCTCTAAGTGTCTGATCCTTCTAAATGAGAAACATCTCAGCGCCATCATAGGCGTCATCACTGGACACTGCCTCCAGAAGAAGCTGCAAGGACGAGGAAGAGCGGGAAACAATGCTCCATCTACTCTGTACATGTGCAGCTCTCTTCCAGAGAAGAAAACTTCACGTAGGAGCTTTCTTCTACAACGACCTAAACGATCTAAGGAATATAGGCGTAAACAGTCTCCTACGCTTCATCATAAGATCCACGTGGTATCACAATGGGCCAATATGCCTAAGTGGTTTGGTATTTCCAATGGTCACTCTTACCTACCTACCTACCCTAATAAGTCATATGCAGCGGAGCAATTAGCAGACGCCCTTGACTGCTATCACGCGGATATCACTGTCACTCAGGAAGTGCGATGGCATGTACCAGACGTAAGGAGGATGAAAAACCATGATATACTCGTATACTACATATGGTGATTGCTGTAAAGAAAAGATACAGCACTCTTTTGAATGCGGATTTGCCATATGCGGCAGACTTAGGCAAGAAGTCTTGAGCTTCCGAAACAAAGCAGAACTACTGTGAGAAAATATGTATAACGTACAAGTACAGAATACCAGTGGCAACGGTGCCAAAGTGCCACCAGAGACGCCGCATCTTATCCGCTCAGTTTCACCAAACTGCCCTCGAGAAATCCTTGGCTTGATGCGGACAAGCACATGCAGCTAAACAAGAAGCATATAAGGTAGCGCTGCAACGAAGGACGAGAGCTGCTCGTGAGCTCTACGAGCAGAAGAGATGGGAAGTACATCGACTTTTCCTAAAGAACAAGAAGCGCGCGACTGAAGATGTTAAGGGTTTGTATTCCAGGAATAATGCACGGAAGTTTTACCAACAGGTAAAAAATAGATCTCAATAAATCCCTTCTACAACACATAAATCAGCAGGTACCATTGTGGCCTTTGGCCCACCAGAACCACATATTCAATAACTCAAGCAGCTTTTGATAGCACTCATCGTCTTGAACTCTACATGGCGTTGCGGAATTTCGAATCCTATCCATACTAATCCAGCTATGTCGTATGATCCTAGAGAAGACAGCCAGTTTGGAAGAATTTGCTCTGAACTATTCCAAACGCGTTCCGGATTTCGGCAAAGAAATGCGCTGTCATGTGAGCTGATTAATCCAGTGCTGGAACAAATAGTGTAGAAGGTAAGGAATCTTCTGAAAATGTATCCAGTTCCTAGAATTTGGATGCGAAACCCACGTTATAAAGGCTTTTACATCAATCGAAGGGAATTGATTTCCGAGACGGCACAACCAATTCACTGTCAAGAACCATGTATCAGTGTTGATAGAGAGTAAAGAAGCTTATCCACTTCGGAAGGAACATAAATTCCACGATTACTCCAGCAAACCTGCAGTTTGGCAAAACGAACAGGTTCAAAGCCCCCCGAAAGGCGAAATGCGTGCTCTACAAAACACAAACTTTCCAAGTTATACTTTGTGGTGCCGAGTGGTAGCTGGTAAGCAGGAAAACTGAACAAACATTGGACACTCATTAGAGAAGCAGATGTAACTCCGAGCTCTATGAACTGTAAGTAACTCTACAATTCAGCCACAGCTGTCGAAGAGACAACTTATCTTTAAATCCCAGGTCCCAGATTCGAGACCAGAAGGAAGATTGGACCTCCGTTTCAAGGATGAAGAGATCTAGTATCACAAAACTTTTCGATTAAACTGGAAAGAGCGTTCCGAGGTAGAGACTCTACACGCGTCGGAAGTCGAGTAGGTGGGTAGTTTATCGAGCCACTATATGTCTCTGCTTTTATATTAGGGATTATCAAACCCTGCAGTCGGAATTCGAATACCTTAACGGTGTAGAACAGTCAAAAGATACTACAGGATTATAGCGGCTCGGCGAAGATCTCAAAACACCTTCCTTTGAGTAGAATCTGTCTACGTCGAAGCCACACAGAATATCATCAGCAACGCAAATAAAATCAGCTTCATCTACAACTTGCGGATAACTCTTGCTTTGGATGGAGCTATGAAACCCAAAAACAAGTGCTTCAGGCTTAAGCCATAGCGGGGACACATATGTAGGTTGCTTTGTTTGTTTCAACAAAGCTTCAAAGCAATTACACATATTTTGATCGGATTTTTACCATCTCGAAGCTGATGGATCTTGAAGAAATCCAGCCTTTCAACCCTTTTAAATACATTGAAAACCAACCTCCGGTAATCTGCACCTTTGGTTTGAAAGTACAAAAGCACGCCCCCAATTAAACTGGTTTTATTGCCCTAAATCACAAAACCGTCCAATTTCTGACATTTAAAACTCATTCCACCTGCAATACTCGAAATTGAAATTAAAATTACAAACCAAACCTCAGAAACCACAGAGCACATGCCTGCTCCTGGCAAAGTAATTAGGCACCCGACATGCAATAGAAATGCATTCCTTGAAAAACACTTAAAAAACAAAAAAAAAACACCAACTACAACTGTAATTTTACCCACACCAATATATAGTAACAGCTTACAGGCATAGACAAAATGCAATTACATTACCCAAGATGAACAGCGCTGCTTGCATATGGAACTCTGAAGGATACGTTGGTTGTCCAAGGCAAACAAAACAAACGCCAAAACAACGTTACAAAAGGCTCAGAGGACAATATTGCCCCTACCAGGAGCTGTGGCAATGTGTAAACTCTTCTCCACCACCACAACCAACAACACACACCATGCACACGTTTCCAACAACAATAACAACGATTCTAATTCCTCTAGTATTATTTCTTATTTTTTCGTTTTTTATACTCCTTAAAGGACATTTGCGCGCAGAATCGTCAATTCGATTTCCAATCCTTCAAAACTTTTAACACTTTGTGGATTTTTTTTTTTCTTCGTTTTGTTTCTTTATTCCCGTGATAGCTTCCTTTTGTTTAAGGACTTTTTGCCTTCTTTTGTTGGTGTATTTTCAATTAAGCGAGTCCTTAATCACACTGAAATGAAGGCATTCAACACTTCACCACACTAGACACACACTCAACCGATTTCGTTGCAAGGTAACGCTTAGAAGACTTGATCCGAGACCCGAATTTGGAGACGACTAAATTCAGAGAATCCTCTAATTGGACTACTGTACAGCCACTCAGTGCAAGGATAATGTCAGTTCTCAATTTCACAGGCAAAGCTTCAGGTGAGGAGCTTGCACTACAAGTGTACTTTTAATTTAAAAGTCTGTTCGACCGTCTATTTCCCGACAAATGTAGAGCACGGTACCTGTTCCAGGAAATGACAGAATTACAACTGAATCTCAGAGAGAAGCTCCAGTCCTGCAGAGCCCCATCGGAGTTTCTCAGTGTACAGGTCCTCTCTGGTGTCAGTACATGGAAAACTAGACCACATGGCGATGATATCCAAGGGATGCGGTGGCGGCATCCTACCTCAACAAAATTACTCAGTACATGTGCCACCTGTAGACATCTCGTTGGGTGACATTTGGTGTATCTACGAGTAATATAGATGTGTTTGTGTGGAGGGGAAATATTTTCCCAAATTTGCGCGCAAATTCGTCAGTTAAATTGCGAGCGATTTACTGAGAGAAATGAGAACGCGTTTCCTGATGAAGGCGACTGCCAACAAACGTGATGTGCAACATGTAGCTCTGAAACTTTAGGGTAAACGCAAAAGCTAAGGTAAACAACAGGAAGCACAAATTGGCCGAAACAGCCTTCTGACTATGTTTCAATGTTTTTCCAGACCTCGAACATAGGGAATCGAAGCAACTTCGTTTCCTTAACTAGATTTGAAGGAAATAAATTTATCATTTGCGAAACTTCCACGGATTACGAGCAATCTGGGACGATTTTCAAACGTAACGACTACACAAAGCATGGCACAAAAATGAACTTTGTAATTGACGACGAACTCTCTACAAGCTGACATGCAACGCTTGCCATTATGTCATTCATTAATCTGTCACTTTGTAGTTCGATTCATGCAAAAGAAACTTCCCTAATTGAATTAAATGTGGAACTGCGCTTCGTTATTGGAATTCTAGCGAAGGCAATCTTGCACTTTGTGCACAATTTATTTGACGTTTGATTCAGAACATTCAATTGTTTACCCGACATTTGAATTGTGGACTTTTAGAAATAAATCTCCTCGAACCCTCCAGGTGTCAAGCTGGGCCTCAACAGATATTCTGCTAATATCTTGCCACTACGACAGGAATACCATACGCCTCGATTGTTGCTGTTCTGGAAGCTGAAATCGGCTTGGTAGTTAATCACCATCTTACGAGCATGACAGCTTATAATGTGTTGCATCTGTTAGAACCAATTAACGTCTCTGATGAAAAAAGTTTTTGGATCACCACTGAAGCACTACAACAAAGCTGAATCCCACTTTGAGTAGACATATGTACGTATAAAGCAATGTGTCGACGGTCCAGCATTCGAAAGCATACGTCAAGATTTTATTTTACTATCTATTTCAGCCTTGATTATATATAAATGAGGCCTTGAAACGCTTGAAACACTTACTTTTTCTGTTCTTAATTGCCACGAGCAAGCTTTTCGCATAATATTAGCTACACCGTCCTAAGATTCACAACCCTACACGGAAAAACCTGAAAGGCGCGACGAACCAACTAATGGAATCGGATAAAAACGGATTCACTGTCGACCACCCTTGCAAACGTTTAAAGGACAACGACCATCGGATCTACAGAAGTCTAGAGCTTCTGACAGGTGGGCGAGCGTCTTATGAAAATTCGCATCAAGGCTAAATTCGCTAACATAAGCCAAATATGCGCCCATACCCCTACGAAAGACAAGGACGACGCCACCAAAGAATATTTCTATGAGCTCCTCGACAGAACATATGAGCAATATCCGAAGTATGATGTTCCAATCGTGCTAGGTGATTGTAAGAAAGGAGGACATCTTTGCTAGGTCAGTTGGTAAGTATAGCCTACACGACTCCACGTCTAGTAACCGACTTAGGCTTATTGACTTTCCGAAGAGACGAACTATCACTATAGCAAGCACGCAGTTTCCTCATCTCAATATCGCTTAATCAATTTGACCACATTGCGATCGACGTACACATGCCTCCAGTATTCTGGACCTCCGGACCTTCTGGACAATCGACATTGACGCGGACAACATAGATTACTGCGAGAAAATGGAACGTAAGAAAGCTGCAATCGCAAGACAGAGTTTCACCCGACCACCACCAAGAATTCCCTGGTTGGACGAAGAATGGCGGCAGGCACATGCAGCAAAATAGGAAGTGTGCAAAGCGCCACTGCCAAGTAGGACGGCTGCCGCTCCTGAGCTCTGCGACCAAAAGAGATGGGAAGAACATCGGCTTCTCCATAATAAGGAAACAGAGCACAAGAAGCGCGCGATCGAAGCAATTGAGAATTTTTTACACAAGGTAGGTATCATAGCAAGAAGACGTATAGAAGCCTGGAAAGCGGAAAAAGGAACCCTTCTAGAAAAGTCACAGTCCGTTCTGATAATATGGAGAAACTTCTTCTGCAGACTATAAAACGGAGAAGAAGAACAGCATCACGTCTTCAGGCAGAATAGACCATTCAACTTAGACTTCTGTCCAACTGACTAAAATAAAGCAAGCACACCAATATCTAAACTGAAAGCCCGTAAAGCAGCTGAATCTGACAGCTTAGCGGACGGGGTATTCAAAGCTTTTGGAAGTAATATTTTGGAGAGCACACTCCAACTCATTTGCATGATGGATGGCACCGTATTCCCGATCCACGAAAAAGGAGACCCCCTCAACTGGTGTTAGGTATAAGTCTCCTCAACATTTGATGCAAGATCTTATCTGCCATATTTTCACCACCAGTGCTGTATCGAAATTGCCAGTAGCATTCCGCCGCTTCAAACTTTTAACCGTAACACCCGCCTCGCTATGAATGCTCATCACTACACCCTCAAGCCCACATTCGGACATACTCTGAAATATTGTGATTTTTTGTTAAGCTGCACAACTCGCTTGTGGAATGCCCTGCCGAGCTCTTTATTTCCTAGTCAGTATAACTTGCAAACATTTAAAACCAACGCACATCAATATTTCCCTTTTTTCCCTCCATAATTTCCTTTCGCCGCGCTATGTGCAAACGTGTTAAGGGTACATAAAATCCCTTGTGTGTACGCCTATTATAAAAAAAAACTCCTAAAACCCCTTGCCAACAACCTGACTGGTCCCTATCAGTGCAGCTTCAGACCATAAAAGTACAATATCGACCAAATCTTCACACTCCGTCAGATCCTCTAAAAAACTCAAGAAATAAAAATCGATACCCACCATCTCTGCATCGATTTTAAGGCCGAGCTAGTCGTATACAGAGCCATGTTTAGTTTCGGCATCCCTGCCAAACTCGTCCGGTTGTGCGGAATGACGTTGGAGATCGCTCACTGCTCCGTCAAGGTCGGTAGCGACTTAACCGAAGCCTTTGTTGTCAAAGAAGGTCTTAGACAGGGTGACGCACGGTCATGTGACTTATTTAATATCATAATTGGACGAATTATGCGGAGCTCACAAGGGAATGCTGGAGGCACAATCTTTCAAAAGCTTTTGCAACAAAATACTAGCGTACGCCGATGATGTTGACATATTTGGCAGAACTCGGCGCACAGACACCGGTGAGTTTGTGAGTATTCGGACGGAAGCTGCCAAAATGGGCTTAGCGATAAATGAGGGCAAAACCAACCACGTGCTGTCAACAAAAAGAGCCACGCAATTTCAAAGTAAGAGACTTTGTCTACTTTGGCTCCACTATAAGTTTTGCCAACAACACCCCGGCAGAAATAAAATGAAGAATCACTCTTGCCAATCGCTGTTTCTTTGGACTAAGAAGGCAATTGAGTAGTAGGGCTCTTTTCCGAAAAAACTATCTCTGTATAAGATCTTGGTCATTCCAGTGCTACTCAATGGCACTGCTGCTCGGGCTCTATCGAAAGCGGATGAAGATGTCCTTAATCGTTTCGAGAGAAAAATTCTTCGAAAAATATTCGGTCCCGTTTGCGTTGACAGGCTGTGGAGGAGAAGATTCAACGATGAGCTACACTCAGCGAAATTTAATTTAAGGCAGATGCACTGTTGTCCAGAAAATGTCCAATATTTTTCTTTTGTTTTTGCTTTGTGTTCTTTCTTCAACATGTGTTTTGAAAGTACCGTTACTCCCGCTCAGAGAATTTCAACATCTGTTGTTCTGTCACTAATGATCGTGCGAAATTTGCACAAGAAATTTTGTGCACCCATAAGATGTTTACTCATAGCACGAGCGAAACGAATTTAAAGAGGCAAAAAAGAGAGATACCAATGTGCGTTGGTTTTAAATGTTTGCAAGTTATACTGACTAGGAAATAAAGAGCTCGGCAGGGCATTCCACAAGCGAGTTGTGCAGCTTAACAAAAAATCACGATATTTCAGAGTATGTCCGAATGTGGGCTTGAGGGTGTACTGATGAGCATTCATAGCGAGGCGGGTGTTACGGTTAAAAGTTAGAAGGGGTGGAACGCTACTGGCAATTTCGGAGGAGCGCTGGTGGTGAAAATAGCGATACAACAAGGTAAGACAGGAGACATTACGTCTGTGTTCGAGGGTGTTGAATGACTGTGTGATGTTGTCGTCATCTATGAGTTTTACCGCACGGCTTTGGATCCTATCTAGCAAGTGCAATGAGGTCTTACGAGCAACTAAACAGATGTGAGCATTGTACTCCAATTCCGGGCGTATAAACAACGTAGGTATACAGGGTGAATGACTCGAATTCCAACTTTTTAAAATGCTATAATTTTTTTATTTTTTGATAAATTTTATTGTGCCAAAGCAAAAAATGTTGGAAAATACTTTAATTTTCAAATTGTATCAGTAGTTTTCAATATGTCCACCTTTGGCGCTAATAATGGCCGAAGAAAGCTCGCACGCTACACGCAAGTGACTCTGCGGTGTTTTGGACCATTCCCGGCGAAGTGCTCGTTTGAGGTGGTCCAAGTTTTGGTATTTTTTAGTGCCAACCTTCGCCTTCAAAATACCCCAGACAGAGAAATCCAACGGACTTGCATCCGGAGAATTTGCAATCCATTGTGTCGAAGAAACGAAGTGTGGAACATTGTTTTTTAACCAATCTTGGTTGACGCGCGCTTTGTGAGACGGTGCCGAGTCTTGTTAAAATGTCCACGGTCTCCGACCGAAATGATTGTTTGCCCAAGGCTTAAATTCTGCCTCTAAGACAGGTTCACGGTATACGATCGTAAGTTGCCACTGACACGCATACCGAGAATGGAAAGTTTATCGGTTTCGACTATGTAAGTGCCATCAATGGATAATGCCTGTGTGTTTAAATTCCGCTTTAATGACAGCAGACAGGAATGAGTTTTGAAAGCGTGAAATTCCACTCTGTTGATACTTAGTTCCCCAATTGATTATGATGTTAATATCGGAATTTAATGAGCTTACCATACGCTGCCGTTCCCGGTCTACAGCCGTAGAGCAGGCGCGCGTGTCCGGTAACGAATATGAAAAACAGAGACTACTGTCATCAGCAAAGGAATATATTGAATTAGAAGTACCAGACAAGAGATCATTGATGAAAAATAAAAAGAGTGTCGGATATAGATCGGAACCCTGGGGCACACCAGCATTTATTTTGTGGACGTCAGACTAGAAACCCTCCAAGATACCTTGAATTGAAAGTTCCAAAAGTTAAATTCTAATCCATTACTGCCTGATGCCAAACCCTGTCAAGTGCCTTAGACAGTGGTTTTGCCAGCGAGGAAGAACACCTCTTCAGAAGAAGGGGAGATATACCGTCCGGACGAGCGGATTTTTGAATGTTGAGATCATTAAGTACTCTTGCTACTATACGAGTGCGAAAATGTATTCGCAAAGTGTCCAGCAAGCAGATTGAACTTGTCTAAAGAGCTGACAGCTGGAATGGAAGATGTGGTCTGAATTTACTGACGTGGACGTACGCGGAAAAGTGATTACTTTTTAGCCCGCGTATGTTTGCTATGTCCTAAATTCCCGAATCATTACAACCTAACAAACACAAAAGACAAAAACAGCGGCGATGCTAAGCAGGGCTGCAACGTGGAAATTTTGACGTTGGTTTATCGAGTCAAATTGTTGCAGGTGCTATGTCCTTACAGCAACATGAGACAATGCGCCAACAGAATTCGCACTCGCAACCCGCTATTCATCCGTTGTTACATCCGCTCAGTCGCTGCCTCTGCTGTATGACAGGGTTACACAGTAACGGCTGTGGCCGAGTGCAAGCAACAGCATTAAGACCAGGGGCAGGGGATGTGGGAATGCCCGCACTATGCTGAAAAGCTGTGAGTTGGAAACGACCTGTTTTGGTGATTACAATTGAAAATATTTTCTTTACATTTAGAACTTTTGGATTTCGATGATTGTTGGCCGCAAGTCAGAATGGGAAAATGCAAAAGCCTCTCGGATAAGGAAATCGCCTAAATCTAAACGTATCAGGATACCGGTATGTCCAATAGCCAAATTTCCATTAAATTAAATCGATCGGCTTCCGCCATCGCTAATGTTATTAAATTATCGAACAAACAACCAACAAATTTCACCAAGGCAGAAATCAGCCATTATCCGAGCTGGGTCGTAAAAAAATGCTACTGCTTCTAAAATTATTTCAGATTTAAAGTTGCCGATATCTAAACGGCTTGTACAACAAATTTTAGCTGGCAGTAACCGACTGGTTTGGAAAAAAATGAAGTCAAAACCAGCTCTTACAGAAGCACATAAAGTTGCCCGACTACACTTTGCCAAAGAACAAATGACATGGTCTAAACAGTTGGAAAGCGTGATCTTTTCGGACGAAAAAAAGGTTTAACCTTGACGGGCCAGACGGTTTTAATTATTATCGGCATGATATAAAAAGTCCTGAGAACTTCTCCACTAAGTGAAACTTTGGAGGTGGATCTTTGATGGTCTGGGCTGATTTTAGCTATCATTGCAGGACTCCAATATTCAAAACTTCCGGCCGAATGAAATCTGAAAATTATATTACTCTGTTGGAAGATGTTTTGGTAGACTTTTTGGACCATCAGCCGGATTCAAATACAATTTTCCAGCTAGATAATGCTACCATTCGTATATCGCGGGCCAGTCGTGCCTGGTTTTCAGACGAAGAAATTCAACTCTTAGAGTGGCCCGGAAGTTCACCGGCCACAACATGTAGGGAAATCTGTCTTGTCGTGTTTATGCTGACGGGCGCAAATTTGCTTCGGTGGAGGATTTACGCAAGGCCGTTACAATGGATTGGGCTCTAGTTCCAGCTCAGGAGTTCAAGAACGTGGTTAAATCGAAACCAAGTCGGATTTTCGAACTTATACATAACCAAGTCTGACGGTTGGGCTCACTATTAATTTAGACTTTTACGTTATTTGTTATACTGAAATTTCTTGTTTTTACTTTACCTTGACTGCCTTTAATTGAATTTCGCTGAGTATACAGCAACATCGACCTGGTCAGAAAACTACGCATCAGTCACCTTGAATTACTAGGGCATGTAAGGCAAAGACCCGGAAGAACTGCGTTGTTACTAGAGGAAGACTTCACCGTAGATGGCGCACACAAGAAAAAGGGACTTGAATTGACAGCTAACTAAAGATCGAGACGCACGAGATCCACCTGAAGGAAGTAAGTTTGTACGGCGGATGGACAGCAATATTTCGGCCTGCAGAGTCTTTGAATCTAACCCGAAGGGAGGGACAATACAGTAGAGGAGGAACTAACCTTAGGTGACCCTCACAAGTTGAAGGGGACCTCAACCGACTTAGAGTTCGCAACTGGAGACAGTTAGCTAAAGACCGGACTAACTAGAGGAGCCTGTTAGTTAAGGCCCAGGTTCAACTCGAACAGTAGTGCCACCTAAGTGAGTAAGTTTCTACGGAGGATGCACACCAATGCTTCAGCCCGCAGAGTCTTCGAATCTAACCCGAACGGAGGGACAACGCAGTAGAGGAAGACATCATCTTAGGTGGTGCGCACAAGTTGAAGGGGACCTCAACCAGCTTAGAGTTCGTAACTAGATAAAGATCAGACTAACTGGAGAATCTTGTCTGTTGAGGCCCGTGTTCATCACGAACCGTAGCTCCGTCTAAGCAAGTAAGCAAGTAAGCTACAACAACCCTAAATATTTATGTCGCCCCAATCCGTGGTTGAAAATTACTGAAGCCAAAAACTTTTTACACTGCATAAAGGTCACTTGTCTCTGACAGTCAACATGAAATGAATGCGTTCAGTACTTCATCCCTAAGTAATGCGTTTAGTTATGTACCACTATTTACGAGTATAATTACAATTAAAAGAAAAACGTCCGCTGTTGCATCACTTTTAATGACACAGCAACCTTCAACTAAGTGCGTACGTAAAATTGTTGATGGTTTAAAGTTTATTTCCAAATCCGCAATGAGCCCCTAAGGGGGCATGAAATATGATAATGAAAAGATTACGACTGAAAATAAAATAAAAAACAAATAAAATAAGAAAAAATCAAAAAGCACTTAAGTTGCAGATTATAAGCAATTGATTGTTTACCATGTTTGTTAGAAAGTTGTGATAATATTGTACAAAAAGTAAAAGACAAGTCAATGGTTCTTTCTTAATCAGCCTTATTATCGTCATAGATCTATTACGTGACCTGAATTAATTAATTATTAATCTATCATGCATCTGACATCATTCTACGTACGGATATATACGGGTATCTACAATAAATAGTACTTAAGGAGGTAAATAGTAATAAGACCTCTGCTTCGGGGTGACTAAGAGCGTGATAAAAGCGTTGTCATTTTCTATATGTAGATTTCCTCTTATTGTGACGAGTAGGACAGCTCAAAAATAGATTTTTAGCGGACTTTTTGTTAAAATTGAAGAACGGTCCTTGAGTCAATAAAAAAAAATTGTCATTGACTTAGAAGACACTCTACAGCAGTACTTAGTCGGAAGAACATGCTGACAATCTCTTCGAATTTTACTAGAAGACTGCAATATATTTATGTATGCACCACCGCGTCGGACAGTGTTTTGACATATATATTCGATTGCTATGATCGATTGGACATATAAATCACGGTCGACGCAAACTTCAAGAAGCAACCAAAGAAATTGGCTTACGAAATGAGTTAGCCATATGGAGCTTGTTATTTAAGTTTAGTCCTTGGTAAACCTCGCAAAATAAAAAAGGTTTTTGAACTGCCGACATATGATATCTAAAGGGTCTTTCATGAAGCGCTTCCTATCTTTAAATTGAAATAAAACAAAGTGTGTGCGAGATATCATCGAAATTTTTTATTTGTTTGAAAGGCCTATCGATGCCATTATGTATGGGATATAGCATCGTTCAAATGTCCGCCGCGGGTTCTTTGGGTTGCGCGCATCCGAAATGTGCAATTTTCCATGACTCTGGCGCATGAATTTGACCGACGCTATAGGTTATGTTGCTTTTGAGCGCCGCTGTGGCTTGTGGCTTATTCGCATAGACCTGCGACTTCAAGAAAACCCACCAGAAAAAGTCTAACGGGGTTAAATCGCATGGTCTCGGTGGTCAGTTCACATCACCTCCACGTAAGATGACCATGCCCTCGAATCGCTCGTGAAGAATTTCCAATGTATGGAACGTAGCGCCGTCCTATTCAAACCACATGTCGTTGGTGTACATATCATCCAGTTCAGGTCAAAAGAAGTTGATAATCATCGACCTATAGCGCTCGCTGTTGACGGTGATGACCTGGTCAAGTGACCTTCTTCTTCTGGGATCTAATGTGGATTGGTATCGTCCCACATTCGACAATTTTGTTGGTTGACGTACCCATTCATCCGGAAATGGGCCATATCGCTGAAATGATTTTTCGATGAAAATTAGGGTCAGTTTCTAACTACCGCAGAGCCCACTCACCGAACACTCACCATCGTTGTCTATGGTCGTTTACCTTCAGCTCCTGTTTCAGTTGGATTTAGTACAGCTACAGACATGGATAGCGGCAATGTTTCGGCAGGTCTTGCGTTACGTCGACGTACGGGTGTTGGTTTATCGTTTACTGAACCAGTGGACTCAAATTTATCCACCACACTGCGAATTGTCCTCTCGATAGGACGATTATGGCGACCGTAAAATGGGTGAAGCGAGCGGAACGTTGCCCGAACAGAACACCCGTTTTATCATTTGCACGTTTTGTTGAAGACTTTGTCGATTCGTGCTGATTTGGCAAAACAGACTGAACAAATGACAGCCAATTTGACAGATGTAGCTACAACAGTGTTGCCCCTATCAACTGTCAAAGTTCGGAAGTCCCTATTGGAAGAGCCTGTACAAGTTCACAGTACTTCGATAGACATCGTTTTGTCAAAAATACCCGAAACCAGCAGGGCTCCTGCATTGTCGAGAGGAGGTAAAACTTCAAGGAGTATTAGGACTGCGGCACTTCCACCACCCCTAGCAGCAGCATGTTTGTGGCAGGCCACGGACTTGTCACTGCTACCAAAACTCCTCTCGGCAAGGAGGAATCTGGAGCTCAGCCGCATCGGCAAGCTCCATCTAAGGCGCTCTACCCAAGACGCTGAAATGCATCACGCATCATCAAAACATTCGGATCCATTGCGGAGGCTGAGAGAAGTGTGGACATAAAGAGCAAAATTAAGTGGGCTAACAACATCCCAAAAGACAGACTACCCACTGCTTCCACTGCTCCCAAAACACCTCTAAGCGCCAGAGATCGTTGGAGGAAACCGTGCTGGTTTCCAAGAGATCCAAAACCCCTGGGCTATCCAACATTTTTGAGGTTTTTCAGTGAAGTCCTAAAGGACGCAACAATAATCGCGGTAATCAATAAGGACGATACCGATAGTTCTATAACACCTGAACGGTGGCAGCTGGTCAAGCTGAAACTTTCGAACAATTTCTTGGCCATCATGCGGGAAAGCCCCGGACCACCTCCCATCACAAGCGTTCAGTTCATCGCCTGTTCCAATCAGAGATCTCTCGATCTCTTAACTAAGGCCATAGGTGGTTTATGAGAGATTTAGCCAGGTACAAAACTCTAGGTCGTACCTAAGGACTACATCCTTAGCAGACCTCGAACACCTGGATCCCGAACTCTCCTCCCCAGAAAGCATTCTGGAAATTATCAGGCTCAGTAAACCGACCCTTCCGACTCATGACTGGAAAGTCACGAAACTGGAGGAACTAAGGACTTCTTATAGATGCGCGTTAATAGTGATCAATAAGGAGTCCCTTAACCCTCTAGCGCAGACATGATTCAGTTCGGATTCGAGTCTATACGCCTAAGGGACTACAAAAAGGATGAGCTGGGTGCTAACAAGAAACCTTCTCCTCCTTTATCGGAGAAACCACCAAACAAAACGTCAGATCCTGGAGCGTCGATGTCCTTTCCAGAAATGGACAGCAACGACTCCAAACTATCCGAGGTGACAGTTAAGCCGTCGATCTCCTCTTCTGACACCCTGCAGGAAATGGAAACCGATGACGGAGCAAAAAGATGTCCGATACGATCAGAGGAAGAAGATGAACTCACAATCGGAGGACCTCAACAGCACAGTGGTGGAGGCTACTTTGGAAAACTTTTGCAATGATACGGTTTCTCTGGATTAATCTGCATCACTCAAAAAAGGCTTCGGCCGCACTCTTTCTGCGTCTTTCAAAAAACGCAGAAGACTTTATCCTAATCCAGGAACCATGGATTGCAGAAGGCATGATTCGTGGACTTGGGACACCCGTATACGCCCCGCTCTATACAAAAGACAAGGATAAGGTCAGAACTTGTATATTAGTGAAACGTAAAATTAATGCCGACTTAACCGTTGCCATACTAGAGACTGCCAAAAGTTCCTACTGGCTGTCATCGGCATACCTTGGCCACGATCATGTGGGTCCTCTCCCTGGTGATAACCGAGAAAGGGTGATACTGGAGGCTGGAAGGCAAAAACACTGGCCTCATCATCGGATGCGATGCTAACGCTCATCACACGCTATGGGCAGTACCGACATCAACGACAGAGGTGAGTCACTTTTTGACTATATTATAAATACTAACCTCTTTATTTGCAGCATTGGCAATGAGCCAACTAGAAACCGCCAATAAGTGCTAGATATCACTATTGTCTCCGTCAGCATCACTCAAATGCTAACGAACTGGATGGTATCGCCTGAACACTCATTTTCAGACCATAGGTGGCGGTGTTTTCCCAGACGAACTTAACCTAAGCCTCTCCTTCAACATTCTACATCACTAAAGTGTGCTTCAGGCGAAAATTTTAGCGATTAAAAAGTCCTGTCCTATCCTGTCGTGTCCTGGGTGCAGAAAAACGTGATATCTGCAAGGGATATCCGCATCTTTTCGTGTAGTCATGCCGCCGTAGAATCACTGGACTCAGTCCCGCAAAATTCTAAAATACCTATTATCTCTCAGGCAGGTGGCAGAGCAGCTCAACATCCACCACGAACTCGCCAAAATTGGAACCGCTCTGACTATCTTACTTGAAAAGGTTATCATCGGTATACCAATCACTACGTACAAACTAATCTCAAAGCTGAACGCTAATAGAAGAACAAACCTTAGATGGTCAACATGTCTAACAATCAAACAAATCTGATCAAAACTAAGAGTTTGATCCTTTAAAATAGGAAACATCACAGCTTTATCATAGGTGACATCAGTGGTCACTGTCCAAGCACAAAGGCTTGGCGTTTCTACAAATGACTTTTGCAGAATCTGCATGGATGAGAATGGGGAGGACATAATGCTCCACCTACTCTGTACATGCCCAGCTCCGTCCCAGCGATCTAAAGAATATAGACGTTAACAGACTCCTACGCTTCTTCAGAAGTTCAAATTGGTTCCACGAGTAGGAGGATCACAGATCCACCTGGCATCACAATATGCCAACAGGACTAAGTGAGTTGATTTTCCCAGCAGCCAATCCAACCTAACCTAACCTAAGTATTGTACTTAAAGGGATAGGTATACAGTACTCGTAGCAAAAATGTTTGTACACAGTGCGGACGAGAAAATGTAAGAATGAAGAAAGAGCAAGTACCGATGTACAATGTTTTTAAATGTTTGTAAGTTATAACGACCCGGAAACACAGAGATCGGCAGGGCATTCCATAAACGAGTTGTACGGCTTAGGAAAAAATCATGATACGGGTTTTACGGTTGAAAGTTTGAATGGGCAAAATGCTACTGGCGATTTCAATGGAGCACTGGTGGTGGAAATAGCGATAAAGAGTGAGTGAGTCACGAGACATTACGTCGGTGTTCGAGGGTGTCCATTGTTTGAGTAATATTAGAATCACCTATGAGTTTTATAGCACGGTTTTGAATCCTATCTAGCAGATGCAGAGATATTTTAGGAGCACCTGAGCAGATATGGGCATTGTACTCCAATTTTTGGCGGATGAATGCCTTATATATTGAGGCGTGATCAGAGGAGGTGAAAAGATTTCTTACATCGTTTGAGGAAACCTGGACATTTCGCAGCATTGTTGGCGACATCGTCATTCCAACGTAAGTTATCACTGACACACAAACCGAGAATGGAAAGTTTTTCGGTTTTGACGATGTAAGTGCCATCAATGGATAATGCCAGGGTGTTTAAATTTCGCTTAATGACAGAAGACAGCATTGAGTTTTGGAAGCATGAAATTCCACTCTATTGATAGTTCCCCAATTGGTTATGCTGCTAATATCGGAATTTAATGAGCTGACCATACGCTGTCGTTTCCGGTCTACAGCCGAAGAGCAGGGACGTGAGTCCGGGAAGCAATATAAAAAGCAGAGAGTACTACCGTCATCAAAGGAATATATTGGACTAGAAATAGCAGACAAAAGATCGTTGATGAAAATTAAAAATAGTGTCGGATATAGATCCGAACCCTGGGGCACCCGAGCATTTATTTTGTGGATATCAGACTAGAAACCATCCAAAATAACTTGAATTGAAAGTTCCGAAAAGTAATTTCTAATCCACTAGTGCCTGATGCCAAACTCTGTCAAATGCCTTACAATCAAGTACAGCTATCTTGCTTTCGCCAGATTGATGTACGCTTTGGTTCCACTTCTCGGTGAGACATGCCATCAAATCACCAGTGAACCTGTTGCTACGAAAACTGTTTCATTTAGAAGTTTCCGTGTTTCGAAATATTTCATGAGCTAACGTTTATCAGCGTTTCCATGACCTTGGAGAGAAGGCACGTAAGTGCAATGGGTATATAGGAGGAGAGAGAAGACGATTCGCCTTTTTTAGGAACGGGCTGGACAAATGCTGTTTTCCGTCTGCTCGGAAAGAGTCCTAAAGTGTAGGATTGATGAAAAAGCTTACGCAGCGAAGAAGAACACCTCTTCAGAAGAAGGGGAGGTATACCATTTGGACCAGCGGATTTATGTATGTAAAGATCTTTAAGAACTCTTGCTGCTACACGACTGCGAAAGTGGATTTGTCCCATTGAAGATTCGACGCACCCAATTGTAGGCGGGTACAAAGTACAATCTGGGAGCATTGAGCTAGTCACAAAGTGTGCAGCGAACAGATTGCCCTTGTCTAAAGAGCTGACAGCTGGAATGTCATTGTAAACAAACGTTGGGATGGAGCATGAGGCAGAATTTCTAATATTTTTGACGAGCGACCAAAAATTGTTACTGCCATTAGGAAATTGCTGTATTTTTTGCTTCAGTTTTTGGTCGTATTGGAATTTCACACGTTTGAGAAAGACGTTGCAGTCATTTCTGGCTCGTTTGGATTGGATTGGTCTTGAAAGACCGAAAAAACACTTCTCTAAGGCTGGCAGCCTCTTTACAGCTCGAGTCGTACCATGCCTTTTCTTTTGGTTTGATGCTCTTCTTCCGATGAGGGATAAAGTTTCTCATTCCAAAGTGAATGATGTCTGTGATCATATCAGCGGCGGCATCCACGTCGTTATCGCGGAAACATAACTACCAGTTAAATTTCCTAAACAAGATGTTAAGTCCGCTCCAATTGGCTTTCTCGTATTGCCATACGGTTCTTTTAGGAATCTTTTCTCTAATTGTGTGGTCGGTGTACTGGTAATTATCTGATATGGCACAATGGTCCGACGAGCCAAGAGGTGAGAGCACATCAACGGTGTACTTATCAGGTTGAATGTTTAAAAACAAGTCCAGGGTGTTGGCGGTATGACTATCAACGTCTGGTATTCGCATGGGCTCATTTACAAGCTGCGTTAAGGTGTTTTCCGTAGCGAACACACCGTGCTTCGGGTGTTGTCTGTCCAGAATGTCGAGGCCACCCGGAATTGTGTGAAGTGAAATGGTCCGTAATAACGATTTCAGTATGAGGATGCAGGGATACAATTCTTTGAATGGAGTCGGACAGCGCATCAAACTCATTAAAGGTCGAATTGCTGTCCAGTTTGGCACTTCTCTACATAAACCAATAGTGGATAATTTGTTTAAGGAGACGGAATTTTAACAACATAAAATTGAACTCCGGATTGGAACTGGGACTACATTGTGGTGGAGTTTGATAAGCTACGAGTCGAGACAGCGAAGAGAAGAAGGATAATGACACTAGTTCGTAGCCAGATAGCTTCAGATCAGAGTGATCTGAGAGGTGTGGGCGGGGATCTACCTGTGTTTCACTATGTGCCAAAACAGCTGGTCTGTACTTACAGACGTGGACGTACGCAGAAAAGTCATTACTTTTTAGCCCGCGTATATTGGCTACGTCCACCCTGAATTCCCTAGTCATAATTACAAACAAACACGGTAAACACAAACACCGACGATACACCGACGTACTCTGAAATATCGCGATTCGTTCCAAAGCCGTGCAACTGGCTAATGGAATGCCCTGCCGTGCTCCCTATTTCCTGGTCATTATAACTTGCGAACATTTAAGAACAATGTACATCGGTACCTCTAGTTTCTTACTCCCTAAATTTGATTTGCCCCCGCTGTGAACAAACATTTTAAGTGTACATAAATCTCTTGAACGCGCGCTAATTATAAAAAACAAAAACAACCCTGTTTTACAAAATTTGAAAATAATTTGCAGAAATAATAGAAGATATCTGCCAGAATATTACGAAATGTGGTATCCATTTGAAATGTGAACAGCGCTATCTATATGTGAAATGCGGAAGACTCATCCATTGGAAGAATAGGCGAAAGTATCTGACAGCTGGTGGCTAGTGTTCTGGCAAAATGGAAAGTAGTATGACAGCTGGTTGGTGCAGTATGGCACATGGCAGGGAGTATAAATACCAGTACCAACAGAGATGGAATTGAGTTCTAAAAGGGATTGAATTGTAAATTGTAATTGTATTGAATAAAGCGACTGTCTTGAAAGAAATAAGTTCTGTCATTTAAATTCACACAAATGTTTTACTGTATGATGGAGATAGCTCGCATGTGTGACTCGAGAACGGAAGTAGTTGCTATTTCTAAGAATCGCTGTTCCTTTAGGTTAAGAAAGGCAATTACCATCTCCAACTTAAATCTTAGTCTTAGATCCCAAATTTGTTGTGTCATAAAGGCATAATTTTGAAATTGAGCTGGGTTACACATAGTTTGGCAATTTTTACATACTCGTTTAATGAGAAGCGAAGGCAACAAGGTTTTCTGGTTATAGAATAAGTTCATGGCTATGTGTCAGTTTTTTTATGAATTCTCAGGGAAACCCCGGAAAATTTATATCTTAGCCGAGCCCCTAAATATAAATATTATTTTACGTTAAACCGAAATATTGTTTGACAATATATTTATTCCTCTGATTTCTTTTTGAATTCTAAGTTAAGCAGACTTATCTAATGAACGCAATTGTTTCGTGCTACCTGCTTTCCACAAATACTCGTAGTTGTTTACTTAAAATTTAGCATAACCTTCTCAATAGATGAACCGCTCCGACTTGGAATATGGCGTCAAGTTTGTCTGAAACCAAACATTGCCCCTCACTTGCTATAAGAATGCTAATTAAGCCCAGAAAATATTGAAAATATTTACATTTAATTTAACCAGCGAACTACATGCTCAGCTGTCACCTACGAGTACTCGTACGTGTTATTTACGTAATCAAAAATTAACAACTCCACAAATAACATTAAAGAGCAGATTGTTGTACACACCAAGTACGAGTATGTGCAGATATGCATGCAGCTGTCTTAACCTAGCATCAAAATCAAATATTGCTTTAAGGCCTTTTCGGTGGAACTATTCTTCAGTGGTATTCAAAGGCTTCCACCATCGCCCTCATTAGTTGGGTCATTGTTTTCTTGTTGGTAAATATTCTGTGTTACTTTTTAAGAGTATTCTCTGATATCCATTTGACATTTAGTAGACATGAGGCAGACATCGCATTGACAAATTGAGATGTAAATTCACAGTTCCATAGAATCATGCTATAGCTTAAGAAGAATGCATGGAAAAATATTTCTAAAGTGTTGTATTCTTGTCAAAAAAACACGAGATTACCTTAGAAGGACAATATTTCTAAATTAGCTAATATTTCCTATTTATTTTGACAATAATCCACTGCTCATAATTTGTAAGCACACGAAGGTGGACATGGTTCCCAACAAGACTAAGCATAACGTACTGCAAAAAATGGTAGAACTTCAGAAGTAGGATGTACGGTGAATGCATCCTGTGGCTGAATTCGAGGCGACATCAATAGCCAGCAAAGCAAATTCCATATATTTGAAACTGAAATCAAATAGGATTGCTCAGAATTGTCAGGGATACGTCCCCAATATATCAAAATCAGCTACCATATCACCTAAGCAGATTACTGTCTCTCCGAATATCCTGGCCGTTATGGCCAAGGAAACCTACTGTTGCAAAGTATTAGACAAAAATGGATCAGCTGTTGACGACACTGCAAAACATAAAATATATAACGAGAGCGAGCGATCGAGGAAGTGGAGAGGTTCTTCACCAGTAAAAAGGTTTTTGAACTTTACCAAAAGGTGACTCAGCTTAGATGAACCAAACTCTCCAAGAGGGACCACTCAGCTTGAGCGACGAAACTCGGCTTGGTAAATAGCATACACCTATTTATTTCAACAATGGAACCTCCTTATCGTTTGACCGACCGAAAACAGAGAAAATCGTCTAATTTGCATCTGAATCACCGAAACCATTTGTCAACGATCTGATTGGAATTACAGGCCCTTCAAGCTCACAATTGAGCAAATATTTATACTACAGAAGATCCCAGCGAAAACCCAAGGAGTCCACATCAATACTCACTTCTCTTTACCAATCCCAAGACCGCATACGACAGCAGCTGCAGAGCCAAGCTATGCAGAGTAATCTATAGAAGTGGCCCTCCAGTCTAGAGAACCCTCATTGCTGCGTAAAGGTCAAAAACAACTTCAAACAGGCCTTGGGTTGCAAAGACGGGCTTAGATAAGGTGACGCTCTGTAAAATGACTTTTTGCACACCCTAGTTCAAAAAATTTCGCAAAACGTTCAACTAAACACCAGAGGCACAATTTTCTAAAATTCTGTGCATGTACTTGCATTCTCTAATGGCATGGATATAATTTTTAGAATGCAGCAAGCAGTCACTGTTATGTTTGCAAGTATAGAAACAGAAGTGGTTTTAACTACCTCATAGCTCTGATTACTAATATTACTCATCAGAGTTCACCGGAAATCAAACAAAGCGGCTGCCGTAGAGGTTTCTCTCTAAGACCGCAACTGAGCAATAAGGCCTTACTAAAAAACCTCAAAGAGACTCTGAGTAAGACATTAATCACCCCAGTCCTGCTTTTGGGGCATAGACGTTAGTAAAAGTGGATGAAGACATCATAGGCCGTTTTGAAAGCAAGATTCTTCGGTTATTTTTGGTTCCGCTGTATTCCTTCCCATTGCCGGACGAGGTATAATAACGAATTTAGAGTTCACCTCGGTCACCTTATTTGGCTTGTGCATGTTTTAAGTTCAAAGAATCCTCGATCACTATCTGGAGCCACAACGTAGTAGTGGAATATGTCGCCTTAATTGGCTGGCACAAGTGGAAGGAGGCCTCAGCTATTTTGGACTACGCAACTGGAAGTAGTTAATCAAGGATCGTGCTAAGAGAAAATGTTTACTGTTTGAAGACCTGGTCCCACCCCAGTAAGTAACACTTTCCGTGTCACCTCTGACATCATAGGATATGTCAATGAGAATTTTTTTCTCAATTAAGTTCTTTGGACACATATACAGAGAATCGAAAGCTTTTTGGTTTCGACGATGCAGTTGCTATTCATCGATAGTGGTTTCGCTTAAAGAGCAGAAGACAGCATTCAGCCAGACGACATTGCACCACAAACCTATTCTTTCTCCCCTACTCGGCTGCAGTATAGGTATCAACCCAAATACGAAAATGGATACATTGGATCAGAACTAGCAGTCAAAAGCTCATTTATGAACATTAGAATGGTATCGGATGCAGAGGGGAGCCCTGAGGAACACAAACATTTTCCTTTTGGATATCAGAGTTGAAACCATCCAAAACAACTTAATTGGACTATTTGAAGGGTAATCACTTATCCATTAAAAAACGATTAACCGAGGCCAAATTAATTTTCAATAGTAGAGCTAGTGTCAAACTCCGTCATATGCATCTGACTGTCCTATAACTTGGATGGAGTCAGAAGCGAAACAATCAAGTTCGTAGCGAAGTACTTGCTATACCTCATAGTGGTGGTTTGCATTAACTGCATGAGCAAACACTTAGATGGCCTAAGACGTCATAGAGCTTAGAACCCTATCCTAGAACTCAGAGCACTAGCTCAGAACCCTAGAGATTACAAAGATGCTACGAAACAACTAATGACCTCCAATAAAATCAGATTTACCCTTGCAAACGCTTAAAGGACAACGACCTTCGGATCTGTACGTAGACCGTTCTTAAAGGGACTTAAAAGGTTAAGTGGCAGCCGAACAATTAGCAGAGGCCCTCCAAGAATGCCCATCCCGGGCCAGACTATCATAAAAGCAAGAAGTCTTGAGCATCCGACAAGTTAACGAGCATCTTATGGCAATCTGCATCAAAGCCAATCTCACTATCATTAGCCTAATATGGACCCATGCTCCTACGAACACAAGGACGACTCTACCACAGACTGTTTCTACGAGTTCTTCGATAAGGTATGAGTAATGTCCAAAGTATGACAGGAGAGGAAAGGTGGGCATCTTTGGTAGAACACTTGGTAAGCATAGCCTACATGACACCAAGTCTGGCAATGGACTTAGGCGTATTGACTTTGCGACGGAACGAATCTCACTTTGCAAGCACACGGTTTCGTCATCTCAATACACATAGGAGGACAAAGCTGTCGCTGAATTATGAAACGATAAATCAAATTGATCTCATTACGATAGACGTGAAGCATGCCTGCAATATTCTGGACGTCTGAACGTCCCGGTCAAACAAAATTGATTCGGGTCACCACCTTGTTCCAGCCAAGGTGTTAATGCGGATTTGCACACGCCACAACAAAGAAGAACTACTGTGAGAAGATATAGTGTAGGAAAGCTGCAATCGCAAGAGAGCGCCAAAATCTTTGCCGAACGTGTATTCCAATACATCTTAACAACTCCTATGCCGACAGCATCAAATAGCGAAAATCAGCGGTAACCCTGCTTACGTGCTATCAGAGAAGCCGATCGACTACCACCAAAAATTCTCTGGTTTAACGAATAATACCGGCAAGCACATGCAGCTAAACAGGAAGCATGCAAAACGCTACTACCCAGAAGGACGAGATCCGGGACGATCATCGGCTTCTCCATAAGAAACAAGGGCACAAGAAACGCGATCAAAGATATTGAGAGGTTGTACTCCTGGTATAATGTACGAAAGTTTCACAGGTAAAAAGAACTTGTCAAAGCTAGAACCTGTAGAGGAAACCTTGTACTAGAGTCACTGTCGATGCTGAGAATAAGGAAAGTCTTTTTCTGGAGACTGTGCAACGGCGAAAAGCCCAATATTCCGCCGTCAGGCAGAATTGATCGTTCAACGCATACGTTGATTGCCAACACCTCCGTCTACCTGATCAAAGCGAAGTAAGAATAGCAATATCTAAGCTGAAATCCAACAAAGCAGCTGGACCTGATGACTTACCAGCCGAGGTATTCAAAGCTCTTGGGAATGTCTTGTCAGAATCATTTGCCCGATCCACAACAAAGGAAATGCCCCAAGTGCGTCAACTATAGAGGTTTAAGTCCCTTCAACATCACATACAGATCTCATCTCTCATATTGTGTGAACGTCTGAAACCTTTCGTCAACAATCTACGTGGCACCTATTAGGGCGACTTCCGACCAGAAAAGTCCACAATCGATCAAATCTTCACATTTCTGTAGATTCTCGAAAAAAAAACTCAAGAATTCCAAATCGATATCCGCCATCTATTAATCGATTTTAAGGCCGCGAGGCGAGCTATATAAAGGCACGTCTAATTTTGGCATCAGTGCCAAACTCGTCGTTGAAAACGCTCGCTGCTCCGTCAAGGTCGGTAACATCTTCACCGAGACCTTGGGTTCAAAAAGGATTCTAGACAAGCTAACTTGCTGTTGCGTGACTTCTTCAACATCATTCTTGAAAGGATTGTTCGGAACTCACATGTGAACACTGTAGGCACAGTTTTTCGAACGTCTATACAGCTTCTAACGCACGGTGATGATATCGACATAATTGGGAGAACTCAGTGGGCTGTCACAGCTGCGTTGTAGCAAACGCATCGGTTAATTGGATACATCACAGCCGACAGTTATAATTTCGAGGTAATAAGTTATTTTGGCTCTGCTATGAACCCTGCCAACAACACTTCAGCAGCAATAAAACGAGGAATCACTCTTGCCAATCGCTGTTTCTTTTGGCTAAGAAGGCAATTAAGTGGTAAGGCCTTATCCTAAACAACTATGGGG
Organism: Volucella zonaria; assembly: GCA_963966105.1. Classification (NCBI taxonomy): domain Eukaryota; kingdom Metazoa; phylum Arthropoda; class Insecta; order Diptera; family Syrphidae; genus Volucella; species Volucella zonaria. The sequence continues at coordinate 30,092,798 of OZ014530.1, read as the reverse complement.
ACTTTATATAAGACCTTGATCTTCTCAGTGCTACTTTATGCCGGATGAAGATATCCTCGGTCGTTTCGAGAGGAAAATCCTCCGAAAAATATTCAGGATATTCAACGACGAACTATACGAGCTGTACAGCAACATCGACCTGATCGAAAAACTGCGCTTCAGCCGCCTGAGATGGGTAGGACATGTATAGCGAATGGAGACCAATCCTCCGGCCCGCAGAGTCTTGGAATCTAACAAGGAGCAACAACCTCACATGAGTAGAAGGGGAGCTCAATCGGACTAGAGTTCGCAACTGGATGCAGTTGCCTAAAGACCGGGCTAAGTAGAGAACCTTGTTATTTGAGGCCCAGGCTGAACTGGAACTGTAGCACCACCTAATAAGTAAGTAAGTCTTACTTATGATTGCACTTTTCTCGTGGTAATTCCCTCTAAAACTTGTCGTCAGTCATCTCAATCAATCTGTAGCTCAATAGTTTAGAGCCAGAAGTGGTCAAGAATTGATCATACGAGTATAATACGATAACCACTCTCTGGGTCAGTTATAAGAATAAGTCCCAAGTCGAGTCGTGAAACAGGCAGAAACATATTACCTACCAGGATTCTAATCCCCTCAGAAGAGCAAGGGAACATACTATACATATATTGTGCATGAATGCCTCTATGGTCCTAAGAGCCCATATGGCACCATTTCAACAGCCTCAGCACTTTGTTGAAGCTCGAACACCATTGAAGGTTCATGAACGCAATTAATTATTTTGGATTTGGATTGCATTTTAAAACTGCCACTTCTGCGAAATCTCTTGTTTTCAAACACAAAACTGCCTTTTGGATAGCAAGATCAATACAAGATTGATGGATGGCTTTAGTTAAAGCATCGCACGATCTCCTGATAAGAAGCACTACAGCAGCTCAAAAGTTTTGCTTAAGACGTGGGCAACCTTAACAATTGTCAAAACAACTCTGACACTTCCCTTAATCTATTGTATAACGAAGTGCCATTCAATTTTAGCTCTCACTGAACAGTTTCACTATAAAAATTCTCCACGATCAGCCAAGAAATACAGCGCCCGGCAGATCAAACAAGTTTTATTACCAACACAACAATTTATCAACAACAAACTGAAAAAACAAAATTTAAAACAAAAAAAAAAACAACTCAACTCACATGTATTAGGAAACAATAACAAAAAGTATCTTATCACAATTATTTTGAAATTATTTGGAAATAGATTCTCTGTGTCAGAGGGTGCTCTGCCGAAACGACTGGGTTCACGTTTAAGTACACACTGTGAGGCGAGTATCTTCGCATTGAATATTTAACAAAAATCGCCTCCTACTGCCCCAATACGCAATCGAAAAACCGCCCGATAACAACGACTACAACAACAAAGCTGGCAAACTAATCCACTCACAGTTTCGCCTCAATGAAACAATCTAACCGGAATCTTGTGCTCTCTTGCTAGATATGTACTCGTAGTCACTGAATGGGCTTGGGTTTGTAGTCGTCTCTGGAGCTCCGGAGCTAAGTTGTCTCTCTGGGCAGAAGAGGTAGCCAACAGATCGCATGAAGCGACGTCTTAATTTCAGACAATTTGTCACTTTATTGCAACAATCAAATTCAAGATACTAGTGAGGAACATGCAGGGCTACATACCCCACTTGGAGACAGTTGTCCATTGATAGATACTCGGACATGCTATCACATGGGGTGGTATTGGTTCAAGGGGCTTGTTTTGTGCTTACCCCTTACGAACCTCTTCGTGAGGAGTCTATATCGATTCATCATCAAAAGTTATTTCTTTTTTTTTTAACAATTTTTTTGGATAGATATTTTATTTATTAAAATTTTTTTATCATGACGGGACTGGAGCACATTCTTGTTGGGACGAAAATGTGCTTCATTTGTCGATTTACAAGTACGGAGTGGCTTTGAATGGTTTTTTCTCACTCGCAGCCTAGGAATAGATTGTTGGAGGGCAATTATTCTAGGTCGTCCAAAGTTGGTCTTTCGGTTTTTTGGCAATTAATCGTTTTTTATTGTATTTCGGCGATATTCATGGACACAAATGAGAATCAAATTTGTTTGATTGCTTCGCTAATTAACTTGAAAATAATTAGCGCTGTTGGTTTTGTGTATTTTCTTATGCAAGCGGGAACTTGAAGCATGATGTCATTTTGAGCTGGTAATGCGTTCCAGTCGACGGTGTTGACAGTTGGGTAGTTGAGGGTCTTGCGGGTCATGAAGAGTTTGCCTCCCGGAGCGGCAAAATTGAAAAAAAAAATTCAATTTGATGGAAGCTAGATGTTATCTCTGCTGTCTGGTGTTTGAATGGCTTTTCCGTAGTACTCGCATGTACTTGATTCAGGCAATTTGGTCTTCTGTGTCGTTGGTTACTTTGAAGTTGTTTAGAAGCAGCAAATAGCAGCGATAGATGGGCAAATAAAGCTTACTCACACTTTCATTTCTATGTTTAGCATCGGAATATAAATGAAACGAAGTGTCCACTGGAAGATTGTGACATATGTTGAATATAGCGATACAGTCGCCTATAGTATATTTATTTTGATGGTCGAATGAGTTGTATTTGGTCTCTTATCTCGGCACTAGTTTGCCTCGTCAAAGTTCAGATGGGTCGATGTGTTACGCGTAAGTAAAATTTGTTTTGAACATCCATGATTTGGTGTTTTTTGCGCTCGCCGTGCTCGCACCAAGGACCTAAAACCTTTTCGTTCAACACTTAACACTTCACTTCACAGGAATAAGTTTGCTAGAATATTTCCTAGCGTCATACTTTGTAGCGCTAAACTAAGCCAGGTATAGGACACTTAAGTCAAGTTTAGTCCAAAGTCTATTCATATTTACTCTTAAATTGATGAACGACTTGCTTGGGTGGACAAGTGCTGTAATTACAATTAGGGCACGCACTGATTGGCGTCAACCTTTCGTTGACTAGTGCGCTACAATTCGGTGTGCACCCGGGCCTCAAATATCAACCCTATCCAGTTAGCTCGGCCTTTAGCTAACTGCCTCCATTGCGCCCACCAAGTCGATTGAGCTCCCTTTCTACTTGTGAGCGCCGCTTAAGATGAGGCTGTCTTTCCGGTTTAGATTCGAATAATCAGCGGGGAGGAGGATTGGTCTCCATTCACTCTAGATGTCCTACCCATCACAGGCGACAGAATCACAGTTTTCCGATCAAGTCGATATCGCTGTACAGCTCGCATAGTTCTTCGTTGAATATCCGGTCAGAGCAAACGGGACCGAAAGTTTTTTAAAGGATTTTTGTCCTGAAACGACCGAGGATATCTTCATCCGCTTGCGATAGAGTCCATGCTTCAGCGCTATTAAGTCGGACTGCGATTATTAAGGTTTTATATATAGTCTCCTTAGCTTTTCGGGAAAGAGTCTTACTACTCAATTGCCTTCTTAGCCCAAAGAACCAAAAAACAGCGATTGGCAAGAGTGAATCTTTGTTGCTAAGGTGTTGTTGGCAAAGTTTATAGCAGATCAAAGTAGACAAAATGCCTTACTACCTCGAAATTACAGCTGTCGACTGTGACATTCTGACCAATTCGTCGATGTTGTGTGTCCCTATTGACAGCATATACTTGGTTTTGACCTCATTTATCGCTAGCAAACGCACCTCTGACAGCCCGCTGAGTTGTCCCAATTCTGTCGATATCATCGGTGTATGCTAGTGGTTGGGCAGACTGTTGAAAGACTGTGCCTCCAGTGTTCACCTGGTAGTTCCGCATAATTCTTGCAAGTATGATGTTGAAGAAGTCACGTGACAGCGTGCTACCTTGTCTAAAACCCTTTTTGACATCTAAGGTCTCGATTAAGTTGTTACCGACTTTGACAGAGCAGCGGGCGCTCTCAATTGTCATTCTGCACAAACGACGAACAGAGAGCAATGAAAGTTTTTCCGATGTCATCTGCTGTCCAAATATTCAGTAAGGTTTGTCATTTCTTCGTGCAATATTTTACGCTTGCCGAACGTGCAGAAATTATTGAAAAATATATATTATCGAAATTCCGGCTCAGATGTAAATACGCAAGGTGAATTTTGTCGTGAGGTCGGTCGTCATCGTGGCCTCAGTGTGCAGGCAATTACTCGCACCGTGAAAAAGTTACAGCGTGAGTATACTCCTTTGTATCTTAAGCCACCAACCAGATAGAAATGGGTGCGAAATGAAGAAAGCATAGCAGCCGTAGCGGCCAATATCGAAGAAGACCCAGAAAAATCGATTCGGCGCCAATCAGCTGAATTGGGCATCCCAAGAGAGTCAACCCAGCTTATTTTGCGGTTGGATTGGGTCCTACATCCATATACGATTCTGTTGACGCAGGAATTGAAGCCGGACGTCCATAGACAACGCCGTGAGTTCGCTCACTGGAAATGTTGGCCGGAGATCTGGATGTTGGCCAAAAACTCATCTTCTCGGACGAGGTCCATTTTTGGCTCATGGACTATGTCAACAAGCAAAATTGACATTATTGGAGCAAACACAATCCACAAGTGTTCGGCCAAGCATCAATGAATCAAAAATGACTGACTGTATGGTGCGGTTTATAGCATGGCATTATTATCGTACCTCATTTCGAAATGCGGAAGGAGACAGACTCTGTGATCAGAGATCGAAAACATCGATATATCCGAGCTGTGATTCCAACAAGACGGTACGGTATGCCATACAAACGACGCATCGCTCGAAGTTGTGAAGGAGAAATTTGGCGACTGGGTCTTCTCACAGTCGCGATAATGCGATTTGACACCACTCGATTATTTTCTCTGGGGCTACGCCAAGTTCTTATTCTACGCTAACAACCCAACCACAATATTCGACACGCTATTGCCGGAATTACGCCGCACATATTGGACCGAGTCATCAAAAATTGGACCGACCGCTTGAAGCACTGCCAGCGAAGCCGAGGCGACTAGTTGAATGGTCTCCACACATATTGGCATGAACGTAGCAAAGGTGAGGAGGTCTCTTTCTTTGTGGATCAGGCAAGCGATGCTGAGATTCAGTTCATCAGGCATAAACTCTTCTAACCGTGAGTTGGGACTAATTTAGAGGAAGACTAGAATTTTTACACATCGTACGAGAAGAAAGCGAAGTAGCTAATTCAGATTGCGAAGAGCGCCTTTGGCTTAAAATTCGAAACACTCGGTCAAACTAGCGTGCTGCTAAAAGTCCATAAAAGGATCAAATCAGTCAGATCTCAAGCACTTAGAAGATCTGGTATCACCTACACTGGATCGAGGGCAAATACTGTCTGTCTCAAGCAAACTCATTTCCCAGGGTAGCTACTCAGAACGGGCTCATGCTCAATTGCTATCACCGAAGCCTCCTGTGAACTGAGTAATACAACACGCCATAGCTGGTATCTACCATCGGTTTTAGTGACGGTTGGACGCTATAGCTTCCTCTAAAGGTTTCAAATCGCCTGACACAGATTGTATACATATATTCACTACAAAAAGGTATTTACACTTTGACAACTGTCAAGAGAACTCCTGGAGAACAGTAAAACTACACACTGGTCAAGAATTTCGCACCATTGAATCTGATTTCCTTTAAGTTGAAGACCATGTAGAATGGTTGAGCAAAAATGTTGTCTTGTGGAACAAGCTTTCACGAAAATATGTCACTGCTGCTCCTATCCGACTCCAAACAACGGTTTGTCTCGGCTGTAAGTGCCCCTTAGTTGACAGCGCTAAAGTATTCCCCTGATTAAGAAAGATCAGCAACCATTCTTGGCTTTAGGTAGGCTGCAATGATCAAATGTGAATTCTGCGTGCAATCGATGATCCAAGATGATGCAAGAATGCACTGAATAGCACACCCGATTTATCGTCTATGATCGCCGCCGTCCCGGTATTAGCGGCAATGTTGTTACATGCATGACCAACATGGTCAGAATAAGCAAGAATATTTGTCAAGCAAACGAAAGTGAAGCCCAAAAAAAAAAACCTTGACTTGTAGTCTTTCAGGAATATTTTCTTTAAAAGTTCCGCAAAAGTACGGAACCGCCTTCAGAATTTACGGAATCTTGGCTATCTGCTCTTAAGAGTTTCAAAAACAAATGTTTCCGGACGCAACTAAATTAGCACTTAACACAAAGGTGATAGTGGCAGTAGCCACACAAAAGCTGCAGACTTTCGTAAATAGATTCGTAGTACACATCATTCTGTGAGTTTTCTATCTGATCCGTACCTCATTGGATTAAGCGGGGAGTAGAGACTATGTACTCTTATCACACCGGCCAGGTTAGGCCTATTATGATGCCTCAAGATACACGGTCAAGGTAAAGACCGTGGTTTCGTCACACACTACGACGTGAAGAATGTTATGCAATGGGGTGATATCATCCCTAATTCTTAGCGGCAAACATTTTAGAATAAATCGTGGATACCTGAGATTCCTTAGAGAGCTGAGCCACATTGCTATCAGCCTTTGTTGACTACATTCCATATCCTCTACGAAAAGCGGCAAGAATTGAGTGTCTAAAGAAGTAATTCCTCAAACACGCATTCATCCGCTTCCAAATGTTCCACAGCTTTCCCCCTAACTCTGCACGGAAACTACACACCTGAAAATAACTTAAACAATTTGTTTTGGTCAAACAAACACTTCAACACTGGTATCATGCATAGATAATGGGTGCCAAAGAAAAAGTTAGAAAAAAAAAAAAACAAATTTGGCAGAACCATAAATGCTTACGTAATTAAAATATCCATCACGTAGCACACGCTAACTTGGTATACAGTCGTAAACGCATTGTTTACCAATTCAAATTATTTCGACCAGCTGCCACTTCCAAAGATAGATGCGCCCCATAGATACTCGTTAATATTTGCTTATTGAAATTCTCAAAGAAATACTTCTACGTCTTTCCTAGACACAGAAGAGCTAGATCACGGCACTCCTGTAAGTTCCTTTTCGAACTAAAACGTTTGTAATAATTTTGTTCTTTATTTTTGGCCCGTAATAACGATGTTCCCGATACGAATAGCAATCTCGAGTAGAAGTATCTATCGTGTGAAATTAAATGTCAATTCAGAGAAATTGGAAAATAATTAGGAATATCCGTACATGAGGATTGAAAGGCAATTCAAAATGAGCTCCTGACACGAAAGGAACTCATTAATGTACCCCCACCGCCCGTTAATTTGTTATCAGCCATGGAATCACCTTATCGGACAATGGGCATAAACCTTAATGCGACTGATAGCTAAAGTAAAGGTCAAGATACAAAAACAACAAAAAGAAAAATTGTTTCTAAATATCTAAACAGAAATTGTATCTGTGGTGATAAAATCGAAACTTAAGGGCGAATTCTTTATTTGGAGTTGGAGCAAATGCTACTCATAATTGGCCTCAACGTGAACGGAAATAGTCAATGACGTATGGACATGGTTTTGCGACCTAAGAAGACAGAATTCGAAAAACTATGTTCCAGCCTATAGCTCGTTTGGACTAAGTGAGTATCTAACAATTATCAGCTAAACATGAGAATAGGTCGGCCTTCAGTTCAAGAATGTGAAATATTTTCATGAGGCTTGATAACAAGGTGAATGAGTCAGAGAGCTAGAAATTTTTATTAGCACACAATGGAACGCAGTGCGATTTGTTCATGATGACACCTGGAACTGGCTTGATGAAACTCTGAATTGGCCTGGTAATCGAACCTTATCATTTCTCACAAATGTTGTGAAAAAATACATCGGTGCTTGTACTCTAATCTAATCTACTCGTACGACTCCATCTGGTTAAGATAAACTGTTCTATCAATTTTGTGGTATCTAGTGACTACATCTGTGGTAGATGTGTGCGGCACGATTAAGCTAACCTGCTCTGTGATACAACTCTTATTACACATCAATTGTGCTTATTTTTCCACTTCATGATCCAACGGATAATGAGGGCCTTGTCCAGGCGGACTTGTCTTGCCAAACTTGAAACGAAAAGGCGCTTGGGTGCTGTAAAAACAGGGTAGACGCTGAGAGGTGTCAACCTGGTGATATCCAGTGCTGTATCTGTTTCTAGACATCAGTTGTGTTTACTTTACCTCCAAGTTGTAACCATCGAGTACTGGTCGATGTCTAACCGAACTCGACTTGCCAAACTTATAAGCGTGAGTGCTGGCCAGCAGGCAAAAATAGCACCGCTATAAACGGGACAGCGGATGAATTTCCCAGATGGAATCAATGGTGAAGGTAAATCCCTAAAAAAAAACAATTAAATCCTTATCCGAGCTACTCCGACGTATTTGGAGTTCAGGCCGGCAAGGATTTCCAAGTCTAGGTCAGGGTCTTGAAAAAGAGACGCTGGCGGATGAGCCCTTAATAGACCAAAGGGGGCGTCCATATCCCCGAACCGGTTACTGGTTTCGATCTAACCGATCCCTTGTACTAGCGGTATTTACAATGGAACTGGCCCTGCAGGTTGGGGACTACTGCCTTACCATGGAAAAGAAGTTAAATTACGCAGCCACAACAACCCTCAGATACGGACGGATCTACTGTTGACAACCCCTGCAAACGAATCCAAAAAAAACGAACTTCGAATCTGCTCGTGGAATGTTAGGTTCCTTAATAGGCCACTTGCAGTCGAACAACTAGCGGAGGCCCTGGACTACTGCAAAGCAGTCCGCCATCCAAGATGCGACTTCTACTACGGCAATTGTTATCGAAGGCAGAAACAGCGCCTTTTTGGAAACAAGAAGTTTTGAGTTTCCGTAGACGGAGTTATATGTGGATGAGCACCTCGTCACAATCTGTATTAAGGCCAAGTTTGCCAAAGTTGTCTTCATATGAGTGTATGACCCCACAGAGGAGGAAGATGACGACACCAAAGATGGTTTCTACGAACTCCTGGACGAGACTTACGCGAGTGCCCTAGCTATGACATTACAATTGCCCTTGGCGATTTTCATTCAAAGAGAAAAATGCATCCTCTCAACTTTGGTAGTATAGCCTGCACGACACCACCTCCGATAACAGATTCAGACTAATCGACTTTGCGGGGAAACATTGTCGTGGCTACACGCGATTCCTGCATCTCGATATTCATGAGGAAAGTTGCAGAACTCCTGATCAATCATCCCTCAACCCTGACCACATTGCGATGGACGCAAAGCACCTCCTCCAGTATTACACAAGTCCGAACGTTCCAAGGGGCCAACATCCACTCGGACCATTACCTCGTTGTAGCCAAGGTACGGTTGCGGATATCCCAAACATCACAAAGGCAATATAGTGAGGAATTTCGACCTCGGACGGCTACAGTCGCAAGTAATGGCCAAGTCCTTTTCCAATCGAGTCTCCCTCAATCTCTTAAGAGGTCCTATGCCACCGGCGTCAAGTATCGAAGGCCAGTGGTAGCATTACCAGCATCAAAGATGCCGCTTCTGATGTGCTGGGTGTCCCTCAGCCACCACAACGAGTCCCTGGTTTGACGACAAGTGCCGGCAAGATAGAAAGATGCATACAAAGCGGCGCTGCATAGAAGGACCAGAGCTGCTCACGAGCTTTACAAGCCGAAGAGGAGAGACGAACACCGGCTTCTGAGGAGGAAAAGGAGAGTTGCAACTCCAAGAATCAGATTCGGAAGTTTTACAAAAAAGTAAAAAAAACATGCCACATGCCCCGAATTGAAGACTGTGAAGACGTACAAGGTAAAATATTCGTAGAGTAGTAGTCGATGCTGAGGATTTTGAAAAAGCATTTCTGTGGACTGCATAACGGCGATGGCGAACCAAACACCGCTGTCAGACAGAATAATTCTTTCAACCTGGAACATGTAGGCGAAAAATTCCACCCACCTGATCTGGATGAAGTGAAAACAGCCATATTAAAGCTTAAGTCCAAGAAAGCTGCTGGAGCGGACAGCCTGCCTGCCGAGCTCTTCAAAGCGGTAGGCGATGACTTGGTAAGAAGCATATACCTACTGATCTGTAAAATATGGTCGGACGAAAGTATGCCCGCCGTAAACAACCGGATTGGTCAATTTGAATGTGGCATTAGACCTGGAAAGTCCACAATCGACCAAATATTCACACTACCGCAAATCTTAGAAAAAGCCCATGAGCTGCAAATCCGACGTATTCATCGATTTTAAGGCCACGCATGATTGTATCTATAGAGACGAGCTACTCGTATATGGCATTCCTGCTAAACTCATCCATTTGGGCAGGATGGCAATGGAGAATGCACGCTGCTCCACCAAGACCGTTGATGTCAAGAAAGGATTTAGGCAAGGTTGTGTCCTTATCATTCCTGAAAGAACAGTGCAAAACTGGTGCGCCAATACAAAAGGAACAAAAGCGACGAAGATGGGTTTAATGTTCAATGAAGGCAATATCAAGATGCTGCCAACCGGTCTGCGGCAAAACGTAACCGTCGACTGGTATAACTTTGGGGTAGTTAAGGCCTTTGTCTACCTAGGCTCCGCTATCAATTCAGACAACGACACTAGCACTGAGATCAAACGAAGATTAACTCTTGCCAATCTCTACTTCTTTGGGCTAGCAGACAATTGACTAAGAAAGCCCTCTCTCGAACAACAAAAGTGACCCTGTATAAGACATTAATAATCCCAGTCCTGCGCCATAGACGCAGAGGCACAGGCTTTGTCAAAAATGGATAAGGGTGCTCTGGGCTACTTTGAGGGGAGAATTCTTCGGTGCATAGACGGTGATTGGAGGAGGAGATGTTCTTTTTTTTTAATTTTCTGACTAGCCACTTGCGTAGTACAGCATTTTGACCTAAAAGATCTTTGTACCCTTTAGTCAGAACTGTAGTTAGGCTACCAGATACACTACCAGAAGGGGAATTCATTACTTCGTTGGAGCCGAATAGTTCCCTGAAGAAAATCTTTCGTTTAATTCCATTTAGGGTTGGAGATTCACATAAGATGTCTTCGTCTTTCGTCTTCTTCAAGACAAAGTCGCAACTCCGGAGAGTTGACTAGATTCATTTTGTTGAGGTGATATCTTAAACCCTTGAGTCCTGTTAGGAAATCTACTAAGCTTTTGATATCTTGCCGGCTTAGATTTAGACATCTATTGGCATTTTTATGGAAGGGCAGGGCGGCTCGTTTGCCTTTTTTTAGACCTGAACTATTCTCCCAATATAAGGTGCATCCCAAATGCTCCCAGCTATTAATAGCTAAATTGACTGCCGATTTGGGAGTGCAACAGAAGGGTTCAGGTCCATTAAAGGGAGTTCCTGAACCCTTTCTGGCCAGTTCGTCGGCCTTTTCATTCCCATCGATGCCCTTATGACCAGAAACTCACCACAATTTGGATTCGTTCCTGAAGCTTAGTTTTTGGAGAGGGTTTTGAAGCAGTACATGGCTGGAAATTTATAGCTGCTTGATTGTCCGTGAATATTTGGATGTTTGCGCCTTTGAACCAGAGTTGTAAATATGGTTGGCACATACTTGAATGACGTTGAGTCCTGCCTTAAATTCACTGGGACTTTTGCCCATAGCTATGCTTATATTTAGGTTGGGTTCGTGTATTCGAGCTCTCACTCCCGATTCCATTTTAGAACCATGCGTATACCACTTTATGCCATTTTGGCTGTTTGGTGGGTTATTGCTAATCCATGCTTCTTTACTGGGGATTTCCGTTGAGAAGCCTTTATTGAAGCAAAATGTTTTTTAAAAGCGGTCTGTTACCGCACAGATTATATCAAGTTATGGTATTTCGGAGAGTATGATCCTTAGGTCACTTTCGGTAGACTTTCTGTGCTGCGTAGTGCCACTTTGCTTATGATAAGCGTAGGCGGGTTAGTCTTACTATTGCTTCCATCGCAGCAGTAGGGCAAGTCCGGAAGGCTCCGGAAATACCCAGATATGCAAGACGCTGTCCTCCGTTGAGCTTTAAAATGGCGGTCTTTTGCTTGCCTTTAGTCCACCATACTATAGAAGCATATGTTATGAAGGGTGTGACGGTCATTGTATAGACCCAGTGAGTGATCTGTGGAGAGATCCCCCCATGTGCTGCCAAATATGCGACAGCAGGCCCATAAAGCATTAGTTGATTTAGTTATTTTGTTGTTAAGTGAAAGGTCCAGTTGAGTCTTTTGTCCAGGATTGCTCCCAGTTACTTGACCTCGCCAGAGTACTCAACGATTGTAACGTTAAGTGAAACGATACCTAAGTTTGTGTTTCTTCTTTTAGTGAAAGGAGCTATGACAGCCTTATCTGGGTTTATGGAGAGATTGCCTCTGGTGCACCAGTCTAGGACTGTCTTAAGGGCGTCTTGCATATGTGCAGTGACTTCGTTAGTCTCTCTACCTCTATTGGGGATGACTAGGTTATCGTCATTACCAATTGTGCTGTAGCCTAAGTAGCTTAATTTGTTGAACAGATCATCTATAACCAAAGACCACAGGAGGGGCGATAATACACCTTACGGCTAATACTGATACCGAAGTCGGCTTGATGAAGTTGTAATCATTCGACTTTCAACCATCGCTATGGTGGCTATGGAGCAAAACATTTGATATGAAGTCATATCCAGTGTTGTCGAAAGCACCTTCTATATTAAGGAACGCACTAGGTGCAATTTCTTTACAGCGGAAGGAGCTTTTGATCTCAGCTGTCAGCTTCATTAGAGCACCTTACCTTTCTGATAGGCGTACTGACATGGGTGCAGAGGCAAGCTATTTCTTAAGCTTTCTCTGATATGGACGTCAATAATCCTTCCCATTGTTTTCAGATAAAACGATATCAAGCTCATAGGGCGGTTTGACTTAAGTAGTTCCCTGGGCTTGTTGCCTGATTTGGGGATAAACAACATGTTGACCTCCCTCCAAGTGCGTGGTATGTAGCCCAAGTTGAAGCTGAACCTAAATAAGGCTATTAGGGTAGGAACAAGGAAGTCCAGCCCTTTTCGTAGCAGAGCTGGAAAAACTCCTTCTATGTCTGGTGCCTTGTGTGGTTTGAATGAGTTGATACCCCTAAATGGGCTATCCAAACTGAAGAGTTTGCCGGATAAACTGTTGATTCTGCTGAGGTTTCCTGGAAGTGAACCCTCCGTTGACTCCATAAGACATGTCAATATTAGAAGACCCTGGGAAGTGAACCTGAATCAAGGTATTCAGGGTTTCTACACGTTCACATGTGATTGTGCCATCTGGTTTGACTAGCAATCCCATGCAATTTGAATGATCTTGTGAGAGGGTTTTATGGAGTCGTACTACCGCAAGGAAGCCAGGGCATTCTATTTGATCATCGCAACTCTTGGTTTTTAGTAAGTTTAAAGTGATCTACATATATTGTTCCCAAGTCCCGGTGCGTCTGGCATTGTTTCCGAATAGCTTCTACGTTCTCATTCCACCATGGTATGCAGCCTTTTACCACAATTCTCTTGACCCTACAGCTGTTTCTAAAGATGATAGAATGATGTCGTTTAGCTGGAGTTGGGCCTTGTCTGCGTCCACTGTTGTTAGCGGCAGCTTTGACCGCTAAATTTTCGCTATATGTTCTCCAGTTCGTAAGTTTGCAGTTATATCGGCCCGGCGCGTCGCAACCGATGATAATATGTACTTGCTTGTCTTCACGATACCGGACAAGTTCCTGTACTGATATGGGAGGCATTTGCTCAGTGTCTCCAGCAAAGTGGGCCCCCGCCCAATTACCAAGGCTTCGCCCATCAATGACGTTGTCTAATAAAAAGCGGGGGCAGAGCATATTACTGGTCTTATCGTAAACATCTTCAGATAACGCCTCTGAATGGTTGCTACGATTTGACCAGTAACAAGTTGCCGGTCATAGGTCTTGTTGGCGGCTGGACCACCGGTAGTCCATACCAGGACCTAAATCACGATACCATGGGAGTCAGGAGCCCCCCGGATTTCAGTCCGGGCCTGACTTGTTTGAGGTAGGCCCCCTTGTGGGAGCATCATGGTGGCTGTGGTTTAAACTCAAATCGCGGGAACGGGTCTAACCCATTGTGGAGTTGCAAATAAGTACTGGATGCTGTGACCCTAAGAACAGTAAGAGGTTTTAGGTCGGTCTCGACTCATATCAAGGGTGGAACTTGTGCCTCCGACACAGTTCCAAATTGGTATCAAGGAATTGACGGAGAGCGATGGCAAGGCGTATCCTTGCTCCCTATGGATGTATGGGCATCCCGTAAATATAAGGTCTACATGACAGGTGGTATACGTTAAAAATCTTGAGACGTTCTGTCTCCAGCAAAGTACGCCGATGCGTATACGAACCTATGCAGTTCCCGGCCATTGTGGCGCTCAATTTGTACTGCCACAAGGTCCCAAGTTACGAAACATGGAATGAGAGAGAGACTTACTCGTATATCTTTCGCAATAAAAAGGGTCTAAAAACACCTTTAGCAAAAATTATCTCTCTGGTTTTGCTTTTTAAACCAAAAATCTTACCAAGATTTGCCCATAGCTCGTGGATAAGTTCAATAGCGATGATCTCTTCAGCACATCGATGGCTAAAGGTGTCCGTGGCATCCATAGCCCGGTGCAGGTTTACCTGCAATGTCAATTATTGCGTGTATAATCAGGGTTCCGTTATCTCCTCTACGTCCTACGGAAGTCTGTTGACAGGGGCCATTTCTTTTACCTCTCGGACCGTTGATATGTCTTCTATTAGTCTGGCCACCTGTTCTTTTTTGCTGGTGTTGGACAAGGTGCCGTGCTGTATTTTGGTCCTAGCGCGTTTGCCGTAGAGCTGACGCTAGTCCTCGGTCAATCATTTGATCTTTGCAGAACTCTCCACGTTCTTGTGTTTAGTTCTTTGTTTTCGCCATCAAGAATTGCCAGTATTCCTTCACTAGCAGTCCCGGTACTTGGTGGGAAGAACCCTCTGATGACATGCGGTTTTGGAAGATTTTCCCCCTCGGCAAGCATCACCTCTAACCCACATTTCTCTTTCAGCTTAGCGAAGTTGTTCTTCATCCATTCCTATTCAAACCATCAAAAGCCGTCCGGTTTTGAGGGTCGCACCACGGAATGGCTTCTGGCTTCTTTTCCACATCACGTAGCTCATCCGTAATCCTCTCTTGTATCAGAGCCATTTGTTCATTTGTGAGAGGTTTATGATCGAGGTCGACTTGTACGACCCCAGTCTGACAAAGCTCGTTATATCGTCATACGAGCCTTTGTCGACAGTTGCACCCCTTCTTTAATGCACGCTTGAATCTGGTTCAGCTGGCGTGTAAATGACGTACAAAGGTGTTGAGTACGTCTGTCTCATTGGGATGTAGTTCGTCCGATAGTAAACTGTTGCACAAGGTACTGATGTCCTTGCGAAGTAAAGACAAGTTCCCTTCTAGGTCTTCCAGACTATGCTTGATAACTCCGCCCGATTGGCGGATGTCATGTCGGCATCGATAGGGTGTTCTAATACATCATTCCCTGTTATTTTTGGGGTGGAATTATGTATTTTTATTCTCACAAGTCCGCGTGATAATCTGTCGCCCGTGGTCTACCCGTCTAACCACAGGAATGCTATCTTTAAGTCGGAGGTCGCCTAGTATCGGAAGATTTAGGTACTCTTAAAATGCTTGCACACAGGGCGGGCGAAGGAAAATCAGGGAGGATAGAAAGGGAGGTACCGGTGAACGTTGGTTTTAAATGTTTGAAGGTTATAAAGACTAGGAAATAAAGAGATAGACAGGGCATTCCATAAGCGAGTTGTACGGCTTAGTAACGAATCACGATAATTTTAGAGTACGTCCGAAAGTGGGCTTGAGGGTATACTGATGAGCATTCATAGCGAGGAGCGTGTTACGGTTAAAAGTTTGAAGGGGCGGAATACTACTGGCGATTCCTATGGATCACTGGAGGCGGAAATAGACAGCATTGTGTTTTGGAAGCATTCAATTCTACTCTGTTAGTTGTTCCCCATTTAGTTTTGCTGTTAATATCAGAATTTAATGAGCCTAACATACGCTGGCGTTTCCGTTCTACAGCCAAAGAACAGGGACATGAGTCCGGGAACGAATATAAAAACCAGAGGGTACTACCGTCAGCAAAGGAATGTATTGGATTAGAAGTAGCAGACAAGAGATCGTTGATGAATATTAAAAAGAGTGTCGGAGACAGAACGGAGCCCTGGGGCACACCAGCTTTTATTTTGTGAATATCAGATTTGAAACCATCCAAGACAACTTGAATTGAACGTTCCGAAAGGTAATTTCTCATCCATTGAAGAAGGGAGTTATCGATTCCAAAAGCACGTATTTTCAACAAAAGAGTCTGATGCCAAACTCTGTTAAATGTCTTAGAAATATCAAGTGCAACTATCTTGCTCTCGCCAGATTGATGTGCGCTGTAGTTCCACTTTTCGGTGAGACATGCCATCAAATCACCAGTGAACCTGTTGCTACGAAAACCATGTTCCCGGTCATTGAGAAGTTATCGTGTTTCGAGATATTTCATGAGCTGACAGTTTATGAGCGTTTCCATGACCTTGGAGGGACGTAAGTGCGTTGGGTCTGTAGCAGGAGAGAGAAGAAGATTCGCCTTTTTTAGGGACGAGCTGGACTAATGCTGTTTTCCATCTGCTCTGAAAGGGTCCTAAAGAGTAGGATTGATGAAAAAGCTTACACAGTGGTTTCGCCAGCGAGGAAGAACACATCTTCAGAAGGAGGGAAGATATACCAAAGGAACCAACGGATTTGTAAATGTTAAGATCTTTAAGAACTCTTGCTACTACACGAGTGCGAAAGTGGATTCGTGGGAGTGTTGAGCTGGCCTCAAAGTGTGCAGCAAGCAGATTGGCCTTGTCCAAAGAGCTGACAGCTGGAATATGATTGTAAATGAGCGTTGGGATGGAGGATGAGGCAGAATTTCTAATATTTTTGACGAACGACCAACAATGTTTACTACCTTGGAATTGTACACATTTAAGAAAGACGTTGCAGTCATTCCTGGCTCGTTTAAACTTTTTTCGGTTTTCCTCTGTGATCCACCACGGAATTAGGGATTTTTTCCCGAGATTTACTCCTTCTGTCCCGATTGGGGCGCCGTTCTTCCTCTATCCAAGCTTGGAACCGGCAGGATGCTTGTGTGCCACGTACGATCTATACAGCGACATCGGCTTAGCCAGAAAAGTGAAGGTCCAACGACTGCGATGTCTGGGTCATGTAGACCGAATAGACACCAATGCTCCGCTCCGAAAGGTCTTCGAATCCGGCCCCCGATAGACAGTGTAGTAGAGGAAGACCGCGACTCAGGCTGCGCACACAAGTGGAAGGTGACCTCAGTCAATTTGGCGTGCGAAACTGGAGGCAGCCAGATAAAGATCGAGCTAGCTGAAAACGCTTCTTAGTTGAGGCCCAGGTCCATCCCGCGCTGCAGAACCACCTTAAGTAAGTAAACTCCACTGAAGAGTTTTGGAGGACTTGCGATGACTAGAGGTGGGACAGTTCTTAATGAAAGCTTTCCTTAGAACTGAAGTTACATGGTTTACGGCAGAGTCAGTGAAAGAGCGATCGAGAAGGTATACCTTTGCGGGTGCTTCCATATGTTCACTCATCCAATTGTAGTACAATTTCAGAATTTGTTCTGCATGGTCAGGTCACTATCTATAGAAAAGGAAATTCGAGGGTGATTCGACAAGGATTCCTGAGCAGGTGCTCTCCAGTTACTGACATATGTTTGAGCTTACATCTCTGTGATTGCTAAGTTGAGAATTTCTTCACTGTTTTTCGTATGAAAGTGAAGCGATTTGCCCTCTTACACCTAAGAGGTCTTATTATTCCTTCCAAGACTTGGGGAAGGTGGTACATATTCCATGGCGATTTGTGTTTCTCAAAAGTTCTGAATACAACTTTTAACGTACTGTTTTTCTAGTAAGTTAGCGGCTTGCTTTAGAAAATATTGGCCTCACGCACCTAGAAATCATGTCATCCTGTAACGTTCCCATCAACTAAAGCATCTTACACCAGTTACTAAAGCTTTGCTACTCATATTTTGTATTTTCCGCTTCAGTTTATTTTCTTAGAACTAAAATTAAACTACAGTTAACCTAGAACTTACAGTTTTCACTTGAAAAATCAAAAACATTTTTTTTTTTAAAATCAAATCTGTCAAAATTCAGATAATTCTTTGGATTGCAGTTCTTGGCGATGTGCTCATCTCGGTTGACTCGGATCCTGCAGAGTCTGAGGACGCAACCGAACGTTCAAACAAACTGGGACTACTCACACAGAACTCCAAGTCGAGGGGATCTATTACTTCTTCAGGGCTGTTAGTCCTTTCGTCCACTCGATAGTCCTTTAGCTGACGCGGCAGACTGTTGCGGCAAAGATTGTGGGAGCTTGTTGTTTGTGCTCCCCCCTGAAGTTGCTCCTGTACCTGCTGGCCCCACAGTGCTATTGCTCGGTCGCGGTTGAGGGCGGCTTTCCGTTGTCGGGCGACTGCCAGTGACCGGGGTGATTCCTGCACTGGTGCTGGCCGGTAATGGCGGACTTGACTTTGGTAACTCTGGCTGGTCGATTTCTGGTGACTTTTTGATGTCTGTGGTTGGAAGTGTTGACTCGTACTGGGACTGGTAGGGCTGGTCGTATTCCTGGGCTCCGTAATCTCCGTACTGATTGGTATCGTACTGTTGCTGCCCTCCGTCGTATTGATTGAGAGTGGTTCCCTCATATGCCTGACCTCCATCGTACTGTGCGTCATAGCTTGGGTCGTAGGAAGTTCCGGTGTAGGGCTGCTGGTCGTAGTTTTCATAAGCGGAGTAGTCGGCTGTGTAGTCGGTTTCGGGATTTGATGACTCTGTGGCGGTGTAGGGTTGACTTGGTTGTTCACCGATTTGGTAGTCATCTTTTTCATACTTGGAACTGGAGCTTGTGGCGAGAGGTTTAGTGGATTGATCTCCAAGGGGAGATTTGTTGATGTAGTCATTTGTTGATAGATCGTCTGTTCCACTGCGATGTTTCTCTCCTTCGCCGAGACTGTCCTTTCGGTTTTCGTCGTCACCGTAGTCATAGGTACCAAGGGTAGACTCGTAGTTCGATGGTGTTCTTGGTTCGATGTAGGGATTCTTTGATTCATTGGTAATGAGGTCCTCCGTGGCTTTTCCGAGATTAAGGGGACTTTCATAACTGTAGGGTGAGGGCTTCTGTGCGGTTGGAGATGATGTGATTCCGGAGTCCAGAGGGGCTCGGCTGTCGGTGCTGTATGAAGGTTTGTACTCAAGTGATGCTATAAAAAGAAAACAAAAAATATCATAGATTACTTCTTCCTTCTAAAGGAGACAGAAAATTTGCAAATTTGAAGGTGTTAGTGGTGTAAAGTGTAGAGGAAAGCAGAAATATAAAAGGGATTAGAGTTAGCATTAGAGACGCTTAGGGTAAGGCAATGGAAGTACTCATTAGCAGAAGTATGGAAACAATAAACTATTTAACAATTAACGAACTAATTCCCGGGTTTTGATTGAAAATTGTGGACTTGGCGTTAATCAGTTAACTGATTTCTGAGCAGTAGATGACAAGACACTAGTCTGGCGGAGGGCCATTAAAGTAAACTCTCCTAAGGTTCTAAAAAGGACTCAAGTAAGACATTGCTTTCTCCTAAAAGGTATTTGGAAGACACACGGTGCGAAGAGACTGCAGTACAACAGCTAAAACCAGCATTCCTCCACGGAGCTCTCCTTAACTCCACGAGTAACCTTTTGAAGCTGAAGTCATCTTCTTTTTTTCTGCGTCGCTTGTATTGCTCTAGGGCACACAGTGTACTAGAAATAGTCTTAATAAACAGGATCGAGAGAAGGAAATAAAAGAAAATTGTAATAAATCTGTAAGCCTGTACTGAGGCACCAAGATTCGGGCTATAACGTAAAAACTAGGACTAACATAAAAACTAACGAAAACACTTAGGAGTTAGGAACCAAGGAAATAGAGGAGGGGATCTAGTTTGGGACGAGGAGTGCTCAGGTTGAAATCAAAATCCGAAAGGTTTGAGTTGACCTTTTGGAGCATAGGGGTTTGAGTTGACCTTTTGTTGGAGCAATAAGAAGTGCTACGAGTTTGTATATAGAAGAAACGAGGACATCGGAAATTACGAGGTTTAGTGTTGAAGGAAATAGAGTTGTATAGGGAGGCGCAATTCATTTAACCAGAGAGCAGTCGATGAAAGAAGAGAATGTCAGCTACGTCTCTGTGTTTTTCGAGGGTGTTCAAGTTAAGAAGTTTGAAACGGTCTCGACAAGATTGTAAAATAAAAAACTCACCCAGGCTAGACCTCGAAGAGCAAATCCCTTCCTTTTTTTGGTTGCCTTGAAGTGGCAGGAAGGCTTACGAGTCAAAGATCCTAAGGTTCTGAGAAGAACCCAGGTGAGACGTCGAACTAAGTACCAAAGACGTCTAAACTAGACGTAAAATAGTTAACAGTATGTATGTGACCCCAAAGGGTTACGGAGAGAGAGCCGGGGAGATCTTGCCTGTTACGGTCCATCAGAATAGACCAGTAGTTGGTCAGGGTACTGTTTCTGTTGTGTAGGTGTAACGGGTGCCGGAAGAGACACACTCTGAAGGGGCAGCTGAAGAGGGACCGAGACGCGAGGCAAACGCACGGCGCAAAGAGATGACAAGTGCCGTCGAAGGTAAGAGTACCAAAAGTCTCACTCCCTCAGCGGCGACGGAGAAGAGAAGCAGGTCGGTGGAAGTGACACACACTAAAACCGATCAAGCTCTCGGTTCTGAAGCTGCAGCCTCTTCTTCCATCCCGAATCGGGCCAAGAGGAAGAAAGAATTTCCGGAACTTCGTCGACGCGCGGATGAATCCAGTTGTGCAATCAACAAAGGCTGCAGCTTCGGTGGACGGAAATCGCATAAAGCGGTCAAACCCATTGTTAAAAACAAAACATGCAGTTGTTTCACACGCACTCGACGTCCGGACGAGACCAGTGGTACAACCAGCAAAGGTCGTAGCTCTGATTGACGCAAGTCGGCCAAAGCGGTGAAATCACCGCTGAGAAACAACTCTGGCGCTGGCTTACCCATCGCACAAGATCCGTCTGAAACCAGTGCTGCAATTAACGCAAGTTGAAGCTCTGGCGGACGTAACTTGGACTTCGCTGGAAAGGTAACCTCCAAAAAAATCCAGAAACGCCAAAAGGGATGAGATCAGTGCACCGAATGCGCTTCGAATTGGGAAAGCTGGCAACAACAACAGTTGAACGATTCTGAGTGCAAACACTGTGTCGATCAATAAAATCCCAACCCTGAAAACCAAGACCTTCAAAGTTTTCAGGCAGCTGAAACTGACGCGCGCCATCTTCTGAGCTTCGGGCAACTCAGAGAATCGAGAAATGTTCTGATGCGTCTTCATACCCAGAACTCAGGACTCGACACAAAGAAGTGGAAAATCTACTCTCACAGGCAAAAACGGAATCGGGAAAACAAGGCGGCTCTTCTCTTGTTGTGGGCTTAGACAGAGCTGCTGTCGAGACCATTAAGTCTAGGTATGACTCACGTCCATATCTGCACTTTGGAAGAGTTAATTTCCACTTTGTTCCCAAATGAGCGAGGATAGGAGACGAACATCCCAGTGCCCATCTATTCTGTGTACTCAAATCAATCTTCGACATTTCAAGTCTTCTACTGCATCCCTATGTAGGAGACTTTCCATGTTGAATACAAAACCCCACGTAATGTCTCCACAGGAACCATGGGTGTGGAACAAACTCATCTGTGGTTTCGGATGTTTAAGGAGTTTCACTGCAACGCCTTGCCTTTAGTAGAAGGAAAGAAACATCTTGCATCGCCAACGATCTACAAAATCCGGATAAGACCTTGGGACTTTTCGTTTTCTGAATCACTTACCATCATTACAGAGCGATCGATCCCCAATGACGTCGCCAAAATCTTCGACCCTTTACGATTTCTACCTCCAGCGACGTTGTTGACAAAGGCAATGTTTCAAGAATTGTGGTTGGAAAAGCAGTGGACTGGGATTCTTCTGTTCCTGAAGGAATCGCAAGGGAATGGATAAAGTTGAGGCATTAACATAATCAACTACGGGACATCGTTATTCAAAGATGGACACATATCATATGACGAAGCAGATCACTTACGAATTTCATGCATTTCCATATTCTTCCCAACCAGCGTACGCAACTGTCGTCTACCTAAAGTCCAATCCTTGCACAACAACATCCAGTGTAACACTTCTTTGCGCAAAACCAAAGCTCGCTCCTATTAAAACGCTGTCTACGCCCCGTCTTGAACTAATGGGTGCTTTACTAATGACTAGGTTAGTAAGGAGTGTGGCAGAATGTATGAAGCCGAGGATTTTCGAGATTTTCTATTGGACCGACTCGGAGAATGTTCTTTCTTGGCTAAGTTCACATCCAGCGAGGTGAAAGTCATTCATACCAACCGCAAAGTGGCGGTATGTTCCTGGTGCCATGAATCCGGCAGATTTTGCATCAAGAGGGGTACGATCGGGTAAGCTCATACTTATACTCGTACTTATACCACTCATGGTGGAAAGGACCACGTTGGCTCCGTTTTGCTGAAACTGAATGGCCTACTCAACGTCAAGCTAACACACCGTCAGATGAAGTCACAGTAAAAGAACGACCAACAAAAACGCATAGTACAGTGGTTCAACCTTCAATTCTGGAGACCTTACTATTGTATAACGTTTTTTCTCTGAATCGTCTTCTGAGAATTACGGCATATTGGCGTCGCTATTTTCATAATTTACAGCAACCACAACAGCATCGAAAAGAAGTTCAAGATTCGCTACTATTTTGGATAAGATTCTGTCAAAAGGTATGTTATTTGAAGGAACTTACTCTGCTAAGGCGCAATCAGCCGGTTACAACATCAAGTGACTTACTTCGTCTGTCGCCAATCTATGATAAGGAGTTGGAGGGCGGTTAATCAAAGCATACATTTCAATCGAGGCAAAACTCCATTCATCATTCCGAAGAATTGTGCTCTGGCTGATCTTCTGGTGGAAGATCCATATTTTCGTTCTCTACATGGTGGAGTATCTCTAACTATGAATTATCTTGGACAAAAGTAAGACGCTACATTCAACATTGCGTAATCTGCTTTCGTTATAGAACCTCCGCATAGATCCAGCTGATGGAAATGCCGGACCAGTGCTTGTTCGATACGGACCAGGAAAAGGCCACACTTTACATAACGCTTATATGCACACTGTTTGTGTGTATGGCTACGAAAGTCGTGCACATTAAATTGATTTCAACGTTAAGCACAGATGCCTTTATAGCAGCGCTCAAACGCTTTATATCAAGAAGAGGACTCTGTCGAACAATATTTAGCGACAACCGAACTACTATTCGTTCGTGAGAGCAGATAAGAAAATAAAGGATTCACCTTTACAGGTACGGCAGCGATTACCTCAAGACCTAGCATCCCTTTTAGCAACTCATGTAATCACATTGAATTTCATACCGCCTCACGCTCCTAACTTTGGTGGCCTATGGGAGGCTGGCGTAAAGTCTACAAAGCATCGTAAGCGTATAATCGGACGACTACACTAACTTTTGAAGAGATGACAACTTTACTCTACTCCATAGAAGCTTGCCTAAATTCCAGGCCTCTGTACGCATTCAGCAGTGACCCAACTAATCCTGGATCGCTAACGCCAGGTCATTTTTTGATGGGCTCTTCTCCACTTCTACTGCTCGACACAAAATTACACCGCTTTTCTAGATGGCAGTTGGTGCAGCAAACGACGGAGCGCTTTTGGCGAAAATGGACGTGAGATTATCTTAACAACCTTCAGGCCCGACAAAAGTGGACAAAAGCGCAGGAGAACATCAATATCGGGATTATTGTGCTTAGCAGAGAAGATTACAGCCCTTGTCATTGGGAGCGTTGGGGAAAATTATATCAACCACGAAAGGACCAGATGGGCTTGTCAGAGTAGCCACAGTAAAAACTAAAGGTGAAATTTTCAAGAGACCAGTGAACAGATTGCGCAGTCTTCCTATTAAAACCGCAGCTGTCAAAGGACCTATCACTGCAGGCGATTAAAATGTTCTAAAATGAATTTCGACCTTCATCGGGGTCGAGGCGGGCGAAATGTTGGCGACAATACTCTTTGAACCAAAAACAAAAAAAATGCTGGCAACACTATACTTTTGTACTGTTTTTTCATTAATTCTTCTGTCATTCTCATTCTCTCTGATTGGAATAACCATTAAATTGAATCAACCAGACAGTGTACTGGAAACATACCCAATACCCAATGAGTTGTTCACATGCTTTTAAAAAATCCCTGCTGATTCGGCTTAAAAATGGATCTGCACTGGAAGAACATTGAATATTTCATCATAAACGATGCTTTCAAAGATCTAAATGTAGGACAGCTAAGCAATGGGTCGGTGGCTGATAGTATCCCTTTAACTTCCTGATAGGGAAGTTTTTGCATTCACCTTTTTAAGAGGCGAGGAAAAAGTCCCTAGGAGAAGTCTGAAGATACTTGGGAGGAGTTTGAGTGGAAATCGAACACTTGACGTATTCGATTTGTGGCCCGACACAGTGGCTCGTTGAGACCATAAGTTGTCCTGTGATTATTCGGACGAAAAAGGTGGACAGATTTTAAATGACACGGGTTGGTGTTGAATGGCATTTGGGAGAGTATTGTGGGGCAGTCGATGATGCCGGTTAAAAGTTTGTGGATGATGAGAATATCGGCGGATTCCCGACGTTTTTCCAAAGACAGGAGACCGAGTAGTTTGAGCCGATTAACATAGGGGGGTAGAATATTGTGGTAGCCCACGTAATGCGAATCGCAAAAATCTACGTTGGACAGCTTCAATGAGCAGAATATCTCGCTGGCGAACTCGAGAAGTGGACGAACAAAGGTTATGTACAGGGATTTGGGGACATAGGGGTCGGAGAATTCTTTTGACCATCGTTTGACAAATCCGAGAGCTGTGTGTCACACTTGACACCCAAGTCGTGCATTGAACTAACTGCAGCTACTCTTTGATTTGATAAACAGCAGGTGCGGGTTGGAAGTGTCAATCGCGTCCGGGAGTAAGAAATGGCTTGGCATTTTTTCTGTGTTGAGCTCGAGAAAATGTTTATGGCTGAGAATCTATTAAGAGCATCTTGTAAAGGTTGAGAGTCAGAGAGGCCTGAGAGCTGTCTATAGATTTTCATGTCATCGGCATAGATAGATATGTGGGACTGCTTTATGACGTTGACAATATCGTTAATAGTCAAAATAAAAATTAATGGACCGAAATGACTGCCTTGTGGAACACCCGAAGTGGCGAGAATTGGGTCAGTAAAATGAGAAGGAAAATAAACAAGATAGTAGCGTTTTTTAATGTAGGAATTAATCCAAGAAGTCAGTCTAGGTTCGAAACCACGAGCCTTGAGTTTGAGTAGAATTAACTTGTGCGAGATTTTATCAAAGGCCTTACTGAAGTCCGTAGCGATTACATCAATTTCTTTCTCTTGCTCTAGGGCGCACAGTGAGGTTGGTGATTGTCGATCTGCCTTTGGGAAAACCATGCTGGTTGGTTGCAAGTATAGGTTTGCATTGAAAATATAGTGCATCATAAACAATACTTTCCAAAACCTTGGCAATGCAGGATAGTTCAGCTACGGGGCGATAATTGGTAATATCGTGCTTTGGCTCTTTTTTGTGAATAGGGGTAAGAAGAAGTTCACACTCGAGAAAAAGACAGTTCATGGTGTCGGATGTAAGGATCAGATCTAGTTTTTGACCCATGAAGTTAGAAATTACGTTTATTTGAAAAATGCCAGAGTTTGTGAGACAATCTGTGAAGAGGATTTCTTTGTTAGAAGTTGCATTTGTGGCAACAAGATAGGATTCTTCATCCGAGTGAGTCCATTGGTGATGGGGGAGATTAAAATCACCAACAGCAAAGATTTCATCACAGGGATCAGTGATTTCAAAAAGAGAATCGACCACGTTAGTCGCGAGCTGATAACTGTGTATTGGTTGGGAGGGGCGAACATAGCAACAGAAGATATAAAGTTTGTATTTGGAAGGAGTACCTTTAACACAGATGAATTCGAAATTGGCAGTAGATGACTTTTTGACGAGCTCAGGGTTCATACGAATTTTGTTTGCCAGGAGGACACCTCGTCCTATAGAATCATCATAGTTTTCGGGTCCATCGTCGCGAAATAAACGGAATTCAGGAGTGAATCCTTGATATCAGACATTAGATTAGTTTCGGTTAAAGCAAAAATATCATAAAAGCAGCTTTTGAGAGTTGAGATAAATAGAAGAATTTTTTGTACGCAGCCCCCTAACATTTTGGTAGTAGAGTGATAAATGATTGTTTGCTGGATTGTGGGGCGTGTTAAGGACGATAGTAGTTTTTAAAGCTAGAGCGCGTTTTTTGGAGATGCAAGAGACTTTTGGAAGAGACATGAGAGGCGTATGAGCTGAGATCGTTATCGACGTCTGTAGAAGAGATGTTGAAATTGTTGTGAAAATCGGTAAAAATTCCTCGAAGATCTTTAGGATCAGTGGGAAGTCCTTCCTGTTGAATTGAAAACATTAAATTTGCACGAGTTGTACCATCGATGCAGATAGAATCGGGTTTATCTTGCAGGTAAGCAAGGTAAAGTCGCAACGTGTTAATATAGTCGACGGTCGATCAGGCGGGAAAGGACATAGCGATCGTAATTTCCCACATCGGCCAGCTTCTTGGTTAGTTCAACTGCGGGAGGAAGCAAGGGGTCAAGAATTGTGAATTGTGGAGGTTGGGATTTCAAGAGTATTAGAGGAATTATGGTCAACAGCCAACGTGGATGAAGGAGGATTAAGTGTGTGGGAGCGGATGAAATTCGGATAGGTAGCGGAAGGTGAGGAAAGTGTAGGATGTGGAATTTAAACTTTTGTAGGAGATTGATTGGGAGTAATATTAAAAGAGACACGTTTAGGTGGTAGAGATTTTGTGGAGAGGGAGACATCTTTATGGTCTTTTGGGTGGATGACATGAGGAGGGAGAAGACGAGGGAAATAAGCCAACCTTAAAACTCCATTTGGGGTCTCGATGGGAGGACTTGGATTGTATATTACGCTTAGAGTTATCTGCAGGGTTGCGGTTTTCAGGTAGTTTGGGTTGGTTGGGAGACTTAGGGGTATGAGCGGAGTTAACTTTAGACTTAAGGATCTTTTTGTGCTTGATCTGGTTTCTTTAAATTCCATCAAGTTGGAAAATCCTGAAGATGGGTTATGAAAAAGCCATTCATATTTACGGGGAATGTTGAATTTGAAGCGACAAGACTTTGATTTATTGGCGATGTGATATTCTGGCAGTTGTCTATGGTGATTTTAAATCTGCGCTTAGAAAAGTTCACAAGCCAGACTGAGTCAGTGGTTCCAGATAAACAGTCGAGAATGAATGTGACACCCTCAGACTTTTTGTGGTTGTCGAGTTTTTGAAGACGTTGTTTCCATTCTGGAAGTACCAAAACGATAGAATGTTGCCTCGGTTTTCGGTGGATCGACGGAGATTGAGGTATTTGTAAGAATGTCTCAGAAGGTAAGATGTCAGCGTTCTCGAGCATTTCAGTTGGTAGGGACGTATTGCACTCGTACATTGCGTTAGATTGGGACTGGGGTTTTACCGGAAGATCGTTAATTTTGTTAAGCGGCATTCTAGTGTCATCAACGATATCACGAAGGAGTAGATGGAATGCTGCAACGTCGTAACCTACTTTATTTATTTTAGTTATGACGTAAGCTAATGATGGATCTGATGGAAAAGCAGTTGAGGTTGATGAACCTTGGAAATAGGCATCAAGGTCGGATCTTAAGGTACAGAGAGTGTCAGCAATAGACGGCAAATATCACTTAAGGACAGATTTCGCACTGTTATCAATAACGTTTTTAATTGTATTAATATTAATGTTGTCTGTGGGTTTTGGAAGTTCAAGGGTACTTGTCAACTGTTTTTCAAGAGATTTACACTTTGTTTTGAAGAGGTTGGTTGATTGTTCTACGACACTGGGAAGATCTTCAACACTTCTCATAACATCATCAAGTTTGGAGAACTAATTATGTAGTCTCTTGAAGCAGAGTACGTTTTCAGTGCCAATATTGTTTATTGAGTCGCTGAGGCATTTTATGGCGAGCATAATGAGCGATGTCGATATATCTTTACACTCATCACAAAAAAAGAGAAAATTGCATCTGTAGTCTTTCAGATATACAATTGATCCTTTACTTAATCCAGCACAATATTCTTGTTCCCACAGAAGCTTTCTTCCCTCTGGATAAAACAGGATGCTCTATGACAAACTAGCAGCGCTGAACAGCTACTGGCAGACGCCTCAATTAAGATAGAGTCATCAGAAACGGCCGTGTGGTTCAGTACAGAGAGTCATGATATAAGGGAGTTTGCTCTGCTTCACTAGGAATTTTGGTGGCCTATGGAAGGGTTCTAATTCGGGGTAGTCCTATTAGGGTATTTCGTTACATTTAATTTGTAAGTATGCTACAGGTGACTTAACCTCTCCTGATCTCTTAAAACGGACCTTCTGGTCTAAAATATCATTTAGATAGCAGTACCCCAAGGATTAGTGAATCAGGTCGTTTAACAAAAAAATAAAAATTTATTTAATTTAAATAGAACTAAGCAATTACTAGTACTTCTACGTAATTCCTTACAAAATTCTGGTTTGTTCTGCAATATCTCGAAATGTTCTCTTATCCCCTAAGCCCTTGTAGTGTCTTATTGTTGTTTCCTGAAGTGTTCTGTAATGTCTGTTTGTGTTCTATAATGTTCGGAAGTGTTTTGAAATGTTCTGTGTTGTTCTTCGACATCGTCATGAGGTCTGTTTGAAGTATTCAATAGGTCTTCCCATTTTTGTTGAAATTTTTAAAATTTACCTGAAGTTGCAGGGGGTAAACTGTTGTAAGCAGTTGGTGTGGTGTCAGTTTTACCAATACGGTCGTTATTTATCACTCTATTTGTTAAGTACTCTACATTTGATTGTAGAGCGGATATCTCCGTCCTATGATAGCATAGAGAATTAAAACAAAAACAGAACACAAGGAAAAGAAGAAGAAAAAAAAAGAAAAAGAAAGAAATTAGTCAAGTCAATCATCCCATACTGTACCTGTTCAATTTGAGATTTTGTAAATTGCTTCTCTCGACAAGATTCATCACTTAAATCACTCGAACGTCGGACACTGACATTCATTTCTTTATAACTTGCCCAGATCTGTTTTAGCCGGTCCATTAGCATCTCATTGGTTTGACGTAAGTGCGCTTTCTCGTCGCTATAAAAATGAAAATTCTTAACATCTTGTCGAGAAGAGCAATCAAAAATAAAACAACTAAAATCTAATTACGGAATTTTGTAAAAAAATAAAAAAAATTTTGTGTAACCACCCAATCAAATCAAATTGCGGCTACTGCTCTCCTTCATCGATCGCAGGTTTCTTAGTTTTTGATTTATTTCGCGGCACTAGCCGGACACTAACGTCAACTTTAAACGGCGGTCGGGTACTGTTTGCTTTCGTCACCTTTTCTTCAGATTCAATTCCAGTTTTGACGTGTTTCTCCACCGATGAAATGGCACCCTCAAAGGAACTGTCCATTTCGGTCGATTTTGTCGCTGTTGCTATTGTGGTTGGCAGCTTCGCCGTCTCATTTGTCGGCTCACTCTTTGGCTTGTGCTCATGCATTACTGGTACTGATGGGGTGAAAAAATGCGAAGCATAGTCACATTCACTACAGCCGTCTCCTCTGTCTAGAACAAAGCTCTGTTGCACGTAGGGCAACAGGCCAGTACCGATGCAATTAGCACAGGAGGGCTCCATGCAGTGAAAATCATTGTATAAATCCGCTCGTGTTGTGGTTGTCGTTTCTAACGTTGTTTTACATGCAGGTTTCATGCGTTTTCTATTAATGTGCTTTTCTAATAGTGGCGTAGATGAGAATGAATTATGTTTGCTTGTGGTTGTGGTTGTTGTGATGGCAGTTGGAGGTGGTTGTGGTAGCTGTTGTGGTGTTAAATAAGACGTTAAGCTACCTCTTTGGCAATTACAATCCACGATAGGGTGGTGGTCAGCCCGATTCCGAGAAACGTACTCTCTTGCGACTTCGGGCGGATTCAGAAGTCCTGTTTTGAATGCGTGTGTTTGTTTGTGTTAGAGTTGGTCGTAGGTGGGAGAGGAGGAAAACCAGAAAATCAACGTGTTAATCCATCATCGGAAGCAGACATGAGTTTTTTTTTTTTTTTTTTGGTAAGGGAAGTCAGCTTGAGTAATTTTTTTTTTGGAAAAAAGATAGTTTTTTGGTGTAGTTTTGCCAACGCACACACACAACACACATTTTGGCGTTTTTAAATGATTTTTTTTGGTTAAAAAAAAACATAGAAAACATAGAAAAAACATAGAAAAATTAAAAAAATATTTACTTATGCTTTAGGGTGGTGTCCTCTAGCTTTTTGGTCAACGATTTACACTCGGTAGTCAGTTTATCCATGAGTTGCTTCTGGCTTTGTATCATTTCTTCGAGTTCGACAACAGTGTCGGCTAAAATAAATACACACAGACACACGTACATTTTCGTTTAATGTGAGTGGGTTTGTATTTGCTTGTGTTATGCAATAAGAAAAGGATATTGCACTCGTTATGCGTCTTCTTTTTTTCTCTATATTTTTCAAACCAACAACAAAACAAAGCTTTACCGCTCATGGATAAACTATTGACTGCTAAATGTTTCTATTTTTTTTTTTTTGTCTGAATGGAAATGCCCATTCTTTTGTAAAGAGTTTCGTTTTCTTTTTTGAAAGTTTAAAGCCCGGGACCAATTAAGCGTTATAATGAACATCAATAGCTTACCCCGAGGGTACAAGGACAAATTTTATTAAAACAAACGCTCTATAAAAGCCATGAAAGATGTAATGTGCAAAGTGAACTCAAAGTGATGGAAAGATGCAAAACTAATATGAAAAATATCGAATCTAGCAGTGCAAATAGACTGTTGATACTTCGTAAGATTTAAGCTTTTCAATTACATCGATTCTGATAACAAAGCCTTTGAACTATTATATGTCTGCAACTCAATCTCAACTCCAGTTCAACCATATGAATAATCCTGACCTCACTAAACTGGGCTCCATACACCTCATCATACTACAGTCCTCAAAAATAAAGTTGTCCAAGTCTGCTGTTAGATCGATGGCACTGACCACTATTTAAGAAACAACAAGAAGAAGGCACGAGCTGGTTTCTTCCTCGACGACCGAACAAGAACAGAAATCTAAACATAGAATGTAAAAAAGTTCGCAGATCCATCAAGGCTAGCGCAAGCATGCAGAGAAATTAACTTCCATCGCCCCTTAAATACTCGGTCTTAGCGGAAACAGATGAGGAAAACAGGGAGACTTTCAGTCGCTACATACAAGCTACGTAATATACAAGCGAATGAAGTGGGAATTGCTGATTCAGCTTCATACAAAAATCGCTGTTGGAATTCAAATCCATCTCCAATGCTCATTTTTGGCTATGTGCTTTCCTGCTTGACATCGATAATGCAAACTATCGAATTTTATCTCCAATAGACTGATCTCAGCTTGGTTCCACTGGGAGCTCCGCAAAATAAATATTATTCAGTGCTATGCCCCTACAGAGCCTAGCGCTGCGAAGAAAGTCTTCTATGTGTGAGCAGCTAAACATCAAAATAATTCAAGCTAGAAACAGCCGCATCAAAACCGTGATTGTAAATCTGAACTACTATCCGACGGTAGTCATTCTGGGTCACGTTGTGCAACAGCAACGGTAACCGACTTTGGCACTACAAACTAAATCATGATAATTTCCTATCAACAAATAATTTCTTGGATCCTGGCAAGATTCCACTCCGATCATCATCTATTAGTAAACACCGTACAGCTCCGGTTATCCGCAGACCGTCTTCGATGTTCTGCTATTGCCAACAAATTTAACGGACGATTGAACAATAAACGTCTGTCTATGAGAATAGTTGGTCACATATCTTGGACGGGAGTAGCAAACGCGTGTAAACAAAATACGCAAGATACAATAGAATAAATAGCATTACACTCGTATAAGAGCTCCGCGGACTAACCTTTCTCGCTTTACTCGTGGGATACATATATGGAAGACCAAGTAAGAATAAAATAAAAACAAACTAAAAACACTATTACGGAGTTAGATGAAGAAGCTCTACTCCGCCGTCCTTAACACATACAGAGATGAAGACTAAAGACACTATCTCCACTTCCGCGAAGCCACCAAGCATTACACGCACATTGATGGACGCGCAGAACGCACAGGTTACCAATATACCAAGCGATGAGAAATTTGAAAGCCGTAAAAAATTAGACGAAACAAATGAGAACTTCTTCTATTTTACCGGACTAAAGAGGACGAATTGGACCCCGGATCAGGGACGGTATGACACCGATGCTAAATATAGCAACAAACCCTGCACCTCCAAAATATGCCGATCAGCTGGCAACTCCCCGAAGGTGCAACAGCCCAAAAAATACAGACCACATCCAGAGCTACAAAAGCTACAAACCAAGTGCACCGAGGTAAGGTGTGAAATACACTTCTCACACTAAACCTCTCCCAAGTTCTAATAAAGAACCCACAGAGGAGGTGAGTAAGAGCAGGAACCCGAACGAACCCTCGGCCAGACACACAACAGCAGGACCGTCGACATCAGGGCTGACCTATTAGTGTGCATTAACCCAATGCAAGGTTGCTATAATGCATGGAATGCAACCTGAAGAATCCCTGCCAGTGCACTAATTCAGCAGGTAAAAAAATGCCTACTGATCGAGGTGGACAAAGCCGACTGCAACTCTACCCTCAAATTTGTTGCATGCACACCAAGGTTGGCTATCCGTCACTTGCCACGACACAGAAACTAAAGATTGGCTCATGTTGACAGTAAGGAAGATAAAGCCATGGTCAGAAGCCAAGCTCCGTATAATTCAGCGAAGTGGAATCCCCAAACTGTACACCTGCAGAACCTTCCTCCTAGACGATGAAAAAATGCCCAAGGAAGTCTTCCTGTCAAATCCTGTCATTTCCACAACAGGTTGGAGGGTTCTCAGGGTGTCAAAGGAAAGAGTAGAGGTGACACAGTGACTTTCTCTATCCAAGAAATACTTGATGGAGCTCAAGTGCAAGCTATTTCTTAATTTCTTGCAGATACAGGTCCGCAGCAAAGGACTACCACAAGCAGAAAACCACACTGCCATTCCGAAGAGTACAGCCCCTCAATCTCGGACGAGTGCACAACCAAAACTGCTTGATGCAAGAATATTTAAAAAAAAATCTGAAGCACAAAAAGCCCAAATACATAGATTGCCAGCCTACAACAAAAAGCGGCCCAAAAGTGGCAATGCCGGAACATCAGAAGACATTATCTCTACGCCCAGACCATTACATGCTACCCCAAGCTAAGCTGTCTCCAGTACCGCCCAACAACAACTAACATGGAACTAAGGTGCATCCAAGTTAATCTACAACATGCTAAGGCCGCCTCAGCAGTCCTCAGCTATAGATTTAACAAGGATCACCTAGATGTCGCCTCTATCCAGGAACCATACATCCTTTAAGACCAGGTAAACGGACTCTCATCTGGCTTATTACATGATTCCACTAACCCTGGAAAACCAAGAGACTGTATCCTAGGTAATAACAATACAAAACTCTTTCCAATTCCAGAATACACCAACAAGGATGTGGCAGCTGTAAAAGCTGAGCTGCATGCCAATGCAGGTAACACAGAAGCTGTTACATGCTCAGCTTACCACCCCGGTGACTCCAGCGACTTTGACTTCTTGCCATTGAAGGGACTGCTGGAATACTGTGTTAAGAAGAACCTTTCAACTATTTGTAGCCTGCGACGCAAAAATCCAACACACGTTCTGGAGCACCTCAAACAAAAACAAACGGGGTGAGTCTCTACTTGAAATTAATTCAAACAATTTACGAATTCTAAACAGGGGAAGCAACCCCACTTTTATAAACACCATTAGGACAGAGGTCCTAGATCTCACTTTATACACTAATTTTATAAAGAACT
The DNA here is from genome assembly GCA_963966105.1 of Volucella zonaria. NCBI lineage: Eukaryota > Metazoa > Arthropoda > Insecta > Diptera > Syrphidae > Volucella > Volucella zonaria. Next base: position 30,058,751 of record OZ014530.1, on the reverse strand, counting down.
GCCGTGTCTCATCCGAAACCTCAATCTTGGACCATCGCCACATCCTACTCGACCTGGTACCCAAATTCACAGACTGGGACATATACTGTCGACAACTCATGGATAAACCTGGGTCGATGTAACACAAACCTCAGAGATTTAGACAATATTGGACCAACTTGTGATAATCTCAATATGGGAATCATAACTGCCTTTCATCAAGCGTGCCCAGCAAAAGGAAAAACAGGCAATCGACTTACTCCCTGGTAGAAAAAAAATCTGGGCAAACGTAGAACAGGGACGAGAAAGCTCTTCAACCAGGCTAAACGCAATGGTGAATGGGGAAATATACACTCAACGTGCATTGTACAACCAAGAAATTAGAAGAGCCAACAGAGAATCGTGGAGACTCCTGTCATACACTCGATGGTACCAGAAGTTGTGCCCGCATTCATAAAACACTCTCTAATCCTATAGATTCAATGAGAAAACCTGGTGGCACATACGCCGAAAACGGGCTACAGACCCTCCCCAGAAAGGAATAAACACACCACTCAGAGAGGAAGGCAAAATAATCTGGACAATGAATTCTTTTAAACCCTTCAAAGCCTCTGGTGGGGATGGAATATTCCCAGCTTTACAACTAAAAGGGCATAAAAGGGCATCCCCCAACTGCTACCTGTACTAATTAACTTATTTAGAGCTAGCTACGCGTGGGGATACTTATCAAAAAAGTGGAAGGAGGTTGCTGTCAAATATATACGCAGACCGTCTCAACTACCCAAGTCATATAGACCAATCAGCCTCACTTCTTTTTTCCTCAAAACTATGGAACAAACCCTCGACAGACATATCAGAGACGGAAGACGGGGCACTTCGAATGAACCCGCTTCACAAATATTAATATGCCTACCAACCTAAGAAATCAACCCCACACGCTCTACAAAATCTTACCACAAGGATTGAAAAATCTCTCAGAGAAGAAGGCGAGGAAGACTCAGAAATGTCACGTTTTTCGGTGAAACAATAGAGTTCTCAATGGAAGTCAAATATCTAGAAGTCACGCTGCATGAAAAATTTACGTGTAACAATCATCTTTCTAAGACTATTGGCAAGGCCAGGACCTCACTATGAACCAGCAAAAGTCTAGCTGGTAAAAATTGGCGACTTAATCCCAAAATGAGGCTGTGGATGTACACGGCAATAAAGAGACCTATCATCAAGCCGCCGGTTGATGACATATGGTAAAGCAACGTAGAGGGCGTTTTACTAGTCCATTTTTAGTCCTCAACGCAACGACTCTCACCAAACTATCAGTCCCAGGATGTACGAGTAGCTCCACAATTCGACCTAACGTTATTGTTAATTTTCAGATTGGAATTCTGTTTTAACCACTTTGGGCGTCTTCGCAAGCGTGACAAATACTCATTGCTCCACTGTCGCCAAAATGGATGAACTAGCATTTGACAATGTGTCCAACGATTAGTTAAGTTAGTGTGATTGGTTACAACCTGAGGAAGTGCAAGCAGTGAATCCCCTATTAAAAAATTTCCTGGAGTTAAGACCATTAAGTCATCTGGATCATTCGTCAATGGGCACAGTGGTCTTGAATTTAAACAAGATCCAATTTGAGCTGTTCTCCGATGGTTCGTCTAAGGTGGTATTTTGTTGACATTACGCCAGCTTCCTACAGACCACCAAAATGTGCGGATGAAGGTGGTATAAATTGCTGATATTGGGCAAGTTGCGGGTGGATTTCTCAATGAACCTCTGGTAAGTACTCCTATCTTCCACAAGCTTTCTATTTGAACTTACAAAATTGGTACCACACTCACTGGATACGCCCCCACATTTACCTCTCCTAGCAATAAATCTGTTCAAAGCACCAACAAAGGCATCCGCGGATAGATCCCCTACCAATTCCAAATGGATGGCCTTAGTAGCGAGGCAAATAAAACGAGCTATATATTCCTTTAAAGGGGTACGACCTCTACCGTTTGATGGTAATACGTTAAAAGGTCCAGCGTAGTCGATTCCAGTTGCTGAAAATGCCCTTGCTGGAGGGACTAATTCCACGGCTGAAAATATCTGCAGGGTTGTTTTCTGAAGCGACAAGTCGCCATTGATCTGTTGTTGATTCCGCTTTGATTTTCTTGATTCGATTCGAAACGAATGGTTTCCATCGAGTGGGATCTCCTCGAATCCAACACAGAACAATAGACGAATCTGTTCATAAAAAGGTGCTCGTATCAGGGGTATCAATGCAAAACTCTTGCTTAATGAATTTCAATAACTTGACGGCTCCACATAACTCAGTTCGAGGCACGGTAAGCTTAGGTTTAATTGGATTTACCTTGCATTTTGCCATCAAGAGATTAACTACGAATCGACCACCCTCCTTCTGTACTCTTAGATAAGTAACAGCAGAGTGAGCATATTGAAACGCGTCGCAAAACAGATGTAATTCACGAGAAGCCAAATTCCCAATGGAGCCTAGCCATCTTGGAACGCGCAGCTGGGTTATGGCTGAAAGCTCTTCATGTACTTGCGTATTCCCGTATCCCAATTTTTGCAAATCACAGTTTTTGTAAATAAATCTTCGCCCATATAATAACTGGGTTGAGCCAGCCTAACGAGTCAAAGCGACGTGCAACGGTGGACAAGATTGAGCGCTTAGTTGGGGGTTCGATTGCAACTTCGAAGTTGATTTTAAATTCAAATTGATCTGTGCAAGGATCCCAATACAAACCCAAAGCCTTTATAAGGCCTGTTGATTTAAACTCTAGCGCGCCATGGATGTACCGATGTTCCGGAGGGGATATTGTCCAAGAGTAAACG